>CM046455.1:65892083-66492083 GCA_025506515.1 Flaveria trinervia
TGTATAAATTTCAGAATTGTTAGAGATATGTAACTATTTCTACCATTTATTATGAAACTTGTATAAATTCTAGTAAATCGCGTGTAATGAGATATTGACTGAATTTTTATGGTATAATTCAGATTTTGGAACTTTGCAGCTTGTTAGTTTAGTAAATTTTGGACAATAGTAGCTATTGTTTAGAAAATCTGAATTAATTAATGATATAAATGTTGAAAATTTTAAAGAAATAAGATTTATTACTAACAAATAATTATTCTATAGGAGATATTTGACTTATTGCTAGAAATAAAGTGAGTAACATGGCCCCATTTGATTTAAAAATTTATTGGAGAAAAAGCATACTATTTGGTATTAATATTGATGAAAAAGTTAAAAGTTTTGATATTTTATCGTCATATTGACACGACCATATATTCAGATAAGGAGCCGTCAAATAATATAGGTAGCGCTACTTAAGAATATATCAACTTACATCTGTTGGATGAGGCTTGTGATGTTACATAATTTGATTTTATGATTTGTATATGATAATTATGAATCACTTGACATCTGAGTAGGTTTAATTTTGTTCCAGCAATTAAAATGAGTCATGTTATTGAATAAACCTATGTTCTCACCAACTTTATGTTGACTCATTGAGTATGCTTTATCAGTTAATCCTAAAGTATTATAATTTCATGTACACGTTCAAAATGTTCAATGATTGGCACAACTCTATATGGAAGTTGAGCATATGGGTGGTTATTGATCTATCTGACTTCAGTCTATTCGTGGATGTTCACGTCCACTACTAGCTGAAGAATGAATGAAATGATAAAGAGGTGTACTTTGAATTAGGGTTACAAATGTAGAATTCTAAGTATTAGACTAAATTTTGTATAAATGTAATCTTACAACTGTATGTTTAATGAAAAATTATGTTTAGTTTATTTTGGTGTTATGATAATCAATGTGGTTTGAATCGAAAAGTAACACCCAAGCATCTCACGCTTCCGCAAGGATATATCAAAGAAAAAGAAAGATTTTTGGATTCATTATTTTGGTCAGGAGGAAGGCAAAGCAAGACTGGTACAAGATACATGCTTACAACTAAAGTAGATCAACAATTGGTTCCTCAATTAAAGAAAAACAAACTGGCACAGTAACCCTAGTCTTTAACCGATGTTAAGAGTAAATACAAGAGCTCAACCACTAATTTACCTACTCATTCCTCATTATTCTCCGTACCCATAACAACATAAATTACAATGTATATGACTAATCTTTGTGGTTAAAAGTAATGTCAGGTGAAATGAAAAAGAAGCATCTTGTGATAGACTGACACAGACATACCCCACATTACGTGTTACACAAGTTAATCTCTGGTAGACCATGTGAAGTGAACCTTTTTGCCTTGACTTGGTATACAAGTAAATGAGGCAAGCTTCGACAAGATGATGCAATGCTTTAAATGACGGCTGTTCTTAGAGGTATGATGATACTAAAGTTATTAGCAATCGTGTTTTCTACATGAAATTTAGTAATTACAATTGATTGAGTAGACACATTATATTTGTTACAACATCTTCCAAAATTTATTCAGTTAGGTTGGGTTGGATTTTTGGTGGGCGTGGGGGCGCCTTGGAATTTGAGATGAAAATAGTTATGTGAAACCAAATGTGGATGCTATAAGATGGGCAATCTTGACTCAGTACAACAAACAATTGTAATGAATATGTATGCTTAACTGTTATGCCTTTCTTTTTAGAAATGTGGAAGGTTGAGTTGGTGTCTACACTGAAGACATGTTATTATGTTAGGCATACCCTAGTGTAAACCAATAAAGATGAACTCTTATTTCCATTTTACATATGTCAAAACACCTATGAATACGAGACCAAAAACATACCTTAACATTCCATGCACACCCCTCCACTCTAAAATTTTAAGGTTCTAGTATTTGTCACTATCCGAGTATGACGAGATGTCGTGGTGTGACTTGTTCTTCCTCTCCACCATGAATCCATACACATTCAAAAAAACCAATAAATACCAAGAATAAAGTGATACCATGAAATCTAATATACAAGCCCTACATTAAATTAACACATACATTGGTTCACGCTCTTCTGATGTATAATATTCTTGGCCGTAAATTTGTTTATTGCATTTGTTAGCTATCCTATATAAGTATTTTACTATTAAATTCACGATTCTATTATCAAAGTTGCAAACTTTTTTAGTTTGAAACGTGGAAACAGTTTTACAAGTTTAGTTAATTGGTAATTAATACCCATATTAGGCATCCAGTTACATGCAGTTTAACTAAACTTAAAAACATATTCATAGGGTGAATAAAGTTTATACCTTTGGCAAACAAACCAAATCCTTATACTTTGACTGGGGTTGAGTAAGAGTGATATTCTTACTGAGAATCGAATATGATAATCAAGTCAATGATTGAGTGGAAGAAACAAACTATCAAAGAGCATTCAAGGCAAGAAAATTAATCAAAAATGATGTTTGTATTGATATATGAAAGTTGATAATTTACAGAGAATAATTACAACAAAAATTCCCTATCTATAAGCTGTCACCTCAGTACGAGGTTAACTATTCTATTTATCGGCAGACAAGATGCCTTTACAAAATGACTAAACTACCCCTGACCTATTACATCAGAAACTAGTTTGTCTTGATCCGTATCTCTGCTTGTTCATCCGCATTGACAAATGCGGATGAGATAATCTTGATCAGCATTTCCACTTGATCATCCGCATTAGTAAGTTGGCCATCCACATTGGTTAATGCAGATGAACAAATACTCATGTGCATTTGGTTGGTCTTTTGCATTTGTAAATGCGGATGAGCAAAGTCTTGTCCGCATCTTCTTTTGTTCTTCCGCATTAGTCAATGCGAAAGAGTAACTTGTTCTTCAGCATTAGTATTATGTCTTCTGTATTAGTCAATGCGGAAGAGTAAACACTTGTCCGCATCAGAGTTATGTCTTCCGCATTAACTAATGCGGAAGATAACACTTGTATTTTCCTTGCAGATCTTATCCGCATTGGTTCCTTGACTTGTGGGTTTCAGCTGAGCAATCATCAATTCACCCATTGAGTTGGCATGTATGATCCTTTCAGGGTGCAACAATACTCCCTTAAGGATTATACAGCCTAGTTTTCCTCAATTTTTAGGAGGTGATTGATGTTGTGATAATTCAGCTGGGTTTTCTATAGGTAATATGAATGCAGCTTTACTAGGATCCAGGATAGCCTTGATCATGTTTACAAAATCAGTTGCTTCTGACATCCTGTCTCTACTTAGCACATGGATCTTCATTTTACTCATGTTGTAGATGGCTTCCATTGGTAACTTTTTCAGTGAAATAGGTTCCAAATGGAGATTGTAGAAAGACCATCTCTATGAATCAGTAAGATTCCTCCCACATCCACTTCAAGTTAACAATATTTCCAAGTTGAGTGGTATTTTCTTCTTCTTTCTTTTGTCTCTTTTAGCACTTATTCGATCATATGCCAGTTTCAACAACTTAATGCATTTCAGAAAGAAGTGCATGTCTTGTTCACCCAATTGTTGTTTAATTCCCTAAGTGCCTGGTATAAATGTAGTGGATGTATGATTCATCAAGTAATCTTACTTCATATCCACTGAATAGTCTTATGTCAGCTCCCTCCTTTCCTCCCCACTTCCTTTCAATCACCATCTCATAGGTTTTATCATCATAGTACACGTTTGAGATGGGAGTGGAGGAATGAGTATGAGACACTACTTTCCTCTTCAATGATTCGGTTGGCTTTACTTTCAACTCAAGGAATAAAATTTCTTCTGCTTGCACCTTTTTCTTCTTATCAAGGGGATTGACAAATGTCTTATCTTTTCTCAAGCATATTGTCTTTAATGAATTGAAGTTGTTTGTTCTTCTGAACATCTTAAGTATGTTCTCAAATTCATACCCCTAAACATAGTTGCATGATTGATCAGTTCAAGTTGAGCTAGCTTCTTCAAGTCATTAATCTTAAGGGCATTTACAAGAGCTGAGTACTCTGTAAAGAATTGTACTAGCCCAGAGATTATCTTCACCATGAACATATTCCATGTACTATCATACTTCCAGGATATTATCTTTTGTTCTACCTTACCCTTAGGAGTAGACACTCCTCTCATCAGTTCTGCAGTAGTCAGTCCTTCTTGCAGTTTCAACTGAGATGGTTCTTCAAACCATTCAGGGTACTTGTGGAGCACTGGGGCAAGTAGTTCTTGGTCTTTCTGGTTCAACATCATGTCTTCAACTGAAACTCTACTTCTTGGTTTGGTGCTTGACAATTTTTCTTCCAGCTTCCTGAGTTTTTCTTTCTTCTCATTAATCAATTGAAGAGTTCCAACTCTTAAAGAATTTGTCTTCATGTTAGGAATCCTTCTTCTTGTGAATGCTTGACTTGATAGATATTCCTTCATTTCCTTATCAGACATATTATAAGGATTAAAAAAAATGATTCATGGGATGAGGATGATTTCTTCATTTCAGACAGTTTGTGTAGGGGACCCCTTCTTGGCAATGGTATTTCATACCCTGTTGATTTCTTCAAAGATGAATCTTTATGCTTTGGAGTATCCTTTGTCATTGTTTTCTCATATTCAGTGTCTATTGTTGGATCAAGCAACATTTTTACTTTCTCTTCCTCCTCCTTCATGTTCTCATAAGTCATTCCAAACACTTCATCAGGATCATAGCCTTGATTGATCAGAAACATGGCTTTAATCATCAAGTCATCAGTTTGTGCTTTGGTTACCATGTCTTCCACTACCTGTTCTACTTTAATAGGACTATCCATGAGAACATCCTTTTCAACTTCATATCCACCAACAATTTCACCTTCTTCTAAATAAATTGCACCTGCCAATTTCTTCAATTGAGCTTCTGCCTGCTCATGTTCTTCCAAAAATTCAGCAATTGTTGCTAGACTTCTTGGTCATCTTTTTGTTTCTTTACTGGTTCTTCTTCAACTATTGGTCTCTTACCTTCGGCTTTTTCAGCTAAGTACTTCCTCTTTCGTGAGTAAGTTTGAAGTTGAGGGCTAGAGGTTTCAGCTTGTTCTTCGGTTCAGGTACCTTATCAGGCGTGCTTGCTCTTGATCATTTATCTCACTTTTCTCCTCATCTTTCTATTCTGTTTCAATTTCTTCTTTCCTTTCCTTTTCATACTTTTCTTTGAGTTCTTCTTTTTGTTCTTCAGATAATGAGATAGCAGGGACAATTTGTAGAGTTAATTCTTTTTCCAAAGGCACTAGTGATTTGGGGATAAAAACAATAGGCTCTAACTCAGTTCTTTGCTTGTTTATGAATTCCCAAAAGTCATCATCAATGTTGAATTGTTCAGATGAAAAACTATTCAATGCACTGAAGAGTTCTTCAAATTCATCTTTTTCATAGTTAGAGTAATCTATGTTTCCAGAATACACTACCATATCCAGACTTTGATCTTTAAACTCAGTTTGACTTTCATCACCTCCTTGTTCTTCATTTTCATCTACTGATTGGTTGTTATCAACATCAACTTTTTCTTGTTCTTCATCATCATTCACTTCATTTCTTTGGATCTTAATCATCTTTTCAAGCTCGGATCTTCTTTTGTTCTCGCTATCAATTTCCTTTCAAGTTTTGAGATGATATCAGCTTGTTCTTCTATGATATTTTCTTGTCCCTCCATTGCTATTGTTTGAATTTCAAGAGTGTCTATATGTCCACTAATTCTTCTCTTGAGTGCTTAAAGGCAGCATTACAACTTCAATTCCTTATCTTTCTCTGTCAATTCCCCTTATGCTTATCTTTGAGATCTTTCATCTCCTGTTCCTTCTCATCTAGTTCCAGAATTATATCATCTATGATTCTTGCCCTTCTGATTAGAATTCTCTCCATACTTTCAATCTTTTGCTTCAATTCAGTGATCAATTCATCCTTCTCATCTGGTCTGTTAACATTTGAATCAACAAAACTTTCTGAGGGAATAGGCTCAAAAGTTATTGTTTTTGCAGGCATGTGAGTGTGATGATCCCTCATCAGAAGATGATTTGGAGGCTTTAGAAGCACTGGTTGATCCTCCTACATTAGCAGGGTAATCTTGTGATGGCACAGGTTGAAAAGGGGATATAGGTTATTGTAGTGGTGGTGATATTGGAGAGTGATGATAAGGTGATATAGGTGTAGGTTGAGTGGTTGTTGGTGGTGTTGGTTGTGGAGTTGAAAGTGATGGTGATTGTGGTGATAGTATTGGTGATGGTATTGGCGAAGGTTACGGTTTAGTTTGTGGTATTGGAGATGGTTGTGGTGAAGGTTGTGGAGGTGGTTGAGATATTGGTTGTGGAGGTGGTTGAACTTGACCTGCTTGATGCAATTGTTGAAGCATCCAAGGAGGAGGAGTGAGTGAGCACCACTGTAAATGTTCCTTGGGTCCTTCTTCTTGATGTACTTATAGGATCTTTCATGAGGATGTTAAGCACAGGTCCTTCATTAGCAATGTCATGAAATGATTCATTGATTAGACATTGACTGAATCTGGGATACATCAGAAACTTGTATCTTAACCCTTCTTGAATGTTGGAGATTAGGCCATTGAACACCTATGTAGACATATTAAACCGTCTGTTGGTGCAGAGAGCACATATTGCAGAAGATGTGAGGACTGGAATGTCATTCCATCCTGTTTTTCTTTTTAACAGACAGTGTTGGAACATATGAATTAGGAACCTCCAAGGTAGATCCACTAATCCTTTGACTCTCTGTTTTGCTTCATAACTCCCTTCATAACCAATTTCAGAGAAAAATGTGGTTATTTCTTCATCATCTAATTCAAGATGATCATTAGCATTATCACCCAATTGTAGACATCTTCTAACAGACTCTTCTATGATCCTCAGAGTAAGCTCATTATTGATTCTCCCAGTTGGAGTTCTCACTCCATCATCTTCAACTACCTCATCTAATTCCTAGAAAGACCTAATGGGATTCTCGTAGATTGTTGGTCTCACTGTCATGGCATATGCTACCCTTGTGGTAGATAAGAATCTTATCATATCTCTAAGACCTTGAACTTCAGGCATATAAGGGTTAAATAACTGCTGACGTTATGGAGCTTGCTCCATGTAAGATTTGCCATGTAATCTGCACAAGAGACATGTGTTAGTTATTACTTTTGACTTGAAATTGACAAGGGGGACTGCTTGTTGATTCCTGTAATGGCAAATGGTGAAGTTGTCTTTTAACAATCACAATTTAAATGTTTGAACCATTCAATAGATAATGTGACTTTGATTTGTTACACATTTTCCTTTTCATTTTGCTCTGTTTTTCGCAGTAAACATGATTATCAAGGTTTTCAACGTCAGTTGAATTCTTATTAATTTATATGTTTATTGAAGTCGAAAATGTGTATTAGATCACATTAATAAGTTCGATTTTGGTATTCTTCATTATTATCTGGTTCATTGTTTGATATAGGTTAACAGTCCGAAACTCAAGTCTTGCTTTCAAAATTTTATTGAAATTATACCTTATCTTCGAAATAACTGTAGTTCAGAATCGATGACAAGAATGTTTTGAGAAGAAACACAAGAAAATCTTTGAATGTTTATGATGATAATGATTGAAGGTGGTGTACTGTAGGTTTGTGCTCGTCTCACTATAAAGTCTCTCATATTTGAAAAGTATTAAATGACCCGTTTGAATTCCTTTAAATAGTCAAATAATACAACTTGAAAATTTTTATAAGTTACAAGCAGATACAGTCACTACTGTAGGGAATGCTAAAGATTAATTTTATGACTTTTGGTCATCCGCATTTCTTGACTGTAGCAAATGCGGAAGACGAACATTTGTCATTGACAGTCCGCATTTGGCTACTTTTGGTCATCCGCACATTTGTTGACTGTAGCAAATGCGGAAGGTTGTTTTTACTGGCTGTCCGCATTCCATTACTGTTGCAAATGCGGAAACTTTGTATTCTATCCGCATTTGTGTACTGTTGCAAATACGGAAGTTAAGCTTTTGGCTGTCCGCATTTGTGTTGTGGTAAATGCGGAAGATTAACATTTCAATTTTTGGCTATCCACATTTGTAGTGTAGTAAATGCGGAAAAAAATTGCACTTCAGCACTCTAACAAATGCGGTTGAGTTGCTTGTTTTATCATATCCGTATTTGTACACAGTAGCAAATGCGATAGAGCAAAGTCAATCAGCATTTGTGTAACTATATCACATGCGGTTGACAAGTCAACACACACTATAGCAAATGCGATAGAGACCTGTTCATGCATTTGTTAACTGTATCAAATACGGTAGAGTAAATTCTACATTCACTTCACACTAATGCGGCAGAGTAAAATCGTTGTCCGCATTAGTTGCACTTGAGAAAAGAAAAAAATATTGTTACCCGCATTAGTTACATGCATGGGTTACCTTCACTGGCATTAACTAATGCACTTACCTGCATTAGCTTTTCAACTTAATCAAAAGTTAATATGATTGACTTGATTATTCATCTTATGAAGAGGTGTCCTTCATTGATTTTTTTATGAAGTGGGCTGTTGAAGTTGTCAATTCTTGCTTGGATTGACTTGTATGTCACAATTAATACAAGTTTCCCATTTTGACAGATCTTAGGCTTATCATGCTTCTAAGAATCTGAATAAGCGAGATATAATGGTATAACTTATTGTAGCAACAACAACACTAACATTATTTTTGTTTTATTTTTCAAAATTAAGTTAATAAACAGAAATTTGGACATACTCAAAAATTTAAATTACTCCCCCTAAAGTTTATGTCTACATTTGGATAGAAACTTTGAAAATTAAAAACTATTTGAATGTTATTTTGATTAATATTAATAATGAAGAGAAAGATCTCTTTGTTGGGATCATATACGTCTTACATTACACATGTGCATCCTTTATGTTAAATGGACATGATTATGAACTTGAAGATTGAAGGTATGTTTGTCCTCTTAAACCCATACCTGGTTGATATTTTGATGCAAATGACTTTTATCATGTTTTGGTTGATTTATTATTCAATGTGTACCACACACACATAAGCATGAAATGATCAACCCTCCTTATACAATGCATGGTAGAACTTTTTAACAACTTTTCTTACCAGGTTACTTAAGTCATGAAATCTCATTTTCACTAGTCCTTATTGGGATTTGTTTAATTTGATCCTTTTTCATGTTGATCCACATTGGGATTCTTTTCACTTCACTTTGGAAGGTGATCCATGATAGGATTCTTTTGTTCATTCACTTGGAATGTATTACTTTGTTGATTCATGGAGTTTTGGATGTGTTCCACATTGGGAATCTTTTGGATCATGACATCTGTACTACGTGCAAGTTTCATCAGGTCTTTGCTCAGCAAAACAGAGATGAAACATGATGTGGTGAATGAGATTCATAAAGTATCATTACCTGGTGTGTTTAGGCCACTACTCACACATGAATTCAGATAAGCCATACATACCTATACTTTGTGATGAGTGTTTCACAATTGAATATGTCTTTAATTCATCACTGCGTGTATCTTTTTTTCCAAGTTGAGCCTACCAACATATCTGGTAAGTCATTTCAGTCTTTTACATGTTGAAATTAAGCATAGTGAATAATATAACGACTGTAATTATATCATTTCTCAAGAATCCTTTTCTTCATAAAACTTGATTTTTTTATGTTTTAAATTGTTTTTGATGTTTTTCATAGTTTTTACTCAAGGTTAATCATGCCAATTGACTGAACCACAAATTCAAACCTACTAGGTTCAAATGCATTGGTAAACAAATCAGCTAATTGATTTTTAGTTTTTACTTGAATCAATTTGATTAAACCTTTTCGGCACAGTCTCTCAAAAATGATATCTAATCTCAATATGTTTTGTTTTTGAGTGCTGAACTGGATTATTAGTTATAAAGACAACAGTTGTGTTGCCAATAGAAATTGGTGTATGCAAGAAGTTAAAACCATAATCAAGCATCTGGTTTTGAATCTAGAGAACTTAAGAGCAACATGCTGATGCAGTAATATACTCAGCTTCTGCTGTGGACACAGACATATTGTCTGCTTCTTGCATTGCTAGGATACTAGTCTAGGACCAAGAAATTGACAACTGCCAGAACTGGATTTTCTGTTGAAGTTGCATCCTCCATAATCACTGTTTGTGTAGGCATAGAGATTAAATTCTCCTTCATTTGGATACCATAATCCAAGAGCTAGCTTGCCCTTCAAATATCTAAAATCCTCTTGACTGCGTTCACATGTGATTCTTTTGGATTAGCTTGATATCTTGCACACACACAAACACCAAACATAATGTCAGGCCTACTGGCTGTTAGAAACATAAGTGAACCTATCATTGATCGATAGTGAGTCTGATCCACTGATTTGCTTTCAGGGTCAGGTCCAATCTTCACTTTAGTATCCACAGGAGTTTAGATAGACTGACAGTTAGCAAAGTGGAATTTCTTCAACATGGTTTCTACATATTTTGATTGATTGATGAAGATTCCATCTGTTGTTTACTAGAATTGCACCCCTAGAAAGAAGGTGACTTCCCCCATAGCACTCATTTGGAACTTTTAATGCATAAGGTCTTCAAATTCTTTGCAAAGTTGCTGGTTTGTCGAGCCAAATATAATGTCATCCACGTAGATCTGGACTAACAACATGTCTTTCCCTCTTATTCTTCTGAAAAGAGTCTGATAAATCTTTCCTCTTTCATACCCATGTTCAAGAAGAATGGATGATAGAGTCTCATACCACTTTCTTGGTGCTTGATGAAGACCATACAGAGATTTGTCAAGTTTGTAAACTCTGTGAGGGAAGTCTGGATCTTCAAAGGCAGGTGGTTGACTCACATAGACTTCTTTAGCAATCTTTCCATATAGAATGGCACACTTTACATCCATTTGATAAATAGTAAATTTCATGGATGCAGAATATGCAAGAAAGATTCTGATTGCTTCTAATCTGGCAACATGAGCAAATACTTCATCGTAGTCGATTCCTTCTACCTGAGTGTATCCCTGTGCCACTAGTCTTGCTTTATTTCTGATGACCATCCCTCTATCACCAGTCTTGTTCCTGTACAGCCATCTGGTACCGATAGGGTATTGTCATTCAAGAAGATCTACCAGCTGCCATACTTCTTGCTTCTTGAATTGGAGCAATTCTTCCTGCATTGCTTCAATCCAACTATTGTCTTGAAGTGCCTCTTTGATGTTTTTGGGTATTGTTTGACAAAGAAAGCAGGAGAACAAACAGATGTTTGCAATACTAGACTTGCTTCTTGTCACCCTCTCATTAAGATCACCAATAATGGTTTCAACTGGATGATTCTTGTGTATTCTTGTGGTTGGAATGGTGTCACCAGCAATAGTTACATCAAGATTGGAGACATTCAGTTCATTATGGTCAGAGGCATATTCATCTCGTATTGTTGTGGGTTTATGAAGATTGTCAACTTCTGTTTCAGTAACTACTACATGTTCAACAGCATTGAGTTGCTTGCATCACTTGATGTACCTTGAGTTTCTACTGGATGAGAAGCCTGTTTTTGATTCCTGATCTCATTTGACAAGTCATCTGAGTGAGATGGTACCAAGCTGGGACCTTCTTCAAAAGAAACACTAAGGTTTTGTGATAGATTTCTGATGGGATCAGCTTGAAGAGGAACATCTTCATTCATATGTTCATTAGATGTAGGTGTAATCAATGGATAATTATCTCTTCTTTCTACAGTTGATGAAGTATCACCTGAATGTATATTTCCTGCATCAGAGAAGTGAAATTGGTCAAATGATTTAGTAAAAGTGTCAATATCAAACAACCAATCAGGACCATTTGTAGATTTGGGAAATGAATGTTCTTTGAATTGAACATTTGTAGATTCATCAATAATGTTCAGTCTAGGATTGAACACTCTATAAACCTTTGAGATAGAAGAATAACCTACAAAGAATCCATCATCCGACTTAGATGAAAATTTTCCCAAATGATCACGGGTGTTTAATATTGAGACTGGACAACCAAATGATTTGAGAAATCCAATAAATGGTTTCCTATGAAAGATCAGTTCATAAGGTGTCATGTTACTTTCTTTAGCAATCAGAGTTCGATTTTGCACAAAGAACGACGTGTTAACTGCTTCTGCCCAGAAGGTGATTGGCAGTTTAGCATCTGCTAGCATCATTCTTGCTGCTTCAATCAGTGTTCTATTTCGCCTTTCAACTACCCCAATTTGTTGAGGAGTTCTAGCTGCACTGAATTGATGAGCAATGCCTTTGGTTGCACAAAAGGAACTCATATTTTCATTTTTGAACTCTTACCATTATCACTTCTTATTATTTTGACCTTAAGATCAAGTTGATTTTCAATTTTAGTGATAAATTCTTGAATGATTTGGGATGCTTCGTTTTTATGAAGTAGGAAAAACACCCATGTGAATCGAGAAAAGTCATCAATAATCACTAAACAATACTATTTCTTTCCCATACTCATTAGATGAGTTGGTCCAAAAAGATCCATGTGAGGTAACTTCAATGGAGTATTGTTAGTGTTCACCAGCTTGGTTTTGTGAGACGATTTGTGTTGTTTTCCTTTGTGGCATGCTGAAGATTGATCAATAAAATTGAATTCTTTTTTAGGAAGACCAATGAAATGGTTTCCTTGATTAACTTGTTCATATTTTTAAAGGTATCATGCCCCAAACGTCTATGCCAAAGCTCTGACTCATCAAATGATGCTTTAGGCAAAATACATGTTTCTTCCTTAGGTGATGCAGAACACAAGTTTAAGACATATGTATTATTCTTCCTCGGAGTCTTTAAGACAACCCAGTCTTCAGGAATCTAAAATCCAGGTTTTAGAATGTAGCAGTGAGTGTCTATAAAGTGAGTGGAATATTTTTTGTCGCATATCTGAGACACGCTTAGCAAATTGAAATTCAGTTGCTCACAGTAATTCACTCTGTCAAAGCTCAGCATCCTGTTTGTCAAAGATCCTTCTCCTGTAATTCTACCACCTTCTGATCTCCACCAAATGCCACAGTAGTTCCTTGTATGTACTTCAAATCATGAAGGAGGGAACGATCTCCAGTCATGTGTCAAGAGCATCCACTATCTATGTACCATAGGCTATTAGACCTGTGTGGATGAACCTACAAGCAAAAAGAACTAATTAGAATAAGGAACCCAAGCCATGATGGTCTTGGGTTTCCTGTTCTTATTCATGATAGTCACCTCCTGATATTTCCCTCTCAATTGTAATTTGGATGGAGGTGTTCTGGGAGATTTTTGTTGATGAATTGGTCGAGTCATCTCATCAACATCTACTAAGGATTCAGATGAAAAATGAAATCATTGGTCTCTACTTCTTTGTAAAAATTTAGCCCATGTTTTATTATCAAAAATTGGTTTTTGTTTAGGAAGGTCAAGTTTTTGTTTCATTATGAGATGACTTCTTTGACCCTTCCTTAAATCCTTGAAGTTATTTCTGTCATTTGTTGATCTAGGTGTCCTAGATTGAGTATTATGAAGGTGAGGTCTGACAGTGTGCATTACATTAGATGTTTTTGAGATGGGCTTGTGTTGTGGAATTCTCAACCCCTTCTGATTAAAGTAACAATCAGATGTATTGTGATTGTTCATGTCACAGATTGAACAAAACTTGTTGAAATAGCAATTTTTGGTGGAGTGATTGTCCATATCACAGATAGAACAATATTGATTGAAGAAGCATTTGTCTGTCTTGTGATTGAACATGTCACATATATTAAAATACATTTGTTTGTTTCTTGAATCAGATTTTTCCTTGTGTGACTCAACTGATATTTTCTTTTGATGAGTCACTTTCTTTTCTTTAGGTGATGAATCAGAATCAGCCTTTTTAGTAGATTGTTTCACAACACTATTTTTGTTTAGTTGTGTGGGTTGTTTCTGTTTCTTCAACCTACTTTTCACTTCTTTCTCAAACTGGTCAACATGTTCTTTGATACAGATATCAAACCCAACTCCCTACCTTAACCTTGATGACTGAGGGTCTGATGAAGTTTTATGTGTTGAACTCAATTTTCAGTTTGTTTCTTTTTCAGTGAAACCTTTTCTGATTTGCTTGAATTTTATGGAGATACAATCTCATTATCAGAACTACTCTCAGTAGTGGGTTTCACTGTCTTGACATATTTCTTTTTGCCTTGTAAAACAGATGGTATGAATTTTATAAAAAGTACAATTGCTTTTACAGGGCTTGATGGTTTCATGACACCCACTGTCTTGTCTAAGCACTATTTGATTTTGATTGGATGACCTAGCTTGATTTTATCCTTATTGGTTTCAAAATAAACATCCGGTTTGTTTGGAGGATTTGTCAATTGTTTCACTACTAATTTAGTTTCCATAGTTTTAGGTTCAATTGATTCAGAGAGTGAGACAGAGTCAGGCATGACAGTGTAATTGTCATTGTATGGTGGAGGACATGAATTATACTCAATCCCTGACATTTTTTTTGGATCCTTTTGTGAATCTAGCATCTCTTGCACCTTGATTGAAGACATTTTAAACTTTTCAAGTTTCACTTCAGTCATAGATTGTTAAGCTTTAGCTTGAGCTAACTTTTCAATAAGTAGCTCATTTTCAGCTGCAAGATTGTATTTCTCACCATGCAATTTTTCTATGACAGAAATGAGAGATTTGATTTTGATTTCAAAACTTTTTAGTTCTCTCTTCATCATTTCTGACTTCACTTTTTCTTCTTTAATTTTATCTGCTAGTTTATGGTTGTGTTCTCTATACTCTTGTAATTCATTTATGCATTTTCACCACAAACGTTAGTATTTATCTCAGTAGGCATTAAAGATGGTCCATCATTAATGTGAGCCATAAGAGCATGATTCTGGAATTGAGGCTTGACTTCCTCAGCATACACACTCCAGTCACATATCCCATCTTGTTTGATCATAAGGGCACTGGAAGAAGGCTGACTGCTTGCGTGGGCTTGATTTGTTAGTTGTGGTTGATTCTGGTATGTTTGTTGATGATGAGAATGTTGGTACTGCTGTTTTTGATTGTTGGAGTGATAGCTTGAATTAGGCAGTGATGATGATTGGCCTGGAGAGTTCCTTGAATAGTTGTTTCTTTTGGAGCATTTCACTCTCTCGAGAAATGGCCAGTCATGCCACAGTTGATGCATTTTACCTTGGATTTATCATATCCAAGTTTTGTGTTCTCATTCAAGCTCAGCTTTCTTCCTTTTCTGAAGAATTTCTTTGCTCTCATGGAAATCATTGACATTGGCCACTGTAGATCCATCTCCTCAACATCATCAGGATCCATTTCTTCTAAATCTTCCTGAATTAGGTGGGTAGAGGTGAGTCTTCCCCCTAGATATGCTTCAAAGCTTGCAACAAAGGCATTGTAAGTTGCCTTCTGCTCTTCTGATTTTAAGTCTTCTATAATGGTTTGAGGAGCAGTGGTGACTTTAGGTGCTTAAGCTGAAGTTGAAGGGTGATTGAATGGTGGAGATGCAATGAACCAGTATTGTTCATTTGATCTCTTAATGAGATGAAGTCATCTTCCTCTGTGATGAAAGCATTTTCAACAGAATGAGATTCTAAAGGAATTTGTAGGCCTCAATCACTCTTGGTCCACTCAGGTTTCTGCTTCGTTCATTAAGTTCCAAAGCTACAATCTTGTCTATCATAATATCTAGAGTGGTACTCTCAAGATCAAGAGTATTTTTCAGCATTGTGACATTTTGCTTCCAGCTTTCAGGTAGACTGTGAAGCTTTTCTTGTTAAGTTCTTTAATGTTGTAAGAAACACCCATAATTTCCAAGTCATTTACTAACTGTACAAATCTGTGCAGTTGTTTTGATATAGATTCTCTTTTGGTGTGATGGAAGGTTTCATACTGATTGACCAGCTTGTCTTTGTTAATTTCAGCAACCTCACTGCTTCCTTCACACATAATTTTGAGTGCATCCCAAACAACTTTAGCAGTTCCATACTTTTCCAATCTTTTCAGCACATCCATTTTGAGTGCTTGAGTCAAAATTGATTATGCTTTGAGATCAATTTTGATTTTCTTATAGTCATCTTCATCCAGAGTTAAGTCTTCAGTTGGTATTCTAGCAATCTTGTAAAGTGCAGCTTGAGCTGTTGATAGAGTAATAGGAATATGTGGACCCTAACATATTGAGATCCAAAATCAGGATTTACACCTGTGATATAATTTCTAAACCTTATTCTCCATTGTTTAAACTCATATTTGTGTTTAAGCATTGGAGGTTTAGGTGTATGACCTAGTTCAGAGTAACTGTTAGAATCCATGTTGATTTGTGTAAGTATAGATTTAGTTGATTTTAAGATTGATTATGTGTGATTAGTCCAACTTGTTCAAGCAGTTCTTTCGAGGTTCAGAATGAGTTCTGTAATGATTTTCTTGCTGTTCGACAGGAGTATTTTTGTTGTTTACTAAGTAGAGATGAAGATATCCACTACTAGCAACTTGATTACCAGATCAATCAAGTTCTATTCAGTCTGTGCGTAGGTTTGAAAGAGCATTGAGAGCCAAAGCTCTGATACCAATTGACTGGGGTTGAGTAAGAGTGATATTCCTACTGAGAATCGAATATGATAATCAAGTCAGTGATTGAGTGGCGGAAACAAACAATCAATGAAAATTCAAGGCAAGAAAATTACTCATAAATGTTGTTTGTATTGATATATGAAAGTTGATAAGTTACAAAGAATAATTACAACAAAATTCTCTATCAATAAGCCAACCTCAGTACAAGGTTAACTATTCTATTTATAGGCAGACAAGATGCGTTTACAAAATGACTAAACTACCCCTGACTTATTACATCAGAAACTAGTCTGTCTTGATCCGCATCTCTGCTTGTTCATCCGCATTGACAAATGCAGATGAGATAATCTTGATCAGCATTTCCACTTGATCATCCGCATTAGTAGGTTTGTCATCCGCATTTGTTAATGCGGATGAACAAATACTCATGCGCATTTGGTTGGTCATCCGCATTTGTAAATGCGGATGAGCAAAGTCTTGTCCGCATCTTCTTTTGTTCTTCCGCATTAGTCAATGCGGAAGAGTAACTTGTTCTTCAACATTAGTATTAGTTCTTCCGCATTAGTCAATGTGGAAAAGTAAACACTTGTCCGCATCAGAGTTATGTCTTCCGCATTAACTAATGCGGAAGATAACACTTGTTATTTTCCTTGCAGATCATCATCCGCATTGGTTCTTGAACTTGTGGGTTTCAGCTTAGCAATCATCAATTCACCCATTGAGTTGGCATGTATGATCCTTTCAGGGTGCAACATACTTTGAAAGCAACAATGTTCTCTCTACTTCACCTTGTTTATGTTGGAATATATATAGTCATATATAGTGTGTCCATCGCTTGTCGAATAGTCTAGGCTTAATGTAATACCCCTTATATGTTATAAACACATGAAGTTGGGTCATTCACAGGAGCATATGCGAATGAGACTCAATTGTATGACTGAGGCATGCTAATGAACCAGCCATGTGACTGAGAGATGCGATTGGGACGTTCGTAAGACTGAACCATGAGTATGGTCCAGTCGCACGATTGAACCATAAGCATGGTCCAGTCATAAGAGTGAACCATACGCATGGTCCAATCGCACGAATGGGCCCAGTCGCATCTAATATGGGCCGAGGCCTATATATACCAATTTCAATGTATAGAGAGATAGGGTTTTGAGAGGAGTCTGCCCGAGGCCTAGAGTCTTGATTCTATGTTGTAACGAGCTTGTAATTGTTAGGTTTTATCAATGAAACCATTTAATTATAGTTTGTGTTATTGATTGTCTCTTGGTTTTTGATGCTGTTTATCCTTCCATCAAGAAGACGCTCGGATGTTTACCGATCTAGGGTCTTCACAATTGGTATCAGAGCTAGGTTACTGCTGGAATGATCTAACAATCATTCTAGCAACCCGAGCTCTTGATTTCTGGATCGATTTCAGGTTCTTTGACGTTAAACCCACTTCGTGTTCTCCGTGTTTTGCTCAGATCTAGTTATGTGTGGTGTTTCTATGTTAAAATCAAACTCGAAACCACGTTCCAATCATCCCTGTGAATCTTATGATGTCTATGTTGGTTCAGATCATTTAAAATTCGTAAGATTAGGGTTTTTGACAGCCCTGGCGGCTGCAGATCTGAAAATCTACGTGCAGATCCGCTCATGCGACTGGACCATGCCAATGGACCATTCATGCGACTAGACCTTGCTAATGGATTATTTGTACGACTGGGCCATGTTAATGGACCATTCGTACGACTGGACCAGTCGTATGTTCAGTCATGCGACTGGACCAGTCATATGTTCAATCGCATGAATGAGCCATCTTCATTGACTCATCCGCATTTGTTCCAGACCAGAAAAAAGAGTTTGGAACTGCCTCTTGCACAAATTTGAGGATGAGCAAAGCGTATTCACCCTGAGGTTCTTTTGTCAAATAAGTTCGATGTATACCCCATTATTCGTTGGACTTCCACAATAGGTGATTGTAGTTGGAACACGAAAGAAAGAAGAGAAGATGTGAGCAGTCGGTGCTGATTTTGTGGGGTAGTCAGGAGCATCTGACTATTTATGGCCAATCAAGTTATATTAAACCTCACAAAGAGGATTCTGATTCTTAGGGGGAATCCTGTATAGAGAAATTGAAGACACAATCAAAAAATGATGATGTGAGTTGATTTCTGATAATGAATCTGAATGCATGTTGATTATGTTGAGTTTGTCAGCTGTGGATTGAAACCCTCTACCTTTTGGCCAATACACCATATGAAGACACAAGGAGAGCACAATGTCTATATTTTGGGATATGCTGAATTTGAGGGGGAATTTCTGCAGGTGCTAATGTTAATGAGGTTAGCCTGTGTGAAGATTGAAGCAATGAAAAATTGTTCATCTCATTATCTGGAAAAATAAGTCATATGAGGAGTCTTGTTGCTATGATGGTGTTCTACAAAGTAAATGAAAGCTATTGTGCCTAAATTCATATTCAGGGATACTATAGTAACCTGACGGATCGGCAACGTTGGCTAATATGGTTTTTCATTTGATTCTATTGAAAACCAGTGCAAAGATTGACTGAAGATTGTAAGAGGTGTTATCTACTATACACAAGCAACATCAAAGGGGAATGTGTTGGAGCATATATACTCATATATAGTGTGTTTGTCACTTGTCGAATAGTCTAGGCCTAATGTAATACACATGATATGTTGTAAACACCTAAAACTGGGTCATTCGCAGGAGCATATACGAATGAGACTCAGTCGTACTACTAAGCCATGCTAATGGACCAGCCATGTGACTGAGACATGCGATTGGACACGTTCGTAAGACTGAACCATAAGTATGGTCCGGACGCACGTTTGAACCATACGCATGGTCCAGTCATACGATTGAACCATACGCATGGTCCAATCGCACGAATGGGCTTAGTCGCATCTACTATGGGCTGAGGCCTATATATACCAGTTTCAATGTGTAGAGAGATAGGGTTGTGAGAGGAGTCTGCCCGGGGCCTAGGGCTACCGAATGAGAGGGGAGATCATGCTCGATCTCGCCTTGCCAAGAGCCTTGATTCTTATGTTCTAACGAGCTTGTAATCGTTAGGTTTTATCAATGAAACCATTTAATTATAGTTCATGCTATTGATTTTCTCTTGGTTTTTGATGTTGTTTATCCTTCCATCAAGAACACGCTCGGATGTGTACCAATCCAGTGACTTCACAGTTCACGTTAAATAGCCCAGATTGCAATGTTTGCAACACGCGAGATAACTAACAATAGTGACGGCTTACGACGACGGTTGATGGCGGTGTGTGGTAGATCAAGGCCAAAACCCAAAAGGGTGCACTTGTGTGATGCCTAATAGGAATAGGGATTAGTGATTCCTTTAATCCTTATTTTATAAAATAATTACTTACATATTAGGCCTCGTGTAATCAACATCTAAACCTCTTGGTAATTAACAATTAATTTCTAACACCCTTATAACATTAAGTGAAATAAGCCCATATAACTTATAAACTTTAAATCGTTTAACTCTTAGATTAATAATGATGTCATTAAATAAAGAGATAATGCTTATTTCTCTAGATAATTAAAAACTTTTTAATTTGTGTTTCGTGAACTATAACATGTAATATTTCAGATGGTGATACTTTGTAGTTGTCCAAAGTGTATCTCTTTGAATGATACCTCGATAGCAATGATGATCAAATATCTAATATCTAACAACAACAGTAACTCAAACTAGGTTAGTTCTATTGGCCTTTATAAAGCACAATCTGTTCTAAAAGGTTTTCATCAAACAATTAGAATAAACTATAGTGACGCCTACACTCCTATTGCCTAACCAACAAACATTAGATTTATTTTACATGTATCATTCTCCGGTGTCTGAGAAATGTGATAGGCTATTGTCAAAAATACTTTTTTTAATATTGATCTCATTGAGACTGTCTACATGACTCAACCACTAGGTTTCACTAACCCTAATCACCCTTATCATGTCTGTCTCCTTAAGAAAGAGACTTATGGTCTCAAACAAGCCTTACAACTATGATTTTTAAAGTATCATCTATTTTATAGAGCTTGGCTTTCAACAGTGCATTTCTGTCACCTCCTTATATTTAACTTTATTAAGCTTTTATGACATGCTATGTCCTTGTCTCTATTAAAAGGATCGTATAGGAAATCAAGACACCTTCTAATGAGACATGGCATCTCTTATAGCATCGCTATCTTCCTGATCTTTTCCAACACATATGTCTCAATCAATGTAAATCATTATCTACTCATGTATTTTATGGTTGAAAATTATCCCACCACTCGAGCGTTCCTGTACCTAATCATAGGTTATATTGAACTATAGTAGGCACTTTCTAATACTCAACCCTAAGATTGCTTATGACATGAGCAACTCTTTGTAGTTTCTCTGGTCTCCTGCTATCGTAATTGGATAACCATCAAGGTAATTTTTTAATATTTCCAAAGGCACTCCTAAAATGGTCTTAACTAATTCACCACTCTTTAGTTTTCTTAGTTTATATGCTCACATTGATGCAAATTATGCTAGTTATTAATAGGCTCTATCACTAAATATTATGTTATCCTTAGTCATAACTATTGGATTAAGTAAGGCTGGTGCAACCAATATAAACACTTACAAAAATTTTTGATACAACTGTTAAAGAACTTCTAAAGAGAGAAGTTGCACATCTGCAGTTAAGGCTAAAAGAACTTCCGAAGAGGAATCCTGAATTCTAAAGACAAAGTCATCCTCCTTTTAAAGTTCAACACTTAAAAGATTTCAAGAAAATTACTTTCGAAGTATGAAGTCATGAAGATTAGTACAAGTCTTGGAAGAAGTAGACTTCTTCTGAAGTATAAGCGGCTTCGGAAGAACTTATGAACCAATGGACATAAGTATGGCCCTCTCATACTCCGCTGCAACTTCTAATATACTACATGGCATTTTCTCAAGCCCATGTAGTTTACCATACTTTAGTCCACTATTCATCCTTTATCAGTTAGTACAGTTACCAACTTTAGTTGGTGACAAATGTGAAGTCATAGATATGTCATGTCTATTTTACTTGAGATAGTAGTTTATCTTAGATACCTTACTTCTAGCAATATAGTATTTGTTTAGTCATAAGTTTCCAGCTAGTATCAAAGTATAACCGACTGTAGATAGTAGTATATATCATTTCTCATTGTAACTCAATCGATGTGCTTGACAGAGTCTTGAAACACTTTGAGTTGAGAAGTAATATATACAAGTATATTAAAAATTATCCTTTGTGCCTTGTTTACTTAGTATATTATTATCAACTCTCAAAGGATTCTGCATCATCAAACCAAGTTTGATTTAGTGAGTTTGCAAGATAACAATTATGTTGTGTGACCAATCTTAACCCTGCAATTGGTATCAGAGTTTCTTAGGCTTTTGATTGTGAGACCTTATCATCCAAATCAACCTGTTTCATCACTCATACACTTACCATACTCAAAATGGCCACTAACCAAGCAAAGAAAAATTCAGGTATATGAGTCAAAGAAAAATTCCACCTAGCAACAATTTGAAAACATCATATATATTGCTAGAGAGACTCTCAGCCAACAATACTTCAGGTATATGGATCTTATTTCATCACTTCAGTCTATAGGTATGACTCGTAACAAGAGAGATCTATCAAGGAAGTTCATGAGTGTACTTCCTCAAGGGTGGACTTTTTATTGTGTCTCTATCAAGATTATAGAGAATTTGAACACTCTCACCATGACTAAAGTATATGACATTTTTATGGATACCATGTAGAGATGGATACTCAGAAACGCCACCAGATGGGTAGAACCTCTAAGTCTTTTACTAGCAATGCTCTATTTGTTACTCAAGGATCAAGAACCCCACAACCCTGGCAGTACCTGACCTACTCTTAGCAGCCATCATATTCTTCTAGGCCATACATCCTTTTTTCTTGAGACACCAAGGTCTCAACACGCTCAATCATGTTCCTTCTAGGAAAATTATGCCATCGTTTCATGAGATGAACATTCCAGTGACTTTCAGTTTTGCTTTGATGATCTAGAATGTCTTAGCCCAGATGATATTGAATACATGGACATAATCCAATAAATGGCTCGAGTAACTTATTGAGCAAAGAAGTTCTTCAAAAGAACTCGAAGGCAGTTCCCTCAAAACCAAAACAATAACAAATTCGGGTTGACAAAGCCAAGGCCAAGAGCTACAACTGCAATCAACTTGGTCATTTTGCTAGGGAATGCAAAGCTCCTAAATCCAACCTAACAGCCTCTCTGTTAGGACCGTTTTCGTACGGAGTACTAATGGATTCTGCGTGAGACTAGATTAAATAGTGCGGAATCCTATTTGATAGGCAATCCAATCAGTGAGACCGACAACCTGATCGATCTAACGATGAAACAAGCATTAAGAATTGAGTAGAAATCGATCAGGAACGAACTAAGAAGTTGGATAGGCTGCTTAGGGTGCTCTGGACGGCTAGGGTTTGTGAATATCCGAAGTCACCTGTTTGTCAATGAATTATGTGGTGTTTATAGGTTTTCAGTTTCATTTGTATGACTGAACCATTAGCACGGTTCAGTCGAGCGACTGACTAATGCGGTTGATTCATACGCATGACTGAATGTTCAATCGTGCGACTGAATCAACCTTATGTCTCAGACATATGACTAATCCAATCTCCTGGCTTAGTAGTGCGACTGGTCCATAAGTATGATTCATTCGTGCATATGGTCCATAAGTACGGTCCATTAGCATAAATAACCACCCGACTAAGTTGAACACATTTCTCAATCATTATTGACTTAGAACTATGTACAACAACCTCAAACCTATATATGATGTTCATACATATGAATTATACTAAATATAATAATAATATGAAATACTCAAAGACAAATAAACATCAAGATGCCGATCATATTTTATTAAGTAGTCACATTACATATGTGTAAGAAATGAAAGACTTTTACATTTAAGAACATAAACTAGAAACATGATGTATCAACAAACTACCCATTGGACCTAGTTTATCCTTTTTTCTAAGATTCTTAACATGCTCTTGGATTTCTTGTACTTATCTTCTTTCATGACTCCCATGTGGATCTCAAACGCGAAGCAGAGTCGTATAACATGTTGGAATTGTAGAGCTTGTACAATATCTTATGTGTCATAGAACAGTGGCCACTTGTATAAAGTGTACACATCTTCAACAAGCAAGTTTGTAAGCCACATTGGGTCAAAGATCCTGATAATCTCGATCTTACGTTTTTTGCTCACAACTATGACCGCTTCCCCCGTCCTCCAGTAGTAATACCACCATTTGAAGTGTGGAGTGTTAGGATCTGGTATTTGACCAAACACCTAATGATTAACGTGTTCAACCAAACCAAATAGTGCGGAATCCTATTTGATTGGTGAACCAATCAGTGAGAACACACGTAGACACAATAACGACTTGAATCTAACGTCAAGAATCGATTGAGAATCGATCTGTAGTGTTCTATGAACTTGGAGTACGAACTTGGAGGCTTCTGGACGGCTAGGGTACGTCTGGAGTCGAAGTGGATTCAATGCTTATGTTTTTCCACGAATTAGGTGGTATATAGGTTAGGATTGCTCATTCGGACGACTGAACCATTAGCATGGTTCATTCATGCGATTGAGTCATGCGGTTGATCCATTCGCACTATTGAGTGTTCAGTCGTGCGACTGAGTCAGATGCATGAAGTTGTTCAGGCGTATGGACTATTTAGGCACATGGACACTCAGTCGCATGGCCATTCGGACGCATGAGAACTTCACTTCATCAAGTTTGAGTGTATTCAATATTCTAACACTATGTATAACACTTCAAACAATCACAAACCTATATAATTAAGTCAATATGCGTTAAACAACTCATTAATGAAATATTAAACATTATAAACACAAACAAACATTTGTATTTCATTAAGTACCCAATAGTTACAAAAGTGTAAGACATATTACATTCGCATCAGGATCTAGGTACATATATGTATCAACAAACTCCCCTTGGACCTAGATCGATCTATTATCTAACATCATTCATGATTTCCTCAAACTTTTTGTACTTAGCTTCTTTGGTAACTCCTGTGTTTATCTCAAAAACAAAACCGAGTCTTATCACCTTTCGGAACTGTAAAGCTTGTACAATATCCTGTGGGTCGTAGCATAGTAGCCACTTGTATAAAGTATAACCATCTTGTGCTGAGAAGTTGGTGAGCCACATCGGGTCAAACACCCTTATGGTTTCCATTGTGCCATTCCTGTTCAGGACTATCACGGCCTCTCCCGTTCTCCATTCGTAGTACCACCATTTGAAGTGTGGAGTGAAGTCCTGTGGCATCTCACGTAGTGGGATCTTAGACATTGTACGCGGTGGACTCCACTTCAGCACTACTCCAGGTTTACCAGTTATGGCATCAACCTCAGATCTTCTGATGTACCTCATTGGTTATTGAGGTTTGAAGTTGACCCATCTGGTATGGTACTCCCTCTTTAGAGTAGCTTCAAACTAGCCTGACATCTTACGAGGGTCAGCATATAGCAAGTTTAGCATAGCTAACTGGTTGAGCTCAAAGCCTGGAAGACTCTTCAGATCATGTGGAAATCTGAAATACTTTATTCCCTTCTCACGTTTAACTACGTAAACGTTGAGGTCTGCAAAATGTGCCCACGCTATGATCCTGCCTGCCACCATTTGATGTTTCTTGACATGATACAGTTTGGTGTAGACAGTAGACATTGTAGCGCTGTGTTGGGCTCTTATCTCTTTAAAACGTGCTGCCCATTCAGCCTTTTTGATGTTTACTTCAGTGGCTGAGGCTTGGGCCTTCTCTTTGTCATTTTCTGACTCTTTCTCCATCCTGTCCAGAGTCGCAAAAGTGTCACTAACAAGAGTGTCTCCCAGATTAGGAATGGCAGTTCCCTCCTTGTCAGTGTACTCAGGATAGTGTTGAGCCGTGACATCTTCTATCTCAATCTCATCTACATCCTGAAGCTCATCGTCACTCTCTGTTTGCACAGTTGGAGCATCTTTCACAATCTCATCAGCGTTTAGTTGGAACATTTCGGCTATCTGCTCGTCAGTGAGATTGTGAATGATTTCTCCTTCTTCAGGAGTATACATTACCGATCTCCTGACAATACCTTGCAGATCAAGAATCAATGTCAGTTGAGTCTTGACCTGTTGGAGGGGAGCAATGTCATATTCATCTCTTTGGGAATCAGGAACTGTTCGATTTAAACATTCAACACAGCAATCATTAGCTAATAATCAAGGTATAATCATTTACATTACATATAAACATTCAGTTCATTAATTTTACTCATGATCCAAATACAAGTTATTTGAAATAACAATAAAACATCTAAGCATTACTCTTGTCCTGGAGCATCAGCTCTTCTGCTGACGGGACTGATATGGAGGCACCTTGATCTTGTGCTCTTTTGGTCCTCCTTTCACTAGCAGATGTGGCACCCACAGCAGTGTGAGTCGTCATCATCATCATCTCTAACATCATCTCCAACATCACCAGTAGCATCAGTATCATCATCACCATCATTATCTTCATCATCACTTTCATCCCTATCCCCTTCCTTGATCTTAAGTGGCTGTTCCTTGGATCCTTTTAGGCGTACCATGATGGTCTTGTTAGTAGTCTCCAACTCCTCAATCTTCTTTGCTGCTAGAACATTTTGCTCTCGGAGTTGGGACATCTCTGCATGTTGAACCTCCATCTGTTGTGCCTGCTGAGATATCTGCTGAGCTTGGGTAGCAGTAAGATCTACAAGCTGTCGCAGTTGAGCAGTCTTCTCTTCGTCTGCCGCCAACAGCCTCAGCACCATATGGTTAAGTGCCGAGAGCTGTTCCTCTACCCCACTAGGAGGCAGAGGTGATCCTGATAGATATGGAGAGAAAGAGGATGGTGTTGTAGGATGGCTAGTGGTCGTGGTGACTGTGGTGAAGATTGGAGGCGGTATAGATGATGGTGGTGGTGACGTAGGTGTGAATGATGTGGTGGTGGATAGAGGGGTGGTAGTGTGGTAGGTGGACTGGTGGTAGTATTGGTAGGTGGAATGGTGGTAGTGGTGGTAGGTGGAATGGTGGCTGTGGTGGTTGGTGGAATGGTGGTAGTGGTGGTAGGTGGAATGGTGGTTGTGGTGGTGATTATGGTGGTGATAAAGGTGATTCTGCATTTCTTCCTTTTCAAGCCATGGGGCTGAGTCATCGTCTTCTTCCTCGATCCTGTCGAGGAGGATGCCCCCCCTAGTACACGGCTTGGCGGATCGGGAGCATAAGTAGGGTCAGCAGCAGTCTCTCCCGATCCACCTGGGCGTTCACCAACCGCCTGGAGCCCTCATTCTATGGGAACGAATTTACTTCCTACAGTCCAAGTCAGCGGCTCCTCATCTGACTCATCTTCTTCCTCACCAGGCATGAAATCCTAGTGGAACCCAGCAGTCTCCGCTCCGTCTCCAGTGGGGACAGATGCTGGAGATGGAATAGCAGTAGTGGGACCCCTTTGTTGAGTGGGTCCTTCATCTCCAGCATCTCCGCTCTCATCATCGGAGGCATCATAAG
The DNA here is from genome assembly GCA_025506515.1 of Flaveria trinervia. Lineage (NCBI taxonomy): Eukaryota > Viridiplantae > Streptophyta > Magnoliopsida > Asterales > Asteraceae > Flaveria > Flaveria trinervia. The sequence goes on from CM046455.1 coordinate 65,919,344, forward strand.
GGAGCTGTTTCTGCTCTTCTTCAGAGTCACTATCAACGTGATGGCATTTACGCCTAGCCGGCGCCATGTAGTCTTCCCGGGCCAGATGTCCAAATAATCTCCTCACAGGAGGCTTTACCTGCTTCCCCCTGTAAACCTTCATCCTTCCCAAAGTGGTATCGTCCATTACCTCGAGTACCACCACGTCTTCCTTCTCCATCGGCAAGGCAGGGAGCTTCTGGTCTATCATCTACATAAAGCGAGGGTACATACAGAAGCCCTCCTTCCCTTCCCCTCAATGTTCTCCACTAAGTAGGTGAAGATCATTTTGGAGAAGCTGAACGGATGGTTCAGCACCAGAGCAGCATATGCGTTCTAGATTTGATCGGACAACTCATCAAAACCTCCTTTCCGAGACGCTAAGCACTTAAGCAGTACGTATGCAAGGTACTTTAAATGGGGACACAGGTTGCTCTTGTTGAACACCCCTGCATTGATGTCCCAAGTGTACTTGTCCCGTAGGAAACAGCCTCTGAAAGTCAGGGGGTGTAATCGTGTTGGACATTCAGCATCATCCCCAAGCTGCAGCACTATCCTGAGATCTTCCTCAGAGATCTCAATAGCCTCTCCAAATATCGAACTACGGATTTGATGAGGCTCTGATGTTCTATCAACTACAGCACCTTCCCAGAAGGCCTGCTGAATAGACTGGTACGGTGTGCATGGAGTTGAGATTGCGTGAGAGATCCTTGAGCGTCTAAGAAATGAGATGATTCCAGCAAAGTCAGGTGCATGTCTGGATGACTGATCCAGATAAGCACAGATATTGTGCTTGGTGCTCATTGCCCACCGACTCGTGATTTGTTACAAAAGCAAATGTTAGTATCAGTTGAATAAGAATATCTTGAATCACTTGGACTTGTAAATATTTCTTTTGATCTGTCGTGCAAATGAGCCTATGCGAATGAGTAGTACGACTGAAATCCAGTCGTGCGACTTATCTCATATGTATGACTTGTCATATGACTGCGCTCATACGTATGTACACTCATTCGTGTATATCAGTCATGCGACTGAACTCATACGTGTGGTTCAATTGTGCGTTTTAGCCATTCGCACCACTCAGTCGTGCGACTAAAGTTCATCAACCTGTCCATTCGCATGACAGACTGCTGATCAATTCAAATTCCAATTTTGACCAATTCTTATGATTAGATGACATGTTTTGGTTCATTTGACTCGCAATCATTACACTTAGCACATAATATTGAATTAATTGGGTTATTTCGTCAAACACGTTTCGATTCTTGGTTTGGACCGAACTTGTTGATTTTTCAGTCAAATTGAATGAGAGATGGTTGGATTGAACCGCGTTGTACCTGTATAGTCAGTGGCAATCATGAGTGCACAAGAATTAGTGGTATAGAAAGATCTAATGAAGATTTGGCAGAGTAACGGCAGTCGTGCGAATTAGGGTTAATTTGGGAGTGATGAGTCTATGCGACCGACTCCCCCTCTATTTATACTAAAGTTGGATTCAATCGTATGACTGGAATCATTCGCTCATTTCATTCGGGCGAATGGACTTCAGTCGTGCGATTGGATCAGTTACTTACCTTCAGTCGTCCAACTGGAGGTTAGTCGCGCGACTTGTTCATTCGCCTACTCTCAATCGGCTGAATGGCTCATTTGTATGTCATTCGGTTGAATGTTCCATACTCATGTCCATTCGGCTGTTTAATGCATGAGTATGGTCCATTCTCACCATACTCAGGGTCCAGTCGTTCGAATGGGTCATATACTTGACATTTCCCTTACTATATGACCATTTGACTTTTAAACCCTTTTAACCTGTTAATTTAACATTATGAACATTTGATCATCTTAGACATGATCATTTTAGACTTAAAACCTTTAGATCACCTCAGACGTGATCTTTTTAAAAGTTTTTGTCACCTCAGACGTGACCCATTTAATTGAAAGCACATGTGGTCACCTCAGACGTGACCTTTTCGATGATAAGGACCCTTATCAACTTCCATGACATAGTCTGATACTACACAAAACTGAATATGACAAACTTTGTACAGAATTAAAAGAAATAATACTGCAAATTTAAAAATTTAGACATGTTTTTGTGTTTTTATGAGAGTTAATTCCCAAGATGTAGTTCTAGGAATAATTGAGAGCAACAACAATCATTTAAGCTATACATGGATCAATTTAAGTTGGAATCATACAGGATATTCAACTCATTCAGGACAAGTTATAAAAAAACAGCTTTGATGCTCTTTCCTTGTTTTTCATCTAGAGTCATTTAGTAAATTTAGGAAATCATACTAGTACTATTAGGTCCCCACACTGATTTGACCTTTCAAGAATTGTAGCCACAGTGATTGTCAGTATACTTGTCCTCTTAAATCCATACACAGTTTGGTGATCGTTTTAAGGTTTGTTTATTTCAACAAGCATTTGTGGATCCCACACTTATATGGTAATCAACATTCCTCAGGAGATTTTTCAGCGGTCTAAGGGTAGAATTCAAGAAGAGACTATTCTTAGAACTTTCAAAGAGAAGCCAATCCTCAGGTCAGTGCCATCGCATAGCAGAGAGGCGGCAAACAACAATGAGTTCTAGAATATATAGGGTATGCTTATCCTCAGGTCAGTGCCACCGCACAGCAGAGAGGCACATAATCTATCTTCTTGTTTGAGCAATTTTTCTTCTTTTAGCACAAATCTCACCAACAATTTAGGTTATCAGCTTGATTGTATTTTCATTTTTTATGTGCTTTTGCTCATGCTTTGGTCTTACACACACTTTTGTGGCATTTATTTTGCTCGTCACCCCTTATTGGAATCCTGTTGATTGTGTTAACCAGGGATAAGGTGTTTTCCATAGCTTGTCAAACATTTTAGTTTAATCTTGAGATCACCAATCGGTCTAGTCATCTATTGTGTTTGATCTACCAACATATCAGCTGTGGTCTAGCAACCTCTAGGTCTACTTTCTTTGTGTTACTTAGTAGTAACTAGCTTAGCTATCATATTTCCTTTTATATTGCTCAGACTACTCAGACTTATACTTGAACTTTGTATCTTTTTCAATTTGGATTTTTAAAGTCCCAAATGGTTTGTACCTCTGTACTATCATCTTCGACACGTTAAACCAGTATCACACGTACGATCTTATTTATTATCGGCTTGCCTCTCCTTTTCCCTCGTTTTTTTTTGTACCTATTCTCCCCGTAAAATACTAAAACCTCTAAGGATTAACGAACTAACATTAAACACAACAAGAGAATTAAACTTAAAAAATACTATAATTTAAGAAATTTTCAAAGACACTAGACGCGACGCATCGGACTATACATGGTCATCGGCCTCACTCTTCTTTTTAACACCATTGACCTCTAACAGATATAGAAAACGTGTTTATCAAAAGCCTTTGTATAGAGGTCTGCGTGTTGAAAATCAGTGTTTATTTTTATCACATCGATTAAGTTCTTTTCAAAACAGTCACGTATGAAGTGATATTTGATCCCGATGTGTTTGGTCTTGGGATGTTGGACCGGGTTCTTAGTGACTGCAATCGCAGTGGAGTTATCAAAAAATATAGGAGTAGAAGGGAAATGCAAACCGTAATCCCGCATTTTCTGTTGAATCCATATGATTTGGGAACAGCAGCTTGCAGCAGCAACGTATTCTGCTTCATAGGTTTACAAGGCAAACGAGGTCTGCTTCTTACACTACCAGGTTACCAATCTTCTCCCAAAGAACTGACACCTTGCTGATGTAGACTTGTAGTTCATCTTGCAGCCTTCGTAATCCGAGTCACTATATGCTGTAAGTTCAAAGTCATCATCATGATGGTACCACAATCCAAGTGTGGGTGTGCCCTTCACATAACGAAATATCCTCTTGACTCCAATTAAATGGTTCACCTTGGGCTTTGCCTGATATCGTGAGCACAAAGATGTAGTATACATGATATCTGGTCTTGAGGCCGTGAGATACATGAGAGATCCAATCATCCCTCGGTACATAATGGCATCTACCAGATCACCGTTCTCATCGGGTGCTACATTATGGTTTGTAGCCGGTGGAGTGCCAGTTATGGAAGCATTCTCCATGTCAAACCGACTGAGAATATCTCCTACATACATGGTCTGATGTAAGAAGATTCCATTTGGTGTCTGATCTACTTGTAACCCGAGAAAGAACTTCATCTCCCCCATGGCACTCATCTGAAACTCAGCCTTCATTACTGCTTCAAATTCTTTGCATAATTCTCCATTCTTTGAACCGAAGATTATGTCATCTACATAGATCTACACTAGCAGTAAGTCTTCTTTGCATAATTCTTCATTCTTTGAACCGAAGATTATGTCATCTACGTAGATCTATACTAGCAGTAAGTCTCCATCTTTTTCTTTGATAAATAGTGTGCAGTCAATGAGTCCCCTACGAAATCCGTGTTTCACAAGATGAGTAGAGAGTTTCTCTTGCCAAGCCGTGAAGCTTGATGAAGTCCGTATAGAGCCTTGTCGAATTTGTAAACTCTATCCCGATGATATGGATCTTCAAATCCCTCGGGTTGACTGACATCATTGTTTCTCTGATTTCACCATGAAGGAATGCACTCTTAACATCTTGCTGATAGACTTCGATTTTCATATAAGATGCATAGGCAAGGAAGATGCGGATGGCTTCCATCCTTGCCACAGGTGCAAATACTTCATTGTAGTCGATACCTTCAACTTGTCTAAAACCCTGAACGACAAGCCGAGCATTGTTTATGATGATCACTCCCCGATCATCTTTCTTACATTTCAAAACCATTTGGTACCAATGACTTTAGCACCTTTAGGTCTATCCATTAGTGTCCATACACCTAACTTCTTAAACTGAAGAAGTTCTTCCTGCATGGCACTAACCCAAGACTCATCATTTAGTGCTTCACTAACATACTTTGGCTCAAACTAAGACAAAAAGCAGCGGTAGGCACCGTCGTGAAGATATACTTTTTCCATCACAGAGGCATAATCAGCTGAATACAACTGATTTCTAGTCTGTACCCCTAATCTCACATCTCCTATAATATTATCCAATGGATGATAGACGTTTAGACGTGAGCCAGGAGTTGTCGGAACAACCACCTCAGAATCAAGATTATGAACATTTGGTTCCGGATCTAAGGCAATAGGAGTCTGAGGTTCTGAAGGTTCAGAAGCATCACTAGCTGATGCGTGTGAACTTGTGGTAGTCAGAACCTGTACATCCTGGTTGATCTGGTCATTTTCTTCATCAGAGGAAGAATCACTCACATCAACTGCTCCCCCTGAGTTGGTAGGATCATGACATGTTGAATCTTGAGATGGTGTGTTCAAGACATCGTACATCATTTTGTTTGCCAACTTGTCTTCTGAAGAAGAAAGAGATATGTTGAAGGACTTGAAGAATCCATCATAGTCGAAGAAGTAAGCAGGCCCTTTTCCAGCAGGTGGTGTGATATATCTCTGAACATCAACATTACACCACACCTCTACTTGACCTGTTGAGTTATTGTAAACTCTCTTGTTCGGTATGTTGTATCCTAAGAAGATCCCTTCATCAACCTTCTCACTGAATTTTCCCTCCTGAGTCTTTTTCAGTAGGGTGCACGGAGCGCCAAACGGCTCGAGATATTCCAAGTTAGGTTTACGTCGCTGTAATAACTCGTAGCACGTTTTTCCATGGCGTTTTACTATCAGAACTCAATTAAGAGTATAACATGCATTTTCCACTGCTTCATTCCAAAATTGTATAGGCAGTTTCGAGTCTGCAAGCATTGTCCATGCCGTCTCTCTATCAAGCTGGGGTTCTTCCGTTCAGCAACACTGTTCATCTAAGGAGTATAAGACGAGGTGAATTGATGCACAATTCCCTTTTCCTTGCAATAGTCCTCCATCCTCTGATTCTTGAACTCGGTTCCGTTGTCTAAGCGCACTTGTCTTACCTTCAGCCTGTATAAGGATTCTAGAGTAGTTACCAATTCCATGAAGGATTCAAATGTTTCTGATTTGGATTTCAGAAACATTACCCAAGAGAACCTTGAGTAGTCATCGGTAACTACATAGCAGTACAAGTCACCTGCGATGCTTTTTGTACTCACTGGACCAAACAGATCCATGTGAAGAAGCTCAAGTTCAAGTTCTATAGAATGAACTTTCTTTTCCTTATGAGATTTCTTCGTCTATTTGCCCTTTTTGCACGCAACACAAAAATCTGGGAGTTGAAAGTTTTTGACATTTACTCCTCTCACAAGATCATTCTGGATCAAGTGATTCATTTTCCTCGGATTTATGTGTCCCATTCTTCTATGCCAGGAGATGAATTACTTCTCAATAGCTTTGGACAAGAAACATTGGACTTCACTATCCGTTGTGGATGCCTTTGAGAGATCCAAAACATAAAGATCATTATATCTAGAAGCTGACATTAGGATCTGATCCTCCGGAATCACGTAGTCCTTCTTTAGAACGTAACACTTCTTGTTGTCAAATACTACCTTGAATCCTTTATCACAGATTTGAGAAACAGAAAGTAAGTTATTTTGTAATTGTTGGACATAGTTTACCTTATCAAACTTACTTTCTCATTTCCACTTCTCCTTGGGCTGTGATATACCCGCCTTTGTTTACAGCAAATGAAACATGCCCTCCTTTAATTAGTCTAACATTTGATAAGAGAGCTTTGTTCCCTGTCATGTACCTGGATGCTCCGCTATCAAGTATCCACGTGTTAGTCTCAGAACTGTAGCGAACATCCTGCACAGTCAATGAAAGCATTAGTTCATATCAGGAACCCAAGCCTTAACCAGCTTGGGTTTCCCTGAGGCATCACATATCACAAACTCAACCCACTGACCCTTTGAGGTTAAGGATTGTCAGAATTCTGTGTGTTCTTATTTTTAGGCACTGAGGAGGTTTTTTCTTTCCATAAACCAGATTTGTGTAAGGCCTGTTTGTGATAAATAGACGATTAGCTGATGGATTGAACTTTAGGTTCACAATCTCTTTTAGAAGGCGTCACTGAGCTTCTTTTAAAAAATCTTGATGTAGTTGTAGAAAGTTCAACTTTCTTCCTCGATATCAAGTATCCACGTGTTAGTCTCAGAACTGTAGCGAACATCCTGCACAGTCAATGAAAGCATTAGTTCATGTCGGGAACCCAAGCCTTAACCAGCTTGGGTTTCCCTGAGGCATCACATATCACAAACTCAACCCACTGACCCTTTGAGGTTAAGGATTGATCAGAATTTTGTGTGTTCTTATTTTTAGGCACTGAGGAGGTTTTTTCTTTCCATAAACCAGATTTGTGTAAGGCCTGTTTGTGATAAACAGACGATTAGCTTATGGATTGAACTTTAGGTTCACAATCTCTTTTAGAAGGCATCACTGAGCTTCTTTTAAAAAATCTTGATGTAGATGTAGAAAGTTCAACTTTCTTCCTCGATGTCTGATAATAAGGACAGTGAGATACTATGTGACCATACTCTCCACAATTATAGCAGGATCTGCTTTTAACTTGATGGTTTCTATTGTTCGATGGAGATGCAGATGTCACATGGTTGACTTTATTATGTTTGGATTGGGACACTTCTTTGTTTGATGCATGAGTTGGTTTTACAAACATAATTGCTTTACCTGGTTTTACATCTTTGATCTCTTGTTTACCTGGACTGTGACATGATGCACGTGATTGATTAGGTTTTATAGTCTTTTTAGGTTCTTGTTTGACTTTGTTTGACCCTGACTTAAAACTAATCTTTTGAAATTCTTGTTCCAGATTAACACAAGGCATTTTTCCTATTGCCTTTGAAATGGCCTCCTTCTATTTAGTGTCTGATCCAATTGATTTACTTATTGAATCTGGATCACTCACCAGAGGAGTGGACAACACGTGATCCTTGATGGGGTTATTGTTAATTGGTTTACATTTGTTGTTCATGAAGGTCTCAGGTGGTGGTGGAACCACTTTGTATCCTAGTCCCTCCCCATTATTTCTCTCTCTTACTAAGTGTTGGACAATATGTGATGAGCTTGTCCAACTATGCAGTTTTTGTTTTAATGAATTGACTTCTACTTCTAAAACTACTTTTTGCTTCTTAGTGTCCTCAAGAGAGTTCAGATAGTACCTAATGTCATTTGCTTGGTTAAAGGTAACTACCTCAGTTTCCCTAAGCTGTTTATTTAATAGGTCTATCTTTTCCTTGTAACTATGCTAGTTTTGTTTCAATACTCTATTAGCTTCTGTGCACAGTTGTTGGACCAAAAAAATCAATGAGCCTGATCAGAAAACCTCTAAGTCCCACAGACATTACAACTGCTGAAGAAGATCACATCAGCTGAAGACATCAGCTGATTACAAGGTCTGAAGACAAAGTCTGAAGACAAAGTCTGAAGACAAAGTCTGAAGACAAGAACTGAAGAATACTACTGAAGACAAGGTCTGAAAATAAAGAACTGAAGACAAAGTCTGAAGCTATCAGCTAAAGACAATGTCTGAAAGTAAAGTACTGAAGACAAAGTCTGAAGCTATCAACTAAAGACAAAGTCTGAAAGTAAAAATCTGAAGAACAATGACTGAAGACCAAAGTGATCAGTAGTTGTCACAACAGCTGAAGTTATCAACTTCAGTAGTTGTGATGGTTTCCTTTCAGTACTTGTAATTTACTTTTCAGTAGTTATAGTTTCAGTAGTTTAGTTTTAGTAGTTTTATGTTTCTTGTACTTAGCATTCTCTAAGATGTAATCAGTAGTTGAGAACTTTCTCAGTAGTTTGCATAGTTTCAGTAGTTTGAATAATTCTGTTAGATGTCACTATCAAGTGACATCAGCAGACGTCACATATCCTATATAAGGAATGTTGACCTAATTGTAATGTGTGACATTGAGCCACCACGAAAGCATATTAATGAAATATCTCTTTTGCAGAATTCTCTTTTTCTATAACCATTTACTGTTACATTGAATATCAATTGTGTTCTTGTAAATTGTTTAATTCGTTGTTTGAATTCCGCCGCAATACTCTCTAATCAATCAAACTTAGATCACTGATCCTAACAAATGATATCAGAGCATGGTTAATCATTGATTGATCTAACAATTGATCATTGAAACTGCTATTCTATATCTAAGTTTGATTGAATTAGCATATTTGCAGGAATTGGTTATAGATCATTGAATTTCTGCTGCTTTTGTTTATCTGCTTTGAGTTTCTCTTGGTTAATATTGAGTTTGTTGTGTTTTTGAACTAAATCAGTTAAAAATTAATTGAATTTGGTTGAATCTGAGAATGACTACTCCTTCTAATGACCCTCACAATACCGGTTCCTCAACCAAGCCTCCGATGCTGGTTAGGACTGAGTATAACATATGGCAACGAAGAATGCTTCATCACCTGTCTGTTAACAGTTCAGGTTGTTGGACATCTATGGTACATGGTCCACACAAGCCTATGGTGAACAATCCGAAACCAACCAAATGGTTCCGAAGAAGAAGGAACAATACTCAGATGAGGATCAAACACTGTTTGAGATTGATGCTAAAGCGCATGGAATTCTGGCCATGGCACTGCCGAATGAAATCTATTCTGGCCTATGCATCATGAAACTGCTCATGACCTCTGGAATGCATTGAAGGAACAATTTGGTCGAACAGATGAGGTCTTAGCAAACAACAGAGAAATCCTTGCCCCATAATATGAGACATTCTCTCATAGGAAGGGTGAGTCACTAACTCAACAGTTTGAGCATTTTTCCTGTTTGATCTCTGAGCTGAAAATGGTCAAACATGAACACACTAATAGTCAGATGAACAACAGATTCCTCAGATCACTGCCTGAGAGATGGGACACATATACCATTGTCCTACGCTACAGTTCAAATCTGGATAGTCTATCTCTCACCCAACTCCATGGGAAACTGCTTACATTTGAAAGAGAGATAGAGCAGAAAAGGAAACTGGCATCATCAGGAAAGCTCACTGATGACTTTGTACCAGGGAACACTGCCTTGGTTGGTCATGATTCAGAATATGCTGCATCAGAAAGCAATTATGATGAGCATATAGATTTCTCCTCAAACGGTTCAGATCATGCATTTGTTAGTGTTGACAGTCAGGCTGTAATAGTGACAATTTGTGTTTCATTATGGATGATTTAAAGGGTATTGCTGATGATGACTTAGAAGAGATGGATATTCTGAGCCAAATGGCCTTGATTAATATCAGATCTCAAAAGTTCTACAAGAGAACTGGTAGGAAATTTCCAGGACTCTCTTGCAAAACCAAAGTTGGTTTTGACAAGAGTAAGTTGAGGTGTCACAAATGCCACAGGCTTGGACACTTTGCAAGAGAGTGTAGATCATCTGGATCTAACTCCTCTGCACCCTTTGTGACTTTTCCAAGCAATAGTCCACAAAACAGAGGGCAACATCCTGCTAGTTCTCGTCATCATTCACAACCTATATCTCCTGCATATTTTGTCGCTCAGGGTCCAATGTCATATCCATATCCCTGCTATTACATGCCACACCCAAATCCGGTTCAAGTTCCTAATGCACAACAACCTCAAGCTCTACCTGAGCCTCTACCATCTCAATCATCTCAATCACAACCTCATCACAGCTTCTTCACCCCTGGTATTGTTGACAGGAGCAGTTTACCAGACGATCTCTCTGCTAATGAGTAATTATTTGCTGGTGATGGTCAACATGGTGGTGAACATCCTTATGGGAATCTAGCTCTCATGGCCCTAGAATCTACTGATAGTTCATGCTCCAATGCATCTTCATCACAGGTAATCCAGGTATCCTCTGAGGCTAAGGCCAAGTTATGTTCTGAATCTTGCATAGCTGCATTTATCTCTATTAGAGAGGCAAATGTAGCTTTAATAAATCAAAATCTAGAGCTTGAGAAAACCCTTTCCAAAGAAAAGCGGATATGAGTATGTCCTTAAGGATAAAGATGATGAGATTTATAAGCTTAAATGCCAATTAAATGATGAAAAGGCTAAGCTAGAGGTCATTCTTGAGAACCATACAGATCTCAAAGAAAAACTTGCAGTTACCCAAGTTGAGTGTGACCGCTGGGTATCATCCTGCAAGGGATTTGAAATGCTGCTCAGCAAGCAATCTGCTTCGAATGTGAAGTTTGGAATAGGTTACAACCACATTGCACCACCTACAGATTTTACTCCAAAACCAATAGTAAAATCTGAAAGTGAAAGTAATTTCCAAACCACATCATCATGTGCATCTTCCTCAAGTGATCACCCAAAATCACAAGATGAAATCAGTGTTGATACGTCAGCAAATCAATTGCTGATGGGTTAACTACTGATAAGCACATGAAGCTGAGTACTTCAGATGTTGTCCCTCAAAGTACCTCAAGTACTAAAGGGGAAGTCACAACATCTGAAAAGCATTTCAAATCAGTTGAAATAAAAGGATTAACAACTACTGATAGACAACAGCTGAAGAACAAGTCTTCAGTTGTTACAGAACCTTCAGTACTAAACAAAAGTACTCAAAGGAGAAAAGTACTGAAGAGCACACCTTCAGTAGTTTCCACATCAGCAGTTGATCAATTCAAGAAGACGAATAAGCCATGTGAAATATGTGGTAAATTCAATCATCTTTCTGATGAATGTTGGTACAGAAAGGGTTCCTAACTCAACAGAGATAAGCTCATTAAAATCCAGATGGATAAAATGAAAAATGAGTTTGAGACTAAGTTTGTACCATAGTCATCCCAATGTGATAACCTAAGCCTTCAACCAAATCCAAAAAGAAGGATAGGGTTTATCATAAAACAGCTGATAGTGCTTCTCATGATAAACATCAGACTAAGTCTGTGAATTTTAAGGAGGAAATGGTGGGTCATAGGAACTCATCAAACACAAGTACTGATATGTCACAAGAACTGAAAGCATTAGCTACAAATCAGACACAACTTGTTATGATGGTTTAGCATTTGTTGGGGAGAGTTAACCAACTAGATGCACTTGTGATCAAACCACTGAAAAGGCATTCCAAGCCCAAATCCAAGGAATCCATTTCAGCACCATCTCCTTCTTCATCAGCTGTTAATCATAAGAAACAAGTTATGGTTAAATCTGTTGATGAAAACAGACCCAAAACCGAAAAGGTTTGGTCTTAAAACCTAACTAGTTCTTTATGATGAATGCAGGGTTCTTCAGCATGCCAAAGGAGCATCTGGAAAGAAGGGATTTGTTTCATTTGGTAATGATGCCAAGGGTTACATCATCGGGAAAGGATATGTGTCTAATGGACAAATCAGGTTTGATGATGTTAATCATGTGGAGAATCTCAAGTATAATATGTTGAGTGTCAGTCAGATGTGTGATAAAGGGCATGTGGCACTTTTCACAAGCCAGAACTGCAGGATTCTGTCTTCCCAAGTTCTGAGGCTGATTAATAAGGTATTGGATGAATATACTCTCCTGAAGGCCAACAGATTAGAAGAGTGTATGCCTTGGATTTGTCAAAGAAGATTGATTTGAAGGGTCATCCTTGCCAGTTCTCCAAAGCCTCTCCTCAGGAATCTAAACTTGGCATAGAAGGCTGGGTCATGTTAATCTCAAAAACATGAATTAGCTGATCCACAATAGTTTAGTGAGAGGTCTACCAATAAAGGAGTTCCACTGTGATGAAACCTTCACTGCTTGTTTGAAAGGAATACAACACAAAGTCTCATTCCCTCCTATTAAGAACCTAAGTCCACTGCCTGCTTGCAGTTACTGCACATGGATTTATTTGGTCCTGTGAGAGTGATGAGCATGGCAAAAAGAAATACTGTCTGGTAATTGTGGATGATTACTCCAGATTTGTATGTATTTTCTTCTTGCATTTAAAGGATGAGGTTGCTCAGACGATTATAAACTTTGTGTTGTATGTTGAGAAGCAGTATTCCCTATCAGTCAAGTGTATAAGGAGTGACAATGGAACAGAATTCAGAAACCATACACTTGATGATTTTTATCTCTCAAAGGGAATCAAGAGGCAGTTTAGCATCCCAAGGACTCTAGAACAAAATGGAGTAGTGGAGAGAAAGAACAGGACCTTAATTGAAACTGCAAGGTCTATGTTGGCTGACTCTGGTTTGCCATTGACCTTTTGGGCTGAAGCTATCAATACAGCTTGCTATGCGGGATACCTTTTGGACTGAGTTTAGTCGTACGATTGAGCCTGTGACTGAACTTAGTCATATACTATGCCATGCGGTTGAGTCAGTCGTGTGACTGAGTCACCGATTGATTCACTTGTGAGATTGAATCATGCGCCTGCTCAATCATGCGACTGAGGTTCATATGCCTGTCTATTCACATCTTGCACTGTTCGACACCATAAATTTCAATCTTTGTCAAAACATTACATTAAACTTCGTGTTTAGATTCATTAGGTTTGGAGAGACTCGAAATAGCACTTAATTTCATTTAAATCAACGTTTATGTCCATTTAAATGGTCTATTTTAGGGTATGGTCCCGGTTCTTGATTTTAACAATTTCGGTCATTATGGGTTCAATTAATCAATTCATTTGACCCGATTTCAGTTGCAAAGTAGAAGAAGATGAATAGGATATCAGTTAGTATCATTGTCGGAGAGTAATCACAATAATAGAAATTTTGGCAGAGTGTCTGGGTATTAGGCAGGTTTTTTTACAGTTTTTGAAGTCGCGTAGGGTATACGACCGACTGACCCCCTTTTTATATTGTTTTAAGTTTCAGTCGTGCGACTTGACCCATACGCATGATTCATTCATGCGACTGGGGTTCATTCGTGCAACTGACTTAAACTCCTTCATACGGTCGTACAAGTGGTTCATTCTTGTGATCCAATCGCATAGTTGACCCATACTTGTTAAGACCATTTTCGTACGGAGTACTAATAGATTCTGCATGAGACCAGATCACATAGTGTGGAATCCTATTTGATTGACGATCCAATTAGTAAGAACGACAACTTGATAGATCTAACTATGAAACAAACGTTAAGAATTGATTTGAAATCGATCAGGAACGAACATTGAAGTTGGATAGGCTGTTTAGGACGCTCTGGACGGCTAGGGTTTGTGAATATTTGAACTCTCATTTTTCCATGAATTATGTGGCATTTATAGGTTTTAGTCTTCATTCGCGCGACTGACTCATGCGGTTGGTTCATACGCACGACTGAAGGGTCAGTCGTGCGACTGACTCAACCTTATGTCTGAATCATACGACTGACCCAGTCTTCTGGTTTAGTCATACGACTAGTCCATAAGTATGATTCATTCATGCGTATGGTCCATAAGTATGGTTCATTCGTGCGTATGGTCCATTAGCATGAATAATCACATGATTAAATTGAACACATTTCTTAATCATTATTGACTTAGAACCATGTACAACAACCTCAAACCTATATATGATGTTTATACATATGAATTATACCAAATACAATAATAATATGAAATACACAATGACAATAAACATCAAAAGCAAATCATATTTCATTAAGTAGTTACATTACACATGTGTAAGAAATGAAAGACTTTTACATTATGAACATAACTAGGAACATGATGTATCAACAATGGTCCAATCGTGTGATTGGCTCATACTTATGGTTCAAGCGTGCGATTGGCTCTTACTTTTGATTCAATCATGCGGTTGGCTCATACTTATGAGTTTGACTTCATACATTTCAATACACTCAAAATTAATTTTTGATAGACAACATTATGACCAATGATCATCTCAGACATGACCATTTTAACAAAAAATCATTTGATCACGTCAAACATGATCCTTTTAATTGAGAGCCGATTGGTCACCTCAGACGTGACCTTTTGAATTTGTGATTCACAGATTTCATCTAGTTATATAGTCTGACATCGACACAAAGAAGATAACGAAAATAGAAAACACTTTGAATTAAGCAAAACAAGACATATTTGTGTTTTTGGTTTGAGGTGGATTGAAACCTTTTAAAAATCATCTGACTGATTTTTCCTCCTGAACAGAACAGCTTCAATATATTTTTATCATTTGTGGAAAGATTCATATGGAATCATACAGGTATACATTAATTATTTGGGACCCTTTTATATGTACATGGATACTAGATTCTTATTTGTCTGGGAGTCAATAGCACTTGCAGGAAATCATACTAGAGCTATAAGATGCACACAATGATTTTGACTGTCGAGAGTTGCAGCCACGATGATAGTCAGCATATTTGTCCACTTAAATCCATACACAGATTTTTTACTCACATTAGTGATAAGTTAGGTTTTATTATTTCAACAAGCATTTGTGCATCCCACACTTATATGGTAATCAACATTCCTCAGGAGATTTTTGAGTGGTCTATGGGTATTTGACAAGAAGAAACTATTTAATAGCTTTCAAAGAGATGTCAAGCCTCAGGTCAGTGCCATCGCACAGCAGAGAGGCGCAAACAATAATGAATTCTAGAACTTTTTTCTTTGTTAGATAACTTTTCATTAGCTTGATTGCACTTAATAGTTTTTCTTTGTGCATTGCTCATTTTCATGGTCATCCACACACATTTGTGGCGTTTATTTTGCTCGTCACCCCTTATTGGAACTACGTTGATTGTGTTAACTAGGAATTAGATGAAAACCACAACAAGCTGAACAAATTAGTTTTAATTTGATTCACCAATGAAGTCTACTCGTCTATTATGTTGAATCTACCGACTCATCATATAGTGGACTAGCAACCTCTAGGCCTACATTCTCTATGTTACCTCAGTAGCAGACTATTTTACTATCATTTTTTTATTTTCCTTAGACTTCTCAGACTTTTAATTAAAAATAGCATTTTGATCATTTAAATCCTTTTTATGTCCCAAACAATTACTTCTTGTGTACTATCATTTTCCATAATTTTTGAATCAATATCATAGATTTGGTCTCTTTGTTTTCAACTTATCTGCCCGCCCACTCTTTTAAGTAATTAAATACTGAAACTAAACAGTTCTTCCCCTAAAATTCTTAAACTGAAAATGTTTTTGTGTTTTTGGATTTTGAAAGACAAGAAAATAAAAAATTAAAAAATTTGTCAGACTAACAACTAGATTCTTCTGGAATCACAGCACTTTTCTTTGTAATGCCATTGACCTCCAAAAGAATAAAAATCAAGGTTTGTCAAAAGCTTTTAGGTAGAGGTCGGCGCTTTGAAAATCCATATTAATTTTAACAACATTGATTATTGCTTTTTAAAACAGTCATGTATAAAGTGATATTTAATACCAATGTGTTTAGCTTTTGGGTGTTAGACAAGATTTTTAATGACAGCTATTGCAACAGAATTATCAACAAAGATAGGGTGTTAGAAAATTTCAAACCGTAGTCTCGCATTTGCTGTTAATCCAAATGATTTGTGAATAGTAACTTGCTGCAGCAACATATTCAGCTTCACATGTTGACAGAGCAACAAATGTTTGCTTCTTATACTGTCGGGTGACTAAGCGTCTTCCAAAGAACTGACATCCCACTGATGTTGACTTGTAATTCATCTTGCAACTACCATAGTCTGAGTCACTATGCGCTGTAAGCTCAAAGTCATCATAATGAGGATACCACAACCCGATGTTGGAGTACCCTTCAGATAATGAAAGATCCTTTTTACCCCAATTAGATGATTCACTTTTGATTTAGCCTGATATCTGGAATATGGACACGTGGCATACATAATATCACGATGAGAGGTTGTGAGGTACATTAGAGATCCGATCATTCCTCGGTATATAGTGGCATCTACCAGATCACCATTTTCGTCGGGTGCCACATCGTAGTTCTTGGCAAGTGGAGTCCGAGCAACTGTTGCATTTTCCATGTCGAACCGACTAAGGATATCTCCTATATATTGGACTAATCTTAGAAGATTCCATTTGGTGTCTGATCCACCTGTAACCCAGGAGAGAACTTCGTCTCTCCCATGGCACTCATCTTAAACTCAGCTTTCATCACGGATTCGAATTCTTTACACAATGCTTCATTTTTGAAACCGAAGATTATGTCATCCACATATATTTCTACCAATAGTAAATCACCATCTTTCTGTTTGATGAAAAACGTGCAGTCAATAACCCCTCTGGGAAAACCATGTTTCAGTAATGAGTAGAGAGTTTCTCATACCAAGCTCGAGGGCTTGATGAAGCCCATAAAGAGCCTTGTCGAGTTTATAAACTCTATCCCGATGATAAGGATCGTCAAATCATTCGGGTTGACTGACATAAACCATTCACAGATTTCACCATGAAGGAATGAACTTTTCACATCCAATTAATAACTTTGATCTTCATGTAGGATGCATAGGCTAAGAAGATACGATTTGCTTCCATCCTTACCACAGGTGCAAAAACTTCATTGTAGTCAACGCCTTTGACTTTTCTAAACCCTTGAATGACAAAATGAGCCTTGTTTCTGATTAAAACCCCTTGGTCATCTTTCTTACACCTAAGAACCCATTTAGTGCTAATCACTTTTGCACCTCTGTCCATAAGAGTCCATACTCCTAACTTCTTGAACTAAAGGAATTCTTCTTGCATAGCACTAACCCATGCCTTATCATTTAAAGCTTCACTTACATATTTTAGCTCAAGTTGAGACACAAAACATCAATAAGCACCATCGTGTAGATATCCTTTTTCCATGACTACGGCATAATCAACTGAGTATAGTTGATTTCGTCTCTGAACTCCCGATAGAATATCCCCGATGATGTTGTCCAAGGGATGATGCACATTAACTCGAGTTTTGGGAGTGGTGGGAACAACTACCACATTATCCAGATTTTGAATCCCAGGTTCAGTTTCTGTGGCTGTTGGAGTATGGGGTTTAGAAGTTCCAGTGGCATCAAGATCAGATGCTTGTGTACTTTTGGTAGTGGGAACTTGTTCCTACTGGACCATATTTGCAGTCTCAACTGCTTCATCATCAGAGGAAGACTCCGTTACCTCAAGCTCTCCCCCTAAAGGGTTAGAAGTATCATCTAATGGAACCGATGATGTCGAGTCTAGTGAGGAGTATTCAGAACAGCATACATCATTCGAGCAGGTAACTCATCATTAGGATGCGAAAGGAAGTAGATTGAAGGACTTGACAAATCCATCATAGTCTAAGAAGAAGAAGGTCCTTTGCCAACAAGGGGTTGGTGTATCTTTGGACATCAACATTGCACCACACTTCTACTTGACCCATTGAGTTGTTATAATCTCTCTTGTTTGGTATACTATATCTGAGAAAGATACCTTCTTCTGCCTTCTCACAAAACTTCCCAGTCTGAATTTTCTTTAACAGCATGCATGGTGCTTCAAATGGTTCTAGATACTCCAAGTTGGGTTTATGTCGCTGGAGCAATTCATAACACATTTTTCCATGACGTTTGACCACTAAGACTCTATTGAGAGTGTAGCATGCATTAGCCACTGCCTCGTTCCAGAATTGAATAGGCCGTTTAGAGTCGGCTAACATTGTCCTTGTCTTCTCTATCAAGCTCTGGTTCTTTCTTTTAGCAACCCCATTCATCTATGGAGTGTAGGTAGAAGTAAACTGATGAACAATTCCTTTCTCTTGACAAAATGCCTCCATCCACTGATTCTTGAACTCTGCCTCGTTGTCTGATCATATCTTTCTTACTTTCAGCTTGTAGAGTGATTCCAATGTAATGACTAGATGCTTGAATGATTTAGATGTCTCTGACTTGGTTTTCAGAAACATCACCTAAGAGAATCTTGAGTAATGATCAGTTACAAAAAAGCAGTACTAATCTCCAGCAATGATCTTTGTGCTGACTGGGCCAAACAGATCCATGTGTAGCACCTCAAGAGGAATGTTGATAGAATTAAGTTTTTTTGCTTTGTGAGACTTCTTGGTCGGTTTCCCTTTCTTACATGCTACGCAGAAATCTAGGAGCTGGAAATTCTTGACTGTAACTCCATTCACCAAATCATTCCGAACCAGATGATTCATCTTCCTATGATTAATGTGTACCATTCTCCTATGCCAGTAGATTGAATCCCTCTCTGTTTCCCTTGATAAGAAGCATTGGGCAGTAGACTCAGTTATGGAGGCTTTTGATAGATCCAAGACATACAGATCGTTATATCTTGAAGCTGACATTAGAATTTTATCATCCTCCATAACATAGTCCTTCTTCAACATGTAGCACTTCTTGTTGTCAAACACAACCTTGAATCCCTATTCACAGATTTGGGAGACAGAAATCAAGTTGTATTGCAGTTGCTAAACGTAGTTGAGCTTGTCAAACTTCACTTCCTCGTTTCCCACTTCACCTTGACCGGTGATGTAACCTCCTTATTCGCAGCGAATGATACGTGTCCCCCTTTAATTTGCTTGATGTCGAAAAGGAAAGAAGAATTCCCGATCATGTGCCAGGAAGCCCCATTATCAATAATCCAGGTATTAGTGATAGCACTATAGTGGACACCGTGCACATACACAGGAATTGATTAGTTCAGGTTTGGGACCTAAGCCTTAACTGGCTTGGGTGTCCTAGAGGTATCACACATCATGAACTCAACCCACTGTCCTTCAGAGGATGAGGGCCTATTTTTCTTCTTCTTGTTCTCACTAACAAACACATTACTTGTTGTTTCTTCATAAACTAGTTTTGTGTAAGGCCTTTTTGTGGTAACAGAAGACTGGCTTATGGTTTGAACTTTAAGTTCACTAATAATCTTAGGTGAAACCTTAGGTGACACATCCTTGCTTTGAGCTTTTAATGTGTGTGGCCTTTGATAACATGGAGGAGTATTAGATCTAATTTTAGAAAATCTTGATTTTTCATAAAAAAGTTCAATTTTCTTTTTAGGTGTCTGATAATAAGGACAATTTGGAGATATATGTCCTCGTTTTCCACAATTGTAGCAGGATCTCCCTTCGACAATTTGAGGAAAGTTTTGATGTGGGGTTGAGTTTGGTCGGGGTTTGAGATATGTCCGGTTGGGTTGTTTCTCTTCCATTTCAGATGTTTCACCTTCTTTAACAAACTTAATTGTTTTGACATTTTTACATCTTTCACTTTCATTATATTAGGATTTTGATGATTAACACATTTAAGGTTCATTGGATTAGACCTTTTAGGTTCTGAAATAGACGTTTGTGAACCTGACCCTAATTTAACCTTTTCAATTTTATCATCCAAATCCTCAACAGGTATCTTATCTTTTGATCCCAAAGTAGAATCCTTCTCTTTAGTGACAGATGTCACAGGTTTACCCGTAGAATCTGGATCACTGACCATAGGAGTAGACACCACATAATCCTTTACTGGGTTATTATTAATTGGTCTACATTTAGTGTTCAAAAGGTTTGCATGTGGTGGCGGTACTACCTTATAACCCAGACCTTCCCCATCATCATGTTCTTTCACTAGGTTCTGAAATATGTGAGAAGAACTTGCCAAACTATGCAGTTTTTGTTTTAATGATTCAACTTCGACTTGCAAAACTGTTATATTCCATTTTAGTTTCCTCCAAAGAATTTAAATAGAACTTAATTTCATTTGATTGATTTAAGGCAACAACCTCAGTTTCCCATAGTTATTTCCCCACAGTTCTATCTTTTCTTTGAAGTTGCACTCATTTTCTTTTAAAACACGATTTGCTTTAGTGTGGAGTTGTAAATCATTACTAGATTATCATTATGTTCTAATAACCTAGAAAATTTTAAATCAATGCATTCCCTAAATTTATCACATTCAGGACATGTATGTTTTTCAAATAATTTGTATTTTGAATAACATGTGTAGAATCAGACGAATCAGCAATCAAAGCAGTGTCAGACTCTTCAGTGACTAGAGATTCTGAGTTTGTACCACTAAGATCTTCTTCAACCAAATGATCAATGACATCCATAGCTTCTTCGATATCTGAAAGTGTATGCTCAACTATGATGTCTCCTTCACTTAAAGATCCATCATCCAATGTATCAACTAAAGCAATGTTTGATTCACCCTCAGAAAGAATCAGAAGGACCAGTCTTGTCCTTCATCACCTTGAGCAACCAAAGCCTTAGACACTTTACTTGAAGATGAAGCTCCAATCATATCATTGTCTTGTCGGTTGAATGTAGGAAAAGGATTTCCATTTCCAGTCTTCGTTGGCTTTACGCACTCATGTTTGAAGTGCCCCTTTTCACCACAATTGAAACACGTGACTTTGGTTTTGTCAAATCCAAATGTCGTATCTTTAGTGGCAACCAAATTTTGCCTTGTGTTTTTAACAAAGTTCTTGGCTCTTTTAATAGCACTAGCCAAGGCCCACATAATATCCATGTGTTCTAGCTCAGTTTCATTAACTTGCTCATAGTCCTCGTCAGCAAGATGACAGTTTCCAATCTTACCAGCAACTAATCCATCATAAGATTGAACAACAACAACTAGAAGGTCCATGTGCTCTTTAGCAACTTCCATGGTGACATTTTCAAGATTCTCGGTCTTCAACTTTTTAGTGTTTTCCTCAAGAACTATGTATTGGGTTCGAAATGACCCTGCCTTTATAGTTCCTAATGCATTGCATCGGGAAGGAACATAAGAGCTAGACACAAACTCCATTTGTAGCGGTGTGCCTGAAGCAGCCGGAGTTGAAACTGAATTGTATAGTGCAGGATTCTGAGCATCGGATCCTTTCTTTGACTTGTATTTCATACCTAGTTCTTCCTCCCTTAACTTCAAAATGAAATCATTTATGTCTAAGTAGCAAGAGTGTCATTTTGTCTCAGATTAGACACAAATGGCTCCCATTTGTCTGGCAGACCATCAGCAAAACTAGAGGTTTTATCTTCCTTGGATATGGTCATGCAATGAGTGTGCAACTCACTCAACAGAAGATAGAATGGATCAATGATATCATCCAAGCTCTCATTCCTATGGGAGATAAATTGTCAAATTCCTTGTTAAGAGCTTTTGCCTTTAGTGCTTTCAGAGTTGCATTTCCTTCGTATCTTTTTTCCAAGGCCTCCCATAATTTCTTAGACTGCTTGTTCTTAGAGAACTAATGAATATGTCCTTAGGTATAGACTGAGTTAACAAGGCATATGCTTTCTTTTCAGCATTATGCAGAGTCTTCTTGGATTCACTCATTCCTCCTAAAGTCAATCTAACTTCATTAGCACTAACTTGTACCATGTAACCAGTCTCAATGGATGTCCAAAGGTTTTGGTCAACTCCATTCAAGTAGATTTCAAACCGCTGTTTCCACCGGGGGTATTCATCCTAAGTTAACAGCTTTGGCAGTTTGTTGTGGTTTCCAATCTTATTCTCCAGAAGTAGTAGGTTCTAGATACACGAGTGCTTTCCAACAAAGAATGCAGCAAATTGATCTTCCATTGCTTTAAACTTGGTAAACTTAGAATAGGACAGATTAACTCATGTGAATGAGCTATGCGAATGGGTAACTCATGCGAATGAAATATATGAATGAATTCAATCGGCTATGGATTTAGTCGTGCGAATGAGCAGGGCGATTGTAATCATCCGACTGGAGTTGCTTAATCATGTGAATGAGAGATACTACTAAGTTCAGTCATACGAATGAGAGTATACGAATGGGTTCAGTCGAACGAATGGTCCAATCGTGCGACTAAAGGCTACTATGTTTGAAAAATATAATTTTTTAACACTTTGACACAAAATACAAATTTTCTGGAAACCCTAATCTGTTGTTTGATTAAAAATCGAAACATTAACCCAGGCAATCATCAAAAAAACTTTTTTAAGCGAAATGTCAGGACCGTGTACGTACGGAATACTAACAGATTCTACATTTGTACCAATGCAAATAGTACGGAATCCTATTTGATTGGTGATCCAATCAGTGAGAACAATTACCCGATCAATATAAGATTGAAACTAAACGTTATGAACAAATAGAGATCGATCAGGAATGATCTATGAAGTTGGACAGGCTTCCATGGACGTTCTTGATGGCTAGGGTTTGTAAGAGTATCAAGTGTTTTGAATTTCCACGAATTAACGGGTATTTACAGTTATGGGTTTCCAATCGTACGACTGAACCATTAGCATGGTTCAGTCGTGCGACTGAATCATGCGATTGATCCATACGCACGACTAAAGGTTCAGTCATGCGACTGAGTCAATCTTATGTCTCAGTTGTGCGACTGACCCAGTCTCCTGGTTCAGTCGTGCGACTAGTCCATGGGCATGATGTATTCATGCGTATGGTCCATTCGCATGAAGACTCATACGACTATGTTTCAACACATTTCTCAATCGTTATTGACTAAGAACTATGCACAATAACCTCAAACCTATATAGTAAGTTCATTATACTTTAACACACAATAATACTATGAAATATTAAACATTATAAACATCAACCACATATTATATTTCATTCAACCCATTCATTACATATGTGTAAGACATAAAAGACATTTACATTAAGCACATAACTAGGGACATATGTATCAACAAACTTCCCCTTGGACCAAGTTTACTCTATTGTCTGACATTTTTCATACGCTCTTCAAACTTCTTGTACTTCTCCTCTCATGTGACTCATGCATGTATTTCAATGCAAAGCAAAGTCGTATCACATTTTGGAATTGGAGGGCTTGTACAATATAATGTGTATCATATACCGGTGGCCACTTGTATAGAGTGTAGACATCTTCAGCTGACAAGTTGGTAAGCCACATTGGGTCAAATACCCTGATAGTTTCCATTCTGAACTCTCTGTTCAGAACTATGACCGCTTCACCCATCCTCCAGTCATAATACCACCATTTGAAATATGGAATGAAGTCCTGAGGCATTTCCCGTAAGGGAATCTTTGACATCGTGCATGGAGGACTACACTTCAGCACTACTTTCGGCTTCCCATATATAGGATCAACTTCAGATCTATGGATGTACCTCTTTGGTTGTAGAGGTCTGAAGTTTACCCACCTATTGTGGTATTCTTTCTTCAACGCAACTTCAAACCAACCTATCATCTTCCTTGGATTTGCATACAACAGAACTAAGCACACAAGTTGGTTGAGCTCAAAGCCAGGAAGAGTCTTCAGATCATGAGGATATCTGAAGTACTCGATCCCCTTTTCTCTTTTTACTGCATAAATATTTATGTCCTCTGAATAGGCCCACGCAATGATTTTTCCAGACACCTTCTGATGTTTCTTGACTTTGTAGAGTTTAGAGTAGGCATTTTGCTTTGGGGTCATGCGCTGGGCTCTTATTTTAGTAAAACAAGCTACCCATTCAGCCTTCTTGATATCAACATTTGCATCCGAGGCTTGGGCTTGATTTTCATCCTTTTCCTTTTTCTTCTCCATTACATCCAGCTTCTCAAATGTAGCACTGCTGAAAGTATCACCCAAGTTGGGTATCACATTTCCCTCGCGGTCAGTGTACTCTGGACAATGTTTTGCTGTAACATCCTCAATCTGAATCTCATCAACATCCTGCAACTCCCCATCACTTAAAACATCAAATTCTAGAGCATCTTTTACAATTTCGTCCGGATTGAGTCGGAACATCTCAACTACTTTCTCGTCGGTCAAATCATGTATCATTTCTCCTTCTTCGGAGTGTAGCTCACTAACCTTTTGACGATCCTTTGCAAATCATGAATCATGGTGAATTGAGACTTGATTTGCTGAAGAGGAGCAACATCGTATTCATCCTGCTGTGGAGTTTTATCTACTTGATTAAACATTAAGCATATCACACAAAATTCATTAGATATAACATTTAAGCATAAATAAACATTAATTACATTTGTGTAACGTATAATTCAAGTACAAAAGTTTTTAAATACATCAGCATCTAATAATTACTTTTGTCTTGCTCCTTTGATTCTTCTGCTGGAGGAGCTGAGGAAGAGGCCCCTTGATCTTGGCCATGTTTGGTATGCCTCTCTTGAGCTTGAGGAGAGGCTGATGCAGCAGCATCGCTTTCCTGATCATCATCATCTTCTCGATTTTTTTCGCTCGGTCCACCCACTCCAACCTCCTCCCTAGAGTCCTCTTCATCCTCTTCAACATCATCATCATCACCATCCTTGATCTTCAAAGGCTCACTCTTTGACCCTTTCAACTTTAGTATAATCTTCTTATTTTGGCTAGTATGTGCGTGGTGGGCTCGGCTTAGAGCTCTCTCATACAGGACACTCTTCATACTAAGCTCCCTTATCTTCTGAGCTTGAGTTGCATTCACTTCCATCAGCTGGTTGAGCTTCGCACCTCTTTGCACATCTGTGGCAAGAAGCCTTAGCACAATCCGGTTGAGGTTGGCCAGCTGTTCCTCTAACCCAATATGGGGTAAAATGAGCCCAGCCATGAATGGAGAATGTGTGGATGGACCTGTTTGATGAGATGTGGTGGTAGTAGTGGATATAATGAATATGGGAGGTGGAATGTGTGTGGGCTGTGGTGGAGTGGTTGTGGTAGTGGTGGTGGGTGAGAGATAGTAGTAGTGGGTGGAGTGGTGGTGGTAGTGGTGGTGGGATGAGAGATAGTAGTAGTGGGTGGACTGGTGGTGGTAGTAGTGGTGGGATGAGAGATAGTAGTAGTGGGTGGAGTGGTGGTGGTAGTTGTAGCTAAGGGGTTGGAGTTAGGAGGCACACAACCTATCTTCTTGTTAGAGCATTTTATTTTTCTTTTTGCACATAACGCACCAATAACATATGTTATCAGCTTACATGTGCTTTGCTCATATTTCATGGTCGTCTGCACACATTTTTTATTTTGCTTTTCACCCCTTATTAGAAGTGTATTGATTGTGTTAACCAAGGATAAGATGAGAACCCACAGCAAGTTGAACAACTTAGTTTGAAATTTTAAACCACCAATGAGGTTTACTAATCTATTGTGTTGAATCTACCGACACATCATATAATGAACTAGCAACCTCTAGATCTACTTTCTCTATGTTACCTTAGTAGCATACTAGTTTTACTATCATTTTTCCTTTTATTTTGCTTAGACTTCTCAGACTTATACTTTGAATTTCACATCTTAATCATTTAAATTCTTTTGAAGTCCCAAACAATTAGTTCCCTATGTACTTGTTAGGATCAGTGATCTACGTTTGATTGATTAGAGAGTATTGCAGTAGAAATCAAACAATGAATTAGACAATTCACAAGAATACAGTTGATATTCAAAGTAAGAACAAACGATTATAGAAAGAATTTTGCAAATCAAATATTTCATTCAATACGCGCTTTCGTGGTGGCAAAATGTCACACCAACAATCAGGTCAATCATCCCTTATATAAGAATGTCATGGTGGAACATTCCTTATATAGGAGATGTGATGTCTGCTGATGTCATTTGATAGTGACATCTAACAGAATTATTCAAACTACTGAAAGTTAACATCACTACTGAAGATGTCAAAACAGCTGACATCTTCTTACAAAAATACTAAGTGTTAACTGTCACTACAACTACTGAAAAGAAACTACTGAAACTACAACAACTGAAGAAAATGCTCTTCAGTCGTTTTACAAATACTGAAACAAAAAGAAAACTACTAAAAGGAAACCATCACAACAACTGAAGAATGCTTCTTCAGCTGTTGTAACAAACTCTGAAGGCTTCAGTACTTGTACTTGAACTTCAGCTGTTGTCATCAGCTGATGTCTTCAGTCTTTGTACTTCAGCTATTGATCTTCAGTACTTTGTTCTTCAGCTCTTGATCTTCAAACTTTGGTCTTCAGCTGTTGAAGTCTTCAGTACTTTAGTCTTCAGCTGTTGAAGTCTTCAGTACTTTAGTCTTCAGCTGTTGATCTTTAGACTTTGGTCTTCAGCTGTTGAAGTCTTCAGTACTTTGTCAAAACAGCTGATCAAGTCTTCAGCAGTTGTTGTGATGTCTGTAGGACTTAGAGGTTTTTCTGATCAGGCTCATTGGTTCTTTTGGTCTAACAAACTCCCTATGAACCAATGCAGCCAAAACCTCTAAACTTATTGAAGATGTCCCACTTATTATGGCAGAGAGATTTGGTCTTTTTGTCGTCTAGATCAGCTCAGAAGTGACCCATATAAGCACAGGCCTGGGAAGAAGTCTCAATGACCTGTTTGGCAAAGGATGAATGGGAACTTTGTCTTGGGGAACTGGACATAGAGCTATTACCCCATCCATGAGATCTACTTCCCAACAATGAGTCTGTATGACTCCTTTGTATAGGCCTCAAGGAAGGTTATCTGCTGGACCAAAAGAACCAATGAGCTTGATTAGAAAAACCTCTAAGTCCTACAGACATCACAACAACTGCTGAAGACTTGATCAGTTGTTGTAACAAAGTCTGAAGATCAACAGCTGAAGACTTCAACAGCTGAAGACTAAAGTACTGAAGACTTAAACAGCTGAAGACCAAAGTCTGAAGATCAACAGCTGAAGAACAAAGTACTGAAGATCAACAACTGAAGTACAAAGACTGAAGACATCAGCTGATGATAACAGCTGAAGTTCAAGTACAAGTACTGAAGCCTTCAGAGTTTGTTACAACAGCTGAAGAAGCATTCTTCAGTTGTTGTGATGGTTTCCTTTTAGTAGTTTTCTTTTTGTTTCAGTATTTGTAAAACAACTGAAGATCATGTTCTTCAGTCGTTGTAGTTTCAGTAGTTTCTTTTCAGTAGTTGTAGTGATAGTTAACACTTAGCATTTTTGTAAGAAGATGTCAGTTGTTTGACATCTTCAGTAGTTGTGTTAACTATGAGTAGTTTGAATAATTCTATTAGATGTCACTATCAAGTGACATCAGCAGAGGTCACATCTCTTATATAAGAGGTGTTGACCTAATTGTATGTGTGACATTCTGTTACCACGAAGCGAATATTGAATGAAATACCTTTTGCAGAATTCTCTCTGTCTATAACCGTTTGTTCTTACTTTGAATATCTTTTGTGTTCTTGTGAATTGGCTATTCATTGTTTGATTTCCACTGCTATACTCTCTAATCAATCAAACGTAGATCACTGATCCTACATTATATGTTCCTCCATGGTAAGTTCTTCAGCTCCTCCTTCAAAAGTGATTCTGGCCCATAATATCAGATAGGTATTGACCTGTTTCCCATTTTTGAGTTCTACAGTTGTTATTACTCTATAAGCAAATTCATCAGGGTGATTACCCTCTAAGAACAACTGGAGCTCATTCTTTCTAACTTCCTCAAGCCTCTTATATACTAACCCCTTTTTCACTATTTTATTTTCCAGCATCTTATGTGGGGTCAGGTTAGCTTTATAGGCTTTCTTGAAGTCATCTAGGATTTCCCAGGGTGATACTACAAAGACCAGTGAGATCACTTCATCTACAATCTTCTTCACTTGGCCAATGTATCTTTGTGGAATGTTTTTCTTGTGAATCCTATGAGACACCCTGGGATCAGGCCAAATCCTCACTCTCTCCTTTTGATATTGAAATGTATGCTTAAGAGTGTATAATCTGAGAGCATGCTTCTTCATGTTGATGATAGAAGATGTGGCAGCATATGCTTTGTCAACCCTCCTCAACAATTCCTCATCATGTTGTTTGTGAATCTGTTCTTCTTCTAGCTTCACTTTCACAATTTGTCTTTGAGTTTCAGGAGTAATTGTTGGAGAGTGACTTGTGGCCTTCGGCAACTGTATAACAGCTGAGAGTGGCAGCCTATCTTCATCTTCATCATCATCTTCTTCATCATCTTCTAGCCTCAATACCCTTCTCTTCTTCTTTTGGGGTACATCATCGGCTATTGGTTTTGAGGGTAAGGGAGTTGGTTTGGTGGGTTGTGTTTTTTGTGGTTTTGGTGTGGGAATGTTGACAGGCTGTTCTAGCATTTTGGAGGTGAGTATGGCTTTAGATTGCTTGGCTATTCAGTCCTGCTCCCAGCACCAGCTTCATTCAAAGCTTCAATATCTAATCCTTTAGTATGTACTTCAGACGAACAGATCTTGGTGGTTATTGCCAAGATGTTGTCCCTGGACCAAGCCTTGATTTCGATCATTGATCTTCCAAGATATTTTGCTATAAACCTGATCATGATCTCTAGCCTTTCTCTTTCTAACACATCATAACTTGCCCATCTAGTTTGGATTTCTTCAATCTCTAATCTTCTGATCTCAGAGTCAAGTTTGTCAGTGTCATGGCCTTGCCTAAACAACTGATCAATGATGTTATCCATTGATCTGCTGTGTTCGGCATCAGCCCCTTTCACCATCAGCTACAAGGCAGTCTCCTTTTCATTTTTTCTTTTCTTTGATTTCTCCATGTCAGCTTCCTTCTCCTTCTCTTTTTTAGTCTCCATAGCCAACTCCTTCTCCTTTTCCACTTCTGTCACTTTTGTTTCTTTCTCTTTCTCTTTCCTCTCTGCACTCCTCTTTCTTTTTGCTTTCACTGACTGAATATACCCCTTTTTGGTTGCATTGGTTGCAAGGGTTTGATTGTCAGAAAGCTTTTTGCCCACAACTTCCTCTATCAAGGGTTGTATTACTGAGGAAAGCCTCTCATCAATGGTTTTGATCACTATATCAGTGATTATAGGTGTGATGAGAGGTAGGGAATTTTGAAAGATAGCAGCTATTTGCTCAGGGGGTTCTGTTTCTGAGAAATAGTGCCAGAAGCAGAGGCAGGTGGCTGAGTATTTGGGAGTGGCTCTGTGTTTGTGAGACCTTCAGATGAAGGTGCCATCTGTGGGGTTTGAGAGGCAGATGGTCTTTGATCCTCAGAAGGTTTGGCAAGAAGCTCTTTGAGTCTGCTCACCTCCTCTTCCAGGATGGTGTTTTGGGCTAACACATCGTAAAAGAAGCCCAGGTCATCATCAGTAGTTACTGAATCACCTGACCTCCGGATATAATCAGGATGAACATGCACTGAGTGTAGATCAGTTGTAGCATGTGCCCCTTTGTCTTGGAACTAGGGACTTCCTACCTCAGGACTATGTCCTTCATTAGCAGTTGCCTCTGGTAAGGTCTTAGTGATGTTACCAACTACATCTTGATCATATGCTGAAGCAGGATAAGTGGCAGCCTCACCAGAAGTTCCAATCTCCATTTCTACACTAGAAATGGAACATTGTAACCCCTGCGCTCTGGGTTATCAGATGCACTTTGGTCCTCCCCCACAATGGCAGAGGTATTCCCAGTTGTAATTGGTATCTGGGGAGGGGGTGAGGAGTGCAACTGAGTCAGCACTTTTGCAACAATTAATGTACGACTTTGGGGGGCAGTTGCAGTGGGAGATTGGGTAGAAGCAGATTGCACCCGGGGTGAATGGTGCACTTCAATGGTACCCTCTCAAGTGAGATAGGTTCCAGCAGCGTGGGTTCCCCAATATTGGTTGCAACAGGATCCTGTTGAAAGGATACCTGTGCGGCTTTGGCAGGTTGAGTCTTTGACACAACTGGGAGGTTAATACCAGTATGTGGTTCCTGTGTTTGTGGTACAGGGGCATCCTCAGGGGACTCATCTCCCTGAGTAGCCTTTTTTGGCTTTTTGGTTTTGGGTTTCGTGGGGACTTTGGATCTGGAGGTGGTGGCTGTGGGTTCCAACTGCGTGGGTTTTCGTAGCTTGGCAGCCTGTTTCAGTGTTTGGTCAGAGTTGTGCCTGGAGTACAGTTCAGGCAATACAGCCATTGCAGGGACTCCAAGGCCAACAAGTCCCTCAGCTTTCAGCTGATTCTCTATGATGGCCATAATGAACCGAGGATATAATATCCATCGATTAGAAAGAGGTTTTGAGGCCATATCCTTAAGTTCAAGAAAAATAATTTCAGAAAAGTTTAAGTCTTGTTGCTCAAGGATAAAGAATAATACCTGCTACCACCTAGTAGACATTTGATCCCAAGAGGAAGTCTTAGGAGCTAAGCAAACATTTACCATGTGAAAGATAAGACGTTCTGCATCATGGAAATGCTTCTTCAGGATGGTAGAGGCACTGAGGTTTCCCTGATATCCATGGTGGGCAAAGGATAAATCAGTTATGCCCTTTGGATACCCAGCGGGGAAAGTGGCATCATCCAAGTTTAGGGTTTGGCGAATGATTTCCGGAGTGATGACCACTTGATGGTTGTTGACGAACGACTGGAGAGACTCGGTGTTGGTCTCCCCAGTTATAAGGGTGATGTTCGTCCAAAACTGGTGTAAGGATTCGGCATGTATGGTGGGATTTTGAAGGAAGGCCGTTTGGTAGGGAGATTGGACCATTAGATCAATGGCGTTATCTAACTTTGTCCAGAAAGGTGATTTTGTGAGGTAGGCAACACAGTTATGTCGTGGTTTGAGCTGCATGGTCGCCATTAGTGAGAGAGAAGTTTTGGAGATTTGAATGTTAGGTTTGGAGAGGATGAAGCGCTGAAGGATTAGGTATTGGGTATTTATAGGGTAAGGGTTAGAAAACGACTGAAGGGTTTGGTGTTATTCATCAGTAGTTTTAAACGACTGATGACATGGTATTACCCTTTCAGAGGTTGAAACAACTGAAGTCTTTGTTTTAGGCATCAGCAGTTATAAAACTACTAAAACCATGGTATTGACTTTAGATGTTTGAAAATAACTAAAGACTTGGTTTAAGTCATTAGTAGTTGTGAAACTACTGAAAACCTTGGTTGGTCTTTAGGTGTTGTAAACACTGATAACTTGGTATTAGTCATCAGTAGTTGTGAAACTACTGAAGACATGGTTTTGTTATCAGTTGTTGTAAACAGTTGATGACTTGGTGTTAGTCATCAGTAGTTGTGAAACTACTGAAGACATGGTTTTGTCATCAGTTGTTTAGGATGAAACAGCAGTTGTAGAAACAACTGAAGAGAAAGTTCTCATCAGTAGTTTTCGTCAATTCATAGCCTTTCAGCTGTTTCATACTGTCCTCAACACTTACTCATCAGCCTTTTTGCTGTTTTTAGTTGTTTCATAGGACATCAGTACTATCTGTTTTTTACTGACATCAGTAGTTATAACTACATCAGTAGTTGTAACTTTATCAGTTGTTTTAACAGAATCAGTACTATATGTGATATGGTCACTAATGATCATCAGTACTTATTTACTGAGATCATTAGTAGTTATCACTTATTCTAGCTGCAGCATACCAAGCTGTAACACTAGGTTTTGGAAAGTTGAACTATCCAAAGGCTTAGTAAAAATGTCTGCAAGCTCATCAGCACTAGGCACAAACTTAGGATCAATCAGACCTTTTTCAAAACAATCCCTAATAAAATGATGTCTGATCTCTATATGTTTGGTCCTAGAGTGCTGGACTGGATTTTGACAATGCACAGAGCGGAAGCACTATCCATTAATAATGGAGTCTTAGTCTCTGTAATGCCATAATCCAAAAGTTGGTTCTGAAGCCAGAGTACCTGAGAAGTACAACTTGCAGCTGCAATGTACTCTGCTTCAGCAGTGGATGTAACAACATGTTTGTTTCTTACTCTACCAAGAAATCAAACAGTTGCCTAGGAATTGACATCCACCACAAGTTGACTATCTAGTTAACTTGCACCCTACATAGTCACTATTTGAAAAAGCAACTAATTTGCAAGAGTTTCCAGTGGAATACCATAAACCTAGAGATTGTGTACCTTGCAATTATCTAAAGATCCTCTTGACTGCAACCAAATGAGACTCTTTAGGAGCAGCCTGAAATCTAGCACAGACATAAGTAGCAAACATGATATCTGGTCTAGATGCTGTTAAATACATCAAGGACCCAATCATACATCTGTAAAGTGTTTCATCAACAGCTTTACCTTTCTGATCTGCATCCAGTTGTGTGGTGTTGCACATGGGAGTAGAACAGGGCTTACAATTTTGTAAATCAAACTTATTCAAAAGATCTTTTGTATATTTAGACTGATGAATGAAAGTCCCATTAGGCTTTTGTTTGATTTGCAGGCCTAGAAAGAACTGTAATTCTCCCATTGCACTCATTTCAAACCTCTTTTTCATTAATTTGGTAAAATCATCACACAACTGGGGATGAGAGGATGCAAAAATAATATCATCAACATAAATTTGAACAAGTAGCTTATGCTGATCCACCTTCTTAATGAATATAGTTTTATCGATGGAGCCTCTAGTGAAATTATTTTGAAGAAGAAAATTTGATAATGTCTCATACCAGGCTCTAGGAGCTTGTTTCAACCCATAAAGAGCCTTATCAAGCTTGTATACCCAATCTGGATGTTTATTATCCTCAAAACCTGGTGGTTGACATACATAAACTTCTTCTTTTAATTTACCATATAAAAATGCACTTTTAACATCCATTTGAAAAACTTTAAAATTGTGAAATGCAGCATAGGCTAGGAACAATCTAATTGCCTCCAGTCTGGCTACAGGGGCAAAGTTCTCATCATAATCAATACCTTCTTCTTGTGAAAACCGCTGAACAACCAGTCTGGCCTTGTTCTTAACAATAAGCCCATTTTCATCTATTTTGTTCCTAAACACCCATTTAGTGCCTATTGCACACTTACCTGGGGGTAGAGGAACCAGTTCCCACACTTGCTGTTTCTTGAATTGAAGTAGCTTAAGCTGCATGACTTCCACCCATCCATTTTATCTCAAAGCAACATGATAGTTCTTTGGCTCTTGCTGACTGATGAAGAGAGCATAGAGCACAAGTTAGACAATTGACTTCTGGTTGAGACGCCAGCATTGATACCACCAATGATTTAAGACATGGGGTAATTCTTCAGCTCTTGGTGCACGATAAGATCAGTGCAAGTGTTTGTAGCCGGTTCAGCATCAGCAGAAGTTGATTCAGATTCTTGAAACCAAGTATTAGATGGCAAATCACATGATGTAGAGGAATCAGAAATCTCATCGACATTTGTTGTGGATGGAGCTGCTGAAGGTACAGGAATATCAAGTTTAGCAGACTCAGAAGTTGGTCACTGAACTTGAAAAGGTGAGTACTGATATCATCATCATCTCTTACCACCAGGTGGAATACTTGCTACAGAAGATGATTTGTCCACATGATCTGCAACAGCTAGAGTTTGATAAGGAGCATATTGCAGTATGTCCGATCAAACAACTCCACAGGTTTTGTGGAATTTTATCCTTAGGAGAATCATTGAATTTCACATGCAAGGTTTCTTCAACTATCTTTGTTCTGCAGTTGAAGACTCTGTAAGCCTTGCAAGTGGATGAATATCCTACAAAATACCCTGCATCCACCTTAGGATCAAATTTGTGGAGTTGACCCTTTGTGTTGAGAATGAACAAGGACATCCAAAGGCTCTGAAGAATGAAATAAAGGAGCCAAATGATGTAGAGCTTCATATGGAGTCTTCATCAACCTCTGATTTACTAACACTCTATTCTGCACATAGCAAGCTGTATTGACAGCTTCAGCCCAAAAGTCAAAGGCAACCAGAGTCAGCCAACATGGACCTTGTAGCTTCATTAAAGTCCTGTTCTTTCTCTCACACTACTCCATTTTGTTCTGGAGTCCTTGGGATGCTAAACTGCCTTTTGATTCCTTTTGAAAGATAAAAATCATCAAGTGTATGGTTTCTGAATTCAGTACCATTATCACTCCTTATACACTTGACTGATAGGGAATACTGCTTCTCAACATACAGCACAAAGTTTGTAATCTTCTGAGTAACCTCATCCTTTGAATGTAGAAAGAAAGTCCATACGAATCTGGAGTAATCATCCACAATTACCAGACAATATTTCTTCTTTCGCATGCACATCACTCTCACAGGACCAAATAGATCCATGTGCAGTCACTGCAAGCAGGCAGTGGACTTAGGTTCTTCAATGGAGGAATGAGACTTTGTGATGTTTTCCTTTCAAACAAGCAGTGCAGGCTTCATCACAGTGGAACTCCTTTGTTGATAACCTCTCACTAAACGATTGTGGATCAGCTTTCATGTTTGTGAGATTGACATGACCCAGCCTTCTATGCCATAGTTTAGATTCCTGAAGAGAGGCTTTGGAGAACAGGCATGGATGACCCTTCAAATCAATCTTCTTTGACAAATCCAAGCATACACTCTTCCGATCCTGTTGGCCTTCAGGAGAATATGTTCATCCATTACCTTGTCAATCAGCCTCAGAACTTGGGAAGACAGAATCCTGCAGTTCTGGCTTGTGAAAAGTGCAACATGCCCTTTATCACACATCTGACTGACACTCAGCATATTATACTTGAGATTCTCCACATGGTTGACATCATCAAACCGATTTGTCCATTAGACACATATCCTTTCCCAATGATGTAACCTCTGGCATCATTTCCAAATGAAACAAATCCCTTCTTTCCTTGAGAGTAGTCATTAAGAAGAGAACTGCTTCCAGTCATATGCATAGATCCTCCACTGTCCACATACCAAATGCTCCTTTGGCATGTTGAAGGACCCTGTGTAAAAGAGAACTAGTTAGATTTTGAGACCCAAACCTTTTTGGTTTTGGGTCTGTTTTCATCAACAGATGCAACCATAACTTGTTTCTTATGAGTAACAGCTGATGAGGAAGGAGATGGTGCTGAAATGGATTCCTTGGATTTGGTCTTGGAATGCCTTTTCAGTGATTTGATCACAGGTGCATCAAGTTGGTTAACTCTCCCCAACAAATGCTGAACCATCATAACAAGTTGTGTCTGATTTGTAGCCAAAGCTTTCAGCTCTTGTGACATATCAGTCCTTGTGTTTGATGAGTTCCTGTGATTCACCATTTCCTCCTTAAAATTAACAGACTTAGTCTGATGTTTATCATGAGGAGCACCATCAGTTGTTTTGTGATGAACCTTATCCTTCTTTTTGGATTTCGTTGAAGGCTTGGGTTTATCACAATGGAATGATTGAGGTACAAACTTGGTCTCAAACTCAGTTTTCATTTCATCCATCTGGATTTTAATGAGCTTATCTCTGTTCAGTTTGAAACCCTTTCTGTACCAACATTCATCAGAAAGATGATTGAATTTACCACATATTTCACATGGCTTATTCTTCATCTTGGATTGATCAACTACTGATGTGGAAACTACTAAGGTGTGCTTTTCAGTACATTCCTCCTTTCGGTACTTTTGTTCAGTACTGAAGAATCTGTAACAACTGAAGAGTTGTTCTTCAGCTGTTCATTGTCAGCAGTTGTTAATCCATATTTTTCAGCTGATTTGAAATGCTTTTCAGTTGTTGTAATCTTGCCCTTCAGTACTTAAGTTACTTTGAGGGACAACATCTGAAATACTCAGCTTCATGTGCTTATCAGTAGTTAACCCATCAGCAATTGACTTGCTGAGGTATCAACCCTTATTTCATCTTGTGATTTTGGGAGATCACTTGAGGATGATGCACATGATGATGTGGTTTGGAGATTGCTTTCACTTTCAGATTTTACTACTGATTTTGGAGTACATCTGTTGGAGGTGCAATATGGTTATAACCAATTCCAAACTTCACATTCGAGCAGATTGCTTACTGAGCAGCATTTCAAATCCCTTGCAGGATGACACCCAGCGTCACACTCAACTTGGGTAACTGCAAGTTTTCTTTGAGTTCCTTATGGTTCTCAAGAATGACCTCTAGCTTAGCCTTTTCATCATTTAATTGGCATTTAAGCTTAAATCTCATCTCTTGTCCTTAAGGACAGACTCATATTCAGCTTTTCTTTGGAAATAGTTTGCTCAAGCTCTAGATTTTGATTAATTACAGCTACTTTGCTTCTCTAATAGAGACAAATGCATCTATGCAAGATTTAGAACAAAGCTTGGCCTTAGCCTCAGAGGATACCTGTGTTACCTGTGAAGAAGATGCATTGGAGCATGAACTCTCAGTAGATTCCAGGGCCATGAGAGCTAGATTCCCAAAAGATGTTCACCACCATGTTGACCATCACCAGTAAATAATTGCTCAGTACCGGAGAGATCATCTGGTAAACTGCTCCAGTCAACATTACCAGGGGAAAAAGCTGTGATGAGTTGTGATTGAGATGGTAGAGGCTCAGGTAATGCTTGTGGTTGTTGTGTAGTAGGAACTTGAACTGGATTTGGCTGAGGCATGTAATAGCAGGGATACGGATATGACATTGGACCCTGAGGGACAAAATATGCAGGCAAAACAGGTTGTGAATGATGACCAGAACTAGGAGGATGTTGCCCCCTATTTTGTGGACTAGTCTTGGAAAAGTCACAAAGGGTGCAGAGGAGTTAGATCCAGAAGATCTACACTCTCTTGAAAAGTGTCCAAGCCTTTGGCATTTGTGACACCTCAACTTACTCTTGTCAAAACCAACTTTGGTTTTGCCAGAGAGTCCTGGAAATTTCCTGCCAGTTCTCTTGTAGAACTTCTGAGATCTGATATTAATCAAGGCCATTTGACTCAAAATATCTTTCTCTTCTAAATCATCATCAGCTATTCCTTTCAAATCATCCATGATAAAACATAAATTGTCACTATTACAGCCTGAGTGACTATCAACACCAACAAATGCATGATCTGAACTGTTTGAAGAGAAATCTATATGCTCATCATAATTACTTTCAGATGCAGCATATTCTGACTCATGACCAACCAAGGCAGTGTTCCCTGGTACAAAGTCATCAGTGAGCTTTCCTGATGATGCCAGTTTCCTTTTCTGCTCTCTCTCTCTCTCTCAAATGTAAGCAGTTTCCCATGAAGTTGGGTGAGAGATAGTTTATCCAGATTTGCACTGGAGCGTAGGACAATAGTGTATGTGTCCCATCTCTCAGGCGGTGATCTAAGGAATCTGTTGTTCATCTGGCTATTGGTATATTCATGTTTGACCATTTTTAGCTCAGAGATCTAACAGAAAAACGCTCAAACTGTTGAGTCAGTGTCTCACCCTTCCTATGAGAGAATGTTTTATATTATTGGGCAAGGATTTCTTTGTTGTTTGCTAAGACCTCATCAGTTCCACCGAATTGTTCCTTCAGTGCATTCCAGAGGTCCTGAGCAGTTTCATGATGCATAAGCCCTGAATAGATTTCATTCGGCAGTGCCATGGCCAGAATTCCATGGGCTTTAGCATCAATCTCAAACAGTTTCCGATCTTCATCTGAGTATTGTTCCTTCTTCTTCGGAACCATTTGATTGGTTTCCGGATTGTTCACCATAGGCTTATGTGGACCATGTACCACTGATGTCCAACAACCTGAACTGTTAACAGACAGGAGCATTCTTCGTTGCCATATGTTACTCAGTCCTAACCAGCATCGGAGGCTTGGTTGAAGAACCGTATTGTGAGGGTCATTAGAAGGAGTAGTCATTCTTAGATTCAACCAAAATCAATTAAGTTTTAACAGATTTAGAACAAAACACAACAAACCAAATTGAACCAAGAGAGAACAAAATCAATAAAACGAAAGTAGCAAATTCATTTAACTATAACCGATTCTTGCAAATATGCTAATTCAATCAAACAAGATATTGAATAGCAGTTTCAATGATCAATTGTTGAATCCATCAATTGTTAACCCGCTCTGATACCAATTGTTAGGATCAGTGATCTACGTTTGATTGATTAGAGAGTATTGCAGCAGAAATCAAACAATGAATTAGACAATTCACAAGAATACAGTTGATATTCAAAGTAAGAACAAACGATTATAGAAAGAATTCTACAAATCAAATATTTCATTCAATACGCGCTTTCGTGGTGGCAAAATGTCACACCAACATCAGGTCAATCATCCCTTATATAAATGTCGTGGTGGAACATTCTTATATAGGAGATGTGACGTCTGCTGATGTCATTTGATAGTGACATCTAACAGAATTATTCAAACTACTGAAAGTTAACACAACTACTGAAGATGTCAAAACAGCTGACATCTTCTTACAAAAATACTAAGTGTTAATTGTCACTACAACTACTGAAAAGAAACTACTGAAACTACAACGACTGAAGAACATGCTCTTCAGTCGTTTTACAAATACTGAAATAAAAGAAAACTACTGAAAGGAAACCATCACACAACTGAAGAATGCTTCTTCAGCTATTGTAACAAACTCTAAAGGCTTCAGTACTTGTACTTGAACTTCAGCTGTTGTCATCAGCTGATGTCTTCTCTTTGTACTTCAGCTGTTGATCTTCAGTACTTTGTTCTTCAGCTGTTGATCTTCAGACTTTGGTCTTCAGCTGTTGAAGTCTTCAGTACTTTAGTCTTCAGCTGTTGAAGTCTTCAGTACTTTAGTCTTCAGCTGTTGATCTTCAGACTTTGTCTTTAGCTGTTGAAGTCTTCAGTACTTTAGTCTTCAGCTGTTGAAGTCTTCAGACTTTGTCAAAACAGCTGATCAAGTCTTCATCATTGTTTTGTGATGTCTGTAGGACTTAGAGGTTTTTCTGATCAGGCTCATTGGTTCTTTTGGTCCAACAGTACTATCATTTTCCATTAACATTGAATCAGAATCACAGATTTGATTTCATTTATTTTAGCTAAGTTGTCCTCCTCCTTGGTATTTTTTTGTTTTTTAAGTAATTAAGTACTTCATCAATTTAATACTAAATTAACCTATTCTCCCCCTAAAATTCTAAAACCGAAATCGTTTTATGTTTTTGGATTTTTAACATACAAAAAATAAATAAAATAAAAAAATTAACTATACTAGTCGGACTACGAACTTTCGTCTTCTGGAATCACTTCATTTTTTTTTCATGCCATTGACATCTAACAGATATAAAAACCATGGTTTATCAAATGCTTTTGTGTAAAGGTCGGCGCGTTGAAAATCCGTATTATTTTAACCACATCGATTAAATGCTTTTCAAAACAGTCACGTATAAGTGACATTTAATACCGATGTGTTTAGTTTTAGGGTGTTGGACCGGATTTTTTGTTATTGCTATAGCACAGAATTATCAACAAAAATAGAAGTGTTAGAAAACTGCAAACCATACTCGCACATTTGCTATTGAATCCAGATGGTTTGTGAACAGCAACTTGCAGCAACAACGTATTCAGCTTCACATGTTGACAGAGCATCGGAGGTCTGCTTCTTACACTACGAGGTGACTAACCGTCTACCAAATAACTGACATCCCGCTGATGTTGACTTGTAATTCATTTTGCAACCGCCATAATCCGAGTCACTATACGCTGTAAGCTCAAGTCTCATCATGAGGATACACAACCCAAGTGTCGGAGTACCCTTCCGATAATGAAAAATCCTTTTTACTCCTATGAGATGGTTTACTTTTGGTTTCTCCTGATATCTAGAACAAAGACGCGTCGCGTAATATATCAGGTCATGAGGCTGTGAGGTACATGAGAGATCCGATCATTCCTCTGTACATGGTGGCATCAACCAGATCACCATTTTTATCGGGTGCCATGTCATGGTTTGTGGCAAGTGGAGTTCCAGCGGCGGAAGCATTCTCCATATCGAACCGACAAAGGATATCGCCTACATACTTGGTCTGATGTAGAAATATCCCCTTTGTTGTCTCATCCCCCAGTAACCCGAGAAAGAACTTCATCTCCCCCATGGCACTCATCTCAAATTTTGGTTTCATTACAGATTCAAATTCTTTACATAACTCTTCATTTTTGGAACCAAAGATTATGTCATCAACATATATTTGTACCAGCAGTAAGTCGCCATCTTTTTCTTTGATGAATAGTGTACAGTCAATAACTCCTCTGCAAAAACCGTGTTTCACCAAATGAGTTGAGAGTTTCTCATACCATGCTCTAGGGGTTGATGGAGCCCGTAGAGAGCCTTATCCAGCTTGTAAACTCTGTCCCGATGATAGGATCCTCAGATCCTTCGGTTTGACAGACATAAACTGTCTCATGGATTTCACCATGAAGGAATGCACTCTTGACATCTAGTTGATAGATTTTGATCTTCATGTTTGATACATAGGCTAGAAATATACGTATTCCTTCCATCCTTGCCACTGGTGCAAACACTTCATTGTATCTATGCCTTCGACTTGTCGAAATCCTTGAACTCACAGTCAGGCCTTATTCCTCATTATTACCCCTTGGTCATATTTCTTGCATTTCAATACCCATTTAGTGCCAATCACCTTAGCACCTTTGGTTTGTCCACAAGGGTCCCACCCTCCTAACTTCTTGAACTGTAGGAGTTCTTATTGCATTGCACTGACCATTGCATCATTGTTTAACGCTTCACTAACGTATTTTGGCTCTAATTAAGACACAAAAACATTGATATGCTCCATCATGAAGGTATCCCTTTTCCATTACCGAGCATTAATCAGCTGAGTACAGCGGATTTCTAGTCTGTACTCTAGATCAAACATCCCTAGTGACATTGTCCAGGGGATGATAAACTTTTATCCGTGATCCTGGAGTTGTTGGAATAGCCACCTCATGATCCAGATTGATAAACTCAGGTTCACATTTGTAGCTATTGGAGTATGAGTTTCTGAAGTATCAGATGCATCAACATCGATGCTTGTGTACTCTTAGTAGTAGGAACCTTTTCCCCCTGGTCCACCTATTCAGTCTCCATTTCTTCATCATCAGAGGGGAATGGCTTATATCAAGTGCTCCCCCTAAAGGATTAGAGATTCACCTTGTGGAGTTGATGTTGACATGTCTAGTGGTTATTGTCTAGGACATCATACATCATTCTGGTCATTAACTCATCATCCGGAAGGGAGGGAGGTATGTTGAAGGACTTAAAGAATCCATCATAGTCGAACAGAATAAAGGTCCCTTTCCAGCAAAGGGGTGGTTTATCTCTGAACATCAACATTGCACCACACCTCTACCTGACTCGTTGAGTTGTTATAAACTCTCTTGTTCGGTATATTGTATCCAAGGAAGATCCCTTCTTTAGCCTTCTCACTGAACTTCCCAGACTGAGTTTTCTTCAGTAGCGTACATGGTGCGCCAAACGGTTCTAAATACTCCAATTAGGTTACGTCGTTGGAGTAGTTCATAACACGTTTTTCCATGTCGGTTGACCACTAAGACTCGATTGAGCATGTAACACGCATTTGCCACTGCCTCATTCCAGAATTGAATAGGCAGTTTTGAGTCAGCAAACATTGTTTTAGCAGTCTTGATCAAACTACGATTCTTTCTTTCAGCTACGCCGTTCATCTATGGAGTGTAGGCAGAGGTGAATTGATGAACAATTCCTCTTTCTCAACAATATGCTTCCATCCACTGATTCTTGAATTCAGTTCCGTTGT
Source organism: Flaveria trinervia (assembly GCA_025506515.1). Classification (NCBI taxonomy): domain Eukaryota; kingdom Viridiplantae; phylum Streptophyta; class Magnoliopsida; order Asterales; family Asteraceae; genus Flaveria; species Flaveria trinervia. The sequence continues at coordinate 65,961,511 of CM046455.1, forward strand.
CAGATCGAATCTGCCTACCTTTCAGTTTTTAGAGTGATTCCAATGTAGTTACCAGATGTTTGAATGATTCAAAGGTTTCTGATTTGGCTTTTAGAAACATCACCCAAGAGAATCTTGAGTAATCATCTGTTACTACAAAGTAATACAGATCTCCTGCAATGTTTTTTTTGCTAACAGGGCCAAACAGATCCATGTGCAGAAGCTCAAGAGGCATATCTATAGAGTTAACTCTGTTTGCCTTATGAGCCTTTTTGGTCTGCTTTCCTTTCTTGCAAGCTATGCAGAAGTCTAGAAGCTGCAAGTACTTAATATTTACACCATTCATTAGATCATTCTGAATCAAGTGAATCATCTTTCTAGGATTGATGTGTCCCATTCTCCTATGCCACGAGATTGAGTCCCTCTCTGTCACCTTTGACAAGAAGCATTGAACTTTATGATCAGTTGTGGAGACTTTTGATAGATCCAAGACATATAAATCGTTATAACTTTGAGTTGACATTAAGACTATGTTCTCCGGGAAAATGTGATCCTTTTTCAGCACATAGCACTTCTTGTTGTCAAACACAACTTTGAAGTCTTTGTCACAGATCTAGGAGACTGAAAGCAAGTTGTTCTATAGTTGTTGAACGTAGTTGACCTTATCAAACTTGACTTTCTGGTTTCCCACTTCGCCCTGAGCAGTGATATATCCTCCTTTATTCCCAAGAAATGATACATGTCCTCCTTTAATTTGTTTGACGTTGAAGAGGAAAGACAAGTTCCCAGTCATGTTCCTAGACGCCCCACTATCAACAATCCAGGTATTTGTGATAGCACTGTAGCGGACACCCAGCACATTCAAAGGAAATGATCAGTTTAGGTTAGGGACCGAAGCCTTATCTAGCTTGGGTGACCAAGAGGAATCACACATCATAAATTCAACCCATTGTCCACTTGAGGATGTGGGCATATCTTTCTTCTTATTGTTCTCATTATCAGACAACTTATTTGACTTATCTTTCCATAAGCCAGTATGGTAATGCCTGTTTGTGATAAACAGACGACTGGCTTAGAGTTTGAACTTTAGGTTCATTAGTTCTCTTAGGAGGAGTACAGAAATCCTTTTAGAAGAACTTTTTTTTGTATCATATAGATAATTTTCTTTCTGGGAGTCTGATAATAGGACAATTAGAAGAGATATGTCCTCTTTTTCCACAATTGTAGCATGATCGTCCTTCCACATGTTGAGGAAACTCTTTATGTGGGGTTGAGTGTGATATAGGTACGACGTGAGTCTGGTTGGTCTAGTCACTTCTCATTTAGATTGTTCTGCTTCTTTAACAAAATTAGTTGTTTCAACATGTTAACATCTTGCCTTTAGTTTATTTGGACTTTGACGTGTAACACGGGTTTGGTTAACTGTTTAGTCATTTGGGTTTAGAGAAGACATGTGGAACCTGAATTACCTTAACCTTTTCAAATTTATCATCCAAATTAACTAGGCATCTTTCTTTTGATTTCACAATAGAATCCTCTGTTAGTATAGAGTTAACTGGTTTACCCGTGAAATCAGATCACTAACCAAAGGAGTGGACACCACATGATCCTTTACTGGGTTGTATTTACAGTCTACATTTTGTATTTAAAAGGATCTCATGTTGTGATGGAACTACTTTGTAACCTACTCTTCCCCATTATTTCATTCTTAACTAAGTGTTGAAGTATGTGAGAAGAACTGGTCCAACTATGCAGTTTTTGTTTTAACGAATTAACTTCGACTCTAAAACTAATTTTTCTTTATTTGTTTCTTCCAAAGAATTTAAATAGAACTTTATATCATTTGTTTGATTGAAAGCAAAAACCTTGGTTTCCCTTGTTGTTTACCAAAAGTTCTATTTTTTCTTTGTAACAGCATTCATTTTGTTTTAAAATATGATTAGCTTCAGTGCACAATTGTAATCATTTACTAAGTTATCATTGTGGTCTAATAACCTAGAAAAATTCAATCAATGGTTTCTCTAATTTTATCACATTCATCACAAGCATGTTTTTCAATAGTTGATCTTTAGTACTTACCTGTGAGTAATTGGTTGAATCAGACATCACTGCTGAGTTAGACTCTTCGGATGCTGGAGATTCCGAACTTGTTGCTCTGAAATCTTCCTCAACCAAGTGATGTACCACGTTCATAGCTTCTTTAGTATCTGACATTAGTTGCTCAACTGTGATCTCACCTTCACTCGCCGAACCATCATCCAGTCCCTTAACACAGGCAATGTTTGATTCACCCGGAGACATAAAGCAGAAGGTCCAGTCTTGCCTTTCATCACCTTGAGCGGTCAAGGCCTTTGTCTCTTTGCTTGAAGAGGTAGCTCCACTCATGGGTTTGTCTTGACAGTTGAAGGTGGAAAGGATTTCCATTTCCCGTTTCCTTGTGCTTTAGTGCTTTACACATTAACGTTTAAAATGCCCCTTTTCACCACAATTAAAGCAAGTGACTTTGGTTTGTCGAAACCAAAGGTCGTGTCTTTAGTGGCTTCTAAATTTTTTCCCGTCTTCTTAACGAACTTTTTGGCTCGTCTAACTGCACTTGCAAGAGCACACATGATATCCATCCTTTCTAGCTCGTTCTCGTCAACCTACTCGTAGTCTTCATCTGCAAGATGAAATTTCCGATCTTCCCAGCAATTAGACCATCATACGATTGAACCATTGCTGCTAGAAGATCCATATGCTCCTTTGCAACCTCCATTGTTATATTACCGAGATTATCGGTCTTCAACTTCATTATATTGGCTTCAGGCACTATATATTGGCTAGAAAATGACCCAGACGTTTCTTGTCCTGAAGTAGTGGATTGAGAAGGAGCCGTAGAACTAGACACAAATTTTGTTTGTAGTGGTGCTCCTGAACTGGATGGAGTGGGAAATGAGTTATAAAGTGAAGGATTCTAATCGTAGGATCCTTTCTGTGACTTGTATTTCATTCTCAGTTCTTCCTCTCTTAACTTTGTTATGAAATCATTTATATCCATCTTTTTAAGAATAGCATTCTGTCTTAGATTAGACACAAACGAATCCCATTTATCTGGCAAACCATCTGCAAAACTTGACATTTTATCTTCCATAGACGTTGTTACACCATGAGTGTGGAGCTCACTCATCAGATGGTAGAACCTGTCAGTTACGTTGAGAGCCTTAGCCTTCAGAGCCTTTAACGTTGCCTTCCCATCATATCTCTTCTCCAATGCTTCCTATAATTTTTTCACCTGCTTATCTTTCAGTATCGACTGAGTCAATAGGGCATAGAATTTCTTTTATGCATTGAGCTTACCTTCTAACTGTCGTTCATTCCTCCCAAACTCACTTAACTCCATCACACCGACGAGCATAGTGTAACCTGTCTTAATGGATGCCCAAAGATTTGGATCAACTCCATTTAGATAGATCTCGAACCTCTGCGTCCATTGTGGATAATCATCTAACGTTATAAGCTTTGGTGTTTATTATGATTCCAATTTCATTTTCCAGAAGCAGAAGGTTCTGGATGTGAGAGTCCCTTCTGGCATTAAAGGCAGTGAATTGGTCTTCCATTTCTATAAACTTTGAACTTTAGAACAAAACATGTTTACTTGTGCGAATGGACAAATGCAGATGGACAAATGCGGATGAGTTAATCATTTGGATGGACAAATGCGAATGACTCAATCGTGCAGATGGAAAATACGGATGACCAATGCGGATGACTTAGTCGTGCGAATGAACAATGCGGATGACTCAGTCGTGTGAATGGACAATGCGGATGACCAATGCGGATGACTCAGTCATGCGAATGGACAATGCGGATGACTCAGTCGGGCGAATGGACAATGCGGATGAGCAATGCGGATGACTCAGTCGTACGAATAGACAATGCGGATGACCAATGCGGATGACTCAATCATACGAATGAGCTATTCGTGCGACTGAAGGCTGTTGTGTTTGAAAATTTTCGAATTTTTGACACTTCGACACGAATTATGATTTACCCAGAAACCCTAATCTGCCGTATGACGAAAAACTTCAACTTTAATGCCTGTAAACGTCGGAAAACACCAATGGACTCAAAAAGATGACTCTTCTGAGTTAAAAAATAAGGTTTGACACAATTCTAATTGAATCAAATGCAAAATCAAGAGCCAAAGCTCTGATACCACTTGTCATGACCGTGTACGTATGGAATATTAACAAATTCTGCGTTTATACCGAATCAAATTGTGTGGAATCCTATTTGATTGCCGATCCAATCAGTGAGAAAAATTACCCGATCGATAAAAGATTGAAACTAAATGTTATAAACGAATAGAGATCGATCAGGAATGATCTGTGAATTTGGACAGGCTTCCTTAAACGTTTTTGATGGCTAGGGTTCGTAAGAGTATCAAGTATTTCGAATTTCCAAGAGTTAAGTGGTATTTATAGGATATGGGTTTCCAATCGTATGACTGAACCATTAGTATGGTTTAGTCGTGTGACCGAATCATACGATTGATCCATACGCACGACTGAAGGTTCAGTCGTACGACCGAGTCAATCTGATGTCTCAATCATGCGACTGACCCAGTCTCCTGGTTCAGTCGTGCGACAGGTCCATAAGCATGATGTATTCATGCGTATGGTCCATCAGCATGGTCCATTCGCATGAAGACTCATACGACTAAGTTTAAACATATTTCTAAATCATTATTGACTAAGAACTATACACAACATCCTCAAACCTATATAGTAAGTTTATTATACCTTAACACACAATAATACTATGAAATATTAAACATTATAAACATCAACCAGATATTATATTTCATTTAACCCATTTATTACACATTGAAACAATCGGTTTTAACACCAAAACCCATTGAATCCATGCAAAATCACAAACCATGCTCTGATACCACTTGTTTGGACCATTTTCATACGGAGTACTAATGGTTTACGCCTGAGACTAGATCAAATAGCGTGGAATACTATTTGATAGGTAATCCAATAAGTGAGAACGACAACCTGGTCGATCTAAATATGAAACAACGTTAAGAATTGAGTAGAAATCAATCAGGAATGAACTATGAAGTTGGATAGGCTGCTTAGAGCACTCTGGACGGCTAGGGCTTGTGAATATTCGAAGTCACCTATTTTTCCACAAATTATGTGGTATTTATAGTTTTCAGTTCATTTGTATGACTGAACCATTAGCATGGTTCAGTCGTGCGACTGACTCATGCAGTTGATTCATACGCACGACTGAAGGTTCAGTCGTGCGAATGAATCAATCTTATATCTCAGTCATATGACTAATCCAGTCTCCTAGTTTAGTCGTGCGACTGGTCCATAAGTATGATTCATTCGTGCGTATGGTCCATTAGCATAAATAACCACCCAAATAAGTTGAACACATTGCTCAATCATTATTGACTTAGAACTATGTACAATAACCTCAAACCAATATATGATGTTCATACATATGAATTATACTAAATACAATAATAATATGAAATACTCAATGACAAATAAACATCAAGATGCATATTATATTTCATTAAATAGTCACATTACATATGTGTAAGAAATAAAAGAGTTTTACATTTTAAGAACATAAACTAGGAATATGATGTATCAACACTCTTAATCCTCCACACATCATGTGGCATCTAAAGCTGCTACAAAGTTAACTGAATAACAAATTGTTATTGTTGTTCAAGAAGTGGACTAGAGCTTCATGGTACAAGATATGACTCCTACTCAAACACTCATGGCTGGAACAGATGATAGCAAGGTATATGAACATCTTTGTACTCCATCTTGTATTGCTAAAGTCAAATTATATCAGGACTATAACATAGAAATCAAATCTGATATTGAGTCCTTAAAGATCTTGAAATCTGATTCTAAAAGGGCAGAAACTGACTATAAATTGAAAATTGATGAGTTAGAGAAAATGTATCCTTTTTAAAACATGAACACTCCAACTATAGGGCTCAAATCAAAGATTTAATTTCAAATTAACTGAGCCTCAAGCCCAGCTAGTCGTAGCTGAGGCTAAAGCACCAAAGTATGCTATTGAAGAGGATAACTTCAAAACCATTCTTGTATCATCCTCCTACTTAAAGGTTTGTTATAAAAAAATGGGTTGGGAACCAATAAAATTGCTCAACCACACTCATATTAGTCTAAAGACAATCAAGATGTGGTACTGAAGTGCAACAGGTCCTATCTGTTGACTCTCTTCCTCACACTTTGGAGAATATTGCATGGAAGGACCAAGTAGAAATACCCATTCCCACCTATCATGATCAACCCCTAACCATCAAATCCAAAAGAAATAGAGCTAAGGCAGCCAGAAAAACTTCCAAGAAAGTGGTTGATTCCAAGATGAAGATAGACCTAAAGCAAAAGGGTGTGTTCATTTCAGCGGATTCCAGGTGGATGGAAACTCTGATCTAGGAAAGGAGTGTAGTACCAGTATTCTTGTCTTGATGAAGGATCGGAAGTTGAAGCTGAAGACTATTGATGATGATAAGAAATTCAATAAACAACAGTCCTCACATCTCATAAAAGTTAATATTGAATGCATAATGTGTGGTCTACACAACTATTTGGAAAAAGATTATTACTACAATCCTACAAGCATAAATTATGCAAATAATGTTAATAAAGAAGGAGTCAAAGAAGGTTTCACATTTGGACCTTGTCACATGATCCAAGTGTTGAGAAAAGGAAAACTTGTTTCCGAAGCCAAGTTGCTTTTAGAAGAAACTCATTCTTCCGAAGGAAAATGGCCTCGGAAGACAAGACAAAGATGATTCAAAAGAATAAAAGATTTCTTTGAATCCTTCCGAGAAGAAGACTATTTCAAAAGAAAAGGTGGTGTAGAGGTTTGTGACACCCTACATTCATCCCACATCGGCCATGGACAGGAAAGATTTCTGGTTCATAAGGAATGTCCTTTCTCTAACATCAACAATGTGTTTTGGTCGTATTAGCTATGGATGAGAGGAGAACTCCATAGTTAAACGTGCTCAGGTGGGAGCATTCCAGGGATGGGTGACCTCCCTAAGAAGTTTTCACCCGGGTAGCCAAAGGCAAATTCGTGAGCTCCTCATGGGTAAAGTGGACAATATTGTTGGTGTGAGAGGTTAGGTGTTACAGAATGGTATTAGAGTCACTCCTGTGACGTTCATGATATGGGACACCTACATGATGACTTCTCGGGCTCATCGAGGACGATGAGTCCAAAGGGGGGTGATTGTGACACCCTACATTTATCCTAAATCAGTTATGGATAGGAGAGATTCTTAATTCATAAGGAATGTCATGCCTCTAACATCAAAAACATGTTTTAGACGTATTGGTTATGGATGAGAGGAGAACTCCATAGTTAAGCGTGCTCAAGTGGGAGCAATCCATGAATGGGTGATCTACCTGAGAAGTTTTCATCGGGGTAACCAAAAGCAAATTCGTGAGCTCTCGTGGGCAAAGAGAATAATATTATTGGTGTGAGAGGCGGGTGTTACAAGATTCAAACAAGAGCCTTGGGAAATCAAATCAAAGTGAAAAACAAGTTCAACTCAAGTGAAAAGTAGAAATCAAATCACGTGAGAACTAGGTTCTTGCATGAAAGTTGTTTTCGCGCGAGAACATGCTAATTAAGTATAAATAGCTAGTTTGTTTAGTTATTGAATGGCTTTTTGTTCATTTCCTAAATCAAATCACTTGTGTAATATCTTGAATTCTGAGAGCAATCAAGAAAAATTATTTACATTGATCTCCAATTTTATTCTTCTCATTCTCTTTTCGTAATTGTTTACATTCCACATTCACAATTAAGAGATTGATCTGTTATTGTCACGGTCCTTACGATTAGCAACTTTTGCAAATGGCTCAACCGTTGGTTTTTAATAAAAACCATAATGCCATTGCGTATTTAGGAGAAGTCTTGGATGACAAAGCTCTATTTAGATCCTTGATCGATGGATTGAAGTCTTCCATGATATTTCATGTTATATCAGCTAACCCGAAGATATATACTGATATGAGAGATCATTTTTGGGATATTGTGACTAATGAGATTGTTGTTGATGGTGAGCTTTGTATTACTGCCACAGTAAAAGGAAGAAGATTGTTATCACGGCTGGGGTGATCAATGGTGTATTACTATTGGAGGATATTCCACGAGCACCTATGAAGATAAATGACGATGATGCTAGGGATTGCTTAGTGAGTATGGGTTATACTCATTGTTATCCTTCATTTGAGAAGAAATAACTGCCACCCTTCTGAAACTATCTATTTCATGTGGTTATGCATGCCTTAACAATCTGAAGGATGGCATGGACCATCTAAGCACCATATTTGGATCCTTATGGGTTTCTCTGGTCGATGATCTTCCATACAGCATCCTCACAACCATATTTTTTGAGATGCCAAAGAATGTTATTGATGCACCAGGGAAGAAGTTCATCATGTACCCGCGATTTATTCAGATGATTGTGAATGTTGCTCATCTCGAGTGAGCTATATCTGATTCATCTACATATTCTATTATGTGATGAAGAAAGATATTTTCACTTATTTATTGGAAGCAATATGAAATGCATAGGATGGATCACATTTTGCTAACTTGGTATATTTGTTGATGGTTTTAAAGCTGAAGCATAGACTGGGACTACTAAGGTAGATAGAGAAATACAACTGGTACATCTTCTAGTGCTACACAAGAAGCACCAGAGAGTTCACATACTAGTGAAAAGTCAGCTGAAGAAAAGGTTGTGGAGTGGTTGAGAAATGAGGAACTAAGAGAGGAAGAGATAGTAAGATCATAATTGAGAACTAAAGAAGATGATAGTGAGATGGATAGGGATCAGATCGGGAATGTTTTGTATGTGTTACAAGAATGTCCTAGAGTATGAGAAACATTGTCAAAACGTAATGCTGAGTAATGTGATTCTGATTATGTTCCTGTAGATACTTTTCTTCAGACCTAAGGCTGAAGAAAAATGATGGGTAGGGTGATTGGTGAGAGTTCTAGTTGTAGGGGTAGAGGACATAATGTGTTGAGAAAGCATCGGACTCTGATGATCATTGTGACTACTGATGATGTTATGAGTTATGATATTCCAGTAATAGTTAGCGAGGGTGATACTCTGGTGATACTCCTATGCCTACTACTATTGGTACTTATGACATTTTGAGGACTCCTCCCATACAGTCTGTTCATGATGATTTATTTGCAGATACAGACTTCATCAACACTACTCTAGAACCCAAACCTCAACTAGAGACATCTACTCTTTCTCCAACAATGGTTACCTTAGAGCAAAGAGTTAGTACACTTGAGAGGGAGATGTTGGAGAAATCTCAAGTTATTGATGACTTATATAGAAGGGTGTATGAAAGGGATGAAAGGATACAAAGTTTAGAGAGTCAACAACCATTTATGCTCTCTTATATTCAGATTATTGAGCAGAATCTAAGAGACCTCACTTCTTGTGTGTATTCGTCATTTACCTATCAATATACCACAGAAGTTGGAGAGTCTAGTGTATAACAAGCTCCAGGTCCTATCAGGTTGTTGAGCCAGTTATAGTTACAAAACATGTTGTTGATCCTTTACTACAGAAGGGACAATAGAAAATGTGTTGTTGTTGATCAAGAGCCTAGTCTAGATATTTCTAACCAGACTATAGAGGATCAACGTGCATCATATGTTGGAGAGGCGTTTGTTGACACTGAACACATTATGCCTATTCCTGATCCAGTCAATGATGATGATGACTTTGATATGATTGATTATGATGATAGTGATGAGGATGATGATGTGGATGATGATGATGATATGGTGGTGGTGGTGGTGGTGGTGGTAGTGGTAATAGTGATGATAGTGGAAATGATAATTATGATCAAGGGGGAGATACAGGTGATGATACTAGTACTTCTAGGTCATCAGGAACTTCTAATATCTCCAGACCAAGTCCTGCTAATACAGTTGATCATACACCATTAGATCTTGCCACTGAAGCAAAGTATGAGAAGGAATTCTACACATTTTAGCAAAGTATATTAGAGGAAGAGGAGAGTGTAGATTTTGGATCCTTTTGATGATCTCGATGAAGATGTGGAGTACAATGATATTTGGGGAATAGTTTAAAGGAATTATTCTCTGATATTTTGTTAGAAGAAGGGGAGATTGTTGGTGAAACCAGTGCTTCTAAGCCCACTAACAAGACATTAACCAAACTTGTCAAATAGTTGTTTGTCAGGTTGGTAATCTTATGGTTAACGCTCCTCCACCGCCAGCTTATGTTCATACACTTCGGCATTTCAAACCGTTTACAAGGTATGGAAATTCAGAGCCGATTATTAGTTGGGTGTTTGACAAAGAAAATAAGTTATATGTTATAAAGAGGAAAGTAGGAACCACTAAGTATTATCAAGACAAGAACAATTTTCATACGCTAAAAGCTTCTAACTTGTATGATATGGATCGAGTACCTATTGTAAATTCTAGTAACTATTGTAAGGGGAATTGGATTAGAAATATGATATGGAGACAAAGCAAAACCAACTTCAAAGACTTTAAGACTGCTAAATCCAAAGTCGTTGAAGATAAGAAATGTATCGATCCTAACACACAGAAACCAATAAAGATACGAGTTTATAGACATCCAAGATATGTAATAATGATACTATACACGCTCCAATGCCATTTAATAACTTATCTAAGCTAATTGGGTGGGGTGTGAAAAGGAAACAGGTCATGCGTTGATCAAGTCTGTAGACAAAAAGAATCATATCATCGACCCGGTGGATTTGCTAAAGTTTGGAAAAGAAGATTTGATGAAGTTGAAGGCATGTCCATTGCAACTGATGAATCTATTCATCTTCTAGTAGCATAGTTTGAGTGGTTGATTACGAAGGCCTGGATAAGAAGATGTATCCTTATGGGGGCAGTTACAACGTGGATGACGTTGATTTCTGAAGAACATTGATTTACCGAGCCTGGGGAGAGATTGTAGATGTTGAACCTAGAGGCTTGGGAAATCAAATCAAAGTGAAGAACAAGTTCAAGTCAATTGAAAAGTAGAATTTTCCGCATGATAGGATTGTTGTCGCGTGAGAACTACGTTCTCGCACAAAAGCTTGTTTTCGCGCGAGAACATTCTTGTTTAGTATAAATAGCTAGTTTGTTTAGTTATTGAATAGCTTTTTGTTCATTTCCTGAATTTGAATCACTTGTGTGATATCTTGATTTTAGAGAGCATTCAAAGAAAAAAATGGACATCTAATAGTAACTAATCTTTTCACCCTATGTCCATGAACATCCACAAGACAAAAATGGACATGTATGGATTTGTGGATAGTAGATGCTTCGGGCACATGATAGGGAACAGATCTCTTCTTCAACAATTTCAATATTTTGATGGAGGACCTATTCAGTTTGGAGTTGAAACCGGAAGATGCATTTCAGGCAGAGGTGTGTATCCAATGGTAAGTTAATGGTAGCTAAAGTAAACTTTGTCAAACAGGTTGAACATAATCTTTTAATTATTTCTCAATTCTGTGATCAAAAGCACCAAATGCTTTTCATAGAACATGAGTGCATTATCCTCAAACCTAAGATGAAATTTCCCCTAGGAATTGGTGCTTCTTAGATCTCACAGGAGAGGGGATATGTACAAGCTAGATCTGAACAATGCTTCCCCACTAGGTCAAGTATCATGCTTTCTATTCAAGCTAATAGTAATGAGTCAACTCTTTGGCATAAAAGAATGTGTCATGTTAATTTTAAAACCATGAACAATTTAGTTAATAATAACTTGGTCCATGGTGTGCCTGAAAAGGAATTTTTCTACAAGATAACTATGTTGCATGTCTAAAAGAAAAGCAACGTAGGGTTCCCCACAAATCCAAAGAAGTTAACTCTATCACCACTCCATTACACTTATTTCACATGGATCTATTTGGTCTGACAAGTATAACAAGCATTGATAGGAGTCATACTGCCTTGTGATATTCAATTATTTTACTAGATTTACATGGGAATTCTTTTTAAGAACTAAAGATTAAACTTTTGACACTTTAAAATATTTTATACTTAAAATAGAAAATCAATTTGATCATAATGTGAAAATAATTAGAAGTGATCAAGGGACTAAGTTTTAGAATTAAGTTCTTGTCTCATTCTGTGACTCAAAAAGGATTGTCAGACAATATAGTTCTCCTAGAACTTCTCAACAAAATGGTGTTACTGAGAAGAGAAATAGGAGACTTATTGGGCCTGCTAGGACCATGTTAGCTGATTCAAAGCTGCCTCTAACATTCTGGGTAGACGCAGTCAACACTGCATGCTACATGCTAAACAGAGTTCTTATAGTTAAGCCCCATGAAAAACCCTTTATGAGCTATGGAACAAGAGGGCACTATTCATTGGTTTACTTATGTCCTATGGCAGTAGGTGTATCATACTTAATACAAAGGACAATTTAGGAAAATTTGACTAAAGTTGTATGTTGTTATCTTTGATGGATATTCCTCGAACTCTATTTTTTATAGAGTTTACAACATCAAAACTCAAAAATTTGACAAATCTTTGATGTAGTCGGAAACATAATGATAAGTAATTGAGCATGTTGATTCAACAAGAATGCCAGTAACAATTCTTCTAACTATCGTTGATTCATAAAGAATGCCGATAATTAGGATTTCACACAAACACACACTTTGATAGAGAGGAAAAAAATATTTTTATAAACTTTAATAATAATTCCTTCAATATCTTACAAGCATATAAAAAACAAAGCAAAAGTCTAATGGGCCACAAAACATAAATAGGCCAAATTAAAGTCCAACAAAATATAAAAACAAGATAAAAATTGAAATAACTCATAAAATAAGACTTTTTTAGGCCGAAATGATGACCCAAACCACCTATGGATTTTGTGAAAACGTGCTCCTCAATCCAACGGTCGTTTCGAATAGTCGCATGCCCAAAACGGAGACTTCTGGGCCAAGTTATGCCCATTTTAGTGAAGCCCCTTTTGATAAGCGATCTTGCGCCTCCAAAAAGGTTATAGCTTGCTCATCCACACTTGGGCCCGCACCAATCTTCCAACATTGTTGTAAACGACCACACTCCTTGTGTTAGGGGGAATGACCCTGATCATATCTTTGATTTAGAATTGCTTCCAAACTATTATCAACCTTCTTATGAGACTGTTTGAGTTGGACTCGGTATGACCAACTATTTGAGCTACCTAGACCTCTTCTAAGTTCTCCAAGAGTTGCTAAAAATCAAGCTCTCACAATTGGAAGATCTGATAGGATGACTATCTCAAGAACCAATGGAGCTTCAACAAATTGTCAACAAAGTGAGCCTTAAAACTCATTAAGTGAGAACTCCAACAATGCACAACCCCAAGCTGATGGAAGCAACACTTTGAAGGAACAATCAACTTTTAATGCAATTTCACAGCCAAATAATATTGATGCTATATCTCCTTCGTTCAATCAGTCCTCACTGAATGAACATGAGACATCAACTGGTCCAAGTGTTCTAAATCTTGAGGATAACTTTTCAAATATAGATCTCTCCACGCAATTGGATGTTATTTCTAGGCTCAAAACTCATAACACTCACCCAACTGAGAACATCATTAGAGATGTTTCTGAAGGTATGAGAACAAGAGGACAAACTAATAATGGGAATGTCTGCTTGTACTCATGCTTCCTCTATCAAATTGAACCAAGGAAGGTAGAGGAAGCTTTAACGGATAGTAGTTGGGTTGAATCAATTCAAGAGGAATAGCTTTAATTCAGAGATAAAAGATTTGGAACCTATGTCCACTACCACCCGATCAAGTACCCATTGGCACAAAGTGGATGTTCAGGAACAAGAGATATGATAGAGGCTTGATTATAAAGAACAGGGCAAGACTAGTAGTTCAAGGATACATGCAGAAGAGGGAATTGATTACATTGATATCTTTGCACCTATTGCAAGACATGAGGTAGTGAGGATCTTTCTTGCTTATGTAGCATCCAAGAACTTTACAGACTACCAGCTTGATGTCAAGTGTGCATTTCTATACAGGGATATAGAAATAGAAGTCTATGTGTGCCAGCCTCCATGATTTGAAGACCCATAGCACCCCAACTATGTGTGAAAATTAGATAAATCTCTCTATGGGTTGTCTTAAGCACCTAGTGTTGGACCAAAAGAACCAATGAACCAAGATCAGAAAACCTCTAAGTCCCACATGATATCACAACAACTGCTGAAGGCTTCATCAGCAGTTCGACAAGTGCTAAAGACTTCAACAGCTGAAGATCAAGTACTGAAGCTCAACAGCTGAAGAACAAAAGTGCTGAAGTACAACAACTGAAGAACACAAGTGCTGAAGCTCAACAGCTGAAGAACACAAGTGCTGAAGCTGAAGACAAAAGTACTGAAGTACAACAGCTGAAGAGTCCACAAGTGCCGAAGATCAACAACTGATGAAACGTCTGAAGTTCAAGTCTGAAGACCAAGTACTGAAGTTTCAGTAGTTTGTCACAACAGCTGAAGAGTACTTCTTCAGTAGTTATGATATCTGTAGTTTTATGTTTTTACTTTCAGTAGTTTTGTAAAACGACTGAAGAGCTTGTTCTTCAGTCGTTGTAGTTTAAGTAGTTTCTTTTCAGTAGTTGTAGTAACTGATAACACTTCGTATTTTTGTAAGAAGATGTCAGCTGTTTTGACATCTTCAGTAGTTGTGTTTCAGCTGTTTAAATAATTCTGTTAGATGTCACTATCAAGTGACATCAGCAGACGTCACATCTCCTATATAAGGAATGTTCTAGCGCGACATTTCTATATAAGGGATGATTGACCTCATTGTATGTGTGACACTTTTTACCACCACGAAAGCGTGTGATTGAATGAAATATTCTCTTTGCAGAAACTTTCTCTCTCTATAACTAATTCTGTTTATTGCAATATCTTTGGTATTCTTGCTCGAATTGTGCTAGTTGGTACTCTATTCCGCTGCTGAAATCATTCGAATCGATCAAACTAGATGCTGAGATCCTATCACCTAGGCTATGGTGTGAGACTTTGTCTCAGTTTCTCCTGAAGAATGGTTACACTAGAGGTACCAATGACAATACTTTATTCAGAAGAATGTCCGGGAAGACAAATTGCTCGTACCAGTCTATGTTAAGGGCATCATATTTGGTTCCTCAAATGACTAAAACATGTAAAGACTTGAAAGCATTATGAATAAGAAGTTAGAGATGAGTTCCATAGGGAAATGCACTTTTTCCTTGGAATTCAGGTAAAGCAAATTATGAAAGGGTTCTTTATCAATCTATCTAAATATGTCAATGACATTTTAGAAAAAAAATGATATGAAGGATTGTAAGCCAACAAAGACTCCTATACCCAAAAATCACAATCTTTGTCCTGATTCTGAGGGGGACGATACTGATCAACATTAGTATAAGGCAATTATTGGATCTATGATGTATCTCATAGAAAGTAGACTTAGAGGAGACATATGCCGAATGGGATATGGTGGAGATGCGAGCAGGTCCACTGTCTGTAAGTTCAACTTCTTTTACAACTGCTTCACATTGTTCTTCACTGTCTATCAAACAAGTCCGGGGTTGGGATCAAATTCCCTATGATTTAGGATGCATGGTTCACGGGTTGGTAAAAGCCTTAGGTTCAATTATTCAAGATTTGTGTTGATTAATGTTAAAGGAAACCTTCAAAGGGAGACATTGTACATGTATCTTAGGTTTATTCAACACATAATCAACTGTGAGCTGGATCAGGAGAAGCTTATATGTGCAGCTACTCTACATATCCCTAACATGAGGCCTGCTATCTTCAAGGTACTAAAGAGAGTGTCCACCAACTTCACTGGAAGACATATTGTGCTTCTTCCAAGTATGATTGAACCAATGGCTCTAGGTGACATCCTTGTTTACCCCATAGGTGATGAAACCACACTAATAATAACCACCTCAATGCCAAATCTTCCCATCCTATCAAACATACATATCAAAGATTCCCTAAGCAAAACCTTATTCAATCTTCTCTGATTGAACAAGTTCCTATTGTTCAATACAAAAAGGCTAGATTGATGACATGGGCTCCCACTCAATCTAAGGTCCCACTATCCTTCATAATTAACCTCAATATGGGTATTGAGTCTCCTTAGTCTCATCCCATGAGCCCCAACCCAAACTTTAAGCCCTTCGGGTGAGTCACTATACTCCTCTAGGCTGCCAAAAAGGGTTAAACCATAATAGGCTCAATGCCTCTAGACATTAATCAAGGTCCTGGGTCATTAGGCATAACTTTCATATCCTTCACCAACCTTTTAATAGGTACTAATAAAGATATCGTGTATTTTCAAGGCCATGATGTTGATCCACATCACCCATCTACGGGTCAACATAGCCTAGGGAAACCTCTAATTTCTACCCCCTATCAGGGAACCCAAACTACGGTGAGTTCCACTGATTTGAATAAGAGTCATGTAGGTTCATCTACCACTACTGAGAGTGTCTCATTGAACTCTCAGGACAGTGGTAAAATTTCTGAGACTAAATCTACGACAACTTTTCCTATTGATGACTCTGAAAGAGATATCATTAAGCAAGGGAAACCAGGGTGCCAAGAAACCATATTTGGTGGTGAGGATGAATATACTAGGTAAGTTACCTCCTCTCCTTGTGATTCTTCTAAAGAAGATAAGAGAAGCATGCAACTCACAAACTGAGACTTACTTTCTAATGTCTTAAACTTTGAATCTAGGGTTAAGACTTTAGAGGATAGGTTTGCCAATCAACAACCAACTAGCTGAAAAACAGATTAGAGAACTGTTAGGCATGTACTGGTCCAAGTCTCTCTGACTTCGTCCTCTAGCTCATTAACCTCTCAAGATGATGCTACAAAAAAGGGCAGAATATTCAGATTAAAACACATGTGGAGGAGCAAAGCTTCCTTCTTTCTACTCTATCTTCAAAATACCCTGATCAACAAGCAACATTTTTTCCTGAGCCTCCTCCTATTATACTTCAAGTGGACCCAATGATGCTCATATATCTAAATAGGTTCATAATCAAGTTCCTAATAGGATCCTCACTTGAGCAGCCATGTCCGGATGTTGTTACGCATACTTTGGAGCTGAAGAGCTTCAAGGTTGAATGTACCTCCTACCACTTAGGAAAGAGTTGGTAAACCTAAGGTCTACATTGAACCTGAGATTGATTTCGAAGGGGATATATGGGCTGATGGCTCAGCAACTGAATCAGCTGGGACAAGTAGTGCAATCCCTCTAACTTCCGAAGCTTAGGTACAAGCCATAGAAGGGTTATCTTTTTGTCTGATGATCTAATTATCATAGAGCAATTCTTGATCTGGCCTCTAAGATAATAGTGAAGACCTTCTTGGAACCCCTCTCACTCAAACACCTTCATCACCACAGTTCAGATCATCACCGACCAACCTAAATCCTCTAAACTGAATCTCCAAAGACTCAACCTTCTAAAAGCATCAAAGGTAAAAGGAAGATTATTGCGAAAGAACTGCTAGAAGAGGAAAGGTTGGAAAAGCTTAAGAGAAAATCAAGACTCCCCACTAGGAAGCTATTAGCTGCAAGTAGCAAAGAATTTGTGGCAAAGCAAGAACCTATCAATAAACAAATGAGGATGGAGATCAATTGCATGCTTGTCAATCTCGGAGCAGCAAGCAAAGATGTGCTCCTCCTACCACTTGAGGGACTAGTGGAGTTAGAAAAGGCAACTTTGCTGCAAAAAGAACAAAAGGAAGCACCAAGGTTGGCCTTAGAGGAGAAATAAAAAAGAAAGAAATAGGAAGTTTACAATAACTGAGAAATGAGAGGACAGCCTTCCAATATTCTAGGAGCTACTCTCCTTAAGAACTATCTCCTAAGATAATGACATGATCTTATGGATTTTTTAAAAAGAACAAGATCGAATGGATAAGGAGAGGGAAAAGGTAGCTAGGGAAAAGGTAGCTAGGGAAAAGCTTAAGGAGAAGAAGAAGCTCAATTTATGGTAGCCAAGAAGATGGGAGACAAAGCCAGCATGAAGACTTGTCTCAAGGCCCATGGCTTCTCTGGCAGACAAGTTGGCCCCATGTTGGAAAGGACCCTGCAGCGACATGTTAGTGACATCAAGGCTGACATTCACTAAAGAGGGAAAGAGGTATATAAAACTATACAAAGGATGACTTCCAACCTTCACCACAACCTCAACCTGAACCTGATCCAATACCTTTCCTTTTCCACATCAAAACTGATCCAACCACTAAGCCTTACACCCTTGAACCCACATCATTAACCATACCCTTTTCCTATCCCATTGAATCATAACAACCACTATCTATCCTAAAACCCAAAACACTTTCCAGAACCCAACCATCATCCACTTATCAACCACCCAAGTAATCCTCTCAATCATCTAAACCTATAACCTTGGAAGAATTCAAGGAGATCAAAAGAAAGTTCATCAAGTGCACTACTCTGAGAGACATCTCTTGTGAGGAGGGGTTCATCAAATTATCCTTCATTGATGGCTCCTCATGTTCCCTCACAAGAGAACAATTTCTTGATCTGGCAAGAGGAACACTAGACCAGGCTCTCAGACTCTTCGCGACTAACTCTCACTCCTTGAGGAAGAAGAGAAGAAGGTAAGAATAAAGATGCTGACTCTGCTGGATTCTAAGAAGGGAGATAAGCTACCATCTGCAGGATCGTTGAAGGGTGTAGAGTTACAAGACAACAACACAAAGAGGAGATAAACTAAACTTAGATCAAACAGTAATCTGGATTAACCAAGTGATGATACTAAGAACACAAGTAATATATGAGACAGAACACAAAGAACACAAATGTTTGGTTTTTAAGAATGCAGTATATTGTTTTCTCTTTGTTCTATTACAAGTGTTACAAAAGCATATTCAAAAGATACAAGAACATGAGATACTTATACAACATCCTACAGCCGGCTATACTTTGAGAGCCAGTTGGATACAATTGACTAGACACACACGAAATCAATTGTAGAGTCAAAAGGCAGATTGCCTTTTGACTTGTGACTATAACATGCCATAGCTCACATCCTTATCTATTACAAAAAGGATAAAGTACATAAAGTAGAAAGTTACAGACTCAAGACCTCAATGTACAGTTACCAAAAGCATGGACTTTTTCACCAAACCATATTAGTTGGTGACTTGCAGAGTTGTAGCGGAAAGGTGTCCAGCTTTATGGAATAGTACATCAGATAAAGCATGTTAAAAGTCTTTGGAAGAAATCTGTCTTCATGAACTTGAAGCTTTAGAAGACTTTGTCTTCGAGGATTCGGAAGACTTCATGTTTGGCTTCGGAAGATGTTGGTCTTGGCTTCGGAAGATTTCACAGTTAGAGTATTTATGTTGCACATGTGAAACTTCTGAAGCATTCCACTTTAATGCACTTGGGCAGCATGCAGAAAGACTAAAGATGTTTAGGTTGCATTAGCCTCTTCATTAATCTCTACAAACTCCCCTTAGGCTGATGCTACCAAAACATTTAGAAAACTTCAGATATTAACAGTCCTTATTAGGATGTGACAGGATCAGTGATCACAAGTTTGATGTATTAGAATACAAAGCAGCGGAATACAAACTAGAATTAGACAAATTGTAGCAAGCAATCGATACTTGTAAGCATTAAGAGCGCATACGGTTATAGGGAGAGAATATATATTTCTGATTTGAAGGAATGTTTATAGAGGTAGAATATTTCTAATCAAATCATTCATTCATTCCATTCATTCGTCCATCGTTACAATAAGTTGTCACTCCTTATATAGAGTGCAACAATCACTGCTGTTATCACGGAAAGTGACAACTGGCAGATCTAATACAAAAATAACTAATTCTTAACAAGCTACTGAAATGTTCACAACTACTGAGAACATATTAGCATGTTAAGTACAAAATATAAAACTACTGAAACTACAACGACTGAATAACAAGCTCTTCAGTCGTTTTACAAAACTACTGAAACATAAAAATATAAAACTACTGATATCACAACTACTGAAGAAGTACTCTTCAGCAGTTGTGACAAACTACTGAGGCTTCAGTACTTGATCTTCAGACTTTGACCTTCAGGTGTTTCATCAGCTGATGACTTCAGTAGATATCATCAGCTGATGTCTTCAGTCTTTGTCTTCAGACCTTGTACATCAGTTGTTGATCTTCAGCACTTGTAAACTCTTCAGCTGTTGTACTTCAGTACTTTGGTCTTTCAACTTCAGCACTTGTGTTCTTCAGCTGTTGTACTTCAGCACTTTGGTTCTTCAGCTGTTGAGGTCTTCAGCACTTGATCTTCAGCTGTTGAAGTCTTCAGCACTTGTCAAACTACTGATGAGGCTTTCAGCAGTTGTTGTGATACCATGTGGGACTTAGAGGTTTTCTGATCTTGGCTCATTAGTTCTTTTGGTCCAACAGGATGATCACCACTCCTCTCTTCATAAGATGATCAGGATCCTTCATGATGTCAAAGTGTCTTCTCATGTCAAAAAGGTCATGCAGAGGCAACTGAAACATATCTTGCCATGTATAGATGTCTTCAATGC
This sequence comes from Flaveria trinervia, assembly GCA_025506515.1. Classification (NCBI taxonomy): domain Eukaryota; kingdom Viridiplantae; phylum Streptophyta; class Magnoliopsida; order Asterales; family Asteraceae; genus Flaveria; species Flaveria trinervia. Next base: position 65,982,162 of record CM046455.1, read on the forward strand.
CTTGATCTCTAATAACATGCCACGTTCTGGATTTGTGGTGTATGTCCAAGACAAGATGGGTCTTCCTGATGCTAGAGGAGCTACTGAAGTTGGAGTTGATTGAGCTTCCTCTAGCTGCACATTCTCAGGCTGTTCTAATTCATCATGAGGTTTAGAAGGGGATGCATGCTTCTTCTTCTTCTTATACTTTGGTTTAGAGGCCAACCTTTTCCTTCTCTTTCCAAATTTTAACTGAGAAGACTGGCCTGCAGCACCAAATTGATCTTCACTATCTTTCTCAGTTGGGACTTCCTCTCTCTCAGGTTCAGATGGAGAGGGAGGTTGACCCTGCTGTGGATTAGAAGATGAAGCTTCCTGAGCATTAGCAGGAGGTCCGGGTTATGTTGTGTCAGTTTGTTCAACCTTAACCTTCACTTCAAGTGGGGCCTAACTTGGAGTGGAGTGTAAGTCAGTGAGCTCTCCACTCTTAATCTTCTGATTGATTACCCTGATATGCTCATCCATAGTGGATAGAGACATGGGTCCAAGTCTCCTTCCTGAGAATCCATACAGCTTCAAGAAGCTCATCATCCTCTGCCTATTAGCAGACTTCTTCATGCTTTTTTGGATGATGGCTCTTGACTTTGCATCTTCTTCCCTCAGCTTCTTCTTTGTTGTCTTTCTTTCCCTGACTAACTCAAGCTCAAGTTGTTTTAAATACTCAAACTCAATATAGTCATGAGGTAAGGGAAGGAGTGCATCTACCTGATAAAGGCTTGTGGCACTCAGGTAGTTAATCATCTTGATTCTGTCTTCTTCCTTATCTACCTAAGGTTCTTGTTGAACCACATCCTCTTGTTCAGGACTTTCTTGAACTGGTGAGAGGGTAGGCATACCTTTGTACAGTCTTTTTCTTCTTCTCTCTTCTTTGACTTATACTAGGAGTTTTGCATCTTCTGCCTCCTTCTTCTCTCTTGACCTTTCCAGATCAACCAACTCATTCAATTCATCCAAGGGGAGAGAAATGACATTATCTATGTCATAGTTCCTAGTCTGTAGATAGTTGATTCTGACTGTCCTTAACTCATCATTCTGAGTATCTGGTCTGGGGGCAGCCCTGATTGCAGACTCCATGAATCTTGGAAACTCAGTAGAGGAACTTTCTCCCCTTAGCCTCCTTTTCCTCTCTCTCTCCTCCCCCTTAATCTCCTCAGATGTCATCTTTCTTTTCCCTTTGTCACTCTCAGACCTTTGTGACTCAGGGTGGAGAGAGCTTTGGCCTTCATTGCTCGTTGCAGCATCTGAGCTCAGGCCAGAGAGAGGTTGAGAAGCACCTTCATCAGCAGGTGTCTCACAAGGAATATGGATCTCTGCAGCAGTTGGAGATGATGAGACAGGGCTCTTAGGTTCTGTCACTGGGCCTTCAGTCAAGGTTTCCCCTATGAAGCTAATCTTAGGGTCTGCCTCAACATCCAATTGACCGATGATATTGCCTGATTGCCTTAGTCTCCTTCTTAGGCTGAACTCTACAATGATCCTATCTTGGATTTTTTATTCAGTCAGTCAGCTTGTCTTGATTGGCTTGGGTTGACAAGTGGTATGTTGACTAGATCCAGACCTTCATAATAGTCCAAGTTCTGAAAATTGAAGACTTCTTGCTGTCCTTGAACTCTTATGATGATGAGGGCCTTCCTGTTGTTGTCATACCTCCACCCAATAAGGTGAATGAAGGATGGTCAAGGTGACATAGCCCTTGGTATCCCATCCTCAAACAAACTCTGTATGAAGGAGTCTGTGTAGTCCACATCAATGTGAACTAGAGGAGGTTGCTGAGAATGCACAGTTGCAAGCGAGGATGGTGAGTCCTCAATGTCCATTCTCTCGGAGGAACTCCCAGGTTCTGTGGATGTAATGACTTTCTCCCCCTTTTTGTTAGCATCACCCACTTGCATAGGTGAGCTGAAGGATAGGTCAATCACATCCATAGGTTCTTGTGTTCCTGGTTGAGCTCTCCTTAAGGGTCTCCCAGTTAGTTTTTCCTTAAGATTTGAAATCTCAAGTTGCTGATCATTGATCCTGTGTTGTAAGGTAGTCACCTGAGATTCAAGGTGACTGACCTTTAAGACTAGGTAAGTGCATGTTTTAGACAGTTTTTGCACTTTTAGTCTTAGATCCCCCTCATCTTCATCAAAAGAATCACTGGGGGTGGAGAAGATTGGACCAGAGTCCTTTCTCTCATGACCAGTTCTAAGTTCTTGGCTACTGGATTTCCTCTGCTCACTGGCAGTCTCAGTTGAGATGTCAGTGGGCTGAGTTGTCATGGTTGAGGTCTTAATGATGTAATCACTTTCAGAAGTGAGAGCCTCTTCCATATGGACATCCTGAACAGGTTCAGGAGTGTCCACCTCAGTTGTAGGTGACTGATGTGGGATAGATGTAGGAGACTCAGTAGTATTCATCTCTCTTTGAGTAGAGGGAAAGAAGAGAGATTCATTATACTCACTGAAACCTATATCTTCATTAGTATAGGATTCAAGGTTGGGAATGGGTTGGTTGAGATCTATAGGCTAGGGATGGTAACTATCCCCTGAAGGTTGATCACTTGAGTGTTGAGACTCAGAGTGATGGCTTAAGGCAGTAGGGCTAATAAGCTTATCAGACTGAGCATGAGGAACCTCAGCACTGATTCTTGAAGAGATGGGAGTGGTCTGCTCCTCAGGAGAAATGGGAGCTCTAGTGTCCACTTCTTCCTGTATGGGTGAGTATATGGGGACCTCCACAGACTGAATAGTCTGAGCAAGGGTTCGTTTGAATTTTCTTTGGTAGGTGATGGAGATTTGAGACTGTGTGGGTGGTTGGGAAGTAGCAGGTGTGGGTTCAACACTTGCTTGTGCTGCTAGGTTATCACCTTGAGCAATGAGCTTGAACATTTTTGGGACTAGGGCTGTTTCTACCCCAGAGAATCCAACAGTGGACTTTCTCAATATTTTAAAGATGTTGGGCTTCATCTGTCTCAATTTAAGAATGTTACCTGTTTCCCTTAACTGTGAGCCCAGTTCATAGTTAAGAATGTACTGGACATATCTAGGAAACATGTAATATTTTAAGGAGTCTAAATTAGCAAGCAAATTTGTATAAACAAACTGAGAGTACCTGAACTTGACCCCTTGAACCATTCCATGGACTATGAAGGAGAGATCTTCAGAATCTGGTCCCATCCACCATGCTTGTTTGATAAGTGGTGGATGACCACATGGAGCAGGAATCTCCATTGGGATGAGACCTTCCCTTTCCTGAAGGTCTTTTACAGAGAAATCTCCCTCATACCCCATCTGCTCAAAGGAATGATTAACAGCTTCCTTGGGAAGAACACCTCACTTCTTCATCATCCAGCTGAAGATGTCGGTTGATGATGGCCGGAGTGATGAAGATTGTTCTCCCCTGCACTGTGGCAGACAGTGCCTCTCCCCATCCATAATGACCTCTTGGCAGGTCTTCCAGAATTCAAGCAATGATCCTCATAGAGTGGAGGATCAATGGTGAGGGAGGTGAAGTAGTTTGACTGAGACAAGAAACGACAAAACTCTGAGAAATGAGGATCTTTCTCAGAGCATAACAAAGCAACTTGATTGTGTGTTTGTGGCTGCATGGTAAAGTTGGGATCATTTATGTGAGCAAGGTTGGCCATTTTGAAGTAGCTTAAGGACGAATGAAGAAGAAAGAAGAAATTTCAGAGAGAAATTTGGCTTTTTAGGTTTGGAGGAAGAACAGATGATAAAAAGAGGGGGGAAATGTTGGGTCTATATGTGAGAAGGATTTCAGATAAAGTTTAATGAAAGAGGATAAACTTTGAAATCCGGATGTCGGTCCCACCTCTGAAAAAGTAGTTTTCTTTTTGCTCAAAAAGTAGTTTTCTTTTTGCTCAAAAAGTAGTTTTCTTGGAAGTCAAAAAAAGCTTCCGAAGGTTAATTATCTTCGGAAGTTTTAATTAAAAAGCTTCCGAAGCTAAAATGACTTCGGAAGAATTTCCTGAGAGATTTGAAAATTTTGCTTTGGAAGAAAAATTAAAGCTTAAATGCTTTGTGTATAAACTAACAAAGCTTCCGAGAGTTAATTTTGCTTCGGAAGTAAATGGTCCTTAAAAATGAGTAAGTGTCTGAGACAAATATTAAGCTTGGAAGATAAATTTGAAAATTCTTCCGAAGGTAAACTTCTTAGACAGTTATTTAATTTGAAGGCATGATTTACTTCGAAAGTTAAAAACATACTTTCGAAGTATCAGAAATTTTCAAAAATCTAAGGAAAGTCTTCAAAAAGAAATTTTCATCCAAAGAAAACATGAGCTTATGAAAGTGATGAACTAGACAACTTAAGACACACATGAATTTTAAAGAAATAATAAGAATTAGATTTAACAAAGATCTACTCAAGGTTGATCATCCAATAGCTGATATAAGATATTTAAATCTCTGTTCATCAAAAGCCTTTGTAAAAGATCAGCATATGTTCATATGTGTGAACTTGACTAGTTTAATTATCCCTTTTCATAGTTATCTCTATTAAATGATACCTGATATTGATGTGCTTTGTCCTTGAGTGCTGCACAGGGTTCTCTGTGATTGAGATAGCATTATTGGTGTCTATGTGAATGGGAGTCTCCTTGAAGTTTAATCCATAGTCCAGCATCTGATTTGAATCCAAAGTACTTGAGCACAGCAGCATGCAGTAGCAATGTATTCAACTTCAACAGTTGATGCAGAGACACAGGATTGTTTCTTGCATTGCCATGAGACAACCCTTCCACCAAGAAATTGGTATCCCCCAGATGTAGACTTTGCAGTCATGTTGCAACCACCATAATCACTATTTGTATAGGCATACAGATTGAAGTCAGAATTCTTGGGATACCATAGGCCAAGTGTTGATGCACCCTTGAGGTATCTTAGAATCCTCTTGACAATGATAAGGTGAGACATCTTAGGGTTGGCTTGATATCTTGCACAATACATGTAGCAAACATGATATCAGGCCTGCTAGTAGTAAGATACATAAGAGACCCAATCATAGCCCTGTATAAATGCTCATCTACACACTCCCCCTCAAGATCAGGACCAAGAGAGTGGTTTCTGGCTATGGGTGTCTTAGCAATCTTACAGTCAGTCATATTAAACCTCTTGAGTATGTCCTGAACATACTTTGACTGACTTATGAAGATGCCATCTTCAACTTGCTTCACTTGAATTCCCAGAAAGAAATTGAGTTCCCCCATGGCACTCATTTCAAATCTGTCTTTCATCAGCTTCTCAAAGTCTTTGTAGAGCTTTGGATTAGTTGAACCAAAGATGATGTCATCCACATATACTTGAACTAGAAATATGTCTTTTCCTTGTCCTTTGATGAAGAGAGTTCCATCTATAGTACCCCTCCTGTATCCATGTTTCCAGAGATACTCAGACATTGTCTCATACCACTTCCTGGGTGCCTGATGCAGCCCATAGAGAGCTTTGTCAAGCTTGCAGACATAATCAGGATGATCAGGATCTACAAAACCAGGTGGCTGTTTGACATAAACCTCTTCATCTATCACTCCATACAAAAAGGCACACTTTACATCAAGTTGAAAAAACCTTGAAGTTCTTGGATGCAACAAATGCCGGGAATATCCTAACAGCTTCTAATCTTGCCACTGGAGCAAAGACATCAGTGTAGTCAATCCCTTCTTCTTGTGTGTATCCTTGAACAACCAGTCTAGCTTTGTTCTTGATGATGAGGCCTCTATCATCTTTCTTGTTCCTAAACACCCATTTGGTTTCAATGGTAGTCTTCCCAGAAGGAAGAGGACAAAGGTTCCAAACTTTCTGCCTTTTAAATTGAAGCAGCTCTTGTTGCATAGCTTCAACCTAACTTCCATCCTTTAGAGCTTCATCAACTTTCTTTGGTTCTATCTGGGATAGAAAACAAGAGTGAAGACAAATATTTGCTTCATGGTTTGTCCTCTTGTCTTTACCCCAGAGACAACATCTCCAATGATGTTTGTGGTAGGGTGAGACTAGTGGATCCTAAGCTGAGGGATCACAGCAAGTTGTTGAGAAAGATCTAAATTTGAAAAATTTTGATCTGGCATAGATGTTTCTCCTACCACATCAGCACACTTTTCAAGTGAAACTTGATACAAGCAGTGTGTGACATCATTGATGTTCTCATCCATGGTGTGGTTAGTGGCATCAAGAAATTCTTGGTCACTATCACCATCACCATTGTTGTCTTCCATAGTTGAGGTGTCTTATCTGGTTGTAGAGCCTCTGAGCTGGAATTTGAAGGCATACCAGATGTATCAGCTGAATTTATCATTATTGGGCTGATAGAAACCTCATTTGCAGAAGTGGTTCCAACTGGAGCTGAAGATATATGTCTTGAAGATCTTCCTAGCTTAAATCTTGGATCAGGATCATCTATATTCAAATTTTCTGCACATCCTGAAACATTCTCACAAGATTTGTTAAAACAGTTTGTAACCAAATCAAGATCAAACAACCAATCCGGACCAGAACCAATAACACAAGGTCTGTGTTCATTGAAAGTCACATTGGCTGACTCCTTAACAATTCTAGTTCTGAGATTGTATACTCTATAAGCCTTAGCTTGGGAAGAGTATCCAATAAAGTGTCCATCATCTGATTTCTCAGCAAACTTGGCAATTTGATCTTTGTTATTCAAGATGGTGCAAGGACATCCAAATGACCTGAAAAAACCAATGAAAGGTATCCTCTTGTGCCAAAGTTCATAAGGAGTTTTGCCATGAGTCTTAACTACTAAAACTTTGTTCTCCATATAGCAGGCAGTGTTGACTATCTCTGCCCAGAAGGTGATGGGCAATTTAGAATCAGAGAACATGGTTCTTGCAGCTTCAATCAGTGTCCTGTTTCTCCTCTCAGCAACACCGTTTTGCTGAGGAGTCCTGGGAGCACTAACTGTCTTGTAATACCCTTTTCATCATAGAATGTGTCAAGGATATGGTTCTTAAATTCGGTTCCTTGATCACATCTTATGATCTTGACCTTGTGATCAGATTGATTCTCAATCTTTAAGATGAAATTTTTCAGAATCTCAGGAGTTTCATCCTTAGTTCTAAGGAAGAAAACCCAAGTGAATCTTGTAAATTCATCTGTGATCACTAGACAGTATAAGGTCCTTCCTAAACTCATTACACTGGTGGGGCCAAAAAGATCCATATGTAACAAGTGTAGGGGAGTAGTGATTGAGTTCTTTTCCTTAGGCCTGTGAGATACCTTATGTTGCTTCCCTTTCAGGCATGCAACACAGTGGTCATCACTTGTAAACTCCTTCTTTGGCATTGCAGTTACCAAGTCATGCTTAATTAACTTATTCATGTTCTTAATGTTTACATGGCACATCTTTTATGCTATAGGATAGACTCATCACTATTGGCTTTAGACAGAAGGCATGAAACTTCTCCAGAGGGAGAGGTTTCTTGCAAATCCATCTTGTACATGTTTCCTTTCCTGGGGGCTCTAAGCAGGATATGCTCATGAGGAATGACCACACCAGGCTTAAGAACAATGCACTCATGCTCAGTAAAGAGCATGTTATGACTCTGATCACAAAATTGAGATACACTTAGAAGATTGTATCCAAGCTCCTTTACAAAGTTTACCTTTTCTATGCTGAGCTTACCATTTGTGACCTTGACCCTTCCAGAATGTAACCACCTTCATCTCCTCCAAAAGCAACAGGTCCTCCATCAATCCTTTCAAAGTTCTGGAGTAGTGATCTATTGCCAGTCATGTGCCTGGAGCAGCCACTGTCTATGATCCAGACATTTAGGTCTGTCTTCAGCTGTCCTTGCATAAAAGAGAATGATTAGTTACATCTGAAAACCCAAGCCTTGCTTGTCTTGGGCTTATTTGAAGAAGGTAATTTAATAGTTATAGATCCTATGGTTGTACTAAGAGGATCTTGAGCTGTTTTTGATGGAGAAATCTCAGTCACTTGGTCTTTCTTAGACATCCTCACCACCTTTGGAGTCTTGGATTTGACCTTCAAAACTTTAGAAGCTTTTGGAGCTTCAGAAGTTTTGATGACTGAACCTTCGGAAGATTCTGCAAACACTGCAGCAGACTTCAGTGCTTCGGAAGAACTCCTTTCTTCCGAAACCAAATATTCTTACGAAGAGAATTTTCCACTTCCCTTCTTGTTAGATTTGGAACTTTCGAAGGAAACTGGTTTTCCTTCCGAAGCTTGAATCTTCTTGGAACTCTTTGAAGCCTTTGTTTTGGCCATATGGACAGTACCGTTAGGATTGAAGGGACAATCCTTTGCAATGTGAGTGGTGCTATCACACATAACACAATTCATCTTCTTCTTCACAAGAGCCTTGTTTTGAGAGTAAGACTATCTTTGGTCACTTCCCTTCTCCTCCTTCATCTTTGCAGATGCTGAGACAGTCCTCTTGGGATGAGAACTGTGCTTGGAGTTTGATGGTCCAAGCTATGCAGCAGTGGTACACAGCAGATCAGTCTTCTTCTTGTTGCTGAGATGAGTTGAACAAGAACCAGAACTCTTAGCAGAGGAGTTTTGGTTGATGTCTTTAGTCCCTACCATTTTAAACCCTGCAGAAATAAAAACTTGAGATGAGTTGAACAAGAACCAGAACTCTCAAAGGATTCTGTATTATCAGACCGAGTGTGATTTAGTGACTTTGAGAGATAACAATTGTGTTGTGTGACCAATCTCGATCCTCTAATAACCACATCAGTTGGAGTTTTAGAAAATAACTTCTAGTGGCTCGACTTAGTATAGGGACAAAATACCATGCTATTGCTTACATCGTCTTCAAGGTTTGTTGCTAATCTCATAACTCTCTAAGCTTAGTATTTCTTCTGCTAGTTCTTTTAACTATTTAGTGCAATAATCTTTGAGCCACCTCTGGATACCTTAATATGTTTCACCAAAGGTATGCGTATAGTATAGTTTGAATACTTCAATCCAAGATACAAGTTTCTTCTAATGTTTAGCTTAGGGGTGTGTTAGCCAATTAATTTATCCCCTAATTTACTAAGTCTCTTCCCTTGCATCTCTTATCAATTACATGTGGCTTTTCTGTTTTAATGTAATTTTTTAGTACATTTACTACGCTAAGTTTTTGAATGTCATATTTCCTTTTCTTTTCACAAACAAGCTTAGTTAGCTGAGACATTAGCTTTCAATCAACATTCCACAAACTCATTTTACATCCTAAGCCTATAAACACCATTTTTTTTACACATCATCATCACTTGTAAAAGTCATGAAGTACTTGCACAAGTAATATATACTAATTTGATAGAAAAATTAAATATGCATTGCACTTGGGGGCCAGCAAGCGCTAGTGAAACGTGCGCTCCAATGCAATAAAGGTAAGTTCATGGGATGTGCTTCCTCATGGTGTGGATGTGTGAAGGTAGATCTCTAAGCGAGCCTTAAGCTAGTTTGTAATCCTTTTCATCTATTAATAAATCAAAATCTCTAAATGTCACATGTATTATTTTTGGATGTCCACATAGCCTCCACCTAAGATTTTGACGCATGTCTTCAATACAAAAAATTACAAATTAATATATAAATATAATTTCCTCAATAAATAACCATTTACTATTATCTTAATCAAATTAATTATTTTCTAAAATTAAAAAAAATGTTTCATTAAATATATTTATTATAGATACTTTTGTAAAAATTTAATTTTATTTCTAGCTAATCATTATTAATAACTAAAGTACTTCAAACTTCACATTTCTTGAAGCAAATATTTTTAATATATAAATATACTTGAAACACAATTACAATGAGCGATTATTCATTTCAAAACACATATCTACTTCAATATACATTATGATTTTATCTTTTCAAATCTAAGTATGTTTTACTATCTCACAAGCTCATATTCACAATTCATATTCTCACATACAATGTTTACTATTCTAACACGTGCAATACATGGGTATTTAATCTAGTTTTTTAGTATAGAAAATCTTTCACCCTCAAATCACTTTTAAATATGATATCCATATCTTGCAATTCTCCTCCTTAGACTTTTGTAGTTTTGAATATTTCACCGCTAATGAAGTTAAACAAACTTGTAGGTTATATTTATTAGCTAATCTATACATATTAATAAAAAAATAAACTTGGGCGTCGCATACCCTCTTCTTAGGGTGTCCATCTAGAATTATACACGTGAGATCATTACAATCAACCTATTAGTTTAAGTAAATCAATAATGTCAAACATTTCAAACTTAATCTCAAATTTGTATTTGTATTTTAAAGATATAAATGAAAAATAAATTGAATAGAAATTTACAATTTGTTAATAACTTCTTAATAAGTAAATATCATTTAATATGGTAATGATATCTTAATAGTTGAAAATATATTTATTTTTTGATCACAACTAAATTTCTATGGTTTACATATCATATGATTTCTAGATATTATTAATATTAAATATAATTACATTATATTATTAATATTATAATTACTTTAACATTGTTACTTATTTTAACCCATGTAATATATAACTAGACGAGTCAGCGAGCTAGTATATAAAATATATCATGAGATCTACTCTACATTTATGAAAAAATTCTCTAAACCATGTTTGTCAGATTGTCCTTATATTTAAACAAATTTATTACACATTTTGCAAAAGGTTAATCCTTTACAACCTCGAAGTTAGTATTTTAAGATGGGTTGAAATATTATACTTGTAAACGTGCGTATTACAACAAAGCTTGACCGTTGAAAAGAATAAGTTCAATAAGAAAATGAGGTGTGTGACAGGGACGTTTGAGTAATTAAAAACAACATCAAAGTCACTTATTTTAACAACTATCTATAAATAGCAAAAACATTCCATCACCTCTCTACATCACATACAAACAAGTTCCTTCAGAAACTTCTTCTCAAGTCCAAACCAATTTTACTCAACTCCAGTCAGAAAAAAAATGTCTCCAATCACCCCTGAGGTTAGAGCAACTGCAGGCAGAAATTATCACTGGAAATGGCGTTTGCAAGGAAAATGCCAAGGCTCTTCTAAGAGAATATTGTCTTCCAGATGGTCTATTGCCTGTAGAGAACGTTGAAGAGCTTGGTTACGTAAAAAAAACTGGACTTGTGTGGATCAAACAAAAGAATGAGATCGTACACAAGTTCGAGAAGGTCGGGAAACAAGTTTCATATGCCACTGAGACACCTCTTACTTTGAGAAGTGTAAGATCAAAAAGTTGTCAGGAGTGAAGTCGAAAGAGATGTTGATTTGGATATCACTTACAGATATCTTTGTTGAAGATCCAGCAAGTGATAAAGTCACTATGAAAACACCCACTGGAATCTCAAAGACCTTCCCGAAGGTGGCTTTTGAAGCTTAAGAAGTGCACATTGTTTTTTATGTTTGGTTTGATCGATCGATCATTGTTTCCTGCAGTTGTGTTGTTTTTTAATGATTTATGTGGGTTTAATAATAATTTCTTTTATCGTTCAGAATGTCTTTGAAATGATCAAATAAGCTATCGTCTATTGTATTGCTTTAGACTATGATGTGTAATGTTATTAAATACTACTTAATATGTTCTAATCATATAGATTTATAATAATTTAGTTTAATATTATAAAAAAATATAGTATTTGATTGTTATATTTTTCTTCCAAAAAAAGGTGTTTGTAGAAAAATTATTACTAGTGTTTTGAAAAGTATATATCAAAATTGGGAAGTGAAGTAACATTTAAAATAAGATTTTTTTAAGAATTAAAAGTGTATCGGTGATTAAAAATAAAAAGACTTTGGTAAATATAAATTATGCTAGACTAGTTAAAATTAAAGAGAGAAGAAGACATATATTTTGATCAATAATTTTCTAGTCATTCATTTTAGTAAATATTTTCTCCATCAACGAAGAAAAATCATTAAATAATAACAGGTAATCACTTATTCTTTGCTTGAATCATTCTTGAACAATGATTCATTTATTTATTTATTTCATCTGTTACTTGACCAGGATAGGGAAGGATACACGTTACATCACGATTTTAAATCAAAAGAGAGATTTCAAGAAATAACAGTTTTATTCGGTCTATCAATAACCGAGTTGGATCTCGTGGATCATTGTTTTAGTTTAAAACCGAATAATGTAATATTATTATTAATATAAAATCCAAAACTTACATACAAATATAAAAAGATGTAGGAGTTAAAAATATACAAACAAATCATTTTATAATAAATATGAAATATATGCATAATATTAGTGGGGTGAAAAGAAAAAAATAGAATTAAATGTGTAATATTATTATTATTATTATTATTATTATATTATTATTATTATTATTATTATTATTATTATTATTATTTAGTTGGTACCAAGGAATTCAAAAGAATTTAATAGAATTGAAATCAATATATATTGATCAATGTGTTTGGTTTAAAATTCTATTCTTAATATGTTCGGTTGAGAAAGAATTGAAATTACAATTGGAATAAAGTTTTCTGAATATGTTCAAATGAATGATTTCAAATTCCTTTGAAATTTTGAAAAATTCAATACACAAAGGTAAAATCTCCCTTTTGAAAGAAACGACTGCAACCAAACATCGTCTTCACCTCTGCCATCGGCCTCCATCGCCGACCATCGTCCCCTGGTCCCACCTCCTACCACCCCACCACCGCTAACCATCACCGCCTCCAACCCTCGCTTTCCTCATGCTTCTGAGCATCGCCGCCACCAACCTTTGATCATTACCTCCACCAACCTCCACCACCAACAGCCATCGCTATTCGAAGACCCTTAGTGATGACCCTCACTAACTGCCCAAAACGCAACGACACCAGACCTTGCTTATCGCCACCGCAAATAACCAACAAACATGGCCGAGCGTGCCTACCATTGACAAATGCCCGTCGGACCGTTCCCACTAACAAAACATAATCTTCTCTAACTCATCGGTTTTGGGCTCACAACAATGATAGACGGTTATCAGAGGTAGCCTCAATCGGTTGGTGGCGGTGGTGGCTATGATGGGTTGTGATCGACCGTTAGTGATGGGTATCATCAGTGCCCGTGGTCGATTATTAATGGCGCTGACGACCGATGGTATGTAGCGATGGTTATTGGTAGTCATGGAGGTGGTGGCTGTTTGTGACATCCGATAGTTTTCCATTACCAAACTCTGTTAGTCTGTTAGGTCTTGCATACACGTGTTGTTTGCATACACGTGTCGTGAGCACACACTAGTTTTCATTGAAAGTTGGTGACTTAATAACAATTATCTATGATAAACATATATTAATATAATTAATAATATTGAGCATTAATTCGTGGTTATGCGATTCATGAATTTTAATATTATCTGTGAATTTTATGTGGTAACATGACAATGTGTAAAATTTATTTCATATGTTTTGTCGTTAGTGAAAATGTATATGATTATTGTTATTAATTAATATTGTTTGTATTTTTGTAGTTAAAGATTGTTAAAAAGTGCTAAAAAGACTAATTTTTATAAAAAGTAATTAAGGAGGGCTTAAATGGTAATTCTTAATTAAGTTAAATTAAAAAAAATCCCAACCATATCCCCCGTAACCCTCTTGCGACCGAAACCCCTTTCCCTATCCCCTATCCCCTCCCTTGCAAATGTGATCAAGAAACAACATAATTAGTTCGACTTTGGAGTCAACTGAACATTAAAAGGTTGTAGCAAACATAATTCATAATTCCTACATGATTAAGGATAAATTTGATTAATTTTTCATAGTTTTTTTTATTCTTGTTGAACCCTAAGTCAAATTGGTGAAGAAAAGTTGAAATTGATTATTTTTTGATAATCATATGTTGTTAGTTATGTTGTATGAATGTTGGGTTATGATGATTATGCAAGAAATCCATGGTTTGATCATATAGTTCATATATTGCATAAAATAGAACTTTTCTAATGGAAATTCATGTTTTGATGATTTTTATATGTTATATGTGTTATTATTATTGCTATGAACTAGATTAGGATTTACTAATGATTAGGGAGTGAAGTTGATAAAAATATATGTTTTGGATATCACTTTCCAAAAGGAAAACTTTATTTATATAAAACATGTGATTTTGTGATTTGATCATTATTAGTATGTTAGGAGCATGCTAGTATGATCATGAATGATGTCTAATATGTTAGATTATAATAATCGAGTCATTTGGTTAGTTGATAAATTTATGGGAAAATCTAGGTGTTCTTGAAAAATGTGCAAGTATGGTATTTTGTACAAGTTATGAAGTTTGATGCAAAATAGTAATTGAATGTTATAAAGTTGATTACTAGCTTGTATGAATTGTATTTGGGTATGTGATGAGGGGTATCATACATGCATACGAATCTGAGGGCCCTACTTTGTAGGATTGGCAGGGTTTAGGATGTGTAGCTGTGGGTGGCTTCACATGACACTTTGTGAGCAACTAAATCCAATGTGTAGACTGTAGAGAAATCTAACTGTGAACATGTTTAATATGATGAATTGATTTTCGTGTGTTATATGATATCCTAAGTTGGCATGAAGAGCGTGATAAGACTTAAGGGTTGCAATATGGTTTATGATAATAAGTTGTATAGTAGTCTGTGATGGTATGACGATTTATGAATTACTATACTTGATTAAAAATTAACATGTCACCGGGTCAAACGTGTTGTGAATCCTTGGATCGCGAACATGAATTATCAATGTCGGTCGATTTACAAGTCAACGTTTGTGGAATCAACGTTGATTTGGTTTAATTGTTTTGCAATAACTTTAAATATCAATAAATGTTCAAGAACACATGTAGCAAAACACAATTAATGATTAATATGTATTTCATTAGAACATGTTAATGATTACAAGTATAATAAATGAATGATATCAAAGTGTGTTATTATGTGACAGCTGCTAGGGTTTGATTGAGTGACTTTGAAGTGATGGTTATAACTCTGATGCTGTTGTCGCTCAATCAATCATCTAAAACAACCTCCTTGATACGAAACCTAGGATCCATATATATAGAAAATGATGTTTCTCTAATAGGAAACACTGGATCTCTTGCGATTTGATTTGTGTCAGTTAAGGAATCATCGGATATCTTGGAATTCACATAACTGCCTTGTTGACTTGTAACACTTGCATTATATAAGTGTTTGGACTCCTTAGGAATAGTGTCTTCTATAGGAGTTTGTTCTTCCGCAGAAGAATTGTTCTTCCTCAGAAGTCTTGTTCTTCCGAAGCAATCTTGTTCTTCCGAAGCAATCTTGTTCACTTCTGGTTGTTCATCCGCAGAGGATCTTCGGATGAATAGTTACTAGTAAGAAATATATCTATGGTAGAACAAAATGTTCATCCGTGGATGTTCTTACACTTGGTCAATTTCATAAGTTGACTGAGTATACTGTTTGTACCTGGAACCATACATAAATCAACACACACAAAAATGGGTTAACCTATATATTTAATGCATACATAATAATGAATTACAAACATTCATTACAGATATTAATTCAAGTTCTAAACCTATACAAAATAAACTAGATCTACTGAAACTAGACGTAACATGTGTCAACTATGTCAAATGAGTATTTGTTTTCCAAAACCTTAGGTCAACATGTTTATTGAGCACCTAGGGTTTTTAAGCTTTCTATATGCATGTACTTATATACTTCCGTGTTCTAGGTAACCTTTGACAGGTTGCTGTTCCGTTCCTTCGTAGCTTGCATTATGTTGTATTAAAGTACTAGGTGAATTCATGCCCCACTTTTTATACACTCTTTTTTTGGGGGGAGATAGCGTACTTGTTTAAAAATGCTTTATTATTGTAAGTTATGAATAGTGTAACATATTGTGATATACCTTGGAAGTCCTCACACTTTCTGACCGTTAATATTGTAACTAGTAAGAAATTTCGGGTAGTAATATTGGGTCTGACAAGCCCCAATCATGCGACTCGAGGTCAAACGGGTGCAATATTGTCTTAAACACAAACATTGTCATGACCTGGTAAGTTGTGACGGGAGGAAAGCAAACGTGACACAGTTAGCTTCAATCGTGAAATCACTATGGTTATTACTTATGAATATAGACTAGCTATCTATTACAATGCACTTTTTATGTTTCATAACTATTAATTATTATGATAAATACAAACTATTGAACTCACCAACCATTGTATTGACTCTTTTAGTATGTTATTCTTAAGTTGTTAACTCCGCTTGCCAGCAGGAGCATATCACAAGTCCAACATGCATTTTAAAGCTTCATATTAGGCCTTAACATTTGGTTTTCAATTTATGTGTTTACAAACAATAGGTTGACCCGTGTTTTGCCAATGTTACACTTAAAATGCTTTGGGTTTGACTTACTTACAAAATGCTTCCGCATAACTTTAAAGCTTTAAACTCTACTTTGTTTTTAAATGTATTATATTGTGTCGTTCTGAGTAACTTATGACTTAGATCTTGGTATGTTCACACGTCTCGCAATAAAATCACGCACATAGAATTTGAGGGTGTGATACTATTTGCAATAGGTGATAAATTTCAATTTATTTATGAGTATTTTATCATAATAGTATATTTGCAATTTAAATTCTTTGATAGATTTCAATTCTCTTAAATTCCAAAGAATTTTGGGAAATATTAAATTCTAAATCAAATTCCTTTTCTTTTTCAATTTAATTCCAACTCCAAGACATTCCGTGGACCAAATATCCCGTAAAAGGTATGGGCATGTTTAAACAATTTAAATCACTAGTTCATTTGAAAAGAGATCTTAAGTAGATCAAACATTTCGAAAATTCATTCACAAACTCATGTGGTATGTTGAGCCACATCTGTGTTAACTTGAAATTTTATGAAACAAAAAAGCCCATTAGAAAGCAACAAAAAAATGCGCAGGCATTCATTGTATTTTTCATCTATGTTCCAAGAATAGGACTATCTGTTATGATGTACTGAATATGAATAATAAATAATAAAATATTTTTCTTCACTCTTATATTAATGAGAACTCGATTCTTAACCACTATTTTAGTTTTTATTGTAGAACCAATGTAGACTAAAAATAATATAAGATCATGTTATCGAGAAAGCTCAGAGTTAGTTTACACATCATTGCATAATTTTAAGCTAAAATTTTCGCTAGCAGTGCAGTGAAAGTATTGAAACATTTAACAATAATAATATAAACAAACATTTGTCTATTGCATAAGTATAGTTGTGACAACCCTAGATTAAGAAATTCTATACACTAAGTTCATTTATATAATTTAAGCCACACCTAGGTTAATATATATATATTTTATTACATGCATAAACGTATGCATGCTTTCATTTTGTTTACCTAAGTATATTGTTACAAGTATACGTACGCATGATCGCATGCAAATTTTTTTTTACGTGTGCATGTACCATCTTTGCTAAGAAACATATACACATGCATATTATATATGTTTTACTCATGCATATGCCATCTCTTGTTAAATACATGTGTGTAATATGTGTTTATATGTATATGCTATGCGTTGCACGTATGCATGATTGCATGCATATATGATTTACGTATGCATGTATTCAAAAACAATAATTCTTTAATATTGAACCATATATGATCCAAATACATCAACAAAACAACATCAAAAACACCAAATACAACCTAACCAAACACCTTCAAAACAAAAGTAAACACCAAGAGAACTTGACATCAAAACAAACTTAAACAAATCCTCTACACCTAAATCTCAAAAGAACCATTAGAGATCAAAAACCACTCGGTTTATAACCTTAAACACCCGGTTTATAATCTTAAACACCCATCAATAAATCAAAGACTCACCTTCCTCTTTGTGTGACACCTAAACCCACCTTGCCACTAAGATAAACCACAAATCGCCACCTAGCACCCTAAGGATCGACTCACTAGTCTATAACATCCACATCACACCCTAACACTAGACCTAATGATGGTTAACTCCATTATTTGAGGCAGCTCGGCCGAAGGAATCATGGGAACACACAAGGATTTCGCACATCACTACCATAACCGTAAGCCACCATCATCTCCATCCTTCACCTCTCGATCACCACCACTATCTCATCTCCACTCTCGGTCACCATCACCTCCCGAACACCACACACCACCACCTCAACCGAAGGCCCTCGAGTTTATCTTTGAAACACCAACATCACAAACCATCACCTATAGCTATCACCACCACCATCGTGTACTTAGTTCGTGTAACAAGCATATCTCTCGGTTTCATAAGTTAAACCAACCAAGGTATCAAATTCTTAAGCTAAACTTATATGTCAACATATAGATATATGTATGATATATGTGTTCAAACAACACATATAATCAAAAGCATTATATGTGAACATATTACAAGGAATTTTTACATCATAAAGGTATATAAGATTGTGGGAACAAACATTGTTCCAAATTTTTAAAGAAAGACATAATCTAGAAATAAGCAATAATATAAATAAATCCTATAGAATTCTAATAAATTCACCAAATGATCCTTTTGGAGTACTAAGGTCCCTGGAATTATTTCAGAATTTTTCCTTTGTTATGATTGAATATGAATTTTACATGTTCTGTAGTAGAAAAATCAGAATAAATACTTAATAGCATAATAAAATCTGAGAAAATCATGGATAAATTGATAAATCCAAACCTACAGAATGTATAAATTAATAATTTTTGGAGCTATATAGCTATTTTGTGAAGAAATGGGATTATTGTAAAAATTACAGAAACTAATTTGTTATGTGTTAGACTTCGATAAATTTATAAGAAGTTCTAATTATTATGATGAATCCTCTGTAAAATTTTGGGAATTTATGGACTACGGAAACTATTTTTGGCAATTATGATGACTTTATAACAATTATAGAAAATAATCTGTAAATTCTTGGAAATAAGAAATTAACGTGATATTCCAGATTAATAAACCTATTGTTATAAAAATTTCAAAATCTATTGAGGTAATGAAAATTTTGAAGAAAATAGTTAAGTTTTCTAAACTATAAAATTCTTTTGTTTATAGGTTACTACTTGGAGTAAAGGTGAGTTTCATGGCCCATTTTGTTTTTATCAAGTTTTGGGGAAAAAGCATACTAATTTATGAATTGATGTATTATTACTGAAATTTATGTTACAACCATTAGTTCGGATGTGGAACCGTTAGATAACATTGGTAGCGCTACTTAGGAGATATCTCCTGCATTAACAGAATGAGTGTTATAATGCTATGTTATCTGATTTATGTGAATATGATATAACAGATATGGATAATCTGATTACTATGTAAGGTTTGGTTGTATATATAATGCATCAATATTATCTATTTAATAAACCTGTGAAGCTCACCAACTTTGTGTTGACTATTTTTGGTATGATTTTACAGGAATTCATCATGACTAACAACTAACATTCTCCTTTGATGTTTTAATGGCTGGGGTGAAGTTGTGGGGAAAGTTTGTGTGAACCTAACTGTAAACCTGTATGATTTCAGTGTTTCGGTGGATGCTCACTTCCATCGTCTCTGAAGATGTAGCTGTTAAGTCTTTATGATGTAATAGGATTATGTAATTTCAAATTTTGACTATTATGATTTTATGTAATCCTAACCTTAATATTATGTTATGAAACATGTATGATTATGTGTATCTGTCTAATAGTATATGACAATGAGTTCTGACAATCAAGTCACTCCCTATGTATTTCACGCTTCCGTCGGGATGTGACAGGTGGTATCAGAGCCATTGGTTATAGAGAATTAGGTACCATAAAATACCTAGACTATAACCATAAGCTCATATCTGTATAATTATGTGTATATATATGATTTGTGTGTTATGATTCCATGTATATTAAAGTATGTTTCATGCAGAGAACTTATAATATATATAAAAATAGATAACTAACTATGGGATTCAAATCATGAAAAGATTTGTTGCAGCCATGAGTACCGATAACAAATTTTGTGAGACTGACTCATCCGAATACTCGGATTATAATAATCACGAAGGACTTACGCCTGAACCTAAACCTCAGCAAATTCTAGAACCTTTTTCAACCAAAGGAGAAGATAATCCCGAACCTAAATTTTATGTCCGTCGTGCACCTGTAATGGTAGGAGGATATACCATTAAAACCCCTAGGAAAAGGGTACGACCCGGAAACAAATTTAAGACCAAGCAATACGAAGGCAAGGAGATACAAGAAACTAACCTCCACGAAAACGAAGAAAGTAAAGCTAAAAGACAAAGGGTGGATGAAGATCAAAACACAGTCACTCAACCAACCCTTAAACAGCTCAAGAAAATTCAACAAGAAATCAGGAATATTCAGAAAGATGTTAAGGAATTGAAAGCACCTACAGGAAACATCTTCTCAAGAATATGGAAATGGGTGCAGGGAAATTAGAAGCTAACTTTTGATGTGAAACCTTTAAATAAAAACTTAAATGAAAAATATCTTTTATGTTTAAGCTATTACTTTTTTGTGTTAAGTAGGATGTTGTTAAGAATCTAAAAATTTTTTTCTCTTAATATTACTATAATTAATTATAGAAAAGCATGCCGCCAAGAAGAGACACACAGCCGTAAGAAGAACGGCGCGAAGAGGACGACCTAGAACCAGACTTGGGGAAGAAACCCCTATAAACCCAAACACCAATGAAGATGAGAGGATCACACGGATTGTAGCACAACAATTAGAAGCTGCCATACCCACACTAGTAACTCAGCTCCAACAAAACCTAAATCTCGGAACAACAACACCAGGTAATGAGATACCCATGGATGATACCATGAGGGAACAACCAGAAGAGGAAACTATAATAGGAAGAGGATGCTCCTACAAAGCTTTTATGTCCTGTAGACCTCGAGAATTTGATGGTAAAGGCGGAGCGGTACAGGCTTTACGCTGGTTAGATGAAATGGAGTCAACTCTGGAAATCAGCAAATGTGCCAATAGCAACAGAACCTTGTTTGCTTCACACTCACTAAAGGGAGAAGCACAATCCTGGTGGAAGTTGGAAATGACCATCAAAGGTAGGCACGTTATGAATAAATTAAGTTGGGAAGAATTCAGGAATTTGATTATAGAAAAATACTGCCCTTATAATGAAATAGAAAAGTTAGAAACTGAGTTTCTAGCTTTAGAGATGAAAGGAGCAGCATATCGGGAATATACCGACAGGTATAATGAACTCTCGAGATTAGTACCACACCTAGTAACCCCAGAATCAAAAAGAATAGGAAGATATATTTGGGGACTAGTGCCACAAATAAGGGGATTAGTAAAATCAGCTAGGCCCAAAACTTTTCAAGATACTGTAAGTTTATCAGGAAGTTTGACAGATGAAATGATAAGAAATGGATCGTTAAATAACCCAGATCCAGAGAAAAGAGAAAGTGGAATAATGATAACACAGGGGAAAGATTTAGAGGAACTCCTCAGAAACGAGTAGTTAGACAACCCCCTCGGAACTACCTAGGAATGACACGGGAAAAGAAACTCCAGACAGAAAACCAGCCATGGTGCAGTACTTGCCAAAGATACCATCAAGGCAATTGTGCGATGGTAATCTGTTACAACTGCAAGAAAAAGGGGCATATATCCCGAGATTGCAAAAACCCTGCAAATCCAAAACCAATCTGCTATCAATGTGGAAATGAAAATCATCGCCGAAACGAATGTCCACAGCTGAAAGGAAGAGCACCAGTTAATCAGAACAATCCTCGGGGAAGAGCATTCATAATGCAGGCAGAAGAAGCGCGACATGAACCGGAAGTTGTCACGGGTACGTTCCCTGTAAACAACCAGTATGCTACTGTGTTATTTGATACTGGAGCAACCCGTAGTTTTGTTTCAAATACATTTAGGCAATTACTTAACTTGACCACAGAAAAGTTAGATCAAAAATATATGATAGAGTTAGCGGATGGTAAGATAATCGAAGCTTATGAAATCATTCCTAATTGTACAATGAATCTAGATGAAAACTATTTCAACATAGATTTGATTCCTATTGATTTAGGAGGATTTGACATGGTTGTGGGAATGGATTGGTTAAGTAAAAATCAAGCTAAAATAATATGTGGTAAGAAAATGATCAAAATTCCTTTGGTTAAAGAGAATAGAATACTGTGTATATACGGTGAAAAACCTAGAGGTACTATAAAGATAATTTCTTGCAAGAATGCACAAAAATGTCTAAGAAATAAATGTTTGGCTTATCTGACTCACATTATTAATACTAAGATAGAAAAAGCAAACCTGAAAGACGTATCAGTTATCAATGAATATTCAGATGTATTCCCTGATGAATTACCTGGATTACCACCCCCACGTCAAGTAGAATTCAAAATTGAATTGATGCCAGGAACAACCCCTATTGCTAAGGCACCCTACCGTTTAGCACCTACTGAAATGAAGGAACTAATGAGCCAACTTCAGGAACTTTTGGATAAAGGATTTATACGACCTAGTGTGTCACCCTGGGGAGCACCAGTTTTATTTGTCAAGAAAAAGGACGGAACATTTAGGATGTGCATAGACTATAGGGAACTCAATAAAGTAACTATAAATAATAGGTATCCTTTACCTAGAATAGACGATCTATTTGATCAACTACAAGGATCTAGTTACTTTTCAAAAATAGACTTGAGATCAGGATATCATCAGCTAAGAATACAGGATGAAGATATACCTAAGACAGCATTCAGAACAAGGTATGGACATATGAATTTCTGGTAATGCCATTTGGATTAACCAATGCTCCCGCCATATTTATGGATCTGATGAATAGGATCTGTAAACCCTATTTAGATAAGTTGTCATAGTCTTATAGACGACATTTTAATCTATTCTAAGAGTAGGGAGGATCATGAGCAACACCTAAGATTGACCTTGGAGTTGTTAAGAAAAGAAAAATTATACGCAAAATTCTCAAAATGTGAATTTTGGAAAAGGGAAGTACAATTCCTTGGACACATAGTCAATCAAGAAGGAATACAGGTAGATCCAGCAAAAATAGAAGCTGTTAAGAATTGGGAAGATCCCAAGACACCAACAGAAGTACGTCAATTTCTAGGATTAGCAGGATATTACAGAAGGTTTATAGAAAATTTTTCAAGGATAGCTCAACCCTTGACTGAATTAACTCAAAAGGACAAGCCATATGTTTGGGGAGAAAAACAAAAGAATGCATTTGAACTTTTGAAAAGTAAGCTGTGTAGTGCACCTATTTTGTCATTACCAGAAGGGACTGATGATTTTGTAGTATATTGTGATGCGTCTCGTCAAGGATTTGGATGTGTATTAATACAACGAAGTAAAGTCATTGCATATGCCTCTAGACAACTTAGGGGAAGTGAGAAAAACTACATACTCATGATTTAGAATTAGGGGCAGTGATCTTTGCACTTAAGATTTGGAGGCATTATCTATATGGGACAAAATGTACAATATACACAGATCACAAAAGTTTACAGCATATATTTGAGCAGAAAATGCTGAACATGAGACAAAGGAGATGGATAGAATTACTAAGTGATTATGAGTGTGAAATCAAATATCACCCCGGTAAGGCAAATGTAGTTGCAGATGCTTTAAGTAGAAAAGATAGGGCTAAACCGTTACGGGTACGAGCCATGAGAATGGAACTACAATCAGATCTACTAAGACAAATATGGGAAGCCCAACAGAAAAGTAAGGTAGAAATAAAAGGACAAGAAAAGGATTTACAGGCAGATACACATGGAATCTTAAAATTTAAAGAAAGAATCTGGATACCTAATGATACCATACTTAGAAAGGTTATATTGGAAGAAGCACATAAGTCAAAATACTCAGTACATCCAGGAAATAACAAAATGTATAAAGATTTGAAAAATCATTACTGGTGGCCTGGTATGAAGAGATCAGTTGGGGAGTTTGTAGAAAAATGTAACACGTGTTCAAGAATCAAAGCAGAACATCAAAAGCCTTCAGGATATCTACAACAACCTGAAATTCCAGAATGGAAATGGGATCAAATTACTATGGACTTTGTAACCAAGTTACCAAGAACTTCAAGTGGTTATGACACTATTTGGGTATAGTAGATAGGTTAACCAAATCAGCACACTTTCTGCCAATTAGAGAAGATTACAAGATAGAGAAATTGTCCAGAATCTACATACGAGAAATCGTATCCAGACATGGAATACCAATCTCCATTATATCTGATAGAGACAGTAGATTCATATCAAGATTTTGGCAAACCCTACAAAAAGCTTTAGGAACCCGAATAAATCTTAGCACAGCCTTCCACCCACAAACAGATGGACAAAGTGAAAGGACAATACAAACACTGGAAGATATGTTACGTGCTTGTGCATTAGACTTTGGAGGCAGCTGGGATATACATCTACCTTTGATAGAATTTTCTTATAATAATAGCTATCATTCCAGCATTAAAACAACCCCGTTTGAAGCCTTGTATGGAAGAAAATGCAGATCGCCTTATGTTGGAATGAAGTAGGAGATAGGCAACTTATAGGTCCTGATTTAATTCAAGAAACATCTGACAAAATCAAGGAAATCAAAAATAGACTAAAGACAGCACGGGATCGACAGAAAAGCTATGCTGATAAAAGAAGAAGGCCATTAGAATTTCAAATTGGAGACAAAGTCTATCTAAGAATATCACCTACCAAGGGAATCTTTCGATTTGAAAAGAGAAATAAGTTGAACCCAAGATATGTCGGACCATTTGAAGTTATTGACAAAATTGGTCCTGTTGCATACAAACTAGATTTACCTCAAGAATTAAGTGAAGTACACAACACGTTCCATGTATCCAATCTAAAGAAATGTTTAACAGATGAAACATTAAAAGTTCCAGCTCAGGAAATAAAGATAGACGAGAAGCTTCATTTCACAGAAGAACCAATAACTATATTAGACAAGAAAGTTAAAAAGCTAAGAAGAAGCAAAATTTCTATAGTAAAGGTTAAGTGGAATGCTAGGAGAGGACCTGAGTATACGTGGGAAAGAGAAGATGAAATCAAAAGAAGATACCCCCATCTATTCCAAGTCAATGGTCAGATAAGTTCATTACTAACCAAATAAATTTCGGGACGAAATTATCTTTACGGGGGGAGAATGTGACAACCCTAGATTAAGAAATTCTATACACTAAGTTCATTTATATAATTTAAGCCACACCTAGGTTAATATATATATATATTTTATTACATGCATAAACGTATGCATGCTTTCATTTTGTTTACCTAAGTATATTGTTACAAGTATACGTACGCATGATCGCATGCAAATTTTTTTACGTGTGCATGTACCATCTTGCTAAGAAACATATACACATGCATATTATATATGTTTTACTCATGCATATGCCATCTCTTGTTAAATACATGTGTGTAATATGTGTTTATATGTATATGCTATGCGTTGCACGTATGCATGATTGCATGCATATATGATTTACGTATGCATGTATTCAAAAACAATAATTCTTTAATATTGAACCATATATGATCCAAATACATCAACAAAACAACATCAAAAACACCAAATACAACCTAACCAAACACCTTCAAAACAAAAGTAAACACCAAGAGAACTTGACATCAAAACAAACTTAAACAAATCCTCTACACCTAAATCTCAAAAGAACCATTAGAGATCAAAAACCACTCGGTTTATAACCTTAAACACCCGGTTTATAATCTTAAACACCCATCAATAAATCAAAGACTCACCTTCCTCTTTGTGTGACACCTAAACCCACCTTGCCACTAAGATAAACCACAAATCGCCACCTAGCACCCTAAGGATCGACTCACCTAGTCTATAACATCCACATCACACCCTAACACTAGACCTAATGATGGTTAACTCCATTATTTGAGGCAGCTCGGCCGAAGGAATCATGGGAACACACAAGGATTTCGCACATCACTACCATAACCGTAAGCCACCATCATCTCCATCCTTCACCTCTCGATCACACACCACTATCCTCATCTCCACTCTCGGTCACCATCACCTCCCGAACACCACACACCACCACCTCAACCGAAGGCCCTCGAGTTTATCTTTGAAACACCAACATCACAAACCATCACCTATAGCTATCACCACCACCATCGTGTACTTAGTTCGTGTAACAAGCATATCTCTCGGTTTCATAAGTTAATACCAACCAAAGGTATCAAATTCTTAAGCTAAACTTATATGTCAACATATAGATATATGTATGATATATGTGTTCAAACAACACATATAATCAAAAGCATTATATGTGAACATATTACAAGGAATTTTTACATCATAAAGGTATATAAAGATTGTGGGAACAAACATTGTTCCAAATTTTTAAAGAAAGACATAATCTAGAAATAAGCAATAAATATAAATAAATCCTATAGAATTCTAATAAATTCACCAAATGATCCTTTTGGAGTACTAAGGTCCCTGGAATTATTTCAGAATTTATTCCTTTGTTATGATTGAAATATGAATTTTTACATGTTCTGTAGTAGAAAAATCAGAATAAATACTTAAATAGCATAATAAAATCTGAGAAAATCATGGATAAATTGATAAATCCAAACCTACAGAATGTATAAATTTAATAATTTTTGGAGCTATATAGCTATTTTTGTGAAGAAATGGGATTATTGTAAAAATTACAGAAACTAATCTGTTATGTGTTAGACTTCGATAAATTTATAAGAAGTTCTAATTATTATGATGAATCCTCTGTAAAATTTTGGGAATTTATGGACTACGGAAACTATTTTTGGCAATTTATGATGACTTTATAACAATTATAGAAAATAATCTGTAAATTTCTTGGAAATAAGAAATTAACGTGATATTCCAGATTAATAAACCTATTTGTTATAAAAATTTCAAAATCTATTGAGGTACTGAAAATTTTGAAGAAAATAGTTAAGTTTTCTAAACTATAAAATTCTTTTGTTTATAGGTTACTACTTGGAGTAAAGGTGAGTTTCATGGCCCATTTTGTTTTTATCAAGTTTTGGGGAAAAAGCATACTAATTTATGAATTGATGTATTATTACTGAAATTTATGTTACAACCATTAGTTCGGATGTGGAACCGTTAGATAACATTGGTAGCGCTACTTAGGAGATATCTCCTGCATTAACAGAATGAGTGTTATAATGCTATGTTATCTGATTTATGTGAATATGATATAACAGATATGGATAATCTGATTACTATGTAAGGTTTGGTTGTATATATATAATGCATCAATATTATCTATTTAATAAACCTGTGAAGCTCACCAACTTTGTGTTGACTATTTTTGGTATGATTTTACAGGAATTCATCATGACTAACAACTTAACATTCTCCTTTGATGTTTTTAATGGCTGGGGTGAAGTTGTGGGGAAAGTTCGTGCGAACCTAACAGTAAACCTGTATGATTTCAGTGTTTCGGTGGATGCTCACTTCCATCGTCTCTGAAGATGTAGCTGTTAAGTCTTTATGATGTAATAGGATTATGTAATTTCAAATTTTGACTATTATGATTTTATGTAATCCTAACCTTAATATTATGTTATGAAACATGTATGATTATGTGTTATCTGTCTAATAGTATATGACAATGAGTTCTGAACAATCAAGTCACTCCCTATGTATTTCACGCTTCCGTCGGGATGTGACAATAGTCATGGTCTTATAAGATAAACCAAGTACTGAAATGAGATGTTGATCTTTATTAAGCCATGTAACTTTCTGAGCATGTCATTCTTAACTTTAAGCTCAACCTATCTTTGATTCACCTAACATGGGTAATAAAAATTCATTGTGTTGGGTGAGTTTTTTTTTTAAATATATTAGATCATACTTTGAGAATATACATTACATGAACAGTGACAATAGTGATACTTCTAGTTACATATAGTAATGATACTATGACATTTAATGACATACCATAATCATATTATGATTTAAGAAAAATGAATTAACATTCACGTTACATGCTTGTACTACTACAAGACTCTAGTGGTATTCTTGCACAAAGCAAGAGTTCAGTGACATGCTTACACAAAAAAAATACTCCATTATGCATGCTATGCACTGAGGCAAAGCAATTTAATGTTTGCATGAGGCAAGACTGCAATGATATATTCTAGTGACCATGCTTGCATAAGACTCTAACCATAACTATTGCCTCATACTCAAGTCAATTTGTTTGAAGAATTGATTTACACTCTTATAATTGATATCGATTATATGTATAACTCCATAGAGATAGTGTCTTCATATCATTATGACACAAACAATAGCTAGAAACTCTAAGTCGTGAGTTTGACAATTTACTTTGTGTATCTTTTGCTATCAGCATATGCTATTATTTCCATCTGACATCACTTAGCCCCCTAATCCTTAAGATAAAGCATCGAAGTAGACAACCACATTTCCATCGGATAATGACAAGATTAGTGCTCAGTTAATATTTTCTTTATTCAAGGAATGCTCCTCTATGATTCCATTCAAAATTTACCTATTTTCATGTTAACTTTGTTATTGGAGACACAATCTTTGAAAAGTCTTGATTGAATTTTTGAAATTACCCTGCTAATACAAGAAAGCATTGGATTTTCAAGGGTGTATGTCAAGAGTCCCATTGTAAGACAACTTCATGAAGTTTTGTAGGATCAACAATTATTCCATCTAAATTAATAAGATGACCTAAGAATTTCCATCTTTTAACCGAAATGCATACTTTTAAAACTTCATCTATAACCTTTTCTTTCATAATTTCCAACACTTCCAATGTGTGACAATCATGACCGCTTTCGTTGTTTGAGTAGATAAGAATATCATATATGAACACTATGACAGATCTCTCTAGTATTGGTCAGTATACTCGATGCATTAGGTTCATAAATATTGGGGGTGTATTCGTCAACCCTAATCAGACATTATCAAGAATCGACCTTCAATGAATAAGTTTAAAAAACTTTATCGAAATCAACATTTTGTATGCATATCGGCCCAAAAACTCACTCTCATATATCTTTCTAGTATGATACCAATTTTATGCAATTTTCCTCTAAAAATTTATAGTTTTATGTATTCACCAAAAGTCCAGTAAAATTAAATTTCAACGTCATAGTTGTCAATATTGATTTAATATATTGAATAAATTTGAGATCTACTCTATTTATAAACAATATTCTCTGAACCATGTCACGCCAGATTGGTCTTATAGTTTAAACAGCTATATAACACGTTTTGGAAAAGGTTAATAATTTACAACCTGGATTTAGTATTTTAAATTGGTTTTGAAATACTATACTTGTAAACGTGCATGTAACAACAAAAGCTTGACCGTTGAAAAGAATAATTTCAATAAGAAATATGAGGTGTCTGACAGGGACATTTAAGTAATTAAAAACAACATCAAGGTCACTTATATTAACAACTATCTATAAATAACAACTCGATAGAAGAATCATTCCATCACCTCTCTACATCACATATAAACAAGTTCCTTCAGAAACTTCTTCTCAAATCCAAACCAGTTTTACTCAACTCCAGTCGCCCTAAAAAAATGTCTCCAATCACCCCTGAGGTTAGAGCAACTGCAGAAATTATCACCGGAAATGACGTTTGCAAGGAAAAAGCCCAGGCTCTTTTAAGAGAATATTGTCTTCCAGATGGTCTATTGCCTGTAGAGAACGTTGAAGAGCTTGGTTACGTAAAAGAAACTGGACTCGTGTGGATCAAACAAAAGAATGAGATTGTACACAAGTTTGAGAAGGTTGGGAAGCAAGTGTCATATGCCACTGAGATCACCTCTTACTTTGAGAAGTGTAAGATCAAAAAGTTGTCAGGAGTGAAGTCTAAAGAGATGTTGATTTGGATATCACTTACTGAGATCTTTGTTGAAGATCCGGCAAGTGACAAAGTCACCATGAAAACACCCACCGGAATCTCAAAGACCTTCCCGAAGGCGGCTTTTGAAGCTTAAGATGTGCACATTGTTTTTTATTTTTGGTTTGATCGATCATGGTTACATGGTCATGGTTTCATGCAGCTGTGTTACTTGTATTTTTAATGATTTATGTGGCTTAGTAAATAATTTCCTTTATCGTTCATAATGTCTTTGAAATGATTAATTATGACTCTCTATTGTATTGATTTAGACTCTCTTGTTCAATGATATTAAAGACTAAGATGTATAAACTAAGATAAACTAAAATTTTGATTTGTTAAACAAATGCATGAATGATAATACGTAATCAATTATTGTTTGAATGATATTTATTACATCAACAAGGTCTAAGTTTAAAATAATGTTACTGAAAATTGAATCGAATATTAAGATGGTCGTTTTACCTGGATCCATTGTTTTAGTTTAAGAACCGGGTAACTTAATAAGTAATTTGAAAGCTAAAAGTTACCTATATAACATTTAGCAAATGGGTCTACAGTGATTTACAACTTAGCATGTGTAAGTTACTGCTTGGGATATATGGGTAAACGAAGCGACCGCGGATGAGGAGTTCATCCGGTCTCTGCTATCGTCTGCATCTCTCATGACGTCATCGGGTGAAGGGTGGCTCTTCAAACCATTTAACCTACTTGACAGGGTTGTGCTTAAACCATTTAAGGAGATGAAGAAAGATCTCAATTTGGTTCCTTCCGTCCCTCAGCAGACTCTTGCTCGCCAAAAATATGCAAACACATGTGAAGTTTCCATCAACAACGGATTAAATGAGTTTTTTCTCCTTGAATTGTAGATTGATATGTTGAATTTGGGTTTTTACAAATCAGTTTATTGGTTTGGTATATAAATATTATCTGTTGGTTACATGGTTACAGGGCCGGTCCTAAGAATACTCGAAAAATTTTGGGCCCTAGACGAGTTAAAGAAAATAGGCCCGTATAATATAAAGTCAATAATACATATGTAAAAAATCTATGATATAATAATAATTGTTTTACTATATACAAAAGCATTGGGGCAAAATTATCAATTTACATACTTAAGTAAATTGTGATAAATCGTGAGACACTCCTAAAATTTTTTAAATGAGTTTAGATTGAATAATTGGTAGTGTACTAACCTAATTAAAATGTTAGTGGAACTTAAGTTCAATACGTCAACATAATCAAATTACTATTGCGTTTTTAATAACCTACGGTTCTTTTTAAATAATATATATACACACACATATAATATAGAAAAACTTTAAAATTTTCTCGCCCCTGAGGATATTGGGCCCTAGGCGGTCGCCAGTTCACCCCTTCTCCGGGCCGCCAATTGGTATTACGTGTACGAAGTTATAGTGTGATTATTTATTGTTAGAAGTTAAACTTACCTTGAAGCCAAACTACACACACCAAGTTTATGATAAAAGTCCCTTGAGAAACATTGCCATGCATTATCATCCTGTATGTGTTTCTTAACTGTTTTTCAATAGTTTCAATTTAAAAGCAAATGGCCAGAATGCAAGATTTGCATCATAAAAGTAGTGGAACAAAGACAAGATTTGTTTATACATAATTAATGATCAACAAAGAGTTCCCACTTAATGGCCGGGGTTGTGTTTAAACCATTTAGGGAGGTGAAGAAAGAACTCTATTTAGGACCCTTTTCGGGCTCCTGCGATTTGATAAAGAGTTCTTATAAAATAATTTATCTTTTTAATTTGATTAGTACTAGCAGCAAAATCAGAACATTTTGGTCAGTGGGTAATTATAGGTTCTTTAATCTACTTACTACGTACATAAATCTGTCGAATTTTGATGACTAGAATCAGAACCCCTTGACCACCCTTGGTTACACACTTACTCCCTTGATTGGATGGAATATTATATATAATGCAGTTATACCATCACATGTATTATCCAACGGTGGATGTACAAATTTATTTATATAAAAACACTAATAGATGCTTCAATTTAATAAAAACAGACAAAAAATTTTCACATCAGTACGGGTTGGGTCACTAACTAAAAAAGTGAAAAACTAAATTAGTTAGAGCTAAATACCAATTATATTTTCTTATCTACTTCAAATAAATTCGTTACATCACTATTCCAATCTTTTGCAAGTTTTGTCCTCTTTGTAAGAAATAAATTTCCAATAAACATGTCCTTTGCTTCAACTTAAGTTTATCTTTTTCATCAAAAACAAAATCAAATGTACTCACTATCCAAAAAACACTATTTTCATTTGAAAAATCTATACATACATCTCTATATACTCATGAAAATTAATCGTATTCATGTGACTCTAATATTATCAACATAAGTCCGATCCTAGTATTGTCATCTTTGGTTGTGTACTTTTGTTTGCCGATCACTAATGATTTTTTGTGTTCTTTTAGTATTAATTAAGTATAATGTTTTGTATGTAACATGATATGTATGCATACTTTGATTCGGAATAGCTGATTATTCAGCATTAATGATTAATCATTCGGGTATAAGTCGGTTATCAAAATAAGCAACCCAATCGATCGGTTCAGTTTTTAGCAAAATCCACTAGTGCTTGAATGATTAACTGTTTAAACTTTTAAGAAAATAATTGAATAATTCGAATGACTCATGCTTATGCTTATGGGTTGTTAGATGGTTGACCTATTTTCTGCATATCTATAGCTACATTTCTAACTCAAAGTTAAATTTCCTAAACTTTTTGACATGTTTGTTCCCTACTGTGATTTTTGACTCATTAGTTCATCGAACACAGATGTAAGGTGGATTCGTAGCACTATTTTGACGAAACTAGTTTTTTTTTACGATTTGACGCCCCTTCCATAACTTGGGCCTTCATACTAGTTACAAACAAATATAAAAAGATGTAGAAGTTAAAAATACAAAAACAATTCATTTTATAATGTGAAATAAATTAATAAGATTATCGGATTCTTAAATAGATCAATCATTATATAATATGGAAAACGAAAGTTGATGAATAATAGTTATGTACAGGTTATGAAGCCTAGCGTACAGGTCAATAGCATATGTACAAGTTATGAAGCTTATGGTATACGTGGATTTTTTAAAGGGTTTGCTCCTTAATTTGTATGTATTAGTTGTGGACCGATTCTCTAGCCTTTAGCACCAGCCAGTCGGCCGTTCACAGTCATTGTGTGCCATCTTCGCCGCTTCAGCTGTATATTCAACCGTTGGCTACGTCTCTCATCTCTCTATTATAACCATGGCAATGGAGGTGGTCGTTTCTTTGGTTCCGACCACATGCAAAACCTTTATCTTTGTTACCTTTTTAGAGAGAGATAGTTGGGAGTATAGATGGCGGCGTACAAATCGCCAGTGTTATTCGTGGCGGGATAGGCGGCGGTCATGGTTATGGTTTGGTCATTTGCATTGGTTTCTAACTGGTAATCATTGTGGTGGTGGATTTGCACTCTGTTTCCGCTCTGCCTCCCCTTTTTTGGTTGAGGTGGGCAGGCCGTGGCATCCTTGCCATGGTCGGGGCATGCATGGTGGTTTTTGGTTGACCACCTCCTGAGCCACTAGGTGGTGGGTCTTGTCATCCATTGGCATTTCTATCCGGACATTGTACGGTCGTCTCCGAGACTGCCTATAGTGTCATTTGTGTTGCTAAAATCAATTGTTTATGGTTTTTCATTGAAACTTGAAACTTTCTTATATAAAACATGGATTTAACTTCTATGATGATGAGCATTCTCACTTCAAAA
Organism: Flaveria trinervia; assembly: GCA_025506515.1. Lineage (NCBI taxonomy): Eukaryota > Viridiplantae > Streptophyta > Magnoliopsida > Asterales > Asteraceae > Flaveria > Flaveria trinervia. The sequence continues at coordinate 66,015,938 of CM046455.1, forward strand.
CCTATTACATCCCTTTTGTCTCTTCACTTCAAATTTCAAAACCTATTAAATCTCTTTTGTCTGGCATTTATCGGTTGTACTGCCTATTTTTGTTCAATGATGATGAGGATGGCCTCACCTGAGAACCGATGACACTATTTCAGTTCTATGATGACGAGGATTCTCATCTAAGAACTAATTTATTTTCTATGTGTTTTGAGATCCTTTTTAAATGTTTGGTCTGTAATGATTTGTCTAGTAGTATATATGTTATTTTGCTTTTGTTTTAAAGGTTTCATCTTTGAACATCGTTCCTATTCGATGATGATAAGGACGGTTTCATCAGAGAACACGTTTGCGTCTTTTTTTATTACTATTCTATGATGGTGGATTCTGATGGTGAAGTTTGAATGTGTTCGGTGAAGATGACAATGGCATCAACTGAGAATGTGTATAACCTGTTTAAAGGGTTGTGTCTTGCCTGATTTGGGACATGTTCTGATCTGTTTGATAGCCGATGACGATAAAAAAATACACGGGCATTGTTTTGGCGTGGTGGAGGCTTTATTAGCCATCATAATAAACCATTGTTTCCAAGCATTTAGGTAAGGAAAAAGTCTTTTGATTACCTAAACTACGTCATGTTCGAACCCCACCACGAAGTGCAGGTTGGAAAACAACTAGTTTGAAAAATTCATTAACCTACTCACTTGATATGTTGGGCCACATGTTTAATATGAATAATTTTTTCACTAGAAATTTTAGAAAATATTAACAAGAATGTATAAATCATTAATAAGAATGTATAAATCATTAATAAGAATGTAAAATCATCCAAATTAATCTTAACTAGATAACTTTATCCACACATGTTGCGTGTGTTGCATACGGAGCAAACCACGACTCAGATAAACCATAACCATTGTGTCGTAAACAAAATAGTAGGCTCAGAACTAAAGTATAGCTATAGTTGTACACTACAACCGACCACTATAAAACCAACCCCATCAGAAAGGAACCCCAGATAATTTGATTTCTACTATAAAGTAACTAATCCAAAATACCTATTAAATCATACGATGGAGAACAAACCAAAGCCAAAAAATTATACACCAAACTATTGCCATCATCATCATAAACTGAAAATACCAACACCAAGTAACACATAACTGTGACCGTCATCGTACCATTCCCTCTCAGATGAAGTTATCCCTATTATCATCAACGTTAGATTTCAAATGAAACGAACCCATTGTTATCGATCCTTGGAATCGACTAAGGTTTTCAACTTGAACTAAACACTCACCAAATTCATGGTGGTATCCAACTACCACACGTTCATCCGTCGAAAAACTGACTTCCTAGAGGTGACGCTAAAAAGATGTGCACCACCATTTAGGAAGTGGTTTAATCACAACATTACAACCAACAGTGTAAGCAACTGATGGAACCAAAATGCGAGGCGTGCAACAACCCGCAAATACGTTAGGGTTTGGTGGTGGTGTAATCCCCAAATCACATGTTAGAGCATAACGGTGTTGGGCACAAATAGAAATCGGTTATGATTTTAGAATAGATAGAACACAACCGGAATCATCGTCGTCATGGTAGGTCAAGCAATTTGCGATGTCACACATCGTGTGAACAACGATCGAAAGGTAGGGGCACCCTGCCACCATTAGGTGGTAGTTGCACCACCGACGATTAGAATGTCGAGACGACGACACCACCGGCAATACAACCCAACCTACACTCTTTGTTTGAAAAGATATCATCGACGGCAACAGAAGTTCAAACAATGACGATGATGATCAACCGTAGAAGCAACAACTCCTTCTTACTGATGAAGAAAATCTCACTAGCTTTCAAACTTTGGAGAAATGAGACTCAGCACTTTGGAAAATATAATCACAATAAAATGAAAAATATAATAATAATAATAATAATATGAACCAAAATTAAAATCTTACTAAAAATGTAGAGATATTTTAACACCCGCCTCAATTTAATTAGTAAACATATCAAACAACCCAAGTTGATCACATAACAAGAAATGTTGACAAATTTGAAACACCTTACTAAAATGTCAGCTTTTATAATTTAGAACCAATTTGAATAGTTTTTATAACCCCAGCTAAGACTTTTTCACAAAGAAAATGAAGATCAAGCTCAGAATGCTTCATTCGTTCATGAAAAACAGGATGTCATAACAATAGAAAAAGTTGCTGAATTATCACAATGCAAGTTAACTAGCAGCAAATAAGGAACTTGCAATTATTTTGACAAATTTAAGAGCCAAAAAAATTCACATGTAGCAGAGCATATAGCTCGGTACTCTTCTTCAGTTAAACGGGAACAGTTTATTGTTTTTTACTTTTCCATGAAACAAGAGACTTTCCTAAAAACATACAATATACGGTCATTCACCTCCTCAAGGATAAACATTTCCCCCGGTTAGAATCAACGTATTGTAACATTAAATGATTCAATTTTTGAAAACAAAAGCCCTTTCCAGGAGAAGACTTTAAAAATCTTCAAGACGAAAGGCATGTTGCAAATGGGTGTAAGAAGGGGCATGCATAAATTAACTCAAGACTTAAACAACATATGGGATATCTAGTCTAGTAAAAAACATAATTGATTTTTGAAAAAAAAACATTAAACATAAGAGGTTCTTCTTATCTAAGTTTAGAAGTTACAAGAAAACTCTACTCATTTGGGTACTAACTGGCTTACAGCGTAGATATCCAAATCCAGAAAACAATTCCATGCAATACTTTTATTGAATTAAACAAACCCCTTTTTCATAATACATAACCATATTGCCTAGAAATTACTTTAAAATGCCCAAGTCATTGAACATGAAATAAAACTTTAAAATTTGTTTGATAGCACATATTTTAGCATGATTATTGCCTGTTATGATGATATCATCCATATATATCAGCAAAGCCACAAAAACAGAGTCATATTTTTAATATTCAAAGAAGGATCACAAAGGCTTTGGGTAAAATACATTTCTAGAAGCACACTTGTAAGCTTTTCATTCAATTTTCTATGAAGGTTGTTTAACGTCATACAAAGATTTAATTCATTTGCACACTTTATTATGAGCTTTGGAATAGTATCCTTTAGGCAGATTCATATAGGCATCCTTAAAGATATTACCATATAAAAAGAATTTGTATATCCTAGTGAAACATAGTTCAATTATTTTGAATAACAAGGCTAACAATGCATCTAATGGTAACCATCGTAATAACAAGATCGAAAGTCAATTCCCTTATGTTGAGTGTAGCCTATGGCAACCAGCCTGCTTTATATAAATCTACTTAAACCCAATAGGTTTTCTATCGGGGGGAAGATTGACTATTTTCCAAGTGGTGTTTCTATGCAATGCTTCCATTTCAGCATTCATAACATCAATGTACTTTTATCATTTATGGCTTCTTTATATGAACGAGATTCAATAGATATGTTTAGATTAATTGAAAAATATAAGTTTCCAGGAGACAAATGGGAATAATTGACAACTTTCTCAATACAATACTTGACTTTTCCCTCAACTATGTACTCAGAAACTTTTCAAGGAAGGGAGGTGGTCCTAGAAGACTGTATGGGTTCGTGAACAACATCATAATGCCTTTCAGATGGGTTATACTCATCCTTGGTGCTTGTGGTTTCTTCAGCCATGCTAGTACTTCTACCAACTGTGTACCCTGGATGCTAATTACTAGATTCAGCCTTGCCAGCAGCGGTTACTTGCTACTAATCACAAGGTTCAGCCTTGACAGAGATATTGTTACGAACAAAAGGCTACTGAATAGTACCAACAAGATCTGGAGTTGATTCCCTCTATCACTATTAGGGACTTTATCATTTTGAAAAACATTGGGTCATAAAAATTGAAAAAAATTAAATTTGTAATTTCAGAATTAGTAGAATCTGTCATAATGTTTTTGAATTCAGATTTAAAAGAAAAGACATGTTTATAGAAATGAACATTTGTTGAAAAAAAAAGATTTTGTTTCAAGATTTCTTAAGTTTGTATCCTTATTTAGCATAAGAATAACCATTTAGAACACATTTGTCAGATTTACTTGAAAATTTATTTGAATTGTTCAAAATAATGTTATAAGCTAAACAACCAAAGTTTTTCAAATGATGTAACAAGGGTTTGAATCCAAACATAACATCATAGGAACTAGAGAGCAATATACATCAACTTTTAAAACCAACTACTTGTGTTGTTCTTGTTCTGTCTCTTATACACTTGTGTTTCTTAGTTCTCATTAAACTGGTTTTCTAGTTCCCCATTTGAACTATTATGTGTTGTTGCACACTCTCCTCTTTTTGTTGTTGTGTTGTAAGGAAGTACCCTTCAACGGTCCTACAATTGATATCATAGCATTCAGGCTCTTGATATAAGATCTCACCATCTTAAGATCCCTCACACACACAAAATACTTCACATCTCAAATGGCAGTTATCTCTAAAGCTAATATGGAAACTAGAAATCATGATAAAGTCCTCACTGATCATTCTTGATGACTTTGACACTTGGTGTCAAAGAATGGAAGGCTTTATCAAGTCTCTAGACTCAAGAATGTGGGAATTTGTTGTCACTGGACCTTACATACCAAGCACCTCTTCAACTGCTGCTGGACGTGATATTATCCCAAAGGTTGTGGCTAATACTCAGGTGAAGATAGAAAGAGAGTAGAAATTGATCAAAAGGCCATGAAAACCCTTCAGACTGCTTTGCCAAACTTTGTATACCTAGGTTTCAAGAAATGCAAAACAGCTAAGCAGCTGTGGGATGCGTTAAAACTGATGTATGAGGGTTCCACTAAAGCCAAGGAGAACAAGAAGGATCTTCTGAAGTAACAATTTGAAAATTTCACCTTCAAAACATGTGTGACCATGACTTAACAATACTTCAGGTATGTTTAGATTATGGATACTTTAGTGGATGTTGGAGTAACTCTTGAGAACAGGGACATTGTAAGGAAGTTCATGTCGTCTCTTCCTAGGCAATGGACACATTATTATATTGTTATTAAAAGTACTGAGAACCTTAAGACTCTCACTTTGACAGAGTTGTATGGCATTCTCAGTGGATACCAGATGGAGATGAACATGCAAGGTTCATCTGGTAACTCCAACAATCAAATGGGTTCAGCCCTTCATATGACTAAAAGGGATAGCATAAAACCCTAACATCATCTCATATGCTACCCTAACAACTCACAAAAGGGTCCTTTCATCACCTTCTCAGAGACACCAAGGGAGAACTATACTCAAGGAAGCTCATTCCAAGAGACAAGTTCTTCTTAAGTTTTTGTGTCTTCTGATGAAAGTTGTGGTAGCTTTCTCTTCACCCTTGAAGACCTAGATTGCATCCATCCAGATGATCTAGAATATATGGAGATAGTCTAGCAAATGGCTCTTCTCACTCACAGAGCCAAGAAGTTCTACAAGCAAACATGAAGGAAGTTTCCCAGCAATACAGCCAGTGGAAAGTTTGGGCTAGATAAGAGAAAAGTTAAGTGTTACAACTGTAACCTGATGGGACACTTTGCTAGAGAGTGCAAGGCACCAAGAACAAATGGTGGCCAAGCACAATCCAGACCAAACTACACTGATAAAGCCACCTAGATTGAGAAGCCAAAGCAGCAAGCTGCAGTTGCTGTTGAAAAAGAAGGCTTTTATTGGAGCTCTTAGGTAGAAGATGCATCTCCAAACCAAGTACTAATGGATGACCATGATGAAGCAGAGGTATTGGAACATCGCTATACTCCTGAATGTATTGCTAAAGTCAACAGATACATGTCCTATAACTTAGAGATGGGATCTGATCTTGAGTCCTTGAACATTTTAAAATCTTATTTAAAAAAGGCTGAAAATATTATAAGTTAAAGATATATTGCTAAAGGTATTGGAACATCTTTGTACTCCTGAATGTATTGCTAAAGTCAACAGATACATGTCCTATAACTTAGAGATAGGATCTGATCTTGAGTCCTTGAACATTTTAAAATCTTATTTCAAAAAGGTTGAAAATGTTATAAGTTAAAGATATAGGACTTAGAGAAAAAAATTTCAATTCTAAAACATGTGCATCCAAATTATAGGACTCAGATCAAGGATCTCATAACTAAGTTGACTAAATGCCAGGCTGAGCTTGTGTTCAGCAAAGCCAGGGCAGAAAAATGTGTTCTTGAAGAAGAGACCTTCAAGAACATCATATCCTCATCCTTGCATGCAAAACTTTGTTATCAAAACAAACAGGGACTGGGTACTTGTGAGATATCTCCTCCACACACAATCTTATCTATAAGATCACCTAGGTGTGGAACGGGTGAGGATGGGCTTCCTCTCATAGATCCTTTGAGTGAAGAGGATGAAGAAGTGATAGTGAAGAATTCCTCTGAGAAGAATAAAGAGGAGGATTCTAAGAAGGGTCACTATCCTTCTGAGAGCAAAAAGATTGTGATGACCAAGTCTATAAGGAAGAACTTGATCAGAAAAAGCAAAAGAAAAGCTAAAAGGTCTCAAGAAATCAAGACCACTTTTGACTCTAAGCAGAAACAAGTTTTTATCTTTGTAGTATTTTGAAATGGTTAAAACTGAATACATAAACCTCAACTCGTCTACCAAGAGTTCTAGTTCATGTTCAAATCATCTCAACATCAAGAAGATGGTTGATATGTTATGTACCACTGATACACAACCTGAACCATCCAACTCCAATAACAGTTCTCAGCCCAAAAGGACTGTCTCAACATCTGCAAAGATGAAGGTGGATAACGGAAGTGATCAAAGTTAGTCTTGTTCTCAGAAGAAGGCTCTTAGGAAGAAAAAGATGGAATGTGTTATGTGTGAGAGTACTTCTCACCTTGCTAAGGATTGTCCATACAATCCAAGAGGTACTCTTCATGTAACCAAGAAAGAGACTTCCAAGGGCTCCAAGAAGAACTCAGCTTCGGAAGGAAAATTTGTTTCCTTCGAAAGCTCCAAAGTGAAGAAGAAGGCTAGTGGAAAATTGCCTTCAGAAGAAAATTTGGTCTCGGAAGAAAGGAATACTTCTAAAGCACTAAAGTCTGCTGTAGTGTTAGCAGGATCTTCTGAAGGTCCAGTCATCAAAACTTCCGAAGCCACCAAAGCTTCCGAAGTATTGAAGGTCAAGTTCTGTTAGGACCATGTACGTATGGAGTACTAACTGATTATGCGTGTATACCTAATCAAATAGTGCGGAATCCTATTTGAATGGCGATCTAATCAGCGAGAACATAGTTTCGATCAATCTAACGATTAATGAAATGTTAAGAATGATTAGAATACGATCAACTGCGAACTATGAAGTTGGAACAGGCTCTTTGGAGTCTCTGGACGGCTAGGGTACGAATATGTGTCAAAACTCTTGAAGTGTTCCGTTTTTCCATGAATTAAGTGGTATTTATAGGTTAGGGTATTTCAATCGTACGACTAAACCATTAGCATGGTTTAGTCATGCAAATGAATCATGTGATTGATTCATACGCACGACTGAAGGTTCAGTCGTGCGACTGAGTCAATCTTATGTCTCAATCGTGCGACTGATCCAGTCTCCTATCGTGCGACTAGTACCTTAGCATGAAGTATTCTTGGGTATGGTCCATTAGAATGGTCCATTCGCATGAAGACTTCATACGATTAAGTTTGAACACGTTTCTCAATCATTATTGACTAAGAACTATGCACGATAACCACAACCAATATAGTTACTTCAACATACTTTATCACAAAATAAACAATGAAACATTAAATATTATAAGCATCAATCACATATTGTATTTCATTCAACTCATCCATTTCATATATGTAAGACATGACAGACATTTTACATTATGCTCCTAAACTAGGTACATGTGTATCAACAAACTCCCCCTTGGACCTAGTTTACATTCTTTATTATGCTCCTAAACTAGTGTCTGACATTCTTCATCAGCTCCTTAAATCTCTTGTACTTCTCCTCTCTAGTAACTCATGCATGTATCTCAAATGCAAAATAGATGTCTGGGTAAGTAAGATTGAGATTCTTACTATGAATCGAATATGATAATCAAGTCAATGATTGAGTGGCGGAAACAAACAATCAAAGAACATTCAATGCAAGAAATATACTCATAAATGCTTTTGTATTATATATGAAAGTTGATTGACTACAGAGAATAAATGACAACACACATTCTTTATTTATCAGCCGTACCTCATGTACGAGCTTATCTATTCTATTTATAGGTAGACAAGATGCCTTTTACAAAATGACTAAACTACCTTTGAACTATTACATTAGAACTAGTCTAAGTCTTCATCCGCATCTTTGGTTGTTCATACGTATTGACAAATGGGGATGAGTTAACTTGATTAGCATTTCTTCACTTGATCATCCTCATAAGTATGTTGGTCATCTGCATTGGTTAATATGGATGAACAAATACTTATGCGCATTTTTTCGGTCATCCGCATTTGTCAAATGCGGATGAGCAAAGTCTTGTCCGCATTGTTTCTTGGTCTTCCGCATTTGTCAATGCGGAAGAACAAATACTTGTCTGTATTTGTTTTATATCTTTGGTTTTTCTAAGCAGGATCTTCATCCGCATTTATTCTTGGACTTGTGGGATACCATCAAAACAATCATCAAATCACCCATTGAATTGGCATGTATGATCCTTTCAGGGTGCAACAATACTCCCCCTAAGGATTATACAGCCTATGTTCTTCAATTTTTGGGAGGTGATTGATGTTGTGAAGATTCTGCTGGGTCTTGTGGAGGAAGTAAAAACGCAGCTTTAGTTTGATCCAGAATAGCTTTGATCATGTTGACAAAATCTGTTGCTTTTGACATTCTGCCCCTACTCAGCACATGTATCTTCATTTTGCTTATGTTGTAGATGGCTTCTATTGGTAACTTCTTTAGTGAAATAGGTTCCCAAATAGAAATAGTAGAAAGACCATCTCTATGAATCAGTAAGCTTCCACCCACATCCACCTCAAGTTTGACAATGTTCCCAAGTTGCAAGGATGTCTTCTTTTTTCTTTTTTCTTTCTTTTATCTCTTTTTGTATTGATACGATCATAGGCCAATTTTAGAAACTTGATGCACTTTAGGAAGAAGTGTATATCTTGTTCCCCAGCTTATTGTTGATTTCCCTGAAGTGTCTTGTATAGTTATAGTGAATGTAGATTCATCAAGCAATCTTACTTCATATCCACTAAATAATCTTATTTCAGCACCCTCCTTTCCTCCCTACTTCCTTTCAATCACCATCTCATAAGTTTTTTCATCATAATACATATTTGAGATGGGTGTGGAGGAATGAGTACCAGACACCATTTTTCTCTTCAAAGCTTCTGTTGGTTTCACCTTCAACTCAGGAAACACAACTTATTCGGCTTGTATTTTCTTATTTTTCTCAAGAGGATTTATAAAATACTTATCTTTTCTCATGAAAATAGTCTTTAATGAATTGAAATTGTCAGTCCTTCTGAACATTTTGAGTATGTTTTCAAATTCATATCCTCTAAACATAGGTGAATGATTGATTAGTTCCAGTTGAGCTAGTTCTTTTAAATTATGGATCTCCAGGACATTTACAAGAGCTGAGTACTCAGTAAAGAATTGCACTAGCCTGGAGATTCTTTTTACCATGAACATGTTCCACATGCTGTCATACTTCCAGGCAATTATTTTCTGATCAACTTTGCCTTTGGGAGTAGACACCCCTCTAATTAACTCAACAGTTGTTAGTCCTTCTTGTAATTTCAACTAAGAGGGTTATGCAAACCATTCTGGGTATCTATGAACTACAGGAGCCAATAATTCTTGATCTTTCTGATTTAGCATCATGTCTTGAGCAGTTAGTATAGATCTTGGCTTCTTGTTCAGGATTTCTTCTTCTACCCTCTTGAGCATGTCTTTCTTTTCATTGATCATTTGGAGAGTAGCATCCCTTAATGATTTTGTCTTCATATTCCCAATATTTCTTCTTGTGAATCCTTGGCTTGAAAGATAATCCTTCATTTCCTTATCTGACATGCTATAAGGATCAGGAAATAATGGATAGAAGTTGGGGTTGATTTATTCATTGATGATAATTTAGGCAAGGGAACCTTTCTTGAAAATGGTCTTTCATACTTAGTTGTGGTTGATTTCTTCATAGCAGACTCTTTATGCACATGAACCTCTTTGGTGATTGATTTTTCATACTAAGTTTCTACATTTGGATCTAGAAGCTTATTCACCTTTTCTTCTTCTTCCTTCATTCCTTCGTATGTCATGCCAAAAACTTCATCTGGATCATACCCATGATTGATCAAAAACATTGCTTTTATCATTAGGGGATCAGTTTGGGCCTTTGACACCATTTCTTCCACTGGTTGTTCTGTTTTCATAGGACTGTCCATATGAACATCTTCTTCAGCATCATAACCTCCAGCTATTTCTCCTTCTTCCAAATCAATCAATACCTCTAGTTTGTTCAATTGTGCCTCAGCCTTTTCATGTTCTTCTAGGAATTCTGCTATTGCAGCAAGACTTCTTGGGTCATCTGGTTTGGCTTTCTTAGCTGGTTCATCTTCTTTCATCAGCCTTTTTCCTTTAGCTTTCTCAGATAAGTATTTCCTTTTTCTGGTATAAGTTTGAAGTGGAGGACCAAAAGAGGATTCAGCTTGTTTCATTTCCTCAGGCAAATTTTTAGCCTCTTCTTGTATGTTTTCTTGATCATCGTCCCCCTTTTCTTTTTCTTGATCATTCTTTTCCTTTTCTTTTTCCCACATTTCTCTTATCATTTCTTTTTGTTCCTCAGACATAACCACAATAGGTACAATCTGCATACTCAACTCTTTCTCCAATGGAACTGGAGATTTAGGAATGATTACAATAGGTTCAGAGGTGGTCCTTTGGTTTGCAACAAAGTCCCTAAAATCTTCATCTATTGTGAATTCTTCTGTAGTAAAGCTATCCATAGCATGATTAATTCTTCAAATTCATCTTTCTCAGTCTGAGTAGCCTCTGATTGTCCATAATAAATCACCATTTCTAAGATTTGTTCCTCATTCTTTTATTGGCTTTCATCTTCTCCTTGTTCATCATCATTAAAGGTAGATTGTTTCTCATCATCAATAACTTTTTCTTCATCATTTTTAGTATTGTTTCTCATCATCAATAACTTTTTCTTCATCATTTTTAGTTTCTCCAGTCATAGCACTTCTTTGAATTTCAAGTAACAATTCAAGTTCAGAGATCCTTTTAGATTGAGGTTCAACTTGACTTTGGAGATTTGATATGATTTTAGCTTGTTCTTCAATAATGTTCTCTTGATTTTCCATAGCTATGGTTTGAATGGCCAGAGTATCAACATGGCCACTCACTTCTTCTCTAGAATGGTTCAGGGCAGCTTTCAAATGGTCAATTTCTTTCTCTTTGTCTTTCTTTTCAGCTTCATACTTTTCTTTTAATTCTTTTAATTCATGCTCCTTTTCATCAAGCTCTAGAATCCTATCATCAATGATTCTAGCTCTCCTATTTAGTATTCTTTCCATTCTTTTAACTTTTTTGTAGGATCTCAGATATCAACCTATCCTTTTCATTAGGCCTGTTTGTGTTAGATTCAGCATAGCTTTCTGATGGAGCAGTCTCAGAAGTTGCTCTCTTTGCAGGCATTTGAGCATGTTGATCCTCCTCATCTGAAGATAATTGGATGCTTTAGAAGTATTAGTTGAGCCTCCAAATTTAGTTGGCTTTTCATGGGTGGGCAAAGGTTGTTGTGGTGATGTTGGTGAGTGATGAGGTGGTGATATGGTGAGTGATGAGGTGGTGATATTGGTGAGTGATGAGGTGGTGATATTGGTGAGTGATAAGGTGGGGTTGTTTGTGGTGATGGTTGTGGTGTTGGTTGTGGTGTTGGTTGTGGTGTTGGTTGTGGTGTTGGTTGTGGTGATGGTTGTTGTGTTGGTTGTGGTGTTGGTTGTGGTGTTGGTTGTGGTGATGGTTGTGCCACTTTCTCATCAACAGCCTGTTCTTGTCCTTGATTTATCTGTTGAATCATCCAAAGAAAAAGAGGTGAGTGAGCTCCACTGTAAAAGTTTCTGGGGTCCTTTTTCTTAATGTACTTGTATGATATTGCATCATAATGAGGAATATCAAGTACTGGTCCCTCAGTAGCAATGTCTGGAAATGCTTCATTTATCATGCACTAGATAAATCTTGGGTACATCAAAAACTTGTATCTTCTCCCCTCTTTTATGTTTGAAGCCAGACCATTAAAAACATAGGCAGACATATTGAATGGCCTGTTTGTACAAAGAGCACAGATTGCTGAGGAAGTGGTGATTGGAATGTCATTCCATCCTGTTTTTCTTTTAGATAGGCAGTGCAGAAAAATATGGATTAGAAATTTCGAAGGTAGATCAACTACTCCTTTAACAATTTGTTTAGCTTCAAATCCTCCTTCATAACCAATTTTAGCAAAGAATGTGGTTATTACATCATCATCCAGCTCTAAAGGTGCATTAACATCATCACCAAAATGCAAGCATCTTCTAACAGTGTCTACAGTGATGCTCAGAGTGTGATCATTGTCAATTTTTCCAACTATAGTTCTAACACCATCTTCTTGAACTACTTCAGTTGAATTCCAGAAAGACCGTATGAAGTTCTCATAGATGGTGGGTCTAACAGTGATAGCATAAGCTACCCTTGTTATAGAGATGAATCTAATGATATCTCTAAGTCCCTCAGCTTCTGGCACATGAGGGTTAAATAACCGCTGACATTATGGAGCTTGCTCCATGAAAGATTTGCCATATAATCTGCATAAAAGACATATGTGTCAATTTTAATGAGAACTCATGAGTATCATTTATCAGTTTGACATTAAGTTGTTAAAGATGAACTTTCAACATTACTGTATCATTTTTGTTACATCAAATGGTGAATTTGTTGTTCAACAATCATAGTTTCGATGTGTGAACCATTTATTAGATGTTATTTCATTGATTTGTTACACATTTTCATTGTTCATCATTCTCTGTTTTTACACCAGACATGACTATGAAGGTTTTGATGATGAGTAAAATTTGTATTGGTTTGCATGTTCATTGAAGTCGAAAAGGTGTATTATGTTACATCAATAAATTGAGTTTTTGTGTTCTTCATTATCACTCGGTTCATTGTTTGATTTAGGTTTAACAGTCCGAAAGTTTGGTCTTGATGAAATTTTTGGAAATTTCACCTTGTTTTCGATACAACTATAGGTTAAGAATCAATGACTAGAACAGGTTGAGTGGAATCACACAAAAATCTTTGGTTGTTTATGATGAAGATGATCGAAGTGGGTGTACTGTGTATTTGCTCTCGTCTCACTATGAAGTCTCTCAAATTTTAAAAGTATTAAATGACCCGTTTAAATTCCTTTAAATAGTCAAATAATGTATTCTGAAAGATTTTACAAGTTTAGGAGCAAATGCGGTCACCACTGTAGCAAATGCGGAAGTGTAAATATTTTGACTTTTGGTCATCCGCATTTGTTAACTGTAGCAAATACGGAAAACAAAATTTTGGACTTTGACTATCCGCATTCTGTTGTAAATGCAGAAGTTTTGTTCCGCATTTGTTCACTGTTGTAAATGCGGAAGAACTAAGTTCTTCAGTACTTATTCACTGTGACAAATGCAGTTGACCAAACTTATTCAGCATTGCTCACAATAGCAAATGCGGTTGAATAAAATTTGTCAGCATTTGCTCACTGTAGCAAATTGATAGACTAAAATCCTCATTTACTTGATCATCATTCATTCACAAGAGATTGATCACACAGTTATTTCTGCTTGATCATATATGAGCTTTGAAGTTGTGTATCTGCAAATGCGGATAAATAAAACAAATACGGAAGTGTAAATTTCATCTGTATTTGACAAATGTGGTTGAACACTTCAAAGTTTATCCACATTGACTAATGTGGTTGAACACTTGAAAATTATTTCATCCGCATTGACAAATGCGGTAGAACAATTTTTGTTCCGCATAGGTTTTAACACTTCAAAATATCATGTATACTTGACACACTAATGCGGTAGAGTAAATTCATTGTCCGCATTATTTTCACTTGAAAATATAAAGCTACCTGGATTGGTTATAAGCATGGGTTACCTTCACCCGCATTAACCAATGCACTTACCTGCAATAACTTTTGAACTTAATCATAAGTTAATGTGATTGAATTAATTTTTCATCTTATGAAGACTTGTCCTTGATTGATTTTTCTTATGAAGTTGACTTTTAAAATTGTCAATTCTTGCTTAGATTGAATTGTATGTCACAAGTGATATAAGTTTCCCAATTTCGACTGATCTTGGACTTTTTATGCTTCCAAGAATCTGCATAAGCTGAGATACAATAGTATAACTTTTTGCAACAACTACAAGTTTCCCAATTTTGACTGATCTTGGACTTTTTATGCTTCCAAGAATCTGCATAAGCTGAGATACAATAGTACAACTTTCTGCAACAACACCAAAATTCTTTTTGTTTTGTTTTAAAAGTTAGTTAAGATAGTAAACAAAATATGGACTTACTCAAAAATTTTAAATTACTCCCCCTAAAGTTTATATCCAGATTTGGATAGAAACTTCAAAGATTTAAAAACTTTTTGATGTTTATTATGATTATTAATAATGAAGAGAATTATATCTTTTGTTAGGATCATATCAGTCTTACATTACATATGTGCATCCTTTATGATTAAATGGACATGTTTATGAACTTGATGATTGAAGGTATGCTTGTCCTCTTAAACTCATACCAGGTTGATATTTTAATGCAAATGGTTTCTATCATGTTTTTGGTTGATTTAATTACTTAATGTGTACCTTAAACACATAAGCATGGAATGATCAATACATGATAGAACTTTTTCACAACTTTTCTTACTAGGTTACTTAAGTTATGAGAACTCATTTTCACTGATCCTCATTGGGATTCTATTACTTTGATCCTTTTTCATGACTAGCCTCATTGGGATTCTTTTCACGTCACTTTGGAAGGTGATCCATGATGGGATTCTTTTGTTCATTCACTTGGAATGTATTGCTTTTGTAGATTCATCCAATTTGGATGTGTTCCTCATTGGGAATCTTTTGGATCAGGACATCTACACTATGTGCATGTTTCATCAGGTCTTTCTCAGCAAAACAAAGACGAAACTAATGTAGGTGAAAGAGTTTCATAAAGTATCATTACCTGGTGTATTTAGTTTACTACACACACATGCACTCAAATAAGCCAATACATACCTGTACTTTGTGATGAGTGTTTCACTATTAACTAAGATTTTAATTCATCACTGCATGTATATTCTCTTCCAAGTTGAGCCTACCAAGATATCTGGTAAGTCATGACAGTCTTGCAATTTTTGAAATTAAGCACAGTGAATGATATAATGACTGTAATTATATCATTTCCCTAGATTCTTTTCTTCATCAAAATTGATTTCTTTTTGTGATTTTCTCATGTTTTTAATGTTTTTTGATGTTTTTCATGGTTTTACTCAAGGTTAATAATGCCAATTGACTGAACGAGGAATTCAAACCTACTGGGTTCAAATGCCTTGGTAAATAAATCAGCTAATTGATTTTCAGTTGGTACTTCAATCAATTTGATTGAACCCTCTTCAGCACAATCTCTCAAAAAGTGATATCTAATTTCAATATGTTTAGTTTTTGAGTGCTGAACTGGATTATTTGTTATAAAAATAGTTGCTGTGTTGTCAATGTAAATTGGAGTGTGCAAGAAGTTGAAACCATAATCAAGCATCTGGTTTTGAATCCAGAGTACTTGAGAGCAACAAGCTGATGCTGCAATATACCCAGCTTCTGCTGTGGACATAGATACATTTGTTTGCTTCTTGCATTGCCAAGATACTAGTCTGGGACCAAGAAATTGACAACCTCCAGAGGTGGATTTTCTGTTGAAGTTGCATCCTCCATAATCATTGTTTGTAAAGGTATAGAGATTAAATTCTCCTTCCTTTGGATACCATAACCCAAGAGCTGGTTGCCCTTCAGATATCTGAATATCCTCTTCACAGTATTCACATGTGATTCTTTTGGATCAGCTTGATATCTGGCACACACAAACACCAAACATAATGTCAGGCCTACTGACTGTTAGATACATAAGTGAACCGCTCATTGATCGATAATAAGTCTGATCCACTGATTTGCCTTCAGGATCAGGTTTAACCTTCACTTTAGTATCAACAGGATTTCTGATAGACAGATAGCCAGCAAAGTGGAATTTTTCAACATGGTTTCCACTTATTTTGATTGATTGATAAAGATTCCATCTACTGTCTGTTGGACTTGCACCCCTAGAAAGAAGGTGAGTTCCCCTATCGCACTCATTTGAAATTTTGAGTGCATAAGGTCTTCAAATTCTTTGCAGAGTTGCTTGTTTGTAGAGCCAATATAATGTCATCCACATAGATATGGACTAACAACATATCTTTTCCTCTTTTTCTTCTGAAAAGAGTCTGATCAATCTTTCCTATTTCATATCCATGTTCAAGAAGAAAGTATGATAGAGTCTCATACCACTTTCATGGTGCTTGATGAAGACCATACATAGCTTTGTCAAGCTTGTAAACTCTATGAGGGAAATCTGGATCTTCAAAGCCAGGTGGTTGACTCACATAGACCTCCCAACAATCTTTCCTTACATGAAGGCACACTTTACATCCATTTGATAAACAGTAAATTTCATGGATGCTGAATATGCTAGAAAGATTCTGATTGCTTCTAGTCTGGCAACAGGAGCAAACACTTCGTCATAGTCGATTCCTTCTTCTTGAGTGTATCCCTGTGCCACTAGTCTTGCTTTGTTTCTGATGACGATCCCTCTATCATCAGTCTTGTTCCTGTATAGCCATCTGGTACCGATAGGGTATTGTCTTTTGGGAAGATCTACCAGTTGCCATACTTCTTGCTTCTTGAATTGGAGCAATTCTTCCTGTATTGCTTCAATCCAGCTATTGTCTTGAAGTGCCTCTATGATGTTCTTGGGTACTGTTTGACACAGAAAGCATAAGAACAAATAGATGTTTGTAATACTGGATTTGCTTCTTGTCACCCTCTCATTAAGATCACCAATAATGGTTTCAACTGGATGATTCTTATGTATTCTTGTTGTTGGAATGGAGTCACCAGCAATTGTTACATCAAGATTGGAGATATTCAGTTCATTATGGTCAGAAGCACATTCATCTGGTACTGTTGTTGAATTATGAAGATTGTCAGACTCTATTTCAGCTCCTGCTTCAACTTCAGTAGCACTGTGATTACTTTCATCAATTGAGTTTCTTTGTGTTTTAGCTAGAGGAGTAGCTTGTTTTTGATTTCTGATCTCATTTGATAAATCATCTGAGTGTGATGGTAATAGGCTTGGTCCTCTTTTAGTTGAAACACTTTGATTTTGTGATGATTGTCTAATGGGATCAGCTTGAAGAGGAACGTCTTCATCAGGAGTAGGAGGAATCAATAGAAAGTCATTTATTCTTTCTACAGCTGAAGAAGTTTCACCTGAGTGGAGATTTCCTGCATTAGACAAGTAAAATTGATCAAATGATTTTGTTAAAGAGTCAACATCAAACAACCAGTCGGGACCATTTGTAGATTTGGGAAACAAATGTTCCTTAAATTGAACATTTGTTGATTCATCAATAATTTTTAATCTAGGATTAAACACTCTGTAAGCATTTGAAATAGAAGGGTAACCTACAAAGAATCCTTCATCAGACTTGGATGAAAACTTTCCTAGATAGTCTCGGGTGTTTAATATTGAGACAGGACTACCAAATTATTTAAGAAAATCCAATGAATGGTTTTCTATGAGAGAGCAGTTCATAAGGAGTCATGTTGTTTTCTTTGACAAGTAGAGTTCGATTCTCAGCTGCAAGAGTGTACTTTTCACCATGTAGTTTTTTCTATGTCAGAGATAAGAGATTTGATTTTGATTTCAAAGCCTTTTATTTCTCTTTTCATCATCTCTGACTTTACCTTTTCTTCCTTAATTTTATCTGCCAGTTTATGGTTATGCTCCCTATAACCTTGCAATTAATTAATACATTTTTCACTACAAAGGTTAGATTTTACCTCAGTAGGCATTGGAGATGGACCATCACTAATGTGAGCCATAAGAGCATGATTCTGAAATTGAGGCTTGACTTCCTCTGCATACATGCTCCAGTCACATACCCCATCTTGCTTTATCACAAGTGCACCGGCAGAAGACTGACTGCTTCCATGAGCTTGATTTGTTAGTTGGGGTGGATTTTGATATGATTGGTGTTGATGAGAATGATGGTACTGCTGCTGTTGGTTGTTGGAGTGAAAGCTTGAGTTAGGCTGTGAGGATGACTGGCCTTGAGAGTTCCTTTGATAGTTGTTTCTCTTATGGGTATTGCATTCTCTGGAGAAGTGGCCAGCCATGCCACAATTAAAGCATTTCACCTTGGATTTATCATATCCAAGTTTTGTATTTTCATTTACGCTTAGCTTTCTGCCTTTTCTAAAGAATTTCTTGGCTCTCATGGCAATCATGGCCATTTGCCATTGTAGATCCATTTCTTCCACATCATAAGGATCCATTTCCTCCAGATCTTCCTGAATTAGATGAGCAGAAGTGAGTCTTCCTCCTAAGTATGCTTCAAAGCTTGCAACAAATGCATTGTAAGTTACCTTCTATTCTTCAGATCTTGTGTCTTCAGGAGTGGTTTGAGGAGCAGCAGTGACTCTGGATGTTTGAGGAGCAGCAATGACTTTGGAAGTTTGAGATGATGCTGATGGATGATTGATTGGTGGAGTTGCAATGAACCCAGTGTTGTTTAGTTGATCTCTTGATGAGATGAAATCATCCTCCTTAGTGATGAAGGCATTTTCCACAGAATGAGATTCTGATGGAAATTTGTAGGCTTCAATCACTCTTGGTCCACCAAGATTTCTGCTTCTTTCATCAAGTTCTAGTGCTTCTATTTTGGCTATCATGATATCCAAAGTAGTACTCTCAAGATCAAGAGTATTTTTCAGGATTGTTACATTTTGTTTCTAGCTTTCAGGGAGGCTGTGAAGCATCTTCTTATTTAATTCTTTGATCTTGTAGGTGACTCCCATGATTTCCAAATCATTTACCAACTGTACAAATCTGTACAGTTATTTGGATATGGACTCTCCCTTGGTGTGGTGGAATGTTTCACACTGATTAACAAGCTTATCCTTGTTAATTTCAGCTACCTCACTGTTTCCTTCACACATGATTTTCAATGCATTCCACATAGCTTTTGCAGTACCATACTTCTCTAATCTTTTCAACACATCCATCTTGAGTGCTTGAGTTTGTATGGTGTAGGCTTTGAGGTCAATCTTGATTTTCTTATCAGAATCAGTTTCTTGCTGTTGAGAATATTTTGGTGAGAATGTGTTGACAGGAGTATTTTTTGTTGTTTACTAAGTAGAGATGATATACTCTACTAGCAACTCGATTACCAGATCAATCGAATTCTATTCAGTTGTTGCACAGACCTGAAAGAGAACCGAGAGCCAAAGCTCTGATACCAATTGACTGGGTAAGTAAGATTGAGATTCTTACTGTGAGTCGAATATGATAATCAAGTCAATGATTGAGTGGCGGAAACAAACAATCAAATAACATTCAATGCAAGAAATATACTCATAAATGCTTTTGTATTATATATGAAAGTTGATTGATTACAGAGAATAAATGACAAGACACATTCTCTATCTATTAGCTATCACCTCATGTACAAGGTTATCTATTCTATTTATAGGTAGACAAGATGCCTTTTACAAAATGACTAAACTACCCCTGAACTATTACATCACAACTAGTCTAAGTCTTCATCCGCATCTTTGTTTGTTCATCCGTATTGACAAATGCAGATGAGTTAACTTGATCAGCATCTCTTCACTTGATCATCCGCATAAGTATGTTGGTCATCCGCATTGGTTAATGCGGATGAACAAATACTTATGCGCATTTGTTCAAATGCGGATGAGCAAAGTCTTGTCCGCATTGTTTCTTGGTTTTCCGCATTTGTCAATGTGGAAGAACAAATACTTGTCCGTATTTGTTTTATGTCTTCTGCATTAACAAATACAGAAGAAAACACTTGGTTTTTCTGAGTAGGATCTTCATCCGCATTTATTCTTGGACTTGTGGGATACCAGCAAAGCAATCATCAAATCACCCATTGAATTGGCATGTATGATCCTTTCAGGGTGCAACAACAGAGTCATATAACGTCCTAGAACTGGAGGGCTGTACTATATCTTGTGCATCATATAATAGTGGCCACTTGTATAATGTATAGACATCGTCTGCAGACAAGTTGGTTAGCCACATAGGGTCGAACACCCGGATAGTTTCCATTTTGCTCTCTCTATAGAACTATGACAGCTTTGCCTGTTCTCCAATCATAATACCACCATTTGAAGTGTGGAGTGAAGTCCTGTGGCATTTCCCGTAAGGGAATCTTGGACATTGTGCGCGAAGGACTCCACTTCAGCATCACTTTAGGCTTTCCAGAAATGGGATCTACTTCAGACCTATAAATGTACCTCTTCGGTTGTTGAGGTCTGAAATTCACCCATCTGGTATGGTATTCTTTCCTTAGAGTAGCCTCAAACCAGCTTGACATTTTTCTCGGATTAACATAAAAGAATTTTAGGCGTGCCAGCTGGTTGAGCTCAAAATCAGGGAGAGTCTTCAGATCATGTGGGAATCTGAAGTATTCTATTATCTTTTCCCTCTTAACTGCATAAACACTAATATCCTTAAAATACGCCCGCACAATAATCTTGCCTGACACCTTTCGATGTTTCTTGACCTTGTAGAGCTTGGTGTAGGCATTTGGCTTTTGAGCAGTGTGTTGGCCTCATATCTCAGCAAAACAAACCGCCCATTCAACCTTCCTTATATCAACATCAGAGTCCGAGACTTGGGCTTGGCTTTCATTCTTCTCTGTCTCTTTTTCCATCTTATCTAGTTTGTTGAATGTAGCACTACCGAGAGTGTCACCCAAGTTTGGGATCACATTGCCCTCTTGGTCAGTGTACTCTGGATAGTGCTTAGCTATGACATCCCCAATCTCTATTTCTTCTATGTTGCTTAGCTCATCATCACTTGTCACATCAAAAGTAGGTGCATCTTTGACAATCTCATCAGGATTTAGCCTGAACATCTCTGCAAGTTGCTCATCAGACAGGTCATGTATGATTTCTCCTTCTTTGAGAGTGTAGCTGACCAACCTTCAGATAATCCCTTGCAAATCAAGAATCATTGTGAATTGAGACTTGATTTGTTGAAGGGGAGCAATATCATATTCATCTTGCTGAGATGTTTGATCTTCTTGATTTAAACATTTAAAACACATCAATCATTAGTAATTAATCATGACATTCAAACATTGGATAAAGATATAAAAGCATTAATTATAGAATTGTAATACAAGATTCAAGTACAAAAGTTTTCAAATATATAAACATCTATGTTAGGGGGACCGTGTACTGGACGGAGTACTAACTGATCTACGTGTATACCGAATCAAATAGTGCGGAATCCTATTAGCGATCCAATCAGTTAGAACGTTAATCCGATCGATATAAGATTAATCTAAATGTTAAGAACGAATAGCAATCGATCATGAACGATCTATGAACTTGGACTGCCTTTCTTGTACATTCTGGACGGCTAGGGTATTTATAGGTTAGGGTTACTCATTCGTGCGACTTAACCATTAGCATGGTTCAGTCATGTGACTTAACCATTAGCACGGTTCAGTCGTGCGACTAAGTCATGCGGCGCACGACTGAGTGTTCAATCGTGCGACTGAGTCAATCTCATCTCACAATTGTGCGACTGATCCAGTCTCCTGGTTTAGTCGTGTGACTGGTTCATTAGCTTGAAGTTGTTGATGCGTATGGTCCATTAGCATGGGCCATTCACATGAGAACTTTACACGATTAAGTTTGAATATGTTTCACAATCATTACTTGACTTAGATCTATTCAAACAACCACAAACCTATATATTTGGTTCAATAAATGTTAACACACAATAATTAATGAAATCTTAAACATTATAAGCATAAGCCACACATTGTATTTCATTTAAACCATCCAGTTACATATATGTAAGACATGAAAGACTTTTTACATTAAGCTCATAAACTAGGTACATATGTATCTACAAACTCCCCCTTGGACCTAGTTTAATCTATTGCCTAACATTCTTTATCAGCTCTGCATATTTCTTGTACTTCTCCTCACTTGTGACTGCTGCATGTATTTCAAAAGCAAAGCAGCACCGTATAACATTCTTGAATTGGAGAGCTTGTACAATATCTTCCGCGTCATAGAACAGTGGCCACTTGTATAAAGTGGGGACATCGTCAGAAGACCAGTTAGTTAGCCACATCGGGTCAACCACCCTGATAGTTTCCATATTTCCATTTCTGTTCAGAACTATGACCGCCTCACTCGTTCGCTAGTCATAGTACCACCACTTAAAGTGTGGAGTGAAGTCCTGAGGCATTTCCCTTAGAGGGATTCTTGACATTGTGTGTGGAGGACTCCACTTCAGCATAATCTTTGGCTTCCCAGTAATGGTATCAACTTTAGATCTTCTGATATACCTCGTTTTTGTTATTGAGGTTTGAAGTTGACCCACCTAGTGTGGTACTCTCTCTTCATAGCAGCTTCAAACCAACCTGACATCTTTCGAGAGTCAGCATATAACAGCTTCAACTTGGCCAGCTGGTTAAGCTCAAAACTGAGTAGAGTCTACAGATCGTGTGGGAATCTGAAGTACCTGATTCTTTTCTCTCTCTTGATGGCATAAACATTTAGATCATCAAAATATGCCCACGCTATGATTTTTCCTCACACCTTCATATGCTTCTTACTTTGTAAATCTTGGTGTAGGTACTAGGATTTGGAGCACTGCATTGGGCTCTGATCTCTGCAAAACATGCCGCCCATTCTTCCTTTTTGATGTTGACATCAGCGTCTGAGGCTTGGGCTTGATCTTTCTTCTTCTCCGACTCCTGCTCCATCTTATCTAATGTTTTAAAAGTATCACTGACAAGGGAGTCACCCAGATTGGGGACTACATTTCCCTAATTGTCAGCATACTTTGGATAATGTTGTGCGGTGACGTCTTCAATCTCAATTTCATCCACATCGTTAAGCTCATCATCACTATCCATGTCCATAGTAGGAGCATCTTTCACAATCTCATCGAGATTCAGTCGGAACATCTCAGCCAGTTGCTCATCAATAAGGTCATGGATTATTTCTCCTTCTTTAGGAGTGTAATTCATAAACCTCCTGAATATCCCTTGCAGATCAAGTATCATTGTGAGTTGTGACTTGATCTACTGAAGGGGAGCAACATCATACTCATCTTGCTGAGATGTGTGATCTGCATGATTTAAACATATAAACACATCATGCATGAGTAAATAATCAAGACATTAAACATTTAAATATATATACATTAACATTCAAACACATAATTTTAATATAATATTCAAATTACACATGATTTAAATTGCACAAAACTCTATGCATTACTTTTGACTTGGACCATGTGCTCTTCTGCTGTTGGGGTTGATGTCGAGGCACATGGATCTTGAGTCTTTTTGGCCCGCCTCTCATTAGCTTCCTATGCACCCGAAGCAGATGACTCACCTCCTTCTTTAGTGTCTTCTCCATCCTCATCATCACCTTCATCATCACCATCATCATCATCATCATCATCACTATCATCATCATCATCACTATCATCATCATCATCATCATCACTATCATCACCATCATCACCATCTCCCTCTCTGATCTTCAGAGGCTCATCCTTTATGCCTTTAAGTTTTAGCAGGATGGTCCTCTTAGCATCCTCCAACTCCTCAATCCTCTTAGTAGATAAGATGAGTTGCTCCTTGAGTTGGGAAATCTCTAGACTCTGAGCAGCCATTTGTTGAGCCTGCTGCTTAATCTGCTACGCCTACTGAGATATCCACTGTGATTGTGTAGCAGTAAGCTCTACTAACTGTCGGAGCTGAGCATTTTTCTCATCATCGGCTGCTAATAGCGTCAGCACCATACGGTTTAGTGCTGAGAGCTGTTCCTCTATCCCACTGGGAGATAGAGATGATCTTGATGGAAAGGATGGGTGATATGATGGTCCTGCCAGGTGGCTAGAGGTGGTGGTGGTGGTAGTGGTGGATATGGGATGTGTTATGTGTGTGGGTGGTGATGGGTAAGCTAAAGTGGTGGTGGATGTGATGTGGGGATGTGGTGGAGTGGCTGAGGTAATGCTGTTGTGTGTGGTGGCGTAGTGGTGATAGGTGGAATGGTGGTAATGGCGATGGGGGAGAGGTAGATGTAGTGGGTGGTGTGGTAGAGGTGGTGGTTGGGGTGGTGGTGGTGGTAAAGGTCATCCTCCTCTTCTTCGTCTTTAACCCATGGGGCTGAGCCATCCTTTTCCTCCTCTTGCCTCTGAAGGTGGATGCTCCCCCTGGGATACTGCTGGGCTGACCTGGTGAGTAGCTGGGGTCGGGTGCAGTCTCCCCAGATGCGCTAGGGCGTCCTCTAACCTCTTGAATGCCTCGGTCGGTGGCAACCACCATGCTGCCTACTGTCTTGGTGAGGGGCTCCTCATTACTCTCTTCCTCCTCATCGGGAGGACATAAATCCTGATGAAAACTGGCAGTGGTGGCATCTGTATAAGTGGGTGGTGGAGGTGTAGTATGTGTAGTGCTGGCCCTAGAAACAGCGGGGCCAGAATCTCCACCCATGTCTCCGTCATCATCATCGAAGTCAACAGATGGGAGAGCAATCTGCTCAACATCTGAATCACTCTCCTCGTGGCGCCACTTACGCCTTCCCGGCGCCACATACTCCTCCTGGACTAGATGCCCGATCAGTCTCTTTACAGGGGGTTTGATCTGCTTTCCCCTGTAAACCTTCATGCGGCCCAGTGTCGTGTCATCCATCACCTCAAGTGTTACCGCATCATGGCTCTCCTTAGGTAGAGAGGGCGCTTCTCGTCAATAATCATCTAAAGAAACCTCGGGTACATGAAAAATCCCTCTTTACCTTTGGCCTCAAGATTCTTAATCAGGTATGAGA
Organism: Flaveria trinervia; assembly: GCA_025506515.1. Taxonomy (NCBI): domain Eukaryota; kingdom Viridiplantae; phylum Streptophyta; class Magnoliopsida; order Asterales; family Asteraceae; genus Flaveria; species Flaveria trinervia. The sequence goes on from CM046455.1 coordinate 66,041,162, forward strand.
ATGTCATGCTAGAGAAGCTGAAGGGGTGGTTCAGCACCAGTGCCACGTAGGCATTCTGAATTTGGTCTGATAGGTCATCAAACCCACCCCTCCTCAAAGCTAAGCACTTCAGGATCACGTGTGCTAAGTACTTGTACTGGGGACACATGTTGCTTTTGTTGAGCACACCTGCATTTATGTCCCCGGAGTACTTAATCCCGAGGAAGCATTCCCTCACAGTCAGAGGGTGAAGCCTGGTTGGGTGATCAACATCATCACCCAGATCTAGTACTCGTCTAAGATCTTCAGCAGTCACGTCTATATCCAACCCAAAAATAACACCAGATGCAGTAGGGCTTATGAGATTGATCAACCAATGCATCCTCCCAGAAGGCCTACTGTATAGACCTGTAGGGAATGCATGGTGTAGATAGGCTCTGTGAATCCGTGACCTCTTCAGAAAAGCTATGATGCTAGCAAACTCGACAGTGTTCCGAGTTGTGGCGTCCAGATGAGCACAAATATTGTGCTTGGTGTTTATGGTCCACCTATCAGCCATCAATCTGTAGCACAAGGACCATACAAGTTAGTTCATCACACAACAGAAACCATTGACTATTAACCTGTTTGAGATCACTCTGGTTCAATCGTGCGATTGAACCATACAACTGGGTTCAGTCGTTTGACCTAACATGCGACTGGATACAATCGGGTGACTAATCATGCGATTGAGTTCAATCGGGTGACTGAGCCTGCGATTGGTTCAGTCGGCCGACTGAGCTCATTCGTATCATTCATTCGGCCGACTGAGTCATTCGTCCAGCTCAGTTGGGCGATTGTAGTTCATCCGGGTGTCCAGTCGCATGACCCACTGTTTGTTCGATTAAAATTCGAATTTTGACCAAATCTAAACATTAGACATCGTGGTTTGGTTCAATAGTCTTGCAATAACCCTACTAAGTATCTTATAACCTTGATTTCAACATTTACTTTGTTTTATTAGGTTATTTGTCCAACTTAAGTCTCGGTTCTTGTTAGGGCCGAATATCGTAATTTTAGAGTCAAATCGACTGAAATTTGGTTAGATAGCACCGCATTGTACTTGTGTAAACACCAAAGATCGTCAGAATATCGATATATGAAGTCAAATTAGGTCAGAGGAAATTTTGGCAGAGCAACCACTCAAAGTGCGATTTTAGGGCGATTGAGGGGTGGTGAGTATGTGCGATCGACTATGGCCCTATTTATAATAACTTTGGTTTCAATCGGGCGACTAGATCCATTTGCTCTTTTCATTCGGGCGATTGGATCTCAATCGTGTGATTGGTTCAGTCGATCACTTTCAATCGGGTTACTGACTCATTCGGACAATTCCATTCGGGCGACTGGCTCAATCTTGTAAGCCATTCGTGTGAATGGTTCATACTCATGCTCCATTCAGTTGTCTAGTGCATAAGTATGGTCCAATCGTATGACTAGTCCATACTCATGGTCTTGTCATGCGAATGGATCATACTCAAGGTTTTGACTTTATGACCATTTGACATTTAACCCTATTTACCTATTGATTTAACATTTTGAGCAGTCGATCATCTCAAACATGATCATTTTAACTTTGAAAACTTTTGATCACCTCAGTCGTGATCTTTTTAACCAAAACACATTTTGTCACCTTAGACGTGACCCACATTTGAAAACACGTTTGGTCACCACAGACGTGACCCTTTTAAGTGATTAAATCCCAATTTGAATTCCACAACATAGTCTGACTTATAACTCTAAATTGACTAAATGTTAAAACAAAACAAAAGAAACTAACATTAGAGGACAAAACTAAAGATGGTTTTGTGATTTTGTGTGAGGTGGAAATCGTAAGATAGAAATCTAACAGATTTACTTCTTGAACAACCAGTTTCAAGTTATTTTGACCATAAGAGGAACAATTCATTATGGAATCATACAGGTAATCAATTCATTCAGGACGTGTTACCAAAATCCTTTGATGCTAGATTCTTGTTTTCGTTGAGAGTCATTAGCAAATTAAAGAAATCATACTAGTACTATAAGACGCACACCTTGATTTGGATTTTCAAGACTTGCTGCCACGATGATTGTCAGTATACTTGTCCACTTAAATCCATACACAGACTTTTGACACAGATTGGTGATTGTTTAAGGTTTAATTATTTCAACAAGAAATTGTGGATCCCACGCTTATATGGTAATCAACATTCCTCAGGAGATTTTTGAGTGGTCTACGAGTATTTTGACAAGAAGAAACTATTCTTAGAGCTTTCAAAGAGAAGCCAAGCCTCAGGTCAGTGCCACTGCACAACAGAGAGGCGGCAAACAACAATGAATTCTAGAATATATAGGTTATGCTTATCCTCAGATCAGTGCCACCGCACAGCAGAGAGGCACATAACCTATCTTCTTGTTTGAGCAATTTATTTTTGTTGCATAGATCGCACCAACAACATAGGTTATCAGTTTGATTGCTTTTTGCATTTTTCATCATGTGCTTTGCTCATATTTTGGTCATCCGCACACATTTGTGGTGTTTATTTTCTTCGTCACCCCTTATTGGAACTATGTTGATTGTGTTATCTAGGGATAAGATGATGATCCACCGCTTGTTGAATGACTTAGTTTGATCTTGAGATCACCAAAGAGGTCTACTTATCTATCGTGTTGAATCTACCGACACATCATCTAATGGTCTAGCAACCTCTAGTCTACTTTATCCGTGTTACCTTAGTAGTAGCTAGTTTTACTATCATTTTTCCTTTTATTTTTGCTTAGACTTCTCAGACTTATACTTTGAATTTCACATCTAATTCAATTTAATTCTTTTAAAGTCCCAAATTTTTTGTTCCTGTGTACTATCAATTTCCAAAGTCGTTGAATCGATATCTTAGATAGGATCTCATTTCTATCTGTTTGCCTGTCATCCTCCCTCGTTTTTTAATACTTACTTAATCTATCCTCCCCCAAAAATTCTAAAACCGTAAACGATTTGCGCTCTTAGGATTATAATAGGCGAAGATTTGAAATCAATAAAATAATTAAATAAAATAAATTAGAAAAAGGAAAATTAAAGAAATTTAAAGAAAATGGACTTGACGCATCGGACTAGACCTGTTCATAAACGCCGTTGACCTCTAACAAATATAGAAAACGTGGTTTATCATAGGCTTTTGTATAGAGGTCAGCGCGTTGAAAATCTGTATTTATTTTAACAACATCGACTAGATTCTTTTCAAAACAATCACGTATAAAGTGATATTTAATGCCGATGTGTTTGGTCTTACGATGTTGGACAGGATTTTTAGTAACGGCTATTGCAGCAGAATTATCAACAAATATAGGGGTGTTAGAAAATTTCAAACCGTAGTCCCGCATCTGCTGTTGAATCCAAATGATTTGAGAACAGCAGCTTGCCGCAACAATATATTCAGCTTCACTATTTGACAATGCAACTGATGTCTGCTTCTTACACTGCCACGTGACTAATCTTCTCCTAAAGAATTGACAACCTGCTCAAGTGGATTTGTAGTTCATCTTGCAGCCGCCATAATCCGAGTCACTATACACGGTAAGCTCGAAGTCATCATCATGATGATACCACAACCCAAGTGTGGTGTAGCCATCAGTTTATGAAATATCCTTTTGACCATAATAAGATGGTTAACTTTTGGTTTTGCCTGATATCTGAAAAAAGACATGTTGCATACATAATATTAGGTCTTGAGGCAGTGAGGTACATGAGGGATCCAATCATTCCTCGGTATACGGTGGCATCAACCAGATCACCATTCTTGTCGGGTGCTACATCATGATTTGTAGCAAGTGGAGTCCGAGCTGCGGAAGCATTCTCCATGTCAAACCGACTGAGAATATCCCCTACATACTTGGTCTGATATAGAAATATTCCTTTTGGTGTTTGATCCACCTGTAACCCGAGAAAGAACTTCATCTCTCCCATGGCACTCATTTCAAATTCTGCCTTCATCACTGCTTCAAATTCTTTACATAATTCTTCATTCTTGGAACCGAAGATTATGTCATCAACATAAATCTAAACCAGCAGCAAATCACCATCCTTTTCTTTGATGAACAGTGTACAGTCAATTACACCTCTGCGAAATTCGTGTTTCACCAGGTGAGTTGAGAGTTTTTCATACCATGCTCTTGGGGCTTGGTGAAGCCTGTAGAGAGCCTTATCGAGTTTGTAAACTCTGTCCTGATGATACGGATCCTCAAATCCTTCGGGTTGACTGACATACACTGTTTCCCTGATTTCAACATGAAGAATGCACTCTTAACTTCCAATTAATAGACTTTAATCGTCATGTAAGAAGCATAGGCCAGGAAGATATGTATGGCTTCCATTCTGGCCACAGGTGCAAAACTCAATTGTAATCAATCCCCTCGACTTGTCGAAATCCTTGAACTACAAGTCGAGCCTTGTTCCTGATGATGACACCTTGGTCATCTTTCTTACATTTCAAGACCCACTTGGTGCCAATGACTTTAGCACCTTTAGGTCTATCTACTAGTGTCCATACACCTAACTTCTTGAACTAAGAAGTTCTTCTTGCATGGCACTCACCCATGCCTCATCATTTAGGGCTTCACTAACGTATTTTGGCTCAAACTGAGACATAAAACAATGATAAGCACCATCGTGAAGGTACCCTTTCTCCATTACCAAGGCATAATCTGCTGAATACAGCTGATTTCTTTTCTGAACTCTTGATCTGACATCCCCAATGACATTGTCCAGAGGATGATAGACATTTAGGCATGATCCTAGAATGGTGGGAACAACTACCTTAAAATCAAGATTATGAACGTTTGGTTCAATATCTGAGCCAGTAGGAGTGTGAGGTTTCGAAGACTCAAAGGCATCAATGTCAGATGCTTGTGGACTTGCAGTAGTAGGAACCTGTTGGTCCTGAGTGTCCTGATTGTTCTCCATAATTTCATCATCAGAGGAAGAGTCACTTACCTCGAGTGCTCCCCCTAAGTGGGTAGGTGATTCACCTTGTGAGCCAGATGAGGTAAAGTCCTGTGAAGGTGTGTTTAAGACATCATACATCATTTTGCTGCTAACTCATCATTAGAAGTGGAGAGAGGGATGTTGAAGGACTTGAATAATCCATCATAGTCGAAAAAGAAGGTGGGTCCTTTTCTAGCAGGATGGGTGGTGTATCTCTGAACATCGACGTTACACCACACCTCTACTTGACCCGTTGAGTTGTTGTAAACTCTCTTATTCGGTATGTTGTATCCTAAAAAGATGCCCTTTTCGGCCTTCTTGCTAAACTTCCCTTCCTGAGTTTTCTTCTGCAACATGCATGATGTTCCAAACAGTTCCAGATACACCATATTAGGTTTACGTCATTGAAGTAACTCGTAACACGTCTTGCCATGATGTTTTACCACCAGAACTCGATTTAACATGTAACACGCATTGGCCACTGGCTCATTCCAAAATTGGATAGGCAGTCTCGAGTCTGCTAGCATTGTGCATGCTGTCTCTATTAAGCTGTGACTCTTTCTCTCAACAACCTTGTTCATCTAAGGAGTGTAGGCAAAAGTGAACTGGTGCACAAGTCCCTTTTCTTTGCAGAAAGCCTCCGTCCATTGGTGCTTGAACTCGGTTCCGTTGTCTGAGCGTACTTGTCTTACCTTTAGCTTGTAGAAAGACTCCAGTGTAGTTACCAATTCTTTGAATGACTCAAATGTTTCTGATTTTGATTTCAGATCATCACCCAAGAGAATCTGGAGTAGTCATCCGTAATTACATAGCACTACAAGTCGCCTGCGATGCTTCTTGTACTGACTGGACCAAACAGATCAATGTGGAGAAGCTCAAGTGGCAGTTCTATAGAATTAACTTTCTTTGCCTTATGAGACTTCTTTGTCTGTTTGCCTTTCTTGCAGGCGACATAAAAATCCGGGAGTTGGAAGTTCTTGACATTGACTCCTCACACTAGATCATTCTGGATCAAGTGATTCATCTTCCGTGGATGATGTGCCCCATTCTCCTATGCCAGGAGATAGAATCCTTCTCAGTAGCTTTTGACAAGAAGCACTGAACTTGATGATCCGTTATGGAGGCCTTCGATAGATCCAAAACATAAAGGTCATTATATCTTGAGGCTGACATTAATACTTGTTCCTCCGGAATCACATTGTCCTTTTTCAGGACATAGCACTTCTTATTGTCGAAAACTACCTTAAATCCCTTGTCACATATTTGGGAAACAGAAAGCAAAATATTCTGAAGTTGTTGAACATAGTTTACCTTGTCAAACTTAACTTTCTGGTTCCCTACTTCCCCTTGCCCTGTGATGTACCCTCCTTTGTTTCCAGCAAAAGAAACTTGACCTCCTTTGATTTGTTTGAAATTTGATAGGAGTGCCCGGTTTCCAGTCATGTGCCTTGATGCTCCACTATCTACAATCCAAGTGTTTATTTTAGCACTATAGTGAACACCCTGCACATTAAGTTGAAAACATTAGTTAAGATGAGGGACCCAAGCCTTAACCGGCTTGGGTGTCCTAGAGGCATAACACATCATAAATTATACCTATTGTCCATTCGAGGGTAAGGGAAGATCATTTGTATTATTGTTCTCATTTCCATACATGGACTTTTCTTTCCATAAGCCAGCTTTATGTAAGGCATGTTTGTGATAAACAGACGACTGGCTGATAGGTTGTACTTTAGGTTCACTGACTCTTTTTGGTGGAGTCATGGAGCTTCTTTTGGAAGAGCTTGCTTTAGTGTCATAAAGTTTCTTTGGTGTCTGATAATAAGGGCAATAAGACGCTATGTGCCCATACTTTCCACAGTTGTAGCATGATATGTTTTCAACTTGACGATTTACTTGTTTCTGTGGAGAAGTATGTGACACACGAGTGACTTTATTCTGTTTCAATTTTGACACTTCTTGTTTAGATGTTATATCTTGTTTAATGAAGTTAATTGTTTGGAAATTGTTAACATCTTCTCCCTTTTGTTTATTTGGACTTAGACATGAAGCATGTGACTGGTTAAATTGTTTGGTATTTCTTGGTTCAGAAATAGACTTTGTTGAACCAGACTTTATTTTAACCTTTTCAAATTGTTCGTCTAGATTAACGCAAGGCATTTTACCTTTTGATTTTGAAGTGGTATCCTTTTGTTTAGTGACAGATTCATTTGGTTTACATGTGGAATCTGGATCACTCATAAGAGGAGTGGACACCACATGATCCTTGACTAGGTTATTATTTATTGGTTTACTTTTGGCATTCATCAAGGTCTCATGTGGTGGTGGTACCACTATATATCCCAAACCCTCCCCATTGTTGCGCTCTCTCACTAAGTGTTGGACAATGTGAGAAGAACTTGTCCAACTATGCAGTTTTTGTTTTAATGAATTTACTTCTACTTCCAAAACTGCTTTTTGTTTCTTAGTGTCTTCTAGGGAGTTTAGATAGAACTTACTGTCATTAGCTTGCTTAAAGGCTACAACTTCAGTTTCCCTAAGTTGTTTATTCAAGAGTTCTATCTTTTCTTTATAGCTGTGCTCATTTTGTTTTAAGACTCTATTGGCTTTAGTGCACAGTTGTAAGTCCTTTACTAAGTTATCATTATGGTCTAATAACCTGGCAAATTTCATATCAATGCTTTCCCTAAATTTATTACAATCAGAACAAACATGATTTTTGAAAAGTTGAGTAGTGGTACTTACCTGAGAGGGTGTGGTTGAATCAACCATCAAAGTAGTGTCAGACTTCTCTGGTTCTGGTGATTATGGCCTTGTTGGACTTGTCCCTTCTTCAGACAGGTGATCAACTACACTTGCAGTTTCATTGACATTTGACAACGCGAGCTCCACTATAATATCACCTTCGCTTGCTGAGTCATCATCTAGATCCTCAACACCAGCGATGTTGGATTCTCCCGGAGACACAAACCGAAAGCTCCAATCTTGTCCTTTGTCATCATGAGCTGTTAAGGCTTTAGGATCCTTGCTCAACAAAGTAGGACTGCTTGTGGGCTTATCTTGATGAGTGAAAGATGAGAATGGATTCCCATTTCTCATCTTTTTGCGCTTCACACATTCACGTTTAAAGTGTCCCTTTTTCCCCACAGTTGAAGCAGGTAACGTTTTTCTTGTCAAAACAAAAAGTTGTGTCCTTAGTGGAAATTAGATTCTGTCCAGTCTTCTTGACGAACTTCTTTGCTCTCCGAACAGCACTTGCTAAGGCCCACATGATGTCCATTCTTTTTAACTCTGTCTCATCTACCTGCTCGTAGTCCTCGTCTGCCAGATGCTAGTTCCCAATTTTCCCAGCAACTAGCCCGTCATAGGAGTGGACAACAGTTGCTAAGAGATCCATGTGCTCCTTTGCTACCTCTACTGTCACATTCCCGAGATTCTTGATCTTTAGTTTTGTAGCATTTGCTTCAGGTGCTAGGTATTGGGTACCAGACGATCCTGACGTGTCAGATCCTGAAGTAGTAGCTTGTGATGGACCAGCTGAACTCGACACAAACGCTGTTTGAAGTGGTGCTCTAGACATTTTGGCTTGTGGGGTTGAGTTGTAGAGTGCCGGATTCTGATCATATGAAGACTTTTAGGCCTTGTACTTCATCCTCAACTCTTCCTCCTGCAGTTTTAGAATGAAGTCGTTGATGTCTAACTTCGCTAGCATATAATTCTGTCTGAGGTTGAAAACAAATGAACTCCACTTCTAGGGCAATCCATCTGCAAAGTTTGAAACTTTGTCTTCCATAGATGTAGTGACTCCATGAGTGTGCAACTCAGTCATCAGGTGGTAGAATCGATCAATGACATCGTCCAAACTCTCCTTTCCCATTGGCGAGAAGTTGTCAAACTCCATCTTTAACGCTTTAGCCTTCAGAGCTTTCAACGATGCAATCCCCTCATACCTCTTTTCCAATGCATCCCACAGCTTCTTAGCTTGCTTGTTCTCAGAAAATTGATGGAAGATGTCCTTAGGAATTGACTAAGTCAGCAACGCATATACTTTCTTCTCTGCATTGTACTTTACCTTTTTTCCATCAGTCATACCGCTTAAGGTAAGTTTGACTCCATCTGCACCTACAGGCATGCTATATCCTATGTCTATCGATTCCCACAGATTGGGGTCTACTCCATTTAAGTAAATCCCAAACCTTTGCTTCCATTGTGGATAATCATCTAACGTTATTAGCTTAGGGGGCTTGTTATGATTTCCCACTTCATTTTCTAGAAGCAATAAATTTCGAATCCTAGAATCCATTCCTGCAGTGAATGATGAATATTGATTCTACATTACTACCAACTTTAAACTTTGGAAAAAAACTATTTAACTTATGCGAATGAAGGCATGAGACTGAACACTTCGTGCGATTGAATAATACGGTTGACTCAGACGTGCGAATGAGCAAATGCGGATGGCTCAATCGTGCGAATGGACAAATGCGGATGAACAATGCAGATGGGCAATTCAGTCGTACGAATGGATGTACGAATGAGTCCAATCATGCGTATGAGGGATGCGTATGAATTCAGTCGTGCGATTGAGTCAATCATGCGACTGAGGCTGCTGAAACTTGAGAATTCGAAAGTATAAGGTATTTTGACTCAAAAACATGAATTTCTCAAGAACCCTAAGTGCCGTATGCCAGAAAAAAGTTAACTTTATGATCTGAAGACGTCCAAAACAACGTTTGACACAAAAAGATTGCGTTTTTTTATAAAAAACACAATTTTTATATCAAAATTGATTGAATCATACATAAATCAAGAGCCTTAGCTCTGATACCACATGTTAGGGGGACCATGTACTGTAGTGAGTACTAACTGATCTATGTGTATACCGAATCAAATAGTATTGAATCCTATTTGATTAGCGATCCAATCAGTGAGAACGTTAACCCGATTGATATAAGATTAATCTAAATGTTAAGAACGAATAGCAGTTGATCAAGAACGATCTATGAAATTGGACTGGCTTTCTTGGATGTTCTGGACGGCTAGGGTACGTGTACGAGTCGAATTCTTCAAAGTGTTATATTTATAGGTTAGGGTTACTCATTCGTGCGATTGAACCATTAGCATGGTTCAGTCGTGCGACTGAGTCATGCGGTTGATCCATTCGCACAACTGAGTGTTCAGTCATGCGACTGAGTCAATCTCATGTCATAATTATGCGACTGATCCAGTCTCCTAGTTCAGTCGTGCGATTAGTTCATTAGCATGAAGTTGTTCATGTATATGGTCCATTAGCATGGGCCATTTGCATGAGAACCTCACACGATTAAGTTTGAATATGTATCACAATCATTACTTGACTTAGATCTATTCAAACAACCACAAACCTATATATTTGGTTCAATAAACATTAAAACACAATAATTAATGAAATATTAAACATTATAAGCATAAACCACATATTGTATTTCATTTAAACCATGCAGTTACATATACGTAAGACATGAAAGACTTTTTACATTAAGCTCGTAAACTAGGTACATATGTATCTACAATCTAATCATTACTTTTTTCTTGAATCGTAGGCTTCTCAGCAGGAGGGGCGGAGGATGAGGCTCCTTGATCTTGATTCCTTTTGGTCTGCTTCTTTTGAGCTCTAGGTGAGTCTGATGCATCACATCACCTTCTCCATCATCATCATCTCCTTTCTTCTCACTCGGTCCTGCATCATCACCTTCATCTTCTTCATCTGAATCATCCTCATCATCGTCATCATCATAATCATCATCATCATCACCCTTGATCTTTAGAGGCTCACTCTTTGAACCTTTTAGCTTGAGCATGATCTTCTTGTTCTTTCTCTCAAGTTCTTCGATCCTTTTCACCGAAGCCAACACCAGCTCATTTTGACTTGTAAGAGCATGGTGTGCTCGGCTTAGAGCTCTCTCATACAGGTCATTCTTCTTACTGAGCACCATGATCTTCAGAGCTTGAGTTATGTTTACCTCCATCATCTTATGTAACTGATTTGCCCTAAGCTCATTAGTGGCAAGCAGCCTAAGCACTATGCTGTTGAGATTAGCCAGCTGTTCTTCTAACCCGATGGGGGGTAGAGTGGATCCTGGTGTGAATTTAGGCTGGGTGGAAGTACTTGCTTGGTGGCTTATGGTGGTAGATGTGGTGAATATGGGAGGTGGAATAGTGGTGGAAGGTGAAGACATGGTTATGGTAGTGAATATGGGAGGTGTGGTAGTGGTGGTGGTACATGTGATGGTGATGGTGGGTGGCATGGTAGTGGTAGCTATGGTGGATGTGGCCGATGTGGTGGTGGTGGCTGTGGTAGTAGTGGTGGTTGTGGCAGTGGTAGTAGATGGTGTCAAAATAAATCTAGGCCTCCTACCCTTTTTGCCGTAAGGGTGAGCCATCTTCTTCTTCCTGGAGCCCTTAGAGATAGAGGCTCCCCCTTGGTTGTTGGGCTGGTCCGGGGTATACGAAGGATCTGTATCAGTAGTAGCGGCATCCACGGACTCACCCTGGCGTACACCAACCGCCTTGAGCCCTCTCTCAGTGGCTACGATCCGACTCCCCACCGTCCATACCAGAGGCTCTTCGTTCGACTCCTCCTCCTCCTCCTCATCAATTTGAAAATCAGGGTGGATTGGAGCCGTCTCGGGTCAACCTGGACCATCACCTCCTTGACCATCACCATGGTAATCATCGTTAGAGTCATTGGAGGGTAGAGAAATAGGCTTATAATCTGAGTCACTATCGTCGTGACACCACTTCCTCCTAGCTGGCGTCACATAATCCTCCCGGGCTAGATGCCCAAACAATCTCTTTACCAGGGGCTTCACCTGCTTGCCTTGGTATACCTTCATCCTCCCCAGGGTGGTGCCATCCATCACCTCTAGTGTAACTGCATCCTCACTCTCCTTAGGCAGCGAAGGAAGCTTCTGGTCTCTGATCATCTGAAGGAATCGGGGTACACGCAGAAGCCTTCCTTCCCTTTGGCTTCTATGTTCTCGACCCAGTAAGTGAATATCATCCGTGAGAAACTAAACGGATGGTTCAGTACCAGAGATACGTAAGCATTCTGGATTTGATCTGACATCTCATCAAAGCCTCCCTTTCTCGAGGCTATGCACTTGAGCAGCACATGGGCTAAATACTTAAACTGGGGGCACAGGTTGCTCTTGTTGAGCACACATGCGTTTATGTCCCCCGCATACTTAGCCCAAAGAAAACAACCTCGAACTGTCAGTGGATGTAGTCTGGTTGGCCAGTCACCATCTTTTCCCAACTCTAACACCCTCCTTAGATCTTCCTCACTCATCTTAATCTCAACACCAAATATGGAACTCAGAATATGATGCGGTTCAGCAGACTTGTCGACTACCGCGCTTTCCCGAAAAACCTGTTGAATCGATCGATATGGTGTGCACGGGGTAGATATGGCCCTGAAGATCCTCGATCTCCGTAGGAAGGTAATAATCCCAGCGAAATTAGATGCCTTCCGAGAGGTGACGTCCAGATGTGCACAGAGTTTATGCTTTGTACTCATAGTCATGTTTCTGTTACATAAGATAAATAAACCTTAGAGTTAGTGTAAATGAATGACGTTTGAATTCGGTGGACTTGAATCATTCTATTTTGTCGTGCGAATGGATAGTGCGACTAAGTCTTAGTCCGGCGAATAAGCTCAGTCATGCGAATGAACCTACGACTGAACTGAGTCATATGCTGTTCTATGCGGTTGAACCAGTCACGCGACTGAATTCATACGAATGGTTCATTCGTGCGATTGAGTCATTCGCCCATTTCAATCGTGCGATTGAAGTCCATTAGTGTGTCCATTCACATATGTCTATGTACGGTACTGTAGAATTGGTTCTTGGTCTATATTTGATGTTAAATGTTTAGGTTAGACTCATTTGACTCGCAATCAATCAAAATAACATTTAGAACTAAATAAATCGATGATTAAGTCCATGTTAGTGGTTTATTTTGATGGTTTTTGTCTCGGTTTAGTTTTCACCTAATTAGGTCATTCGGGCTTGATTATACTGAGCATTTTGGTCGATTTTAGTCTCGCATTACCTGGAGAAACAAAGCGTAATCGTTAGTGTCACAATCAGGAAGCTAAATCACAGATACGAAATTTGGGCAGAGTAACTGATGGGTGTGCGGATAGTATATATATTTTGATAAATATTTATTGCACAGATTCAGTTTTAATTGGTTATTACTAATACTAAATCACACACACAAAAGGAAGTGTACATGTCGTGTGATAATATAGTGTTGGTAAGAACAGCGTATCAATCCGTGGACACACCTAGCCTACTCAACAAACTTGATGTTTGACTATCAGATTTGGTTTTTGTTAAAGAAAATTATAATTTGCATTGGAAAGATTTTTAGGATTTTAAAATAAACAATAATAGAAAGGAAGTAAACTAAGATTTGAAGCGTTTGGATTTAAAACCAAGGGATAAAAGTTAACATCCTAATTAGATTACACTTATGTAACCATGATAAATTGGTGGTGTGATTTAAAGATATGGATTAATGTAATTATGTTAATGTTTATAAAGATGAGCTGACGTGATTTCTCGTCTATCCTGCTGCCGTAGTGACCTGATCCTGTCAGGCTGAGTTTTACTGCTAAGATCAAAGCCCTAGTAATGTAGGTAAATCTTTTGTGACCTATTTGACATACGATTTCTGAAAACATAACTTAATGTTAAAAAGAGAGTTGATCAGGTTCCTTCCTAACATACCATTAATTTTAGAAAATCGTAACAATTACTGAAGTTTTCGAACTAATAAAAGGGAACCCGCAAATCATCAGAAAGTTAAAGTGATATGATTTCTAATAACCATTTCTAGTTCATTAGCCATGGATTTACTATGAAGACCGGTTTCGCGTATGAAAGTTAATCATACGGTTTTTCAACTTTGTATGACGATCACAATCACAAACCATAAATTTATAACTTCCCATTCAAATGTAGACGCTACCCATCAATAGTTTTCCCAAGATCACCATAACATTAACATAATATTTATCACACCATTAGTTCATTACAAATTACATAAGTTTCACCCGATTAGGATGATAAAAAGAGTTTAGCTCATAATGAGCTTAAACATAACAACATATAACAAAGAAGATAGATATGTAATCATCGGTGAAATGGAACAATCAAACCGATAATCCACAATGGATGGCGTTTAGACGATCCCGAGCTTCTTCCAAGTGTTGTATGCACCTCCCGAGCCTCGAAACGACCTTGAAGTCTTGATTCCCGAGAGAGTTCTGCAGAGTAACTCTCCCACCAAAGCTTACCAAAAATGGTGAACTTAGGCTTCTATTTATAGGCTTTTCGGAGTGTTTAAGCACGCCCCGTGCTAGTACAATGCTTAGGAAAGTTGGTCGGCTCGTACATGCAGGTTATGTCGAGCATGGCCCCGTGTTGGAGGTGGGGCACGGCCTCGTGTCTACATTTAGGGAACAGTACTTTTGTCCTTGTCAGAAGTCCAAACACGGGGGTGTGTTAATTTAGCACGGGGGTGTGTTTCTGGCAAAGCATGGGGGCGTGCTTAAAGAGGCATAACCCCATGCTTGGACTCCAAAGCTCGGATTACTTCAATTTCTTGCTAAATATGCTTCTTTTGTCCATCTTGCCCTTTTAAACACTTGAAAACACAATTTAAGACTTTTAAGTACATTTTCATCATTTTAAGGAAGATATTAAGGAATAATTGATGTGCTTTCGATAGGATATTTATGTATAATTTGGAGCACATCAAACATCCCCACACTTGAACTTTGCTTGTCCTCAAGCAAAAATCACTTAAAATGACAAATCCACCAAAAACCAAATAAAACAAATTATAAACATGTCTTTTGAGAAATACACAAGTAAACAGTATTTTCATCCAAATATAAATATTCTAAGCATATGTAAAATGATATCCTAGCAAGCAATAGGTTAGTAAAGATTATAACCATGAAAAAATCCACACTTCTCACAAGGTGCACTCTCACTCGGCTCAATATATGGAGTCATAATCAAGATTAGATATGACTAATACACCCAATTGCCTAGTATGAATACGTGTGAAATCATATACTTGTTAAGGGATCAAATCTCCACCTACTTAGATATTTACTTGCATAAATCATTAGGTCTTTGATGGGTTGTAATTTGGCTCGGGCTCGGGCATGGAATATTTGGAAAAAGTGGTTAATTGCTAAAGACGATGGTATTGGCTTATTTTTCTAACATAAACTACAAGGAAATCAATAAAGGTTCCCTATACAATACTTCAAGCTAGAAGAGATATGCTAGCTTGAGGACTCGTTTCAGGTCAGATTGTCAAGACCGTATTTTGCTTTCAAGAATCATACTTCATCTTTTACCCGAAGATACACAAAACTTTCCTTTCTCAAGGATCGTTCGGGTTGAAGCCTAGTAGCACCCAATCAGATTAGTTTTGTGTATTCGTATTGAGATTCGGTTTGATTCTTTTTGCATTTTCCATTATGAGACCAATTTCCACAATTCGAGCATCTTTCATATCTTTTTGCCCGTATCTTTATAGCACTTTTTGAAATTCCACAAAATGGCAGAATTTGTTCCTTTTTTCGCCATTTCTTTCTTGCATCAAACGTGAGATTGAAAATTTATTCGTGGATTTCTGGGAGAAGTCCCAGTTTTGCGTGATGAAGGCAAGAAAGCAAGTTGAAATCAAAAGAATGCATTCCAGTTCTTTAAGGTCTACCGGTAAAAGACCAATTTATTTATTTATTTTTTTATAAGCCGAAAACGTGTCTTTAATGAAAACGGGTTTGGTAGAAGGCTTTTGGTTAAGTGACTTGGTGGCTTGGGTGATTGAAAGATAAAAACGTTTAAGCTCAACGGAGCTCACTATGGTTGACGTTCGGGTAAGGAAAATTAAAGATAATGGTTGGGGCTTGAATGGTTAAGGTTTCCTAGTGCCTAACTCATTTTTATGCAACAAATACTAATTAAGGTCTTGAAATGCATACCCAAAGCAAGTTCTAATTACACGTATCATATGGCACCCTCAATTAAATCCAGAATGAAAGTAGAATTGCAATTTTGCAAAAGTTGTTTAAGGCTCAAAAATAAACCCACATATGGATGGAATTGGGTTCAAGTGCTTCATTTTACATGATTAAATATTTTACTAGATTAGATTATTGCTTTTAAGGATATCACAAAAAAACATTTTCAATTTTATTTGGACCTCATGAATTTACTTATTTTTTTGCGAAAGTGGACACAGGGGAGTGCTTGGCTAGGCACGACCCTGTGCTTGTCAGAATTTGTCTTAAATTCGACCTGCAACGTTCCAGAGTCGTCAGCGGAGATCGTGGAAAGAAATTTGTCAGAGACACGGGGGCGTGCTTGATGAGGCACGGCCCCGTGCTTGTGCTTGAGAGATCCTAAAAATTGTAAAAAGGAAGAAAAAAATTTTATGTACAGGTGCCGTGTTTAAGTTTCGGGTCTTCGGCACGACCCTTCCCCACACTTAGTTTTCGAGGGGGCAGAGGTGTAATTCCTCTGAGGGAATTTTGGTTGGTCCATCGTTATACTGTTTCAAACGATGACCATTTACTTTGAAACTTAAACCTTCGTCGTTATAAATTTCAATGGCACCATTCAGAAACACATTTTGATCATATAAGGTCCAGACCAACGTGATTTCAGTTTTCCAGGAAACAAAGGTAAAGGAGAGTTGTACAATAAGACACGTTCTCCTACATGAAATCATTTTGTGTTCTTTAATCAAGCGTCGTGTAATTTCCTTGTCTTTTCTTTGTAAACCCTAGAGTTTTTGTACGCTTGTTCTCTCAATTCCTCCAATTCATGAATTTGTAGGAATCGATTCTTTCCTGCAAGGTCTTGGTCCAGGTTTGTTGCTTTAAGTGCCCAAAATGCCTTGTGCTCTAGTTCCACGGGTAGATGACACGACTTCCCATAAACTAGTTTAAACGATGTTGTGCGGATGGGAGTCTTATAGGCTGTTCGAAAAGCACATAATGCATCATCTAACTTGATAGACCAATCCTTGTGATTTTGACCTACAGTTTTCTCAAGGATTCGTTTGATGCCTCAGTTAGTGACTTCAGCTTGCCCATTTGCTTGTGGATGGTAAGCAGTTGTAAAGCGATGGTGAACTCCATAACGTGCCATTGCTCGTTCAAGCTGATTGTTACAGAAATGAGTTCCTCGGTCACTAATTAGAGCTTTGGGGGCACCGAAATGAGAATATAGTTTTTTAAGTAATTTGACAATGCTTCTAGCATCATAGTAGACAGTGCTTGAGCTTTAGCCCATTTTGAAACGTAATCAACTGCTACCAAGATGTAACGATTTCCAAATGACACCGGAATGGCCCCATGAAATCAATACCACATATATCAAATATCTCGCATACTTGAGCTGGTTTCTGAGGCATCTCATCCCGTGTTGAGATATTGGTTGCTCTTTGACATGCATCACAGGTGCGTACCATGTTGTGAGAATCTTTGAAGATCATAGGCCAGTAAAATCCAGAGTCAAATACTATCTTAGCTGTTAAGGTTGCTCCATGGTGTCCTTCAGTGGGTCCTTCATGACAGTACCTTAGAATTTGTTCTGCTTCTCTTCCATATACGCATCTTCGAATGAGTTGGTCTGCACCGATTCTGAATAGATACGGGTCTTCCCAATAGAAATGTTTGATATCAGTAAAGAACTTCTTATTTTGCTGATAAGTCATTCCTTTGAGAAGGATTCCGCTTGCTAAGTAATTTGCAAAATCGGCAAACCAAGGATGTTCATCGATTGAGGATTGAAGGTGCATAAGGAATTCATGAGGAAAGTTGTCGTTTATTATGACTTCCTCGGTTTGTGAAGGACTTGAATCCTCGAGACGCGAGAGATGATCAGCCGCTAGATTTTCTGCTCCTTTCTTATCACGAATTTTGATGTCAAATTCTTGAAGCAGAAGGATCCAACGAATCAATCTCGGCTTTGCATCTTGTTTGTTGAACAATTAACGAAGGGCTGCATGATCGGTGTAAACAATTGTTTTTGAAAGGATGAGATACGAGAAAAATTTGTCAAATGCGAAAACTACCGCAAGAAGTTCTTTTTCAGTGGTGGTGTAGTTTTCTTGTGCATCGTTTAGGGTTTTGCTCGCATAATGAATTGGGTGGAATTGCTTGTCTTTCCTTTGTCCTAATACGGCTCCTACCACGAAATCGCTTACGTCGCACATGAGTTCAAATGGTAGCGTCCAATCTGGGGAAACCATGATTGGAGCGGTTACCAGCCTCTCTTTAAGCAATTTGAATGCACTAATGCATTCATCAGAAAATATGAATGGAGCGTCTTTCTCGAGAAGTTGATTCATTGGTCTAGCGATTTTTTAGAAATCTTTGATGAAACAACGGTAAAATCTTGCATGACCTAGGAAACTTCTGATATCTTTCACGGTTGTGGGATGTGGAAGTTTAGAAATAGTGTCGACTTTGGCTTGATCGACTTCAAGCCTTGCTCGAGAGATTTTGTGTCCTACCACTATTCCTTCTATAACCATGAAGTGGCACTTTTCCCAGTTTAAAACAAGGTTAGAATCTTCACATCTAACCAGCATCTTTTCCAGATTTTCAAGACATTGCTCAAATGAGTTTCCAAAGATGGAGAATCATCCATGAAAACTTCCATTGAGTGTTCAATCATGTCATGAAAAATTGCTACCATGCATCTTTGAAATGTAGCAGGAGCATTATACAATCCAAGGGGCATTCGCCGATAAGCAAATGTGCCATATGGACACGTGAATGTCGTCTTCTCTTGATCTTCGGGAGCAGTAGGGATTTTAAAATAACTTGAGAAACTATCCAAGAAACAATAGAACATTTTTCCAGATAATCACTCAAGCATTTGGTCAATGAAAGGAAGAGGGAAGTGATCTTCCTTGTGGCGTCATTGAGTTTGCGATAGTCTATGCAACTCTCCATCCGGTAACCGTACGAGTGGGAATAAGCTCATTCTTCTTGTTAGTTACAACAGTCATTCCTCCTTTCTTTGGTAGAACTTGGACGGGACTAACCCAAGGTGAATCAGAAATAGGGTAAATCAAACCGGCATCTAGCAGTTTGATTACTTCTTTCTCACCACCTCTTGCTTGGTTTAAACATCTTTGAGGTTGAGTGATGGATTTGAAGTTATCCTCCATCAATATTTTATGAGTGCAAAAGGATGGATTGATTCCCTTGATGTCCATGATTTTCCATGCAATTGCTCGTTTGTGTGCCTTAAGCACATTGAGCAACTTGTTCTTCTCATCAATTAATAAGGCGGATGAGATTATGACAGGAAGTTGAGTTGTGTTTTCAAGAAAAGCGTATTGGAAATGAGATGGAAGTTCTTTGAGCTCTAAAACTGGAGGGTCTTCTATAGAAGGTTTGGCTTTTGGTTCTAGGTCTTGCTCAATGATCCAAATGCTTCTTGATGAAATGATGTTTCATCAACTTCAAGTTCTTGAATGATTCAGTTCTCACAAATGGGTTTGGTGATTTGGACTTCTGTTAATTGAGTGTTGCAAGCTTCATTTTGAAGAGTTTTTTTCCAAATGACAACTTATGATCGAATCGCAAGCATCAACGTAATAGAGTGAGTCATCATGATGTTGAGGGTGTTTCATGGGTTACTTCCTCCTTGTCTACTCTAAGCGTGAGTTTGCCTGTAGAAACATCAATGAGGGCTCGAGCAGTCGCTAAGAAAGGTCGACCTAGGATAAGTGGAACCTTTTTGTCTTCATCCATGTCAAGGCTCACAAAATCAATGGGAAATACAAAATTCCAATTTTAACTATGAGATTTTCAATGACGCCCCTCGGATATTTGACAGAACGGTCAGCTAAGTGGATGCTCATACGGGTAGGTCTAGGTTCACCTAGGTTTAATTTTTCAAAAACCGCATAAGGCGTAAGGTTAATGCTTGCAGCTAAATCAGCTAACGCGTTACTAACAGATTGATTTCCTATTAGGCAAGGTATGGTGAAACTTCCTGGATCAGTCATCTTTTGAGGTAGTTTGTTTTGAAGAACTACAGAGCATTCCTCATTCAAAACTACGTGTGATAACTCTTCCAGTTTCTTTTTGTTTGACAAGACACCTTTTAGAAACTTAGCGTAGTTTGGCATTTGTGCTAAGGCGTCCACCAAGGGCAGATTGATGTGGAGTTGCTTGAACAACCCAAGGAATTTACCATATTGTGCCTCCATTCTTTGTTGTCTCAAACGACCTGGATATGGAGGTGGTGGAACATAAAGTGATGGTGGAACGTATTTCTTGGCTAGTTCTTCAATAACAACATGTTGCTTTTGCTTATCACTTGCAGTACTTGGAGTTTCAGTTTCTACCTCTTCAAGGATGGGTTGTAAGGCGGGTACATCACCTTGAGTGGTTTTTCCACTCCTGGTGGTGATGGCATTGACTTGAGCATTAGGGTTTGTTACAATGTTGCTGGGCAAAGCTCCTTGAGGTCTTTCAGATAGTTGTTGCGATATTTAACCTACTTGGTGCTCTATGGGTTGCAATGATGCTTTGTTGCTTTTGATGTCAGCTTGTTTCTTTGGAACCTCTCCTCATTTCTTCGATCAGATTTCTAGATTTACTCATCTATGGCTTGTGTGGTTAACAACAACTGCTGCAATAAGTCTTCCATTGATGATGCTCCACGGTCTTGGTTACTACTACTTGGACCTTGGTATGGTGGTTTCTGTGTTGGTAAGGTGGCCTTCGATTGAATCCAGATGATCGTTGGTTATTACCAGCATCTCTGTAATTCAAGTTGCTTCTCCAATTTGAGTTGTTGTTGTATGAGTTGTTTGGGCCTCCTACGTAGTCAACATCTACACCATCATAATGCCTTGTGGGCATTCGTTGGTCTTGTGTGAATTTCCACATGTGTTGTATCGTGTTGGAGTTTTCCTTAGCTCGCTTTGCAATTGTTCGAATTTTTTGGTTAGAGCTTCTAATTGGGCTACAATTAGGGTTTTAGAGTCTACATGATGAATACCTTTAGAACTAGGTTTGCTTCTTAAGGAATTGTATGCAAAGCTCTTCTTAGCTGCTTTTCCAAGGCTTGGTATGCTTCTGTTGGCGTGAAACTTCCGAAATCTCCTCCCGCACTTTGGTCTACCGCTTGCTTGTGGGCTCCGCAGATTGCATTGTAAAAGGTTTGACACTGCAACCATAGATCAAGTCCGTGATGTGGGCATCTTCGAAGGAGACTTTTATATCTCTCCCATGCTGCGTGTAATGATTCATCGTCGTCCTGGCAAAAACTTGTGATGCTGCTTCTTAGTTTGGCAGTGCGATCGGGTGGAAAGTATTTCAAAAGGAATTGTTCAGCCATTTCCGCCCATGTGGTGATGGAACCAGGTGGAAGTGAATCAAGCCAATCGATGGCTCGGCCTCGAAGTGAAAATGGAAAAAGTCTTAGTCGTATGGCGTCATCCGAAGAATTATTGATTTTGAAGGTAGCACAGATATGAAGGAATCGTGATATGTGAGCATTAGGATCTTCGTCTTGTAACCCATGGAACTGAATAGAGTTTTCTACGAGTTGGATAATACTAGACTTAATCTCAAAATTGTTGGCCGCTATTGTTGGTTGGACAATACTAGACTCATAATCATCTATTGACGGCGTGGCATAGTGTGTCATCTTCATTTCCTCGTCTTGGTTAGCCATGTCTTCTTCGGATGGTGTATCTTCCAAAATGTCTTTTTCAATGAATAGTGCTGTTTGTTGTGATCTTTTGCACAATCTTTGACTGAAAAGTCGTTCGGGTTCCGAAAGAGGCGGAACAAGTTCAGAACTAGAT
The DNA here is from genome assembly GCA_025506515.1 of Flaveria trinervia. Taxonomy (NCBI): domain Eukaryota; kingdom Viridiplantae; phylum Streptophyta; class Magnoliopsida; order Asterales; family Asteraceae; genus Flaveria; species Flaveria trinervia. Next base: position 66,063,057 of record CM046455.1, read on the forward strand.
GAGTCGGACATACACTAATTTAAAGAAGTATAAACTAAGGCTAAAATGAATCATGCAAAAGTAACTAAACTAACTAGGGCAAACTACCTGAAAATAAAAATGAAGTTTAAACAAAAATATATTAACAAGTTATATACAAGATAGTCAAAAATTTAGTTTGTCTTTCAAACTGCCGTGTGTCCCCGGCAACGGCACCAAAAACTTGTGACCTATTTGACATACGATTTCTTAAAACATAACTTAATGTCAAAAAGAGAGTTGATGAGGTTCCTTCCTAACATACCATTAATTTTAGAAAATCGTAACAATTACTGAAGTTTTCGAACTAATAAAAGGGAACCGCAAATCATCAGAGAGTTAAAGTGATATGATTTCTAATAACCATTTCTAGTTCATTAGCCATGGATTTATTATGAAGACCGGTTCGCGAATGAAAGTTAATCATACGGTTTTTCAACTTTGTATGACGATCATAATCACAAACCATAAATTTATAACTTCCCGTTCAAATGTAGATGCTACCCATCAATAGTTTTCCCAAGATCACCATAACATTAACATAATATTTATCACACCATTAGTTCATCACAAATTACATAAGTTTCATCCGATTAGGATGATAAAAAAAGTTTAGCTCATAATGAGCTTGAACATAACAACATATAACAAAGAAGATAGATATGTAATCATCGGTGAAATGGAACAATCAAACCGATAATCCACAATGGATGGCGTTTAGACGATTCCGAGCTTCTTCCAAGTGTTGTATGCACCTCTCGAGCCTCCAAATGATCTTGAAGTCTTGATTCCCGAGAGAGTTCTGCAGAGTAACTCTCGCACCAAAGGTTACCAAAAATGGTGAACTTAGGCTTCTATTTATAGGCTTTTCAGAGTGTTTAAGCATGGCCCCGTGCCTAAAAGGCATGGCCCCGTGCTAGTACAATGCTTACGAAAGTTGGTTGGCTCGTACATGCAGGTTATGTTGAGCATGGCCCCGTGTTGGAGGTGGGGCACGACCCCGTGCCTAAAAGGCACGACCCCGTGTCTACTTTTAGGGAACAATACTTTTGTCCTTGTCAGATGTCCAAACATGTGGGTGTGTTAATTTAGCACGGGGGTGTGTTTCTGGCAAAGCATGGGGGCATGCTTAAAGAGGCACGACCCCATGCTTGGACTCTAAAGCTCAGGTTACTTCAATTTCTTGCTAAATATGCTTCTTTTGTCCATCTTGCCCTTTTAAACACCTGAAAACACAATTTAAGACTTTTAAGTACATTTTCATCATTTTAAGGAAGATATTAAGGAATAATTGATGTGTCTTTGATAGGATTTTTATGTATATTTGGTGCACATCAGTAACCGTGCTTTCGTACGATTTAAGTGTGATTTGGGGGTGATGAGTGTCTGCGACTGACTCCCTTCTATTTATAGTAGGTTTTCCTTTAGTCTTGCGATTGACCCTATTCGCACTCTTGATTCGTGCGACTCGGACTCAGTCGTGTGACTGGCTCAGTCGATCACATTTAGTCGTGCGATTAGGTTTCAATCATGCGACAGACTCATTCGATCACCTGCATTCGTGCGATTAGTTCATTCTAGTGATCCAATCGTACGGATTGACCAATGCTTATGGTCTAATCGAATGTCTGTTCCATATGTGTGGTTCAGTCGTGCGATTGGGCTCATACGTATGATCCAATCATACGACTAGTCCATACTTATGGTCTAGTCGTGCGAATGGCTCATACTTATGAGTTTGACCATATGATCATTCAAACACTTAGCCTTTTTTAACTATCGATAAAACGTTACAATCGATGATCATATCAGACATTATCCTTTTAACTTTGAAAACTGTTGATCACCTCATACATGATCCTTTTAACAAAGAACTGATTGGTCACCTCAGACGTGACCTCTTTTAAGTGAGTGTTTCATAGATTGAATTCCGTTGCCTAGTCCAACTTTTACCAACTAAATGACTAAAATTTAAAAAATAAAGCAACTAGAAAATTTCAAAGACATATTTTTTTATTTTTTATTTGAGATGGAATTTAAACCTATTAGAGTAATTATAATAGATTTTACTTCCTTTACAACACAACTTCAATTCCTGTTTATCATTTCTGGTATGATCTATTTTGGAATCATACAGGTATATCAGAATCACTTGGGACATTTTACTAAACAATCTTGATGCTTGATCCTTGTTTTCACTAATAGTCAATAGTAATTTTAGGAAATCATACCAGAGCCATAAGATGCACACAATGATTTTGACTTTCAAGAACTATAGCTCACGATGATTGTCAGTATACTTGTCCTCTTAAATCCATACACAGATTTTTGACACACATTGGTGATTAGTTAAGGTTTAATTATTTCAACAAACATAGGTTGATCCCATGCTTATATGGTAATCAACGTTCCTTAGGAGATTTTGGTGGTCTACTGGTATATTTAAAGAAGAAACTATTCTAAGCCTCAAGTCAGTGCCATCGCACAGCAGAGAGGCGCAAACAACAATGAATTCTATAATATTTAGACTATGTTTATCCTCAGGTCAGTGCCAGCGCACAACAGAGAGGCACACAACAGAGAGGCACACAACCTATCTTCTTGTTCACACAATTATTTTCTCTTTGCACATATTGCACCATTAACATAAGATATTAGCATGATTGTGTTTTGCATTTTTCATGTGCTTTGCTCATATTTTGTAGTCGTCCACACACATATCTGGTGTTTATTTTGCTCTTCACCCCTTATTGGAACAACGTTAATTATGTTAACCAGGGATAAGATGGGAACCCACAGCAGGTTGAACAACTTAGTTTGTAAGTGTAACCACCAATGAGGTCTACTTGTGTATTGTGTTGAATCTACTGACACATCATATAATGAACTAGCAGCCTTTAGGTCTACTTTCTATATGTTACCTTGGAAGCCTACGAGTTTTACTATCATTTTTCCTTTTATTTGTTAGGACCGTTTGGGTACGGATAGTAATTGATTTATGTGTATACCAAACCAAATAGCGCGGAATCCTATTTGATTGGCGATCCAATCAGTGAGAACAAAAGTATAATTAATCTAATAGTGAATCAAAACTTTAAGAACGATTGCAAGATGATAAACTGCGATCTATGAACTTGGAACAAGTGTTCTTGAGTCTCTGGACGGCTAGGGTACGATTTAGTGCGTAGGTATTCGAATTGTTCCGTTTTTCACGAATTAAGTGGTATTTATAGGTTAGGGTTTGTCATTCGTGCGACTTATCCATTAGCATGGTTCAGTCGTGCGACGGAATCATGCGGTTGATCCATCCGCATGACTGAGTGTTCAGTCGTGCGACTGAGTTAATCTTATGACACAATCATGCGACTGATCCAGTCTCCTGGTTCAGTCATGCGACTGGTCCATTCGCATGAAGTATTCATGCGTATGGTCCATTAGCATGGTCCATTTGCATGAGAACTTCACACGATTAAGTTTAAACATGTTTCTCAACCATTATTGACTAAGAACCATGTAAGCAACTACAAACCGAGTTAGTTCAATACACAATAAACAATGAAATATCAAACATTATAAGCATAAACTACACATTGTATTTCATTCATACCCATTGAATTACATATATGTAAGACATGAAAGACATATTACATTAAGCACATAAACTAGGTACATATGTATCAACAAACTCCCCCTTGGACCTAGTTTACATCTATTGTCTAACATCCTTCATCAGCTCTTCAAATTTCTTGTACTTCTCCTCCCTTGTAACTCCTGCATGTATTCGAATGCAAAGCAGAGTCTTATCACATTTTGGAACTAGAGGGCTTGTACAATGTCTTGTACATCATAGAACAGTGACCACTTGTATAAAGTGTAAACATCATTAGCCGACAAGTTGGTTAGCCACATTGGGTTAAATACCCTGATAGTTTCCATATTACCATCTCTGTTAACAACTATGACTGCCTCACCAGTTCTCTAATCATAGTACCACCACTTAAAGTGTGGTGTGAAGTCCTGAGGCATTTCCCTTAGAGGGATTCTTGACATTGTGCGCATAGGACTCCACTTCAGCACAGTTTTGCCTTCCGAGTAATGGCATCAACTTCAGACCGTCGAATGTACCTTATCCGTTGTTGAGGTTTGAAGTTGACCCACCTGGTCTGGTACTCTCTCTTCAAAGCAGCTTCAAACCATCTTCAAACCAGCCTGACATCTATCTTGGGTCAGCATATAATAGTTTCAGTTGGCCAGCTGGTTGAGCTCAAAACTTGGTAAAGTCTTTAGATCGTGGGGGAATCTGAAGTACTCGATTCCCTTCTCCCTCTTGATAGCATATAAATTTAGATCATCAAAATATGCCCAAGCTATGATCTTTCTTGACACGTTCAGATGCTTCTTCACTTTGTAGAGCTTGGTGTAGGTACTCTGTTTTGGAGCAGTGCGTTGGGCTCTGATCTCTGCAAAACATGCCTCTCATTCAGCCTTTTTGATGTTGACATCAACGTCTGAGGCTTGGGCTTGATCCTTATTCTTCTCCGACTCTTACTCCATCTTATCCAGTGTTTCAAACGTATCACTGACAAGAGTGTCACCCAGATTAGGGACTACATTTCCCTTGTTGTCAGCATACTCTGGATAATGTTGGGTTATGACATCTTCAATCTCTATCTCATCCATATCATTAAGCTCATCGTCACTATCCACGTTAACTGTAGGAGCATCCTTCACGATCTCTTCTTGATTCAGTCGGAACATCTCAGCCAGTTGCTCATCACTAAGGTCATGAATTATTTCTCCTTCTTCGGGAGTATAACTCACAGACCTCCTGATGATCCCTTGCAAATCAAGTATCATTATGAGTTGAGACTTGATTTGCTGAAGGGGAGCAACATTGTACTCATCTTGCTGAGATGAATGATCTGCTTGATTTAAACACATAAATACATCAACCATTAGTCAATAATCAAGACAGTAGAACATTCAATAAATAATACATTATGTACATAAGTTTAATACATGATTCAGTTACACATGATTTAAACTAAATAAACATCTAAGCATTACATTTATCCTGAATCATGTGTTCTTCTACAGTGGGGGCTGAGGTCGAGGCACCCTGATCTTGAGTCTTCTTGGTCCGCCTCTCTCTAGCTTGTGTGGCACCCGATGCAGATGCATCACCTCCTTCTTCATCACCCCCATCTCCTGCACCCTCATCATCTCCTCCCTCTGTCTCATCCTCATCATCATCCTTGTCATGATCATCCTTATCATCATCATCCTCATCATCATCACCATATCCAATCTTTAGAGGCTCATCTTTTGAACCCTTCAGTTTGAGCATCATAGACTTGTTTGCAGCCTCTAACTCCTCTATTCTCCTTGATGATTGGACATGATGCTCCTGTAGTTGGGTAATCTCTTGACTTTGAACAGCCATATGCTGAGCCTGGTTCTCTATTAGCTAGGCCTGCTGAGCGATCTGCTGTGCTTGGACAGCGTTCTGCTCCACAAGCTGTCTGATTTGGGCAGCTCTTTCCTCGTCAGCAGCCCACAGCTTCAGCACTATTCTGTTCAGTGCTGCCAGCTGATCCTCTACTCCAGGAGAAGGTAGGGAGGATCCTATAGTGAATGTCTTGTGGGATGATGGTCCAGGCCGGTGGCTGGTGGTATTGGTGGTGGCCGTGGTGAAGATGGGTGGTGGTATATGGGTGGGTAGTGATGGGTAGGCTATCGTGGTGGTGGAAGTATTTATAGATAGGTGGTGGAGTGGCTGTGGTAGTGATGGAGGGTGAGGTAGTAGTAGTGGTGGTTATAGCTGTGGTGGTGGGTGAGTGAGTGGTGGTGGTAGATGTGGTAGCAGTGGTGGAGGAGGTAGTAATCAACGTGAAGTTTCTTCTCTTAGGCTTCATCCCATGGGGCTGAGCCATCCTCTTCCTCCTTGTACCCTTCGAGGCAGATGCTCCCCCTAGGATGTTGGGCTGATCTGAGGTGTAGGTTGAATCCCTCTTTCGATGGCAACAACCTTGCTACACACTTTGCGAGTCAATGGCTCCTCATCCTCTTCCTCCTCCTCTGGAGGACAGAAATACTAATGGAAACTAGCTGTGGTAGCATCTCCATGAGTGGGTGGTGGAGGTGTAACATGCGCAGTGGTGGCCTTAGATGAAGCGGGGCTAGAGTGTCCACCATCACCACTGTCATCATCATCTGACTTATTAGTGGGGAGCACAACCTGCTCCGTATTTGAGTCTCAGTCATCGTGGCACCACTTCCTTCGTGGCGGCGCCACATAGTCCTCACGGGCCAGATTCCCGAACAGCCGCCTGACAGGGGGTTTCACCTGCTTCCCCCTGTATACCTTCATCCTGCCCAAGGTGGTATCGTCCATCACCTTGAGCACCACATCATCCTCCTTCTCCTTTGGCAGTGAAGGGAGCTTTTGGTCTATTATCATCTACATGAAGCGAGGGTACATGCAAAATCCCTCCTTCCCCTTCGCCTCGATGTTCTCCACTAGATAGGAGAAGACCATCCTGGAGAAGCTGAATGGATGGTTCAGCACCAACGCCACGTGGTTGTTCTGAATCTGATCTGAGAGCTCATCAAAGCCTCCCTTCCTGGAGACAATGCACTTAAGAAGCACGTGGGCCAAGTACTTGAATTGGGGGCACAGGTTGCTCTTGTTGAGCACCCCTACGGTGATATCCCCTGAGTACTTGGCCCGCAGAAAACAGCCCTGTACTGTCAGTGGGTGTAATCGGGTCCGACAATCAGCATCGTCCCCAAACTCTAATACAGTCCTGAGATCGTCCTCAGTGATCCCAATGGCCTCACCAAAGACAGAGCTCTTGATACGGTAGGGCTCTAAGGTCCTCTCAACAACCGCACCTTCCCAGAAGGCCTGCTGGACTAAGCGGTATGGTGTGCAAGGAGTCGATATGGCTCGGAACATCCTCGATCTCTGTAGGAAAGTAATAATGCCCAAGAAGTCAGCTGCGTTCCTGGATGTCAGATCCAGATGAGCACAGATGTTGTGCTTCGTGCTCATGGTCCAACGAGTAGCCATCTGTTACACAATGCGTTAGTTTTTGTCGATGAGTAACAATTTGATTCATTTGAACTTGAAGTTTTATGCCCTGTCGTGCGAATGAACTGTGCGACTAAGATTTAGTCATGCGATTGAGCTCTTACGCACCACTGGGCATGCGACTTGCATTAGTCGTATGCTATCTCATGCGGTTACCCTAGTCCTGCGACTAAACTCATACGCATGGTACAGTCATGCGATTGAGCCATTCGCTCAGCTCAGTCATGCGACTGAAGTTCATCAGGATGTCCATTTGCATGACGTAAGGACTGTTCAATTCAAATTCAATTTTGATCAAAACATAATGTTAGACGTTGTGGTTTGGCTCATTAGTCTCGCAAGTGACTGATATAACACCTGATAGCCTTTAATATCACAATATACTTAGTTTTATTAGTTTATTAGTCAAACTAAGTCTCGGTTCTATTTACAGCTAAATTCAGTCATTTAGGGCACGAATCGTTTGAAATTTGAGAAGATTGCACTGCACTGTACCTGTATAATCACTGGGAATCGCGAGAACACAACAATTTGTAGTCTAGAAAGGTCAAATGAAAATCGAGCAGAGTAACGGTAGAGTCGTGTGATTTGGGGGTGATTTGGGAGTGATGAATGACTACGACCGATTCCCCCTCTATTTATACTAGGGTTTCCTTTAGTCGTACGACTAAGCTTAGTCACATAATTGATTCGTGCGACTGAAGATCAGTCGTGTGATTTGCACAGTCGGTCACCTTCAGTCGTGCGATTAGAAGTCAGTCATGCGACTGTGTTCGGTTACCTTCATCCATGCGATTGGTTCATTTTTGTGATCTAATCGTGTGATTTTACTCATGTATGGTCCAATCGCACGTCTGGCCCATATGTGTGGGTAATTGTGCGATTGGGCTCATACATACTGGCCAATCGTATGGCTGGTCCATACTCATGGTCTAGTCATGCGAATGGATCATACTCATGATTTTGACTTTATGACCATTTCACACTTAACCCCTTTTAACTTTTGATTAAACATTTCAAGCATTCGATCATCTCAATCATGACCATTTTAACTTAGGCAACTTTTGATCACCTCAGACGTGATCCTTTTAAAACAATTTGTCACCTCAGACGTGACCTTTTTTGTGAGTGATTCCCATATTGACTTTCGATGCATAGACCGACATTTAACTGATTAACTTAACTAAAATTTACTAAATTGAACAACTACAACAAAAACAAATCTAAAAAATATTGTTGTAATTTTTTGTGAGGTTAAACTCCTAAGATAAATGTCTAGCAGTTTTATTTCGCGAACAGTACAACTTCGAGTTATTTTGACCATAGCTGCAGCGATTCATTATGGAATCATACAGGTTTGTCAAATAGTTAGGGACATTCTGCCAAAACATTTTGATGCTAGATTGTTGTTTTCATTGAGAGTCATTAGCAAGTCTAGGAAATCATACTAGTGCTACAAGATGTACATAGTGGTTTTGACTTTCAAGAGTTGTAGCCATGATGATTGTCAGTATACTTGTCCTCTTAAATCCATACATAGACTTTTGACACATATTGGTGATGATTTTAGGTTTAATTATTTCAACAAGCATTTGTGGATCCCACGCTTATATGGTAATCAACGTTCCTCAGGAGATTTTTGAGCGGTCTACGGGTAGTATTCAAGAAGAAACTATTCTAGAGCTTTCAAAGAGATGCTAAGCCTTAGGTCAGTGCCATAGCACAGCAGAGAGGCGCAAACAACAATGAATTCTAGAATATTTAGGTTATGCTTATCCTCAGGTCAGTGCCACCGCACAGCAGAGAGGCACACAACCTATCTTCTTGTTTGAGCAATTATTTTCTTTTTGCACAGATCACACCAACAACATGGGTTATTAGCTTGATTGTATTTTGCAGTTTTCATGTGCTTTGCTCATTTTTATGATCATCCGCACACATTTGTGGCGTTTATTTTGCTCGTCACCCCTTATTGGAACTTCGTTGATTGTGTTAACCAGGGATAAGATGATGACCCACAACTTGTTGAACTTGATATCACCAACGAGGTCTATTAATCTATTGTATTGAATCTACCGACATATCAACAGATGGTCTAGAAACCTCTAGGTCTACTTTCTCCATATTACCTTAGTAGCAGCTAGCTTAACTATCATTTTTTCCTTTTATGTTGCTTAGACATCTCAGACTTATACTTCGAATTCTGCATTTTGAACACTTTATTCTTTTAAAGTCCCAAACTATTTGTTCATGTGTACTGTCATATTCCATAGTCATTGAATCAGTATCACAGATACAATCTCATTTCTCTTAGCTAGACAGTCCATTTCCCTCGTTTTTTTGTTTTTTTAATACTAGTCTAACCTATTCTCCCCCTAAAATTCTAAGACCGAAACTAGTTTTGTGTTTAGAATTTTAATAGGCGAAAAATAAAATAAATAAAATAAAATAAAAGTAAAAATTTACTCGACGCATCGGACTAAGCACTTTCATCTTCTCGAATCACATCACATTTCTTTTTAACACCATTGAACTCTAATAGATATAGAAAGCGTGATTTGTCAAAAGCTTTTGTGTAGAGGTCAGCGCGTTAAAAATCCGTATTTATTTTAACAACATCGATTAGATTCCTTTCAAAGCAATCACGTATAAAGTGATATTTAATTCCGATGTGTTTGGTCTTACGATGTTGGACCGGATTTTTAGTTATGGCTATAGTAGTAGAATTATCAGCAAATATAGGAGTGTTAGAGAATTTCAAACCGTAGTCCCGAATTTTCTGTTGAATCCAGATGATTTGAGAACATCAGCTTGCCGCAACAACATATTCAGCTTCACAAGTTGACAGAGCAACTGATGTCTGCTTCTTACACTGCCACGTGATTAATCTTCTCACAAAAAATTGACATCCTGCTGAGATTGACTTGTAGTTCATTTTTCAACCTTCGTAATCCGAGTCACTATACGCTGTAAGCTTGAAATCATCATCATGGGGATACCACAACCCAAGTGTTGGTGTACCCTTCAGATAACGAAATATCCTTTTGACTCCTATCAGATGGTTGACTTTGGGTTTCTCTTTATATCTGGAACAAAGACATGACGCACACATGATATCAGGTCTCGATGCAGTGAGGTACATGAGGGATCCGATCATTCCTCGGTACATTGTGGCATCCACTAGATCGCCATTTTCGTCGCGTGCCACGTCATTATTTGTGGCAAGTGGAGTCCCAACTACCAAAGCATTCTCCATATCGAACCGACTTAGGATATCACCTACATACTTGGTCTGATGTAGAAATATTCCTTTTGGTGTCTGATCTACCTGTAACCCGAGAAAGAACTTCATCTCTCCCATGGCACTCAACTCAAATTCAGCTTTCATTACTGCTTCAAATTCTTTACACAATTCTTTGTTTTTGGAACTGAAGATTATATCATCAACATAAATCTATACTAGCAGTAAGTCACCATCCTTTTCTTTGATGAACAATGTGCAGTCAATCACTCTTCTGCCAAAGCCGTGTTTCACAAGATTAGTCGAGAGCTCCTCATACCATGCTCTTGGGGCTTGGTGGAGCCCGTAAAGAGCCTTATCCAGCTTGTAAACTCTGTCCCGATGATACGGATCCTCAAATACTTCGGTTAACTGACACACACTGTCTCCCGGATTTCACCATGAAGGAATGGACTCTTCACATTTAGTTGACAAACTTTAATCTTCATATAAGATGCATAGGCTAGGAAGATACGGATTGCTTCCTTTCTCACCACAGGTGCAAACACTTCATTGTAATCAATGCCTTCGACTTGTCAAAATCCTTGAACTTCAAGTTGAGCCTTGTTTCTAATTATGACCCCTTGGTCATCTTACTTGAAGTTCAAGACCCAATTAGTGCCAATGACCTTAGCACCTTTTAGTCTATCCACCAGTGTCCATACTCCAAACTTCTTGAATTAAAGAAGTTCTTCTTGCATGGCACTCACCCATGCCTCATCGTTTAAGGCTTCACTTACATATTTTGGCTCAAATTGAGACATAAAACATTGATAAGTACCGTCATGAAGGTTGCCTTTTTCCATGATTGAGGCATAATCAGCTGAGTATAGCTGATTTCTTGTCTGTACTCCTGATTATACATCCCCTATGACATTGTCCAGAGGATGATATACATTAAGTCGAGATCCAGGAGTGGTGGGCATGGCTACTTCTTGATCAAGATTTTGAATTCCTGGTTCAGTATCTGTAGCCGTTGGAGTGCGAAGTTCCGAAGTGTCAAAGGCATCAACATCTGAAGCTGGTGTACTTTCAGTATCAGGAACCTGTTCCTCCTGCTCCACCTGAACATTCTACACTTCTTCATTGTCAAAGGAAGAGTCACTTACCTACCTCCAGTGCTCCCCCTGAATGTCTAGAAGATTCACCGTGTGAACTTGATGTTGTCGAGTCTAGTGACGGTGTGTTTAAGACAACGTACATCATCTTGGTCAATAACTCATCATCAGAAGGGGAGTGGAGGATGTTGAAGGACTTAAAGAATCCATCATAATCGAAGAAGAATGCTGGTCCTTTTCCAGCAGGGGGATGGTGTATCTCTAAACGTCAATGTTGCACCACACTTCTACATGACCCGTTGAGTTGTTGTAAACTCTCTTATTCGGTATGTTGTATCCTAGAAAAATTCATTCTTCAACGTTTTCATTGAACTTCCCTGACTGAGTTTTCTTCAGCAGTGTACATGGTGCGTCAAATGGTTCGAGGTACTCCAGATTCAGTTTCCGTCGCTGGAGTAACTCATAGCACGTTTTACCATGATGTTTGACCACCAAGACTCAATTAAGGGTGTAACATGCATTAGCTACGGCCATGTTCCAAAATTGGATAGACAGTTTCGAGTCTGCTAGCATCGTTCGGGCTGTCTCTATCAAGCTTTGATTCTTCCTCTCAGCAATTCCGTTCATTTGAGGAGTGTAGCCAGATGTGAACTGGTGTACAATTCCTTTCTCTTTGCAGAATGCCTCCATCCACTGGTTCTAGAACTCGGTACCATTGTTCGAACGGATTTGCCTTACGTTTTAGCTTGTAGAGTGACTCCAATGTAGTTACCAACTCTTTGAATGATTCAAATGTCTCTTATTTGGATTTCAAAAACATCACCCAAGAAAATCTTGAGTAATCATCCGTAACTACATAACAGTACATACTGCCGGCAACACTCTTTGTACTGACTGGGCCAAACAGATCCATGTGAAGAAAATCTTGTTTCCTACTTCGCCTTGAGTTGTGATGTAACCTCCTTTATTTCTAGCAAATAAGACATGTCCTCCTTTAATTTGTTTCACATTTGAAAGGAGAGACAGGTTCTCGGTCATGTGCCTAGACGCCCCACTATCAACAATCCAGGTATTTGTGATAGCACTGTAATGGACACCCTGCACGTTCAGAGGAAATTATTAGTTTAAGTTTAGGACCCAAGCCTTAACTGGCTTGGGTGACCAGAGAAATCACACATAATCAACTCAACCCACTATCCATTTGAGGGTGAGCGCATATAATTCTTCATCTTGTTCTTATTATCAAACATTTCACTTGACTTCTCTTTCCATAAGCCAGTTTTGTATAAGGCCTGTTTGTGATAAACAGACGACTAGCTTATTGTTTGAACTTTAGGTTCATAGATTCTTTTTGATGGGCTAATTGGACTCCTTTTTGAAGAACTTGGTTTAGTGTCCTAAAGTTCAAATTTCTTTCTTGGAGTCTGATAATAAGCTCCTTTCTTTCCACAATTGCAGCAAGATCTCCCTTCTACATGTTGGGAAAATAGTCTCTGTGGGGAAGTGTGTGTGTGTTGGACCAAAAGAACCAATGAGCCAGATCAGAAAAACCTTTAAGTCCCACAGACATCATAACAACTGAAGTGGTCTACAACAGCTGAACACAAAGTCTGAAGACAAAGTCTGAAGACAAAGTCTGAAGACAAAGTCTGAAGACAAAGTCTGAAGACAACAGCTGAAGACAACAGCTGAAGACAAAGTCTAAAGAAAAAGTCTGAAGACAACAGCTGAAGACAAAGTCTAAAGACAACAGCTGAAGACAAAGTCTGAAGACAAAGTCTGAAGACAAAGTCTGAAGACAAAGTCTGAAGGCAAAGTCTGAAGGCAAAGTCTGAAGACAAAGTCTGAAGACAAAATCTGAGGACAACAGCTGAAGACAATATCTGAATACAAAGTCTGAAGACAAAGTCTAAAGACAACTGCTGAAGACAAAGTCTAAAGACAACAGCTGAAGACAAAGTCTGAAGACAACAGCTAAAGACAAGGTCTGAAGACAAAGAATGAAGACAAAGTCTGAAGACAACTGCTGAAGACAAAGTCTGAAGACAACTGCTGAAGACAAAGTCTGAAGACCAAGTTCTCAGAAGTTGCACAATAGCTGACGTAGTTCTTTTCAGTAGTTGTGATGGTTTACTTTTTAGTAGTTTGTAATCAGTAGTTTTACTTTATGTAAAACATCTGAGGTTCTTACACTGCAGATGTTATAACTTCAGTAGTTGTAATTTTAGCTTGTACTTAGCTTTTTGTGAAGGTGTCCTCAGTTGTTGTGGACATCTTCAGTAGTTTAGTCTACTTTCAGTTGTTTGTATAAATCAGTTAGTTGTCACTATCAAGTGACATCAGCTGATGTCACATTCCTTTATAAGAGGAATGTTGACCTAATTTCTTTGAAGCCGAAGCTTGTGCGTGAATGAAAATATTCTCTTTGCAGAAAACTGTCTCTCTCTATAACCGTCACTGTTTGATTGAATATTCATATTATTCTTGTTTAAATTTCGTCTAATTCTTGTTCTATTCTGCTGCAAATCTTAATCTAATTGATCAAACTAGATCCCGATCCTTTCAAATGGTATCAGAGCAAGATTAATCATTGATCGATTTAATAATTGATCATTGAAACTGCCCTTTTGATATCTAAGTTTGATCGAATTAGCAAATTTGCAAGAATTGGTTATATAGTTTGATTTTCTATTGCTTCCGGTGAATGAATTTGAGATTCGTCTTGTTTCAAACTGTGTTGTTGAGTTTTTGAGCTAGATTTGTTAAAATTTTGATAGGATCTCAGCATCTAGTTTGATCGATTCGAATGATTTCAGCAGCGGAATAGAGTACCAACTAGCACAATTTGAGCAAGAATACCAAAGATATTGCAATAAACAGAATTAGTTATAGAGAGAGAAAGTTTCTGCAAAGAGAATATTTCATTCAATCACACGCTTTCATGGTGGCAAAAAGTGTCACACCTACAATCAGGTCAATCATCCCTTATATAGGAATGTCGTGCTGGAACATTCCTTATATAGGAGATATGACGTGTGCTGATGTCACTTGATAGTGACATCTGACAGAATTATTTAAACAACTGAAACACAACTACTGAAGATGTCAAAACAGCTGACATCTTCTTACAAAAATACTAAGTGTTATCAGTTACTACAACTACTGAAATTACAACGACTGAAGAACAAGCTCTTCAGTCGTTTTACAAAACTACTGAAAGTAAAAACATAAAACTACTGATATCACAACTACTGAAGAAGTACTCTTCAGCTGTTATGACAAACTACTGAAACTTCAGTACTTGGTCTTCAGACTTGAACTTCAGACGTTTCATCAGTTGTTGATCTTCAGCACTTGTGGACTCTTCAGCTGTTGTACTTCAGTACTTTGGTCTTCAGCTTCAGCACTTGTGTTCTTCAGCTGTTGAGCTTCAGCACTTGTGTTCTTCAGCTGTTGTACTTCAGCACTTTTGTTCTTCAGCTGTTGAGCTTCAGTACTTGATCTTCAGCTGTTGAAGTCTTTAGCACTTGTCGAACTGCTGATGAAGCCTTCAGCAGTTGTTGTGATATCATGTGGGACTTAGAGGTTTTCTGATCTTGGCTCATTGGTTCTTTTGGTCCAACAAACTCCCCTTGAACCAATGCAGCTAAAACCTCTAATTGATTTATTTTCCCACTTATTGTTGGCATAATGGTTGGTCTTTTTCCTTCTTGATTAGTTGAGAAGATGACCCATATAAGCACTGGCCTGGGAATGAGTCTCTGATGATTTGGTTGGCAATGTATGGATGGGAGCTCTGTATTGGGGAATTGGACACTGAGCTGTTCCCCCATCCATGAGACTCACTTCCCAACTATGAGCCTGTAGGATTCCCTGGTGTAGGCCTCCAAAAATATAATTTGTTCCTCCATGGTGAGCTCCTCTGCCTCACCATCAAAGAATCCTTCTGGCCCATAGTACTCAGACAGGAATTTGACCTGTTTTCCATTTCTGAGTACCACTATTGTAATCTGTCTGTAAGCAAATTCATCAGGATGATGACCTTCTAACAGCAGTGGTAACTCATCCTTTCTGATCTCATTCAACCTCTTATACACCAGCCCCTTTTTGATCATTCTGTTCTCTAGCATCTTTTGTGGAGGCATGTTTGAGGTGTAGGCCTTTTTGAAATCTTCCAGGATTTCCCAGGATGAAACTACAATGGCCAAGGAGATCACTTCATCTACAATATTTTTGACTTAACCACTGTATCTCTGAGGGATGTTTTTCTTTTGTATTCTGTGAGCCACCCTAGGATCAGGCCAAATTCTTACTCTTTCTTTCACATACTGAAAAGTATGTCTAAGAGTATAGATCCTCTGAGCTTGTTTTTTCATATTGATGACGGAGGAAGTGGCTGCATAAGCTTTATCTACTCTCCTTAATAACTCTTCATCATGCAATCTGTGTTGTTCTTCTTCTTCTAAATTCACTTTAATTGCATCTCTTTGTTGCTCAGGAGTTATTGCAAGAGAGAGATCTTTGGCCTTAGGCAACTGCAGAACAGCTGAGATCGGCAGCCTATCTTCTTCATCATCATTTTCTTTTTCTTCCACAAGGCTCAACACCCTTCTCTTCTTCTGCTTAGGTGCATCATCGGCTGTTGGTTTTGAGGGTAAGGGAGTTGGTTTTGTGGGTTGTGGTTGTGGTTGTTTTGGAGAGGGAATGTTGACAGGCTGAGTAGCATTTTGGAGGTGAGTGTGGCTTTTGAGTGTTTGGCTAGCTCAGTCCTGCTCCCTGCTCCTGCTTCATTCAAAGCTTTGACTACTAAACCCTTAGTGTATGCTTCAGATGAATAGATCTTGGAGGTTATGGCCAAGATACTATCCCTGGTCCATGATTTTACTTCGATCAATGATCTCCCAAGGTATTTGCTGATAAATCTGATCATGATCTCAAGTCTCTCTCTATCCATAGTGCTGTAGCTGGCCCACCTTTGTTGGATCTCTTCGATCTCTAGTCTTCTTATTTCAGAATCCAGCTTTTCAGTGTCGAAACCTTGCCTAAACAACTGATCAATGATATTGTCCATTGATCTGCTGTGTTCAGCATCAGCCTCTTTAACCATTTCTTTCAAGTTCTTCTCTTTCTCAGCACTCTTCTTTTTCTTGTATGTGACATGAAAATATTTTTGACTTTCATGTACTTTTTCAATTTCAGCTCCCTTCTCAATCACATTCTCCTTTTCTTTTTCGGCCTCATACACACAATCCTTCTCTTTTTCCACCTCTTTATCCTTCTCTTTCTCTCGCTCCTTCTCCATCCTCTTTCTTTTAGCTTTCACTGCTGAACTCTCCCCCTTTTGGGTGCATTGGTTGCAAGGGATTGAGTAGCAGAAAGTTGTTGGCTCAGTACATCCTCCACTAGGGGTTGTAAGACAGAAGAAAGTCTCTTATCAATAGTTTTAATAACAAATTCGGTTAGCTGCGGTGTGATGAGAGATAGGGGATTTTGAGGGATAGCATCCATTTGCTCAGGGGGGTTTTGATTCTGAGAAATGGTGCCAGAAACAGAGGCAGGTGGCTGAGAATTTTGTAGTGGCTGTGTGTTTAAGGGACCTTCAGAGGAAGGTGCCATATGTTGGGTTGATGTGCTGGCAGAGGTCTTTCTCCTTGAGAGAGTTGGTCAAGTAGTTTTTGCAACCTACTGACTTCCTTCTCAAGGATTGTGTTCTGGGCAAGAACATCATAGAAAAAGCCCAGGTCATCATCAGCAGATGCTGAATCACCTGACCTCCTACTTGTAGCAGGATGTACATGCATTGGGTGTAGACCAGTTGTAGCATGTGCCCCTTTGTCTTGGAACTGGGGACTTCCAGCCTCAGGATTTTGTCCTTCATCAGCTGTTGCCTTTGGTGAGGTCTTAGGAATGTTACCAACCTCAGTCTGACCATATGCTGATGCAGAGGAGGTGGCAGCCTCACCAGATGTTCTGGTCTCCATATCCACACCAGGAGATAGAACATTTAAACCCCGGTGCTGTGGGTTGTCAGAAGCATGTGGATCCTCATCCTCAAGTGCTGTTGTTCTCCTCTTTGTTGGTGGTTGTAGGGGAGGAGGAGAGGCATGCAGCTGAGTCAGCACATTGGCAATTATAATGGTTGGGCTTTGAGGGGCATTTGCATGGGGGGAGGGGATAGAAACTGATTGCATCCGGGGAGAGGGATGCTCTTCAATAATAACCTCCTCAAGTGAGAGAGGTCTCAGCAATGTCGTTTCCCTTGAAATGGTTGCAACAGGATCCTTTTGAGAGAATACCTGTGCGGCTGTGGCTGGTTGAGTCGTTAACACTACTGGTGGTTTGAACCAGTAGGTTTATCCTGTTTGGGTGGTACAGGAGCATAATCAGGGGACTCATCTCCCTGATTAGCTTGTTTGGGTTTGGATTTTGGCTTGGTGGGGACTTTGGATTTGGCAATTGAAGTTGTGGGTTCCCGTTGCGTGGGTTTTAGCAACTGGGCAGCTTCTTTGAGAGATTGGTCGGAGTTATGCCTGGAGTATACCTCAGCTAGAACAGCTGGTGCAGGGACTCCAAGGCCAACAAGGCCATCAGTTTGTAATTCATTAAAAATTATGGCCATCAGAAACCTGGGATATAATAGCCATCTTTTTCCCATAGGGTTCTGTGCCAGATCTTTGATTTCTAGAAACATAATTTGTGAAAAATTTAAAGGTTGGTGTTCTAGAATGGAATATAATACCTGTTGCCACCAGGAAGACATTTGATCCCATGAGGATGTCTTCGAGGCTAAGCAAACATTCACCATATGAAATATTAATCGTTCAGCATCAGGGAAGTTCTTCTTCAGTATGGTAGCAGCTCGAAGATTTCCGTCGTACCCATTGTTGATAAAGGACATATCAGTTGTGCCCTTCGGGTACTCAGTCACACAAGCAGCATCTTGTAAATTTAGCACCCTACGAATGCTTTCAGGTGTAACCTCTACTTGGTTTTGGTTAACCAATGACCTAACAGAGATTTGGCCGGTAGGCACATCAGTGTGAATGTAGGCATTGGACCAAAACTGACTGAGTGACTCTGGGTAGATGGTCGGGTTTAAGAGCAGAGCTGTATTATATTGAGAATCAGCCATTAGGTCTATGGCGTGATCAAACTTTGTACAGAAGGCCGATTTCGTGAGATAGGCGACGCAGTTATGTCGGGGTTTTAGACTCATGGTTGCCATTTTTGAAAGTATGAAAGTCAGAAGAACGGCTAATGGAACGTTTGAGAAGAAGACAGGTATTTATAGGGTAGGGAGAGGAAAAGTCTGAAAGAAAACTACTGAAGGTTTTGGTGTGGTCATCAGCTGTTTGAAACTACTGATGACGTGGTATTAACCTTCAGAGGTTTAAAACGACTGACAGTGGTGGTGTTGTCATCAGTTGTTATAAAACAACTGAAGACTTGGTTTTGACCATCAGACGTTGAAACAGCTGAAGTCTTGGTGTTAACCATCAGTAGTTATGAAACTACTGAAGGTCGTGGTTTTGACTGCATATGATGTAAACAACTGAGGACTTGGTTTCTGTCATCAGTAGTTGTGAAACTACTGAAGATAGTGGTTTTGCCATCAGTTGTTGTAAACAACTGAAGACTTGGTATTAGTTATCAGTAGTTGTGAAACTACTGAAGACTGTGGTCTTGCTTCAGTTGTTTAGAAACAGCAGTTGTAGAAACAACTGAAGAGAAATTACTCATCAGCTGTTTTCGTCAATTCTTAGCTTTTCAGCTGTTTCATACTGTCCTAACACTTACTTATCAGACTTTTCATCTGCTTTTCAGTGTTTCATAGAACGTCAGTACTTATCTGTTTTTACTGATTTTAGTAGTTGTAACTACATCAGTAGTTGGAACTACATCAGTAGTTTAGAATAGATAAAGTACTTAGTACTTGTGAGGCATTTAGCCTTGAGTAGTTATAAAAACTACTGAGGGTAAAAGAACTCATCAGTACTTATATGTGACATGGTTACCAATGATCATAGTAATTACTGAGATCATCAGTAGTTGTCACTTATTCTAGCTGCAGCATACCAAGCCTTAACACCAGGTTGTGGAAAGTTGAACTATCCAAAGGCTTAGTAAAAATGTTTGCAAGCTCATCAGCACTAGGCACAAACATAGGATTAATTAGACCCTTTTCAAAAAATCTCTTATAAAGTGATGTCTAATTTCTATATGTTGGTCCTAGAGTGCTGGACCGGATTTTTGACCATGCAAAGAGCTGAAGCACTATCCATTAATAACGGAGTCTTAGTCTCTGTAATGCCATAATCCAAAAGTTGATTCTGAAGCCAGAGTACTTGGGATGTACAACTTGCAGCAGCAATGTACTCGGCTTCAGCAGTGGATGTAGCAACAGATGTTTGTTTCTTACTCTGCCAAGAAATCAAACAGTTGCCTAGGAATTGACATCCACCAGAAGTTGATTTCCTGGTCAACTTACACACCTGCATAGTCACTATCAGAGAAACCAACTAATTTGCAAGAGTGCCCAGTGGAATACCATAAACCAAGAGATTGTGTACCTTGCAAATATCTAAAGATCCTCTTGACTGCAATCAGATGAGACTCTTTAGGTGCAGCTTGAAATCTAGCACAAACACATGTAGCAAACATAATATCTGGTCTAGAAGCTGTTAAATACATCAAGGACCCAATCATACATCTGTAAAGCGTTTCATCAACAGCTTTACCTTTTTGATCAACATCCAATTGTGTGGTGTTGCACATGGGAGTAGAACAGGGCTTACAGTTTTGTAAATCAAACTTAGTTAAAAGATCTTTTGTATATTTAGACTGATGAATGAAAATTCCATCAGCTTTTTGTTTGATTTTCAAGCCTAGAAAGAACTGTAATTCTCCCATTGCACTCATGTCAAACTTCCTTTGCATTAATTTTGTAAAATCATCACACAACTGGGGATCAGAGGATGCAAATATAATATCATCAACATAAATTTGAACAACTAGCTTATGCTGATCCACCTTCTTAATAAATAAGTTTTATCGATGGAGCCTCTAGTGAAATTATTTTGCAGAAGAAAGTTAGATAATGTCTCATACCAGGCTCTAGGAGCTTGTTTCAACCCATAAAGAGCCTTATCAAGCTTGTATACCCATTCTGGGTGTTTATTATCCTCAAAGCCTGGTGGCTGACACACATAAACTTCTTCTTTTATTTTACCATATAAAAATGCACTTTTAACATCCATTTGAAAAACTTTAAGATTGTGGAGTGCAGCATAGGCTAAGAACAATCTAATTGCCTCTCAGTCTGGCTAAGGGCAAAGGTTTCATCATAATCAATACCTTCTTCTTATGCAAACCCCTGAACAACCAGTCTGGCCATGTTCTTAACAATAAGCCCATTTTCATCTGTTTTATTCGAAACACCCATTTAGTGCCTATTGCACACTTACCTGGGGGAAGAGGAACAAGCTCCCACACTTGCTGCTTTTTGAACTGAAGAAGCTCAAGCTGCATTGCTTCAACCCATCCATTGTCTCTAAGTGCAACATGATAATTCTTTGGCTCTAGCTGACTGATGAAGAGAGCATAGAAGCAGAAATTGGACAATTGACTTCTGGTTGAAACTCCAGCATTGATATCACCAATGATTCGAGACATTGGGTGATTCTTCAGCTCTGGATAAACAATGAGATCAGTGCAAGTGTTTGTAGATCCTTTAGCAGCAACAGATGTTGATGTAGACTCTTGAAACCATGTAGATGGTGGCAACTCAAATGAAGTTGAAGATGCAGAAATCTCATCAGCACTTGTTGTGGATGAAGCTACTGAAGATACAGGAGCATCAGGTTTAGAGGACACAGGCAGTTGGTCACTAAACCTGAAGAGGTGAGTACTGCTATCATCATCATCATCAGCACCAGCAGTACCACCAGGTGGTGAACTGTTGATAGGAGCAACAGTAGGAGTTTGATAAGGAACATATTGCAGTATGTCCAAATCAAATAGCTCCACAGGGCTTTGTGGAATCTTGTCCTTTGGAGATTCATTAAACTTAACATGTAGAGTCTCTTCAACCATCTTTGTTCTACAGTTGAAGACTCTGTATGCTTTGCAAGTTGTGATGAATAACCAACAAAGTACCCTGCATCCACCTTAGGATCAAAATTTTGGAGTTGATCCCGTGTGTTGAGAATGAAACAAGGACACCAAAAGCTCTGAAGAATGAAATTAGAGGGGCCAAATGATGAAGAACTTCATATGGAGTCTTCATCAACCTCTGATTTACTAGAACTCTATTCTGTACATAGCAAGCTGTATTGACAGCTTCAACCCAAAAAGTCATTGGCAGTCCAGAATCAGCCAACATGGACCTTGCAGCTTCAATAAAGGTCCTGTTCTTTCTCTCCACTACTCTATTTTGTTGAGGAGTTCTTGGAATGCTAAACTGCCTCTTGATTCCCTTTGAGAGGTAGAACTCATCAAGTGTATTGTTTCTGAATTCTGTTCCATTATCACTTCTAATACACTTGACTGAGAGGGAATACTGCTTCTCAACATACAACACAAAGTTGATAATCTTTGAGCTGCCTCATCCTTTGAATGCAAGAAGAAAGTCCATACAAATCTGGAGTAATCATCCACAATTACCAGACATTATTTCTTCTTAGCCACTCATCACTCTCACAGGACCAAAGAGATCCATGTGAAGAAGCTGTAAGCAGGCAGTGGACTTAGGTTCTTCTATGGAGGGAAATGAAGCTTTGTGTTGTTTTCCTTTTAAACAAGCAGTGCAGTTATCTTCATATTTGTACTCCTTCATAGGCAGTCCCCTTACTAAACCATGGTTTGTCAGCTGATTCATGTTTTTGAGATTAACATGACCCAGTCTTCTATGCCATAGAGTAGATTCTTGAGGGGAAGCCTTGGAAAATAGGCAAGGATGGCCTTTGAGATCTATCTTCTTGGAAAGATCTAAGGCATACACTCTTCCTGTCCTGTTGGCCTTCAGGAGAGTGTATTCATCCAACACCTTCTCAATCAAACTTAGAACTTTGGATGACAGAATCCGATAGTTCTGACTGGTGAAAAGAGCAACATGGCCTTCTCACACATTTGACTGACATTCAAGAGGTTGTACTTGAGATTTTCCACATGTTAACATCATCAAACTTTATTTCCCCATTGGAAACAAAGCCTTTGCCGATGATGTAACCCTTTGCATCATTGCCAAATGACACAAATCCCTTCCTTCCTTGAGAGTAGTCATTAAGAAGTGATCTGTTTCCTGTCATATGCATGGATCCTCCACTGTCTACATACCAGATGCCTCTGTGGCATGTTGAAGAACCCTGCAAAACACAACAAATTAGTTAGATTTTGAGACCCAAACCTTTTTGGTTTTGGGCCTGTTCTCATCAACAGATGGTAAACTAACAGGTTGTTGGAAACAACAGCCTGAGAGGAAGAAGATGGTGAAGAGAGGAATCCTTTGGCTTGGACCTCCTTTTCTTGGTTTCAACATAGGAACATCTACTTGGTTAACTCTTCCCAATAGATGTTGAACCATCATAACCAGTTGAGTTTGATTTTGTGATAAAGCTTTCAGCTCTTCAGACACATTGGCATTGGAGTTTGATAAGTTCCTATGTTGCACCTTCTTCTTTTGAGCAATCTCAGCTGTTACCTATTTAACCCCTTCCTTTTTGGATTTCTTTTTGGACTTAAGGGTTATAGGATTTGATGTTGCTGGTACAAATGTGGCTTCAAACTCAGCTTTCATTTTAACCATTTTCTCTTTAATTTCCTCTTTATGTTTGAGTTTGGATCCTCTTTTGTACCAACAATCATCTGTAAGATGATTGAACAAACCACATATTTCACATGGTTTCTTCTTCATCTTATGTTGATCATCAACTAAAGAGAATGAAACTACTGAAGATTGGTTCTTCAGTACTTTGGAAGCACTATTTGCTTTCTTGACTTCCTCTTTAGTAGTCTTCAACCCTTTCTACTGACAGTTTTCTTCTCTTCAGTACTGATAGTAGTTGAGTTTGAACTTCAGGTGTTAAATCTTGCTCTCCAGTCCTTTCAGGACTTCCAGAAATAACTCCTGAGTTGATCAACTCTTTGATCATGTGAGTGTCAGTATTTGAACCATCAAGATCAGCTGATAGGTTCAATGAGGGAATAATACTAACTTCAACTTCTGATGGTGCTCTATCAGAAAGTGAATCACATGATGAGGTGGATTGGTTATTGCTTTCTCCATTAGATTTCACTTCTGCTCTTGAAGCAAAATCTGTAGGAGGAGCAGTGTGATTATAACCAATGCCAAACTTCACATTGGAAGCTGATTGCTTACTAAGAAGCATTTCAAAACCTTTGCATGATTGTACCCATCGATCACACTCTACTGTGTGACTGCAAGGGTTCTTTGAGGTCTTTGTACTTTTCTAAAAGTACATCTTCCCTAGCCTTATCATCACTAATTTGGCAGTTTAAGTTTATAAATCTCATCATTTTTCTCTTTAAGCATAGACTCAAACTCAGCTTTTCTTTTGGAAATGATCTTTTCTAGCTCTATGTTCTTATTAATTAAAGCTACATTTGCTTCTCTAATAGAGGCAAATGCTGCTGTGCATGTTTCAGAATATAATTTGGCCTTAGCCTCAGAGGATACCTGTGATACCTGTGATACCTGTGATGAAGAGGCATTTGAGGACGATCCATCTGCAGACTCCAGAGCCATAAGTGCCAGATTCCCAAAAGGACTGTCACCACCATGTTGACCAGCACCTATGAACAGTTGTTCATGACTAGACATGTCATTTGGTAAACTTCTCCAGTCAACAACTCCGGGGGTGAAGAAGCTGTGTTGTTGAGGTTGAGGAGGTTGATGAGATTGATATGGTTGAGGCTCAGGAAGAGCATGTGGTTGTTGAGCAATAGGTGCTTGAACCTGACTGGTTTGTGGCATGTAATAACAAGGGTAAGGATATGGCATTGGACCCTGAGGAACAAAATATGCAGGAGATTGTGGTTGAGAATGATGACCAGCATTGACATGATGTTGCCCTCTATGTTGTTGACTATTGCCAGGGAAAGTCACAAAGGGTGCAGGAGAATTAGATCCAGATGATCTACATTCTCTAGCAAAGTGTCCAAGCCTGTTGCATTTGTGACACTTCAATTTACTCTTGTCAAAACCAACTTTGGTTTTGCCAGAGAGTCCTGGGAACTTTCTTCCAGTTCTTTTGTAGAACTTCTGAGATCTGATATTTATCAAGGCCATTTGGCTCAAAATATCCATCTCTTCTAAGTCATCATCAGCAATCCCCTTGAGATCATCCATGATGAAGCATAGATTGTCATTATTACACCCAGTAAACTGACTATCAACACTCACAAATGCAGAATCAGAAGTGTTTGAAGAGAAATCAATATGCTCATCATACTGGCATTCAGATGAAGCATATTCTGACTCATGACCAACCAAGGCAGTGTTTCCTGGTACAAAGTCATCAGTGAGCTTTCCAGATGATAACAGTTTTCATTTCCGTTCTATCTCTCTCTCAAATGTGAGCAATTTCCCATGGAGTTGGGTGAGAGATAGTTTGTCCAAATTTGCACTAGAGCGTAGGACAATAGTATATGTGTCCCATCTCTCAGGCAGTGATCTGAGAAATCTGTTATTCATCTGGCTATTGGTGTACTCATGTTTGACCATTTTTAATTCAGAGATCAAACAAGAGAACCGCTCAAACTGTTGAGTCAGTGTCTCACCCTTCCTATGAGAGAATGTCTCATATTGTTGGGCAAGGATTTCTCTATTATTTGCCAAGACCTTATCTGTTCCTCCGAATTGTTCTTTCAAGGCATTCCAGAGGTCATGGGCAGTTTCATAATGCATTAGCCCAGAATAGATTTCATTGGGCAGTGCCATGGCCAGAATTCCATGGGCTTTTGCATCTATTTCAAACAATTTCTTATCCTCATCTGAGTATTGCTCCTTCCTCTTCGGAACCATTTGATTGGTTTCCGGGTTATTCACCATAGGCTTGTGTGGATCATGTACCACTGATGTCCAACAACCTGAACTATTAACGTACAGGTGATGGAGCATTCGTCGTTGCCATATGTTGTACTCATTCCTAACCAGCATCGGAGGCTTGGTTGAGGAACCAGTATTGTGAGAATCATTGGAAGGAGTAGTCATTTTAGAAAATTCAGACAAATTCAAATAAACAAAACAAATTTAGCTCAAAACCACTAAGAACCTCAATTAAAATAGCCAAAAGCGACAGAACTTCAATCTCTATAACAGATTCGTGCGAATTTGCTAGTTCGATCAAACTTAGAGCAAGCGAGCAGTTTCAATGATCAATTGTTAGATTGATCAATGATTAACCTGCTCTGATACCATTTGATAGGATCTCAGCATCTAGTTTGATCGATTCGAATGATTTCAGCAGCGGAATAGAGTACCAACTAGCACAATTCGAGCAAGAATACCAAAGATATTGCAATAAATAGAATTAGTTATAGAGAGAGAAAGTTTCTGCAAAGAGAATATTTCATTCAATCACACGCTTTCGTGGTGGCAAAAAGTGTCACACCTACAATCAGGTCAATCATCCCTTATATAGGAATGTCGTGCTGGAACATTCCTTATATAGGAGATGTGACGTCTTCTGATGTCACTTGATAGTGACATCTAACAGAATTATTTAAACAACTGAAACACAACTACTGAAGATGTCAAAACAGCTGACATCTTCTTACAAAAATACTAAGTGTTATCAGTTACTACGACTACTGAAAAGAAACTACTGAAACTACAACGACTGAAGAACAAGATCTTCAGTCATTTTACAAAACTACTGAAGGTAAAAACATAAAACTACTGATATCATAACTACTGAAGAAGTACTCTTCAGTTGTTGTGACAAACTACTGAAACTTCAGTACTTGGTCTTCAGACTTGAACTTTAGACGTTTCATCAGTTGTTGATCTTCAGCACTTGTGGACTCTTCAGCTGTTGTACTTCAGTACTTTGGTCT
This sequence comes from Flaveria trinervia, assembly GCA_025506515.1. Classification (NCBI taxonomy): domain Eukaryota; kingdom Viridiplantae; phylum Streptophyta; class Magnoliopsida; order Asterales; family Asteraceae; genus Flaveria; species Flaveria trinervia. Next base: position 66,089,581 of record CM046455.1, read on the forward strand.
TCAGCTTCAGCACTTGTGTTCTTCAGCTATTGAGCTTCAGCACTTGTGTTCTTCAGCTGTTGTACTTCAGCACTTTTGTTCTTCAGCTGTTGAGCTTCAGTACTTGATCTTCAGCTGTTGAAGTCTTCAGCACTTGTCGAACTGCTGATGAAGCCTTCAGCAGTTGTTGTGATATCATGTGGGACTTAGAGGTTTTCTGATCTTGGTTCATTGGTTCTTTTGGTCCAACAAATTTCATTGAACCTGTTTGAATCGGTGAAAATGGCTACATCAATCAATGATCCTCACAATACTGGCTCTTCAACAAAGCCTCCAATGCTTGTTAGGAGTGAGTATAACATATGGCAACCCCGAATGCTCCATCACCTGTTTGTCAACAGTTCAGGTTGTTGGAAATATATGGTTCATGGACCATATAAGCCTATGGTGAGTACTCCGGAAACCAATGAGATGGTTCTGAAGAAGAAAGAGCAATACTCAGATGAAGATCTGAAACTATTTGAAATTGATGCTAAAGCCCATGGAATTCTGGCCATGGCACTGCCTAATGAAATCTATTCTGGACTTACACATCATGAAACTGCTCATGACCTCTAGGTTGCTCTGAAAGAACAATTTGGAGGAACTGATGAGGTCTCGGCAAACAATAGAGAGATCTTTGCCCGGAAATATGAGACATTCTCTCATAGAAAGGGTAAGTCACTGACTCAACAGTTTGAGCGATTTTCCTGTTTGATATCTGAGCTGAAAATGGTTAAACATGAATATACAAATAGTCAGATGAACAACGGATTCCTCAGATCCCTGCCTGAGAGATGGGACACATAAACTATTGTCCTACGCTCTAGTGCAAATCTGGACAATCTATCTCACAACCAGCTTCATGGGAAACTGTTAACATTTGAAAGAGAGATAGAACAGAAAAGGAAACTGGCTTCATCCGGGAAGCTCACTGATGATTTTGTACCAGGGAATACTGCTCTGGACAGTCATGAGTCAGAATATGCTGCATCAGAAAGCTCTTATGATGAGCATATAAATTTCTCTTCAAATAGTGGAGATCCTACTTTTGTTGGTGTTGATAGTAATTCAGGGTGTAGTAGTGATAATTTGTGCTTTTTGATGGATGATTTGAAAGGAATTGCTGATGATGATCTGGAAGAGATGGATATTTTGAGCCAAATGGCATCAATCAATATCAGATCTCAAAATTTTTACAAAAGGACTGGTAGAAAATTTCCTGGTCTCTCTGGAAAAACCAAAGTTGATTTTGACAAGAGCAAGTTCAGGTGTCACAAGTGCCATAGACTTGGACATTTTGCAAGAGAGTGTAGATCATCTGGATCTAACTCTTTTGCACCCTTTGTGACCTTTCCATGCAATAGCTCACAAAACAAAGGGCAACATTCTACCAGTTCTGGTCATCATTCACAAATTCAATCATCTTCTGCATATTTTGTCCCTCAAGGTCCAATGCCATATCCTTATCCCTATTTTTACATGCCTCAGTCCGGTCAGGTTCCAGTACCCATAGCTCAACAACCACATGCCCTACCTGAACCTCAACCATCTCAATCAAATCAACAATCTCAATCTCAATCACATCAAAACTTTTTCACACCTGGAGTTGTTGACTGGAGTAGCTTACTAGATGATCTTTCTGGTTATCCTGAACAATTGTTTTCTGGTGCTGGTCAACATGGTGGTGAAAATCCTTTTGGAAATCTTGCTCTTATGGCCCTAGAGTCTACTGATGGTTCATGCTGAAATGCTTCATCATCAGAGGTACCACAGGTATCTTCTGAGGCTAAGGCCAAGTTGTGTTCTGAGTCATGCATAGCTGCTTTTGTCTCAATTAGAGAAGCAAATGTAGCTTTAATTAATCAAAATCTGGACCTAGAGAAAGTGATTTCCAAAAGAAAAGCTGAGTTTGAGTTTGTCTTAAATGAAAAAGATGATGAGATTTACAAATTAAAATGCCAAATCACTGATGATAAGGCAAAGGTAGAGGTCATTTTAGAGAATCCTAAGAATCTCAAAGAAACACTTGCAGCTACTCAAGTTGAGTGTGAACACTGGGTAACATCCTGCAAGGGGTTTGAAATGCTTCTCAGCAAGCAAACAGCTTCAAATGTGAAGTTTGGGATTGGGTATAATCACACTGTACCTCCTATGGATTTTACTCCCAAGATAGAAGTAAAATATGAAGGTGAAAGCAATTCCCAAACCACATCATCATGTGTCTCATCCTCAAGTGATAATCCAAAATCAGAGGATGAAGTCAGTGTTAGTACCTCAGCTAATCAATCTGCTGATGGTCTCACTGCTGATAAACACATGATCAAAGAAAAACTGAGCACTTCAGGTGTTGTCACACAAAGTATTCAAAGTACTGAAGGGCAAGTAACAACACCTGAAGAGCATTTCAAACTAAATGAAAACAACATGGTTTGACAACTGCTGAAGAGTCTATCTGGAAATCCAAAAGTACTGATAGAAAACATCTGAAGAACAAATCGTCAGTTGTTACAAATCCTTTAGTACTTAACATAAGTACTGAGAGGAAGAAAGTACTGAAGAACACACCTTCAGTAGTTTCATCTTCTTTAGCAGTTGAACAATAGAAGATGAAGAAAAAGCCATGTGAAATATGTGGTCTATTCAATCATCTCATTGATGAATGTTGGTACAAAAAGGGTTCCAAATTCAACAAAGATAAAATCATTAAAAAGAAAACTAATAAAATGAAAGATGAATTTGAAACCAAGTTTGTGCCACAAACATCTCAAACTGATAACCCAAAGTTCTTACAAAAATATAAAAAGAAGGAAGGGGTTTATCATAAAACAGCTGAACGTATTCCTCATGGAATATCAAAACACCAGACTAAGTCTGTGTCTTTCAAAAAGGAGGACATGGTGAGTCACAGGAACCAATCTAAAACAAGTACTCATGTGTCTGCTGAACTGAAGGCTTTAACAACCAATCAGACACAACATGTTATGATGGTTCAACATCTGTTGGGGAGAGTTAACAAAATAGATGTACCTGTGATTAAACCATTGAAAATGAAAACTAAGCCAAAATCAAAGGAATCCTTTTCAGCACCATCTCCACCTTCAAAGGTTGTTAATCATGACAAATCAGTTAGTATAAAGTCTGTTGATGAGAACAGACCCAAAACCAAAAAGGTTTGGGTCTCAAAAGCTAACTAGTTTCTTGTGACAAATGCAGGGTTCTTCAGCATGCCATAGAAGCATCTGGTATGTGGATAATGGAGGATCTATGCATATGACAGGGAGCAGTTCTCTTCTTCTTGACTACTCTCAAGGAAAGAAGGGATTTGTATCTTTTGGTAATGATGCTAAGGGTTACATCATCGACAAAGGCTTTGTGTCAAATGGTGAGATAAGATTTGATGATGTTAACCATGTGGAGAATCTCACGTACAACTTGTTGAGTGTCAGTCAAATGTGTGATAAAGGGCATGTTGCACTTTTCACCAGCCGGAACTGTCAGATTCTGTCTTCCAATGTTTTGAGAATGATTGATAAGATATTGGATTAATATACTCTCCTGAAGTCCAACATGATTGGAAGAGTATATGCCTTAGACTTATCAAAGAAAATTGATCTAAAAGGCCATCCATGTCTATTCTCCAAGGCCTCTCCTCAGGAATCTGAACTATGGCACAGCAGGCTTGGTCATGTGAATCTTAAAAACATGAACCAGCTTATCCATCATGGTTTAGTGAGAGGTCTGCCATTAAAGGAGTTCAAATGTGATGACAACTGTTCTGCTTGTTTAAAAGGAAAGCAACACAAAGTATCATTCCCTCCAATAGAAGAACCAAAGTCCACTGCCTGCTTGCAATTACTACATATGGATCTTTTTGGTCCAGTAAGAGTGATGAGCATGGCAAAGAAAAAATACTGTCTTGTAATTCTGGATGATTATTCCAGATTTGTATGGACCTTCTTCTTACATTCACAATATGAGGCTGTTCAAATCATCATCTACTTTGTGTTGTATGTGGAAAAGCAGTACTCCCTTCCAGTCAAGTGTGTGAGGTGTGATAATGGCACCGAATTTAGAAACCACACACTTGATGAATTCTATTTATCTAAGGGAATCAAGAGGCAGTATAGCATTCCAAGAACTCCTGAACAAAATAGAGTGGTGGAGAGAAAGAACAGGACCCTTATTGAAGCCGCAAGGTCAATGTTGGCTGATTCTGGTATGCCACTAACCTTTTGGGCTGAAGCTGTCAACACAGCTTGCTATGTGCAAAATAGAGTGTTAGTAAATCAGAGGTTGATGAAGACTCCTTATGAATTGTTACATCATTTGGCCCCTCTGATTTCCTTTTTTAGAGCATTTGGGTGTTCCTGTTACATTCTTAACACAAAGAATCCACTTCAGAAGTTTGAATCAAAGGTGGATGCAGGGTACTTTGTTGGGTATTCATCTACTTGCAAGGCATACAAAGTTTTTAATTGCAGAACAAAGATATTTGAAGAAGCCTTGCATGTAAAGTTTTATGAATCTCCAAAGGACAAAATCCCACAAAACCCTGTGGAGTTATTTGATTTGGACATACTGCAATATGTTCCTTATCAGTCTCTAGGTGTTGCAGATTCTGTGAATCCATCATCTCCTGTGACTAGTCATCCATCTGTTGATACAAATGCAAGGTTTAGTGATCACCTGCCTGAGTCTACTAAACTTGATGTTCCTGTAGCTTCAGCAGTTCCATCCACAACAAATGCTGATGAGATCTCTGAATTCTCTACTTCATTTGAATTGCCATCTCATTCTAGGTTTCAAGACTCTGGATCAACATCTGTTGCTGCTGAATCTACTACAAACACTTGCACAGATCTTATTGAGTACTAAGAACTAAAGAATCACCCCATGTCTCAGATCATTGGTGACATCAATGCTGGTGTTTCAACTAGACGTCAATTGTCCAATTTCTCCTTTTATGCTCTCTTCATCAGTCAGCAAGAGCCAAAGAACTATCATATTGCATTAAGAGACAATGGATGGGTTGAAGCCATGCAACTTGAGCTTCTTCAGTTTCAAAAGCAGCAAGTATGGGAACTGGTTCCTCTACCCCAAGGTAAGTATGCAATAGGCACTAAATGAGTGTCTAGGAATAAAACTGATGAAAAAGGTCAAATTGTCAAGAACAAGGCTAGACTGGTTGTACAGGGGTTTTCACAAGAAGAAGGTACTGATTATGATGAAACCTTTGCCCCTGTAGCTAGACTGGAGGCAATCAGTTTGTTCTTAGCTTATGCTGCTTTCCATAATCTTAAAGTTTTTCAAATGGATGTCAAAAGTGCATTCTTATATGGTAAAATAAAAGAAGAAGTTTATGTGTGCCAACCACCAGGTTTTGAAGATCATAAACATCCAGATTGGGTGTATAAGCTTGATAAGGCTCTTTATGGGTTAAAACAAGCTCCAAGAGCCTGGTATGAAACACTGTCTAACTTTCTTCTTCAAAAAAATTTCACTAGAGGCTCCATAGATAAAACTTTGTTCACTAAGAAAGTAGGCATGCATAAGCTCCTTGTTCAAATTTATGTAGATGATATTATTTTTGCATCCTCTAATCCACAGTTGTGTGATGCCTTTACTAAGTTGATGCAACAAAGTTTGAAATGAGTGCCATGGGAAAATTACAGCTCTTTCTGGGTTTGCAAATCAAACAAATGGCTGATGGAACTTTCATTCATCAGTCAAAATATACAAAGGATCTGTTGAAAAAGTTTGATTTACAAAATTGGAAGCCTTGTTCTACTCCCATGTGCAGCACCACACAACTGGATGCTAATCAGAAATGTAAAGCAGTTGATGAAACTCTTTACAGATATATGATTGGTTCCTTGATGTACCTTACAACTTCTAGACCAGACATTATGTTTGCTACTTGTGTCTGTGCTAGATTTCAAGCTGCACTTAAAGTATCCCATATGATTGCAGTCAAAAGGATCTTTAGATACTTGCAAGGAACTCAATCTCTAGGACTTTGGTATTCCACTGGGCACTCTTGCAAATTAGTTGCTTTCTCTGATAGTGACTATGCAGGGTGTCAATTAACCAGAAAATCAACCTCTGGTGGATGCCAATTTCTAGGCAATTGTCTAGTTTCTTGGCAGAGTAAGAAACAAACTTCAGTTGCTACATCCGCCATATAATCTCCATTCTTTCTAGTTCATTCTCGTCCACCTGCTCGTAATCTTCATCCACCAGATGGCAATTTCGGATCTTTCCTGCAACTAGACCATCATAAGAATGAACAGCCCCTGCTAGAAGGTCCATATGCTCCTTTGCAACCTCCATAGTAATATTTATGAGATTCTCGGTCTTTAACTTCATAGCATTTGCTTCAGGTGAGATATATTTGGTACTAGATGTCCCTAACAATTTAGATTCCTAAGCTGTAGATTAAGAAGGAGCGATTGAACTAGACACAAACGCTATTTGAAGAGGTGCTCCTGAAGTGGTTGAACTGGAAGAAGAGTTATAAAGTGATGGATTTTAGTCATAGGATCCTTTTTGTGACCTGTACTTCATCCTCAGTTCCTCCTCCCTCAATTTCAGGATGAAATCATTTATGTCTAATTTTGCTTGTATATTGTTCTGTCTCAAATTAGACACAAACGAGTCCCACTTCTCTGACAGACCATCGTCAAAGCTTGAGACCTTATCTTCCATTGACGTTGAGACCCCATGAGCGTGCAGTTCACTCATTAGATGGTAGAACCTGTCTATGACATCATCCAAGCTTTCTTTACCCATCGAAGAGAAGTTATCAATCTCCTTCTTCAGAGCCTTTTCCTTTAGAACTTTCAACGTTGCATTCCCGTCGTATCATTTCTCCAAAGCTTCCCATAACTTCTTTGCCTGTTTGTTCTCAGAAAATTGATGGAATATGTCTTTTGGTATTGACTAAGTCAATAGGGCATACACCTTCTTTTCTGCATTATACTTCGCTTTCTGGCTGTCACTCATACCACCCAAGGTTAATTTAACACCATCAGCACCAACCGGCATACTATAACCTGTCTCAATAGATTCTCAAAGGTTGGGATCAACTCCATTAAGATAGATCTCGAATTGATGCTTCCATTGTGGATAATCATCTAATGTTATAAGTTTAGGTGGTTTATTATAATTCCCAATCTCATTTTCTAGAAGCAAAAGGTACTGGATCCGTGAGTCCCTACCAGCAGTAAACACAGAGAATTGATTTTCCATCTCTTTAACTTTGAACTTTAGAACTCAAATGATTTACTTGTGTGAATGGACAGATGCGAATGGACAAATGCGAATGAGTCACTCGTGTGACAAATGCGGATGGCCAATGCGGATGACTCAGTCGTGCGAATGAGAGGTGCGAATGAATTCAATCGTGGGATTGGATTCAGTCGTGCGTATGCAGTGTGCGATTGGAGACAAAAGAATGAAGATGTTCAGTCATACGAATGGATGAGCAACTGAGTTCAATCGTGCGAATGGGAGGTGCGATTGAGTTTAGTCGTGCGACTGAGTCAATCGTGCGACTGAAGGTTGCTATTTTTTGCAAAATCGGAGGTTTTTGACACTTTGACGCAAAAACACGATTTTTCAAGAACCCTAATCTACCGTATGCTGAAAAACGTAAACTTTTAGACCTGGAGACGTCAAAAACATTGTTTTATTCAAAAAAGGTCTCTTTTGAATGAAAAACGTGATTTTTGCACCGAAACTAATCGAATCACACGCAAAATCAAGAGCTAAGCACTGACACCACTTGTTAGGACCGTGTACGTATGGTGTACTAACTGACTATGCATGTATACCTAATCAAATAGCGCGGAATCCAATTTGATTGGCGATCCAATCAGTGAGAATGCTGATCGATCAATCTAACGATTAATGAAATATTAAGACCGATTAACACACTATCAACTGCGAACTATGAAGTTGGAACAGGCTCTCTAGAGTCTCTGCACGGCTAGGGTATGAATATGTGTCAAAAGTCTTGAGTTGTTATGTTTTTCCACAAATTAAGTGGTATTTATAGGTTAGGGTATTTCAATCCTACGACTGAACCATTAGCATGGTTCAGTCGTGCGACTGAACCATGTGATTGATTCATATGCATAACTAAATGTTCAATCATGCGAATGAGTCAATATTATATCTTAATCGTGTGACTGATCCAGTCTCCTGGTTCAGTCGTGCGACTAGTCCATTAGCATGAAGTATTCATGTGTATGGTCCATTAGCATGGTTCATTCGCATAGAGACTTCATACGATTAAGTTTGAACATGTTTCTCAATCATTATTGACTAAGAACTATGCATAATAACCACGACCTATATAGTTTGTTCAACATACTTTATCACACAATAAACAATGAAACATTAAACATTATAAGCATCAATCACATATTGTATTTCATTCAACTAATCCACTACATATATGTAAGACATGTCAAAAATTTTACATTTAGCTCCTAACAAGTTCAAACTTCCAAAAGTGGTATGGAAGTCAAAGAAAGACCAAGTGAGTAAAGGTTCTCCATCAATAACAACTAAAGATCCTCAAAGCACAACTACAGGATCTATCACTATTTTGTTACCTTCTACTTCCTTTGATAAGCCCAAGACCAATAAGGCTTGGATTTCCAATTGTAACTAATCATTTTCTTTATGCAGAAACAACTTAAGACAAACAAGGATATCTAGATCATTGATAGTGGCTATTTCAGGCACATGAAAATTAATAGGTCTCTACTACAAAATGTTGAAAGAATTAATGGAGGGCCAGTTGCCTTTAAAGGAGATGAAGGAGGTTACATTTTTGGAAGGGGCAAGGTCACAAATGGTAAGCTCAACATTGAGAAGGTAAACTTTGTCAATGAGCTAAGGTACAATCTTCTGAGTGTATCCTAATTTTGTGATTAGGATCATAACATGCTCTTTACTAAGCATGAGTGCATTGTTCTCAAGCCCGGGTTGATTATTCCTCATGAGCATATCCTGCTCAGAGCCCCCAAGAGAGAGAACATGTACAAGATGGATTTGCAAGAAACATATCCCTCAGGAGAAGTTCATGCTTTCTATCTAAAGCTAATAGTGATAAGTCTTTCCTCTGGCATAAAAGAATATGACATGTAAACTCAAAAAACATGGATAAACTAATTAAAAAGGATTTCGTAACTAGAATGCCAAAGAAAGAGTTTACAAGTGATGATCATTGTGTTGCATGCCTGAATGGGAAGCAACATAAGGTATCTCACAAGCCTAAGGAAAGAAACTCCATCACTACACCCCTACACTTGTTACATATGGATCTCTTTGGCCCCACCAGTGTAATGAGTCAACGAATGACCTCTTATTGTTTTGTGATCACAGATGACTTTACAAGATTCACTTGGCTCTTTTTCCTTTAAATTGAGGATGAGACTCCTGTGATTCTGAAGAATTTCATCTTAAAGATTAAGAATCAATATGATCATAAGGTTAAAACTATAAGATGTGATCAAGGAACTGAGTTTAAGAACCAAATCCTTGATACATTTTGTGATGAAAAGGGAACAAGACAAAATAGTGCTCACCGGACTACTCAGCAAAATGGTGTTGCTGAGAGGAGAAACAGGACACTGATTGAAGCTACAAGAACCATGTTGTTTGACTCTAAGCTGCCCATCACCTTCTGGGCAGATGAAGTCAACACTGCCTGTTATATGCAAAACAGAGTTTAAGTGGTTAAGACTCATGGCAAGACTCCATATGAACTTTGGCACAAGAGGAAACCTTTTAATTGGTTTTCTCAGGTTATTTGGATGTCCTTGCACCATCTTGAATACCAATGATCAAATTGCCAAACTTTTTTTAGAAATCAGATGATGGACTTTTCATTGCATACTCTTCTCAAGCCACGACTTATAGAGTATACAATCTTAGAACTAGAATTGTTGAGGAGTCAACCAATGTGACTTTCAATGAACACACACCCAGTGTGGCTGATCCTAGTCCTGATTGGTTATTTGATCTTGATTTAGTTACGAACTATTTTAACAAATCTTGTGAGAATGTTTCAGGACCTATAGATATCTTACCACCAGGTTATCATGATCAAAGATTTGAGATAAGAAGAGCTTCAAGAGATAAATCTTTAGCTCTAGTGGTAACTAATCATGCAAATGAAGCTTCTACTAGCACGTCAATGACAAATCCTGCTGATGCCTCTGAACTACCTTCAAATTCTAGCTTAGAGGTACACAACTCAGATGAAGAAGTTTCAAATGTTGATGAGCATGGTGGTGGTGTCAATGATCAAGAATTTCTTGATGCTGATGAGCACTTCATTGATGACAACATCAATGATGTCACACACTCATTGGATCAAGTCTCTCTTGATAAGTGTGCTGATGTGGTGGGAGAAACATCAATGACAGATCTAAATTTTTCTAATTTAGATCTCTCTCAAAAACTTGTTATGATCCCTCAGCTAAGGATCCACCAGTCTCATCCTACCACATAAATCATTGGAGATGTTGACAGTGGGGCAAGCACAAGAAGACAAACCCATGATGCAAATGTTTGTCTTCACTCTTGTTTCTTGTCCCAGTTAGAGCCAAAGAAAATCAATGAGGCTTTGAAGGATGGAAGTTGGGTTGAAGCTATGTAAGAGCAGCTGCTTCAATTCAAAAGGAAAAAGGTTTTGAACTTATGTCGTCTTCCTCATGGGAAGACTACTATAGGAACCAAATGGGTGCGTAGGAATAAAAACGATGATAGAGGCATGGTCATCAAAAACAAAGCTAGACTAGTTGTTCAAGGATACACATAAGAAGAAGGAATTAACTACACTAATGACTTTGCTCCTGTAGCTAGACTGGAAGCTGTTAGGATATTCTTGGCATTTGCTACATCCAAGAACTTTAAGGTCTATCAACTTGATGTCTAGTGTGCTTTTTTTATGGGGTGATTGATGAAAAGGTGTATGTCAAACAACCACCTAGTTTTGTAGATCCTGATCATCTTGATTATGTCTGCATGCTTGATAAGGCTCTTTATAGGCTGCACTAAGCACCAAGAAAGTGGTATGAGACTGTATCTCAGTATCTCTGCAAGCATGGATAGATAAGCGGCACTAAAGATGGAACTCTCCTCATCAAAGGATAGGGAAATGACCTAATGCTAATGCAAGTGTATGTAGATGACATCATCTTTGGTTCAACTAATCCAAGTCTCTGCAAAGACATTGAGAAGCTGATGAAGGACATATTTGAAATGAGTGCCATGGGGGAACTCAATTTCTTTCTGGAAATTCAAGTGAAGCAAGTTGAAGATGGAATCTTCATAAGTCAGTCAAAGTATGTTCAGGACAAAATCAAAAGATTCAACATAACTGATCGTAAGATTGCTAAGACACCCATAACAAGAAACCACTCTCTTGGGCATGATCTTGAGAGGGAGTGTGTGGATGAACATCTTTAAAGGGCTATGATTGGGTTTCTTATGTATCTTATAGCTAGTAGGCCTGATATCATGTTTATCACATGTATTTGTGCAAGATATCAAGCCAACCCCAACATGTCTCACCTCATCACTATCAAAAGAATTCTAAGATACCTCAAAGGTGCCTCAACACTTGGTCTTGGTATCCCAAGAATTCTGACTACAATCTATATGCATATACAGATAGTGATTATGGTGGTTGCAATATGTTTGCAAAGTCTACATCTGGGGGATGTTAGTTTCTTGGTGGAAGGGTTGTCTCATGGCGATGCAGGAAACAATATTGTGTCTCGCCATCAACTACTGAAGTTGAATACATTGATGTCGCAAGCAACTATGCTCAAGTGCTTTGGATTCAGAATCAGATTCTTGAATATGGATTAAATTTCAAGTAGACTCTCATTCACATAGACAAAAACAGTGCTATCTCTATCACAGAGAATCCTATGCAGCACTCAAGGACAAAACACATCAATATCAGGTATCATTTAATTAGAGATAACTAGGAAAAGGGATTAACTAAACTAGTTAAAGTTAACACAAATGAACAATATGCTGATATGTTTAGAAAAGCCTTTGATAAACAGAGATTTAAGTATCTTATATGAGCTATTGGGATGATTAACTTTGAGTAGCTTTTTCTTAAGACTAATTCATATTATTTCTTAAAATCTGTGTGTCCTACGTTGTCTAGTTTATCGCCTTCATAAGCTCTTTTTTTCTCTGGATGAAAACCTTTTGAAGACGTTCCTTAGAATTTTGAACAAAACTTGATCCTTCAAAAGATATGTTTTTATCTTCGAAAGAAACTTATGCCTTCAAAACAAATAATTGCCTAAATAATTTTCTTCGAAAGAAATTTCTTAAATATCTTCCGAAGCTTAAAATCACTCTTAGGCATTTATATGTTTTAAGGACAATTTCGTCCCAAAACAAATTAACTCTTGGAAGCTTTGTTCAGTTGAACAAAACGTCCTCGAAGCAATTTTTTCAAAACTCTTAGGAAATTCTTCCGAAGTCATTTCGGCTTCGGAAACTTTTTCATTAAAACTTCCGAAAACAATTTACCTTTGAAAGCTTTTTCGACTTCCAAGAAAACTACCTTTTGAGCAAAAAGCAAACTACTTTTTTAGAGGTGGGACCGACATCCAAATTTCAAAGTTTATCCTCTGTCATTAACTTTGTCTAAATTCCTTTTCACATATAAACCCAACGGTTCCCACTCTTTCTATCATCTTCATCATTCCTTTAAACCTAAATTCCTAAATTTCAATCTGAAACCGGCTTCGTTCATCTTCCCTTCACCGTTAAGCTTTCTCAAAATGGCCAACCTTAACAGACGAAATGGCCCAGATTTCTTCATGTTGTTACACAGACAACACTATTAGGTTGCTCTGTTAAACTCTAAGAAAGATTCACACTTCTCAAAGGTTTGCCAATTCTTGGCTCTGTCAAACTACTTCACCTCCCTTTCCATTGATCCTATTCTTTATAAGGATCATTTACTTGATTTCTGGAAAACCTATCAAGAGGTTGTTCATGATGGGGAGAAGGCATTGTTTGCTACAGTGTAGGGGAGGACAATCTTCATCACTCCAGCCATCATAAATGCTCATCTACAGCTGGATGATGAGGAAGGTGAGTTGTCATTTCAAAAGAAGCTATTAACCAGTCCTTTCAGCAGATGGGCTATGAAGAGGAATTCTCTGTAAAGACTTTCAGGAAAGGGAATCCCAATGGAAGTACTTATTACCTATGATCATCCACAACTTATCCAACAAGCATGGGGGTTAGGACCAGATTCCTAAAGATCTCTCTCTCCTTCATAGTGCATGGGATGGTTCAGGGGGTCAAGTTCAGGTACTCTCAATTTTTTAATACAAATCTGCTTGCTAAATTGGACTCCTTAGAGTATTACATGTATCCTAGATATGTTCAATACATTCTTAACTATTAACTGGCCTCACAGTAAAGAAAAACAGGTAATATTCTTAATTTGGGACACATGAAGCCCGACATTTTTCAAATTTTGAAAAAGCCAACTGTTGGCATCTCAGGGGTAGCAAAGCCCTTGTCCCAAAAATGTTAGAGTTCATTGCTCAAGGTGACAACCTAGCAACACAGGCTAGTGTTGAACCCACACCTTCTACATCTTAACCATAAAACAACCATAATCACTCTTACCTACAAAAGAAAACTCAAACAAACCCCTACTCAGACAATTAAGTCTGTCTAGGCCCCCATATACTTACCCCTATAGGAGAAAGTGGATACTAGAGCTCCCACTTCTCCTAAGGAGCAAACCACTCCCATTACATCAAAGATCAGTGTTGAGGTTCCTCATGCTCATCCTGATGAGCTCACAAGCCCAAATGACTTAAGTCTTCACTTTGAGTCTCAACACTCAAGTGAACAACCTTCAGGGGACAACTACCATCCCCAGCCTTTAGACTTAAACCAATCCATTCCTAAGCTTGATTTCTATACTGATAAAGAAATAGGTTTCAATGAGTACCATGACTCTCTCTTCTATTCCACTTCTCAAAGAGAGATGAGTGATCCTGAGTCCTCTATGTCTAGCCCATATCAGTCACCCATCATTGAGTTGGATACTTCTGAACCTGTTCAGGATATCCATATGGAAGAAGCTCTCACTTTAGTAAGTGATTACATCATTCAAACCTCAACCATGGAAACTTAGCCCACTGACACTTAAACTGAAGCTATCACTGAGCAGAGGAAATCCTACAGCCAAGAACTCCATGCTAATGGTGAGAGAGAAGATCTTGGTCCAATTCTCTCATCCCCTAATGATTCTTCTCATCAAAAGGAGGGTATACCAAGGCTAAAGGTGCAAAAACTATCACAAACATGCACCTATCTAGTTTCTAAGGTTAGTCATCTTGAATCTTAGGTGACTACCTTGCAAAACACGGTCAATGATCAGCAACTTGAGATATCTTATCTTAAAGAACAACTAGTTGGGTGATCTTTAAGAAGAGCTCACCAGGAACACAAGAACCTATGAATGTGGTTGACCAAACCTCTAGCTCACCTTTGCAAGTGGGTGATGCTACCAAAAGGGGGAGAATGTCATCACAATAGTGCATGGATATTGAAGGCTCACCATCCTCACTTGCAATTGTCCATACTCAGCAACTTCCTAAACTTCACATTGATGTCGACCCAATAGACTCAAACATTTAAAGTCTTTTTGAGGAAGGTATACCAAGGGAAGTATCATCTCCACCTTAAGGATCCTTCAATCACATCATAGGGTTTATATAGGATGCAAACAAAAGAGCCTTTATTCTTCAAAGAGTTCAAGGGCAAGAAGAAATTTTCAATTTTCAGACCTTGAACTTCTATGAAATTCTTGACCTTGTCAGCATGCCACTTGTCAACCAAAGCCTCTCTAGACAAGCTAACAAGCTGGCTCAAAGGACTCAACACATAATCATTGTAGATTTCGGTTTCAGAAGGAGACTAATACAATCAGGCAATATCATTGGTCAACAAGATGTTGAGGTAGACCTTAAAATTAGCTTCATAGGGGAAACCTTAACTGAAGGGCCAGTGATAGAACCTAAGAGTCCTGTCCCATCATTAACTGCTATAGAGATTCATTCCCTTGATGAGACACCTACTGGTGAAATTGCATCTCAACCTCTCTCTGGCTAGAGCTTGAAACCTACACCAAGGAATGAAGGCCAAAGTTCTTCTCACCCTGAGTCACAAAGGTTTATAAGTGAAAAAGGGAAAAGAAAAATGACTTCTGAGGATATTGAGGAGGAGGAGAGAGAGAGGAAAAGGAAGCTAAGTGGAGAAAGTTCATCTACTAGGATTGTAAGACTCATGGAAGCTACTATCAGAGATGCCCCTAGGCCAAACACTCAAGATGAGCCTCAGCCAGGTTCCACTTCTGATCTACAACAGGGTTCTATCCTCTCTCAATCTTAACATGTGAGAAAGGAAGAATCAACTAAGAAAGACAAAGAATATCAATCAGGTGCTGCAGGCCAGTCTTCTTAGTTAAAAGGTTCAAAGAGGAGAAAAAGGATGGCTCCCAAACCAAAGTCTAAGAAGAAAAAGAAAGAAACAACCATATCCAAACCTTAGGATAAGTCAAAACATCCTAAGGATGTGCAACCAGAGGATGCTCCACAAACTCCAATTCAAGTAGCTCCTCTAGCACCAGGAAGACCCATCTTGTCCTGGACATACACTACAAATCCAGAAAGATGGCATGTCTTTAGAGATCAAGGTGTGAAAATGTGTACACATGGCAGGACATGTTCAATCTACCTCTGCATGATCTCTTTGACATGAGAAAACACTATGAGCGTCTGAGTGATCCTGATCATCTTATGAAGAAAGGGATGGTCATCATCATGATGAGGACCGCTGACATCTGAAGTCTTCAAGTGTTTTGGTAGCATCTGCCTAGGGGGAGTTTGTAAGGTTTTAATATAAGGCTGGGTAAGTAAGATTAAGATTCTTACTAAGAATCGAATATGGCAATCAAGTCAATGATTGAGTGTCAAAAACAAACAATCAAAGAACATTCAATGCAAGAAAATATATTCATAAATGCTTTTGTATTATATATATGAAATTTGATTGATTACAGAGAATAAATGATAACAAAAATTCTCTATCTATCAGCCGTCACCTCATGTACGTGGTTATCTATTCTATTTATAGGCAGACAAGATGCCTTTTACAAAATGACTAAACTACCCCTAACCTATTACATGAGAACTAGTCTAAGTCTTCATCCGCATCTTTGCTTGTTCATCCGCATTGACAAATGCGGATGAGTTAACTTAATAACATTTCTTCACTTGATCATCCGCATTAGTATGTTGGTCATTCACATTGGTTAATGCGGATGAACAAATACTTATGCGCATTTGTTCGGTCATTCGCATTTGTCAAATGCAGATAAGCAAAGTCTTGTCTGCATTGTTTATTGGTCTTTCGCATTTGTCAATGCGGAAGAATAGATATTTGTCCGTATTTGTTTTATGTCTTCTGCATTGACAAATGCGGAAGAAAACACTTGGTTTTTTTGAGCAGGATCTTCATCCGCATTTATTGTTGGACTTATGGGATTCTAGTAGAACAACCCTCAAATCACCTATTGAATTGGCATGTATGATCCTTTCAGGGTGCAACAATACTGCCCCTAAGGATTATACAGCCTATGTTCTTCAATGTTTGGGAGGTGATTGATGTTGTGAGGATTCTGCTGGGTCTTGTGGAGTAGTAAAAATGCAGCTTTAGTTGGATCTAGAATAGGCTTGATCATGTTGACAAAATCTGTTGCTACTGACATTCTGTCCCTACTCAGCACATGTATCTTCATTTTGCTCATATTGTAGATGGATTCTATTGGTAACTTCTTTAGTGAAATATGTTCCCAAATAGAAATAGTAGAGAGACCATCTCTGTGAATTAGTAAGCTTCCACCCACATGTACCTCAAGTTTGACAATGTTCCCAAGTTGCAAGGGTGTCTTCTTTGTCTTTCTTTTGTCTCTTTTGGTATTGATACGATCATAGGCCAATTTTAGCAACTTGATGCACTTTAGGAAGAAGTGGATATCTTGTTCACCTAGCTTATTGTTTATTTCCCTGAAGTGTCTGGTATATATATAGTAAATGTAGGATTCATCAAGCAATCTTACTTCATATCCACTAAATAGTCTTATTTTAGCACCCTCCTTTCCTCCCCACTTCCTTTCAATCACCATCTCATAATTTTTTTTATCATTGTATACATTTGAGATGGGTGTGGAGGAATAAGTACCAGACACCATTTTTCTCTTCAAAGCTTCAGTTGGTTTCACCTTCAACTCAGCAAACACAACTTCTTCTGCTAGCTTTGTCTTCTTCTTCTCAAAGGGATTAATAAAGGACTTATCTTTTCTCATGCATATTGTCTTTAATGAATTGAAATTATCAGTCCTTCTGAACATTTTGAGTATGTTTTCAAATTCATATCCCCTAAACATAGCTAAAAGATTGATCAGTTCTAGTTAAGCTAGTTCTTTTAAGTCATGGATCTCCAGGACATTTACAAGAGCTGAATACTCAGTAAAGAATTGGACCAGCCCGGAGATCCTTTTCACCATGAACATATTTCACATACTGTCATACTTCCAAGAAATTATTTTCTGATAAACTTTGCCTTTGGGAGTAGACAGCCCTTTGATTAACTCAACAGTTGTTAATCCGTCTTGTAGTTTTAATTGAGAGGGTTCTGCAAACCAGGTTATTTATGAACTATAGGAGCCAACAATTCCTGATCTTTCTGATTTAGCATCATGTATTGAGCAGTTAGTATAGATATTGGCTTCTTGTTTAGGATTTCTTCTTCTAACCTCCTGAGCATATCTTTCTTTTCATTGATCATTTGGAGAGTAGCAGCCCTTAATGAGTTTGTCTTCATATTCCCAATCTTTCTTCTTGGGAATCCTTGGCTTGAAAGATAATCTTTCATTTCCTTATCTGACATGCTATAAGAATCAGGAAATAGTGGATCAGGAGTTGGGGTTGATTTCTTCATGGTTGATAGTTTAGGCAGAGGAACCTTTCTTGAAAATGATCTTTCGTACTCAGTTGTGGTTGATTTCTTTATTGCAGACTCTTTAGGCTTAGGAGCTTTTCTGGTGACTGATTTTTCATATTCAGTTTCTAAGTTTGGATCTAGTAGGTTATTCACCTTTTCTCCTTCTTCCTTCATTCCTACATATGTCATGCCAAAGACTTCATCTGGATCATACCCATGATTGATCAAAAACATTGCTTTAATCATCAAGTCATCAGTCTGAGCCTTTGACACCATTTCTTCCATTGGTTGTTCTGTTTTCATAGGACTGTCCATATGAACATCCTCTTTAGCATCATAACCTCTAGCTATCTCTCCTTCTTCTAAATCAATGAATACAGCTGGTTTCTTCAATTGTGCCTCAGCCTTTTCATGTTTTTCCAGGAATTTTGCTATTGTAGCAAGACTTTTTAGGTCATCTTGTTTGGCTTTCATTGTTTGTTCTTCTTCTTTCATGGGCCTTTTTCCTTTAGCTTTCTCAGATAAGTATTTCCTCTTTCTGATATAAGTTTGAAGCGGAGGACCAGAAGAGGATTCAGCTTGTTTCATTTCCTCAGGCAAATTTTTAGCCTCTTCTTGTATGTTTTCTAGATCATCATCCCCCTTTTCTTTTCCTTTTCTTTTTCCCATACTTCTCTTATCATTTCTTTTTGCTCCTCAGACATAGCCACAACAGGTACAATCTGCATACTCAACTCTTTCTCCAATGGAACAGGAGATTTAGGAATGACTACACTAGGTTTAGTGGTGGTCCTTTGGCCTACAACAAAGTCCTAAAAATCTTCATCTATTGTGAATTCTTCTGAAGTAAAGCTATCCATAGCACTGATTAATTCTTCAACTTCATCTTTCTCAGTCTGAGTAGCCTCTGATTGCTTAGAATAAATCACCATTTCTAAGCTTTGTTCCTCATTCTTTGTTTGGCTTTCATCTTCTCCTTGTTCATCATTATCAGAGGAAGATTTTTTCTCATCACCAATAACCTTTTCTTCATCATTTTTGTTTTCTCCAGTCATAGCACTTCTTTGAATTTCAAGTAACAATTCAAGTTCAGAGATCCTTTTAGTTTGAGTTTCAACTTGACTTTGGAGATTTGATATGATTTTAGCTTGTTCTTCAATAATGTTCTCTTGATTTTCCATAGCTATGGTTTGAATGGCCAGAGTATCAACATGGCCACTCAATTCTTCTCTAGAATGGTTCAGGGCAGCTTTCAAATGGTCAATTTCTTTCTCTTTGTCTTTCTTTTCAGCTTCATACTTTTCTTTTAATTCTTTTAATTCATGCTCCTTTTCATCAAGCTCTAGAATCCTATCATCAATGATTCTAGCTCTCCTATTTAGTATTCTTTCCATTCTTTTAACTTTTTTGTAGGATCTCAGATATCAACCTATCCTTTTCATTAGGCCTGTTTGTGTTAGATTCAGCATAGCTTTCTGATGGAGCAGTCTTAGAAGTTGCTCTCTTTGCAGGCATTTGAGCATGTTGATCCTCCTCATCTGAAGATGATTTGGATGCTTTAGAAGTGCTAGTTGAGTTTCAAATTTCAGTTGGGTTATCATGGGTGGGCAAAGGTTGTTGTGGTAATGTTGGTGAGTGATGAGGTGGTGATATTGGTGAGTGATGAGGTGGTGATATTGGTGATGGTTGTGGGATTGTTTGTGGTGTTAGTTAGGGGGTTGTTTGTGGTGTTGGTTAGGGTGTTGGTTGTGGTGTTGGTTGTGGTGTTGGTTGTGGTGTTGGTTGTGGTGATGGTTGTGGTGATGGTTGTGGTGATGGTTGTGGTGATGGTTGTGGTGATGGTTGTGGTGCTTGCTCCTCAACAGCCTGTTCTTGTCCTTGATTTATCTGTTGATTCATCCAAGGAAGAAGAGGTGAGTGAGCTCCACTCTAAAAGTTTCTGGGGTCCCTCTTCTTAATGTACTTGTATGATTTTGCATTCTAATGAGGCATATCAAGTACTGGTCCCTCAATAGCAATATCTGGAAATCCTTCATTTATCATGCACTGGATGAATCTTGGATACATCAAGAACTTGTATCTTCTCCCCTCTTGTATGTATGAAGTCAGGCCAATATAAACATAGGAAAATATATTGAATGGCATGTTTATACAGAGAGCATAGATTGCTGAGAAATTGGTGATTGGAATATCATTCCATCCTGTTTTTCTCTTGGATATGTAGTGCTGAAACATGTGGATTAGAAGTCTCCAAGGCAGATCAACCAAGCCTTTAACAATTTGTTTAGCTTCAAATCCTCCTTCATAACCAATCTCAGCAAAGAATGTGGTTATTACATTATCATCCAGCTTTAAAGGTGCATTAGCAACATCACCAAAATGCAAGCATCTTCTAACAGTATCTTTAGTGATGCTCATAGTGTGATCCTTGTTAATTCTTCCAACTATAGTTCTAACACCATCTGCTTCAATTACTTCAGCTGAATTCCAGAAAAACCTAATGAGGTTCTCATAGATGGTCGGTCTAACAGTGATAACATAAGTTACCCTTGTAGATGATATCTCTGAGTCCCTCAGCTTCTGGCACATCAGGGTTTAAATAACCGCTGACATTATGGAGCTTGCTCCATGAAAGATTTGACATATAATCTGCATAAAAGACATGTGTGTCAGTTTTAATGAGAACTCATGGGTATCATTTATCAGTTTGACATTAAATGGTCAAAGATGGACTTTTGACATTACTATATCATTGTTGTCACATCAAATGGTGAATTTGTTGTTCAACAATCATAGTTTCTATGTTTGAACCATTTATTAGATGTTATTTCATTGATTTTTTACACATTATCACTGTTTATCATGCTCTGTTCTTACACCAAACATGACTATGAAGGTTTTCATGATGAGTAAAATTTCTATTGGTTTACATGTTCATAGAAGTCGAAAAGGTGTATTATATTACATCAATAAATCGAGTTTTTGTGTCCTTCATTATCATTTGGTTCATCGTTTGATTTAGGTTTAAAAGTCTGAAAGTTGGGTCTTGATGAAATTTTTGGAAATTTCACCTTGTTTTCGATGCAACTGTAGTTTAAGAATCATAACAAGAACAGGTTGAGTAGAATCACACAAAAACCTTTGGTTGTTTATGATGAAGATGATCGAGGTAAGTGTACTGTGTATTTACGCTCGTCTCACTATGAAGCTCTCAAATTTGAAAAGTATTAAATGACCTGTTTAAATTCATTTAAATAGTCAAATAATGCATTCTGAAAGATTTTACAAGTTTAAGAGCAAATGTGGTCACCACTGTAGCAAAATGTGGAAGTGTAAATTTTTTGACTTTTGGTCATCTGTATTTGTTAACTATAGCAAATGCGGAAGACAAAAATTTTGGCTTTGACTACCCGCATTTGTTCACTGTTGTAAATGCGGAAGTTTTGTTACTTCTGTTTTCTTCTATCCGTATTTGTTCACTGTTGTAAATGTGGAAGAACTAAGTTCATCAACATTTATTCACTATAACAAATGCGGTTGACCAAAGTTATTCAGCATTTCTCACTGTAGCAAATGCGGTTGACCAAACAAATGCGAAAATGTAAATTTCATCCGTATTTGACAAACGCGGTTGAACACTTAAAAGTTTATCCGCATTGACTAATGCGTTTGAACACTTGAAAATTATTTTATTGCGGTAGAACAGTTTTTCTTCCGCATAGGTTTTGACACTTCAAAATTTCATGTATACTTGTAACACAGTAATGTGGTAGAGTAAAATCATTGTCCGCATTTGTTACACTTGAAAATATAAAGCTACCCGCATTGGTTATAAGCATGGGTTACCTTCACCCGCATTAACCAATGCACTTACCTGCATTAACTTTCGAACTTAATCATAAGTTAATGTGACTGAATTGATTTTTCATCTTATGAAGAGTTGTCCTTGATTAATTTTTCTTATGAAGTTGACTGTTAAAATTGTCAATTCTTGCTTGGATTGACTTGTATGTCACAACTGATACAAGTTTCCCAATTTTGACTAATCTTGGACTTTTCATGCTTCCAAGAATCTGCATAAGCTGAGATACAATGGTATAACTTTTTGCAACAACACCAAAATTCTTTTTGTTTTATTTTGAAAGTAAGTTAAGCTAGTAAACAAAAATATGGACTTACTAAAAATTTTAAATTACTCCCCCTAAAGTTTATATCTCCACTTGGATAGAAACTTTAAAGAATTAAAACTTTTTGAATATTATTATGATTATTAATAATGAAGAGAATTATATCTTTTGTTGGGATCATATCAGTCTTACATTACACATGTGCATCCTTTATGATTAAATGGACATGTTTATGAACTTGATGATTGAAGGTATGTTTGTCCTCTTAAACTCATACCAGGTTGATATTTTGATGCAAATGATTTTTATCATGTTTTTGGTTGATTTAATTATTCAATGTGTACCTCACACACACAAGCATGGAATGATCAACCATCCTTATACAATGCATGGTAGAACTTTTTCACAACTTTTCTTACCAGGTTACTTAAATTATGAGAACTCATTTTCACTGATCCTCATTGGGATTCTTTTACTTTGATCCTTTTAATGATGATCCACATTGGGATTCTTTTCACTTCACTTTGGAAGGTGATCCATGATGGGATTCTTTTGTTCATTCACTTGGAATGTATTGCTTTTGTAGATTCATCCAATTTGGATGTGTTCTACATTGGGAATCTTTTGGATCAGGGCATCTGCACTATGTGCATGTTTCATCAGGTCTTTACTCAGCAAAACAAAGATAAAACTGGTGTAGGTGAAAGAGATTCATAAAGTATCATTACCTGGTGTGTTTAGGTTCCTACACACACATGCACTCAGATAAGCCAATACATACCTGTACTCTGTGATGAGTGTTTCACTATTAAATAATATTTTAATTTATCACTGCATGTATATTCTCTTCCAAGTTGAGCCTACCAACATATCTGGTAAGTCATGACAGTCTTGCAATTTTTGAAATTAACCATAGTGAATGATATAATGACTGTAATTATTGGACCAAAAGAACCAATGAGCCAAGATCAGAAAACCTCTAAGTCCCACATGGTATCACAACAACTGCTGAAAGCCTCATCAGTAGTTTGACAAGTGCTGAAGACCTCAACAGCTGAAGAACTAAAGTGCTGAAGTACAACAGCTGAAGAACACAAGTGCTGAAGCTGAAAGACCAAAGTACTGAAGTACAACAGCTGAAGAGTTTACAAGTGCTGAAGATCAACAACTGATGTACAAAGTCTGAAGACAAAGACTGAAGACATCAGCTGATGATATCTACTGAAGTCATCAGCTGATGAAACACCTGAAGGTCAAAGTCTGAAGATCAAGTACTGAAGCCTCAGTAGTTTGTCACAACTGCTGAAGAGTACTTCTTCAGTTGTTGTGATATCGTAGTTTTATATTTTTATGTTTCAGTAGTTTTGTAAAACGACTGAAGAGTTTGTTCTTCAGTCGTTGTAGCTTCAGTAGTTTTATATTTTGTACTTAACATGCTGATATGTTCTCAGTAGTTGTGAACATTTCAGTAGTTTGTTAAGAATTAGTTATTTTTGTATTAGATCTGCCAGTTGTCACTTTCCGTGATAACAGCAGTGATTGTTGCACTCTATATAAGGAGTGACAACTTATTGTAAAGGTGATGCATGAATGGAATGAACGAATGATTTGATTAGAAATATTCTACATCTATAAACATTCCTTGAAATCAGAAATATATATTCTCTCCCTATAACCGTATGCGCCCTTAATGCATACAAGTATCGATTGCTTGCTACAATTTGTCTAATTCCTGTTTGTATTCCGGTGCTTTGAATCCTAATACATCAAACTTGTGATCGCTGATCCTGTCAGTAATTATATCGTTTCCCAAGATTATTTTCTTAATCAAAATTGATTTCTTTTTGTGGTTTTCTCATGTTTTTAATGTTTTTGATGTTTTTCATGGTTTTACTCTAGGTTAATCATGCCAATTGACTGAATCAGGAATTCAAACCTACTGGGTTCAAATGCCTTGGTAAATAAATCAGCTAATTGATTTTCAGTTGGTACTTGAATCAATTTGATTAAACCCTTTTCAGCACAATCTCTCAAAAAGTGATATTTAATTTCAATATGTTTTGTTTTTGAGTGCTGAACTGGATTATTGGTTATGAAAACAACTGCTGTGTTGTCAATGTAAATTGGTATGTGCAAGAAGTTAAAACCATAATCAAGCATTTGGTTTTGAATACAGAGTACTTGAGAGCAACAAGCTGATGCTGCAATATACTCAGCTTCTGTTGTGGACACATATACATTTGTCTGCTTCTTGCATTGCCAAAATACTAGTCTGGGACCAAGAAATTGACAACCGTCAGAGGTGGATTTTCTGTTGAAGTTGCATCCTCCATAATCAATGTCTGTGAAGGCATAGAGATTAAATTCTCCTTCCTTTGAATACCATAACCCAAGAGCAGGTTTGTCCTTTAGATATCTGAATATCCTCTTCATGCATTCACATGTGATTTTTTTGGATTAGCTTGATATCTGGCACAAACACAAAGACCAAATATATTGTCAGGCCTATTCGCTGTTAGATACATAAGCGAACCGATCATTGATCGATAATGCGTCTTGATCCATTGATTTTCCTTCAGGATCTTGTCCAATCTTTACTTTAGTATCCACAGGAGTTCTGATAGATGACAGTCAACAAAGGGATTTCTTCAACATGGTTTCCACATATTTAGATTGATTGATGAGATTCCACTTCTGTTGGACTTGCACCCCTAGAAAGAAGGTGAACTCCCCCATAGCACTCATTTGAAATTTTTAGTGCATAAGGTCTTCAAATTCTTTGTAGAGTTGCTTTGTTTGTAGAGCCAAATATAATGGCATCCATATAGATCTGGACTGACAGCATATCTTTTCCTCTTGTTCTTCCGAAGAGAGTCTGATCAATCTTTCCTCTTTCATATCCATGTTCAAGAGAAAGGATGATAGAGTCTCATACCACTTTCTTAGGGCTTGATGAAGACCATACAGAGCTTTGTCAAGCTTGTAAACTCTGTGAGGGAAATCTGGAACTTCAAAGCCAGGTGGTTGACTCATATAGACCTTCTCAGCAATCTTTCCATACAGGAAGGCACACTGTACATCATTTGATAAACAGTAAATTTCACGGATGCAAAATATGCAAGAAAGATTCTAATTGCTTCTAGTCTGGAAATAGGAGCAAACACTTCATCGTAGTCGATTCCTTCTTCTTGAGTGTATCCCTGTGCCACTAGTCTTGCTTTGTTTCTGATGATGATCCCTCTATCATCAGTCTGTTCATGTACAGCCATCTGGTACCGACAGGGTATTGTCCTTCGGGAAGATCTACTATGCCATACTTCTTGCTTCTTGAATTGGAGCAATTCTTCCTGCATTGCTTCAGTCCAGCTATTGTCTTGAAGTGCCTCTTTAATGTTCTTGGGTACTATTTGACACAGAAAGCATGAGAACAAACAGATATTTGCAATACTAGATTTGCTTCTTGTCACCCTCTCATTAAGATACCCAAATGGGTTCAAGTAGATGATTCTTGTGTATTCTTGTGGTTGGAATGGAGTCACCAGCAATTTTTACATCAAGATTGGAGACATTCAGTTCATTATGGTCAGAGGCACATTCATCTTGTATTATTATTGAATTATGAAGATTGTCAGAATCTGTTTCAGTTCCTGCTACAACTTCAGCAACACTGTGATTGCTTACATCATTTGATGTCCCTTGTGTTTCAACTGGAAGAGTAGCCTGTTTTTGATTTCTAATCTCATTCGACAAATCATCTTAGTGAGATGGTACCAGGCTTGGACCTTTTTCAGAAGAAACACTCAGGTTTTGTGACGGTGTCTGATGGGATCAACTTAAAGAGGAACAACTTCATTCATGCTTTCATCAAATGTAGGAGGAATCAATGGAAAATTATCTCTTCTTTCTACCGCAGACGAAGTATCACATGATGTATATTTCCTGCATTAGACCAATGAAATTGATCAAATGATTTTGTAAATGTGTCAATATCAAACAACCAGTCGGGACCATTTGTAGATTTGGGAAACGAATGTTCCTTGAATTGAACATTTGTTGATTCATCAATAATGTTTAATCTAGGATTAAACACTCTGTAAGCCTTTGAAACACAAGAATAACCTACAAAGAATCCTTTATTAGACTTGATGAAAACTTTCCTAGATAGTCTTGGGGTTTAATATTGAGACATGACTACTAAATGATTTAAGAAATCCAATGAATGGTTTTCTATGAAAGAGCAGTTCACAAGGAGTCATGTTGTTTTCTTTGACAAGTAGAGTTTGATTCTGTACAAAGCACGATGTATTAACTGCCTCTACCCAGAAGGTGATTGGTAGTTTTACATTGGCTAGCATCGTTCTTGTTGCTTCAATCAGTGTTCTATTTCTCCTTTCAGCTACCCCATTTTGTTGAGGAGTTCTAGCTGTACTGAATTGATGAGCAATGCCTTTGGTTGCACAAAAAGAACTCATACTTTCATTTTTGAATTCAGCACCATTATCACTTCTTATTATTTTGACCTTAAGATCGAGTTGATTTTCAGTGTTAGTGATAAATTCTTGTATGATTTGGGATGCCTTATTTTTATGAAGTAAGAAGAAAACCCATGTGAATCGTTAAATGTCATCAATGATCACTAAACAATACTGTTTCTTTCTAACAGATCCATGTGAAGTAACTTCAATGGAGTATTGTTAGTGTTCACCAGCTTGGTTTTGTGAGACGATTTATGTTGTTTTCCTTTGAGGCACGCGGAACAATGATCAATAAAATGAAATTCTTTTTGAGGAAGACCAATGACATGGTTTCCTTTCACCAACTTGTTCATGTTTTTAAAGTTTGTGTGCCCCAAACATCTATGCCAAAGTTGTGACTCATCAAATGATGCTTTTGACAAAAGGCATGTTTCTTCTTTAGGTGATGCAGAACACAGGTTTAAGACATATGTATTGTTCTTCCTTGGGGTCTTTAAGACAACCCATTCCTCAGGGACCTAAAATCCAGCTTTCAAAATGTAGCATTGAGTGTCTGTAAAGTGAGTGGAATATTTCTTGTCGCAGATCTGAAATCCAGGTTTCAAAATGTATCAATGATTAAAATTCAGCTATTCACAGTAGTTCACTCTATCAAAGCTCAGCATCCCGTTTGTCACAGATCCTTCACCTGTAATTCTACCACCCTGTGAATCTCCACCAAATGCCACAGTAGTTCCTTGTACATGCTTGAAGTCATGAAGGAGGGAACGATCTCTAGTCATGTGTCGGGAGCATCCACTGTCCACGTACAATAAGCTATTAGACATGCGTGGATGAACCTGCAAGCACAAAGAGCTAATTAGAATAAGTAACCCAAGCCATCATGGTCTTGGGTTTCCGTTCCTATTCATGATGGTGACTTCTTGGTATTTCCCTCTAAAATGTGGTTTAGATGGAGGTGTCTTGTGAGATTTTTGGAAATGACTGGTTTGAGCAGTCTCATCAACATCTACTGAAGATTCAGATGAGTAATGAAATCGTTGGTCTCTGTTTCTTTGTAGAAATTTAGCCCGTTTTTTATTATCAGAAGTAGGTTTTTGTTTTGGAATGTCAATTTTGTGGTTCCTTGTGAAATGTTTTCTTTGACCCTTCCATAATTTATTCAATTATTCCTGTCATTTGTTGATCTAGATGTCCTAGATTGAGTATTATGTAAATGAAGTTTGACAGATGTGTCATAGTGGATGTTTTGTGATGGGCTTGTGTTGGGGAATTCTCAAACCCTTCTGATTGAAGTAACAATCAGATGTATTGTGATTGTTCATGTCACAGATTGTACAATACTTGTTGAAATACCAGTTTTTCGTGGAGTGATTGTTCATATCACAGATAGAGCAATATAGATTAAAAAAATCATTTATCTGTCTTGTGATTGAACATTTCATAAATGTCACAATACATTTGTTTGTTTCTTGAATCAGATTTTTCCTTGTGTGACTTAGCTGATATTTTCTTTTGCTGTATCACTTTCTTTTCTTTAGGGGATGCATCAAAATCAGCCCTTTTTGTAGTTTTCTTCACAACACTACCTTTGTTTAATTTTCTTGGCTGTTTCTATTTCTTCAACCCATTTCTCACCTCTTTCTCAAACTAGACAACATGTTCCATGTTGCAGATATCAAACCCACTCCTTTCCTTAATCTTAAAGACTGAGGGTCTGATAATGTTTTATGTGTTGAATTCAGTGATCCTGTTTGTTTCTCTTGCAGTGAAACCTTTTCTGATTTGCTTGAATTTTTTAGAGATATGATCTCATTGTTAGAACTGCTCTCAGCAGTGGGTTTCACTGACTTCACATATTTCTTTTTACAGTGTAAAATAGAGGGTATGAATTTTTTAAAAGGGACAATTGCTTTTACAGGGCTTAAGGGTTCATGACACTCACTGTCTTGTCTGAACACTCTTTGATTTTGATTGGGTGACCCAACTTGAGTTTATCCTCATTGGTTTCAATATATACATCAAGTTTGTTTTGAGGATTCTCACATGTTTTACTATAGATTTAGGTTTCATAGTTTTAGTTTCAATTTCTTTAGTGAGTGAGACAAATTCAGGCATGACAGTGTAGTTGTCATTGTATGGTGGAGGACTTGAATTATACCCATTCCCCGACATGTCCTTTGGATCCTTTTAAGAATCAAGCATCTCTTACAGCTTGACTGAAGACATTTGAAACTTTTCAAGTTTCACTTCAGTTAGTGAATGTTCAGCCGTAGATTGAGCTAACTTTTCAGTAAGGAGCTCATTCTCAGCTGCAAGAATGTACTTTTCACGATGCAGTTTTTCTATGTCAGAGATAAGTGATTTGATTTTGATTTCAAAGTCTTATATTTCTCTCCTCATCATCTCTGACTTTACCTTTTCTTCCTTAATTTTATCTACCAGTTTATGGTTATGGTCCCAATAGCCTTGCAATTCATTAATACATTTTTCATTACAAAGGTTAGATTTTACCTTAGTAGGCATTGGAGATAGACCATCATTGATGTGAGCCATAAGAGCATGATTCTAAAATTGAGGCTTGACTTCCTCTACATACACGCTCTAGTCACATACCCCATCTTGCTTTATCATGAGAGCACTGGCAGAAGACTGACTGCTTCCATGACTTGATTTGTCAGTTGGGGTGGATTTTGATATGATTGGTGTTGATGAGAATGATGATACCGCTGTTGTTGGTTGTTGGAGTGAAAGCTTGAGTTTGGCTGTGAGGATAACTAGCCTTGAGAGTTCCTTTCATAGTTGTTTCTCTTGGGGGCATTGCATTCTCTAGAGAAGTGGCCAGCCATGCCACACTTGAAGCATTTCACCTCGGATTTATCATATCCAAGTTTTGTATTTTCATTTAAGCTCAGCTTTCTGCCTTTTCTAAAGAATTTCTTGGCTCTCATGGCAATCATGGCCATTTGCCATTGTAGAGCTGTTTCTTCCACATCATCAGGATCCATTTCCTCCAGATCTTCCTGAATTAGATGAGCAAAAGTGAGTCTTCCTCCTAAGTATGCTTCAAAGCTTGCAACAAAGGCATTGTAAGTTGCCTTTTGTTCTTCTGATCTTGTGTCTTCAGGAGTGGTTTGAGGAGCAGGAATGACTCTGGATGTTTGAGATGATGTTAATGGATGATTGATTGGTGGAGTTGTAATGAACCCAATGTTGTTCACTTTATCTCTTGATGAGATGAAATCATCCTCCTCAGTGATGAAGGCATTTTCCACAGATTGAGATTCTGATGGAAATTTGTAAGCCTCAATCACTCTTGGTCCACCAAGATTTCTGCTTCTTTCATCAACTTCTAATGCTTCTATTTTGGCTATTATGATATCCAAAGTAGTACTCTCAAGATCAAGAGTATATTTTAGCATTGTTACATTCTATTTCAAGCTTTCAAAGAGGTTGTGAAGCATTTTCTTGTTTAATTCTTTGATCTTGTAAGTGACTCTCATGATTTCCAAATCATTTACCAACTGTACAAATCTGTGCAGTTGTTTGGACATGGACTCTCCCTTGGTGTGGTGGAATGTTTCATACTGATTAACAAGCTTTCCTTGTTAATTTCTGCTACCTCACTGCTTTCTTCACACATAATTTTCAATGCATCCCACACAGCTTTTGCAGTACCATACTTATCTAATCTTTTCTCCACACCCATCTTGAGTGCTTGAGTAAGAATGTAGTAAGCTTTGAGGTCAACCTTGATTTTCTTATGGTCTTCATCATCAAGAGTTAGATCTTCAATGGGTATTCTTGTAGTTTTATAAATTGCAGCTTGATCTGTAGATAGAGTGACAGGGATATGTGGTCCCTTCCATATTGAGATCCAGACATCAGGATCTACACCTGTGATGCAATTCCTAAACCTGATTTTCTACTGTTTAAACTCATATTTGTTTTTAATCATAGGAAGTTTAGGTGTATGACTAAGTTCTAAGAAACTGGTAGAATCCGTTTTAATAAAGTGTTTAACTTGTATAAATATAGATTTAGATGATTTTTAGGATTGATTAGTCTAACTTGTCCAAATAGTCCAAACGGAATTCAGAATCATATTTGTGATTGTAGTGAGTTTCTTGCTGTTGGGAATATTTTGGTGCGAATGTGTTGACATGAGTATCTTCTGTTGTTACTAAGTAGAGATGATGATATACTCTACTAGCAACTCGATTACCAGATCAATTGAATTCTATCAGTTCTTTCACATATCTGAAAGAGAACCGAGATCCAAAGCTCTAATACCAATTGACTGGGTAAGTAAGATTAAGATTCTTACTGAGAATCAAATATGGTAATCAAGTCAATGATTGAGTTGCAGAAACAAACAATCAAAGAACATTCAATGCAAGAAAATATACTCATAAATGCTTATGTATTATATATATGAAAGTTGATTGATTACAGAGAATTAATGACAACAAAAATTCTCTATCTATCAGCCGTCACCTCATGTACAAGGTTATCTATTCTATTTATTGGCAGACAAGATACCTTTTACAAAATGAGTAAACTACCCCTGACCTATTACATCAGAACTAGTCTAAGTCTTCATCTGCATCTTTACTTGTTCATCCGCATTGACAAATGAGGTTGAGTTAACTTGATCAACATTTCTTCATTTGATCATGCGCCTTAGTATGTTGGTCATCCGCATTGGTTATTGCAGATGAACAAATACTTATGCGCATTTGTTTGGTCATCCGCATTTGTCAAATGCGGATGAGCAAAGTCTTGTCTGCATTGTTTCTTAGTCTTCCGCATTTGTCAATGCGAAAGAACAAATACTTGTCCGTATATTTTATATGTCTTGCGCATAGACAAATGCGGAAGACAACACTTGGTTTTTCCAAGCAGGATCTTCATCCGCATTTATTCTTGGACTTGTGGGATTCAAGCAGAACAACCCTCAAATCACCTATTGAATTGGCATGTATGATCCTTTTTGGGTAGAACAGCTCAGTTAAAAGGTTCAAAGGGGAGAAAAAGGATGGCTTCCAAACCAAAGTCTAAGAAGAAAAAGAAAGAAGCATCCATCTCCAAACCTTAGGATAAGTCAGAACATCCCGAGGATGTGCAACCAGAGGATGCTCCACCAACTCCAATTCAAGTAGCTCCTCTAGCATCAAGAAGACCCATCTTGTCCCTGACATACACTACAAATCTAGAAAGATAGCATGTCTTTAGAGATCAAGGAGTTGAAAATGTGTACACATTGCAGGACAAGTTCAATCTACCTGTGCATGATCTCTTTGACATGAGAAGACACTATAAGAGTCTGAGTGATCCTGATCATCTTATGAAGAAAGGGATGGTCATCATCATGATGAAGACTGCTGACATCTGAAGTCTTCAAGTGTTTTGGTAGCATCTGCCTAGGGGGAGTTTGTAAGGTTTAAATATAACGCTGATGCAACCCAAGCACCCAAAGTCTCCCCTGCATGCATGCACAAGTGTACTTAAGTGGAATGCTTTGGAAGTTTCACACTCTGCCTTAGAAAATACTCTAAGTGTGAAATCTTCCGAAGCCAAAGATGATGTCTTCCAAAGCTTCAAAGACAAAGTCTTCCGAAACCAACACTTGAAGACAAATTTATTCGAAGACTTTTGAACAAATGCTTTATCTGATGTACCTTTTACATAAACCTAGACCCATTTTTTATGCAACTCTGAGAAGACACTGACTGGGTTGAGTAAGATTGAGATTCTTACTATGAATCAAATATGGTAATCAAGTCAGTGATTGAATGGCAGAAACAAACAATCAAAGAACATTCAATGCAAGAAAATTACTCAGAAATGCTTTTGTATTGTAAATATGAAAGTTGATGAATTATAGAGAATAATTACAACAAAAATTCTGTATGTCTATCTGCCGTCACCTCAGGTACGAGGTTATCTATTCTATTTATAGGCAGACAAGATGCCTGTTACAAAACGACTAAACTATCCCTGACATATTACATCAGAACTAGTCTAAGTCTTGATCCACATCTTTGCTTGTTCATCCGCATTGACAAATGCGGATGAGTTAACTTGATTAGCATTTCTTCACTTGATTATCCGCATTAGTGTGTTGGTCATCTGCATTGGTTAATGCGGATGAACAAATACTTATGCGCATTTGTTCGATCATCCGCATTGACAAATGCGGATGAGCAAAGTCTTGTCCGCATTAACTTTTAGTCTTCCGCATTTGTCAATGCGAAAGAACAAATACTTGTCCGTATTTGCTTTATGTCTTCTGCGTTGACAAATGCGGAAGACAACCTTTGTTCTTTTTTTAGCAGAATTTTCATCCGTATTTCTTCTTGGACTTAAAGGGATTCCAGCAAAGCAATCATCAAATCACCCATTGAATTGGCATGTATGATCCTTTCAGGGTGCAACAATACTCCCCCTAAGGATTATACAGCCTAGTTTTCTTCATTGTTTGGGAGGTTATTGATGTTGTGAGGATTCTGCTGGGTCTTCTGGAGGTAATAAGAATGCAGTTTTAGTTGGATCCAGGATAGTTGTGATCATGTTCAGAAAATTTGTTGCTTCTAACATCCTGTCTCTACTTAGCACATGTATCTTCATTTTGCTCATGTTGTAGATGACTTCCATTGGTAACTTCTTTAGTGAAATAGGCTCCCAAATGGAAATTGTAGAAAGACCATCTCTATGAATCAGTAAGCTCCCCTCCCCACATCTACCTCATGTTTGACAATATTCCCAAGTTGCAATGGTGTCTTCTTTTTCTTTCTTTTGTCTCTTTTAGCACTTATCCGATCATAAGCCAGTTTTAGCACCTTGATGCACTTTAGAAAGAAGTGCCTATCTAGTTCACCTAATTTATTGTTTATTTCCCTGAAGTGTCTAGTATATATGTAGTGGATGTATGATTCATCAAGTAGTCTTACTTCAATCCACTAAATACTTTTATTCTAGCTCCCTCCTTTTCTCCCCACTTCCTTTCAATCACCATCTCATAAGTTTTCTCATCATCGTACACATTTGAGATGGGTGTGGAGGAGTGAGTACTAGACACCATTTTCCTCTTTAGTGAATCTGTTGGTTTCACCTTCAACTCAGGGAACATAACCTCTTCTGCTTGCATTTTCTTCTTCTTCTCAAGGGGATTAACAAAGGCTTATCTTTTCTCATGCATATTGTCTTTAATGAATTGAAATTGTCAGTTAATCTGAACATCTTAAGTATGTTTTCAAATTCATATCCCCTGAACATAGCTGCATGATTGATGAGTTTCAGTTGAGCTAGTTCTTTTAAATCATGAATCTCCAGGGCATTTACAAGAGCTGAGTACTCTGTAAAGAATTGGACTATCCCTGAGATCCTTTTTACCATGAATATATTCCACATACTGTCATACTTCCATATAATTATCTATTGATCAACTTTGCCTTTGGGAGTAAACACCCCTCTGATTAACTCAGCAGTGGTTAATCCTTCTTGTAGTTTCAACTGAGATGGTTCTACAAACTATTCAGGGTTCTTGATCTTTCTTAGTCAGCATCATGTCTTAAGCAGATACTCTATATCTTGGCTTTTTGCTTGATATTTCTTCTTCTAACCTCTTGAGTGTTTCTTTCTTCTCATTAATCATTTGAAGAGCTGTAGCCCTTAATGAGTTAGTTTTCATGTTCCTAATCTTACTTCTGGTGATCCCTTGGCTTGAAAGATAGTCCTTCATTTCCTTATCTGACATACTATAAGGATCAGGAAATAGTG
This sequence comes from Flaveria trinervia, assembly GCA_025506515.1. NCBI lineage: Eukaryota > Viridiplantae > Streptophyta > Magnoliopsida > Asterales > Asteraceae > Flaveria > Flaveria trinervia. The sequence continues at coordinate 66,124,064 of CM046455.1, forward strand.
GTTCAGGAGTTGGGGATGATTTCTTCATAGATGACAGTTTAGGCATAGGAGCCTTCCTTGAAAAAGATCTTTCATACTCAGTTGTAGTTGATTTCTTCATGGGAGGCAATTTTGGTTTAGAATCCTTTCTAATTTTTGATTTCTCATACTCAGTTTCAACACTTGGATCCAACAGCTTTTTCACTTTTTCTTCCTCTTCCTTCATTCCTTCATAGGTCATCCCAAAGACTTCATCTGGATCATACACATGATTGATCAAAAGCATAGTTTTTATTATTAAATCATCAATTTGAGCCTTTGACGCCATTTCTTCAACTGATTTTTCAGGTTTCAGTGGACTGTCCATATCAACATCCTTTGTAGCATCATAACCTCCAACTATCTCTCCTTCTTCTAGATCAATGGTAACAGCTTGTTTCTTTAATTGAGCTTCAGCCTGCTCAAGTTCTTCAAGAAATTCAGCTATTGCTGCCAGGCTTCTTGGATCATCTTTCTGTTTCTTAACACTTTCTTCTTCAACCACTGGTCTTTTACCCTTAGCCTTTTCAGCTAGATATTTTCTCTTTCTTGAGTATGTTTGAAGTTGTGGACTTGAAGTTTCAGCCTTTTCAATCACTTCAGACAATTTTTCAGGTGTGGTTTGTTCTTGAACATTAACTTCTATTTCCTCCTTCTCTTTTTCTTTTTCTTTTTCTGTTTCTTTTTCTTTTTCTTGTTCTTGTTCCTTTGCACACATTTATCTTATAATTTCTTTCAGTTCTTCAGTCAGTGACACACAAGGGACAATCTACATGCTCAACTCTTTCTCCAAAGGAACTGGAGATTGAGGGATGAATACAATAGGTTCAGGGTCAGTCCTTTGATTGTTCACAAATTCTCAAAAATCATCATCTACTTCTTCAGATGTAAAGCTGTCTAAAGCATTGATAAGTTCCTCAAATTCAGCTTTCTCAATATGAGTAGCATCTGTTTTTCCAGAGTAAATCACCATCTCTAGACTTTGTTCCTCATGCTTTGTTTGACTTGTATCTTCTTCTTGTTCTTCATTGTCAGAGACAGACTGGTTCTCATCATTATCAACCTTTTCTTGTTTATCTTTTCTTTCATCAATCACAACACTTCTTTGAATCTCAACTATCAGCTCAAGTTCAGAGATCCTTTTGTTTTGACTATGAATTTCATTTTCAAGATTAGAGATGATTTCAGCTTGTTCTTCAATAATGTTCTCTTGTTCTTCCATTGGTATGGTTTAAATGGAAAGCGTGTCAACATGTCCACAAACTTCTTCCCTAGAATGGTTCAGTGAAGGTTTTAAATAGTCAATCTCTGTTTCTTTTTCTTTTCTTTCCGCTTCATATTTTTCTTTCAGCTCTTTTAATTCATTCTCCCTTTCATCAAGCTCTAGAATCCTATCATCAATGATTCTAGCTCTCCTATTTAAAATCCTTTCCATCCTTTCAACCTTTTGTAGGAGCTCAGATATCAGTTCATCTTTTTCATCAAGCCTGTTTACATTGGATTCAACAAAGCTCTCTGAGGGAGCAGTCTCTAAAGTTGCTTTCTTTATAGGCATTTGAGCATGGTTATCATTCTCATCTGAAGATGATTTGGATGCTTTAGAAGTGCGAGCTAAGTCTCTAACTTCAGCAGTGTAATCATGGGTTGGCAAAGGTTGGTATGGTGATATTGGTGAGTGATGAGATGGTAGTATTGGTGATTGATGAGGTGGTGATGGTGGTTGTGGTGATGATTGTGGTGTTGGTTGTGGTGTTAGTCGTGGTTTTGGTTGTGGTGTTGGTTGTGGTGTTGGTTGTGGTCTTGGTTGTGGTGATGGTTGTGGTGTTGGTTGTGGTTATGGTTGTGGTGTTGGTTATGGTGATGGTTGTTCAGCAGCTTGTTCTTGTGCTTGAACCTCTTGATTTATCTGCTGAATCATCCATTGAAGAAGAGGTGAGTGAGCCCCACTATAAAAGTTCTGGGGTCCCTCTTCTATATGTACTTGTATGATCTTGTATTATAGTGATAAATTTCAAGTATTGGTCCCTCATTTGCAATATCTGGAAAGGCTTCATTTATTAGGCAATGAATAAATCTTGGATACATCAAGAACTTGTATCTTCTCCCCTCTTGAATGTTTGAAATCATGCCATTAAAGACATAGGCATACATATTGAATGGCCTGTTTAAGCAGAGAGCATAGATTGCTGAGGATGTGATTACTGGAATATCATTCCATCATGTCTGTCTCTTTGATAGGCGGTGCTGAAACATGTGAATTAGGAATCCCCAAGGTAGATCAACTAATCCTTTAACAATTTGTTTAGCTTCATATCTTCCTTTATAACCAATCTCAGTAAAGAATGTGGTTATTTCATCACCATCCAGCTCTATTGGTGCATTGGCATCATCACCAAAATGTAAGCATCTTCTAACTGAATCTTCAATGATGCTCAGAGTGTGTTCATTGTCAATTCTTCCAGTAAAGGTTCTAACACCATCTACTTTATTACTTCAGCTGAGTTCCAGAAATACCTTATGAGGTTCTCATAGATAGTGGGTCTAACTATGATGGCATAAGCTACCCTTGTTGTAGAGATGAATCCAATAATATCTCTTAGTCCCTCAGCTTTTGGCACATCAGGGTTTAAACAACCTTTGACGTTATGGAGCTTGCTCCATGAAAGATTTGCCATGTAATCTGCATAAGAGACATGTGTGTCAGTTATCAGTTTGATTGCTAATGGTCAAAGATGAACGTTTAACATTACTGTATCATTGTTGTCACAACAAATTATGAGTTTGTTGTTCAACAATCATAGTTTCTGTGTTAGAACCATTCATTAGATGATGTTACATTATTTGTTACACATTTTCATTTTTCATTGTGCTTTGTTCTCAAAGTAAACATGACTCTAAAGGTTTTCATGACGTGTTGAATTCCTATTAGTGTGTATATTTATTAAAGTCGAAAAGGTAGATTATATCACATCAATAAGTCAGATTTTGGTGTTCTTCATTATCATTTGGTTCATTGTTTGATTTAGGTTTAACAGTTCGAAAGATAGGTCTTGATGAAGTTTTTAGAAATTTCACCTTGTTTTGTTGTAACTGTAGTTTCCAAATCGATAACAAGAATAGATTAAGTAGAATCACACAAGACTTTGTGGTTGTTTATGATGAAGATGATCAAAGATGGTATACTGTGTATTTGCGCTTGTCTCACTATAAAGTCTCTCAAATTTTAAAAGCCATTTAAATTCCTTTAAATAGTCAAATAATGGCTTTCACGAGATTTTACAAGTTTTAGAGCAAATGCGGTCACCACTGTAGCAAATGCGGAAGTCTAAATTTTCAACCTTTAGGTGACCCGCATTTGTGTACTACAGACAGAGTAACAGGGATTTATGGACCCTTGCATATTGATATCCAGAAATCAGGATCTACACCTATGATGTAATTTCTAAACCTTATTCTCCACTATTTAAACTCAGATTTGTGTTTAAGCATAGGAGGTTTAGGTGTATGACCAAGTTCTGAGTAACTGTTAGAATCCTTTTAACTTGTGTAAATAGAGATTTAGTTGATTTTAAGATTGATTAGACCAACTTGTTCAAGCAGTTCGTTCGGAGTTCAGAATTAAATGTGTAGTTATAATGATTTTCTTACGGTTGACAAGAGTATTTTTGTTGTTTACTAAGTAGAGGTAATGATATCCACTACTAGCAACTCGATTACCAGATCAGTCGAATTCTATTCAGTTCTTGCGTAGATCTGAAAGAGAATCGAGAGCCAAAGCTCTGATACCAATTGACTGGGTTGAGTAAGATTGAGATTCTTACTGTGAATCGAATATGGTAATCAATTCAGTGATTGAATGGAGGAAACAAACAATCAAATAACATTCAATGCAACAAAATTACTCATAAATGCTTTGGTATTGTATATATGAAAGTTGACGAATTACAGATAATAATTACAACAAAAATTCTCTTTGTCTATCTGCCGTTACCTCAGGTACGAGGTTATCTATTATATTTATAGGCAGACAAGATGCCTGTTACAAAATGACTAAACTATCCCTGATCCGCATCTTTGCTTGTTCATCCGCATTGACAAATACGGATGAGTTAACTTGATGAGAATTTCTTCACTTGATCATCCGTATTAGTATGCTGGTCATCCACATTGGTTAATGCCGATGAAAAAATACTTATGCACATTTGTTCGGTCATCCGCATTGACAAATGCGGATGAGCAAAGTCTTGTCAGCATGAACTTTTAGTCTTCCGCATTTGTCAATGTCAAAGAACAAATACTTGTCCGTATTTGCTTTATGTCTTCCGCATTGACAAATACGGAAGACAACCTTTGTTCTTTTTCTTAGCAGAATATTCATCCATATTTCTTCTTGGACTTAAAGGGATTCCAGCAAAGCAATCATCAAATCACCCATTGAGTTGGCATGTATGATCCTTTCAGGGTGCAACAGACACCAACTTTACATAAGTTGGTGAAAGGTTCATGCTTTTAGTAACTATACATTGAGGTATTGAGTCTATAACTTTCTACTTTATGTACTTTATCCTTTTTATAATACATTAGGATGTGATCTATAGGATGTAATAATCACTAGTCAAAAGGCAATCTGCCTTTTGACTCTACATTGATTTTGTTGTCTAGATCATGTATCTAGCTGGCCTTCAAAGTATGGTCGGCTATAGGTTGTAGTATAAGTATCTCTGGTCCTTTGTGTCTAAAACCATTTCTTTGTAAACACTTGTAAGGAACAAGAGAGCAATATACATCAACCTTGAAAACCAACTACTTGTGTTGTTCTTGATCTGTCTCTTATACACTTGTGTTTCTAGTTCTCATTAAACTTGTTTTCTAGTTCCCCATTTGAATTGTTAAGTGTTGTTGCACACTCCCCTCTTCGTGTTGTTATGTTGTAAGCAAGTACCCTTCAATGGTCCTGCAATACATCATAAGAAGTCGGGAATAACCTCGGCTTTAGCACCAAATAGGCTTGTCAGGCCCATAGATTTATAATGTCACTAGGCTAGCAATAGTTAATGATTGTCAACATATAATATCCATCATATAAGACAAAAAGTAAAGATGAATTTCATGTGCATTTACAAGTATGAAGATGTTTAGAAGTGTAAGTTTATAAAGTTAACATGTTTCACCGCAAAAGGTGTAAAATAAAGTAAAAAGGGGCATGAAGAACTCATATGAAAAACTCACATTTGTAGTAGAGTACATAAGAAAGCTTGGATGTTTAAGAGTCAAAGGTGATGTCCTAAATTATAAAAAGAAACAATAAATTGAGGTAGGAATTCATTACAAGAATTTGGTATGTTTAGAGAATACCGAAAAGCGAAAGGTAGGTAGGAAAAGGATTATTGAACCCATTTTATATTCTGGACAGAATGTTTGGTACATGTTTAAACAGGCTTTGAAAATAGCAAACGGTTTCATAAAATTTTAAAAGTTTATAGTTGACTATTTCAAAGTCTTCCGGACAAGTTTTGTTTAGAAACATGTTTATGAAAAGACCCGTAAATAAGTCAAAATAGCAGCACAAGACATAAGGTGCTGAAATGTGTACTTATCTTGTTAATGTTATTGTTGAGTCGTCCGATTGAGTTTGAAGATTTATAGGCTGTCGTTGAAATGGTTATTAGATGAAATTAATTTTTTAGTCTTATTTTACTCAAATTTATTTTGTTATGACCAAGTTACGGTAAGTTGAAGTCAGACTATATTCTACCAAATTTATAATAAGGTGCTTATGTGCATTTTTTAAATTTGCTAAAGCATGAAACGGGTTAGAAAAAATTTATTACGTCAATATATGATATATTAGACTTCATCTGAGTTATATAAAAAATTACAAGAGTTGGCATATCCATTACTTAGGGAAATAATCTTGTGGAATAACCGAATGTGGCGGCATTGCCGTTCATATGCAAACGGAATTTTTTGTTTACGTTAGCTTGATTTAGGAATGTTAGTGATTGTTATAAGGTTAGTGAATATTAGAAGCTTAATGATCAAGTAATAATAATTAAAATTTTAAGAGATTTAGTAGAAGAAATAATAAAAGTAAGAACACAAAGTCATGAGAACAATTGAATGTTAGGATGATTGAAACAATATGGAAATATATAATATAAGAACAATATAAGATTACCTTAGTATTAAAAACTTCTTGAAATTACTTCTAAAAGGAAGTTTTTGAAATGATTAAAATCAATGGATGATAGAAAGATATGTGAGTGAGATTTATGGAGAATGAGCAAATAAAAAGTGAGGCGTAAAGCTTGTTTTTATAGTTGAGGTTAGGAGGAGGTTATGAATGATGTTAATGGTTAATTACAAATCTTTTAAAAGGGGGTTATGATTAGAATTTAAAATAAATATAAAATTAGATAATTTAAATAAATAAAATAATAATTACAAATTAAACTCTAAATTTAATTGAACAAGTTCTTTTATTATTAAATTTTTATAGACTTTATAAATCTCACAAGACCTTGTAATTTGATTATTTATTTTAGTTGATTATTTCATAACCTTTTAACATTTATAAAATTTATTTTATAAATTATAGAATTTAAGTTAAATTGATTAAGTGAGACATTTATTATTTTTGGAACATAAAAATAAATAAAGACTATATAATGAATTTGATTTAAAATATTGACTCAAACGAGTTTGGGTTTGGGTTTATACTTTTAAAATGAGTGGATGTATATGTTTTACCTCTAGAGTTGTGTGGATCAGAACCTTGACTGTCACTTACCATTCCAATTAATCTTGAAGTCTATTCATGAGTAAAAGGAAATGATCTTAAGGAACTAAATTATGGTCTAGTTTTAGATGACGGGGCAATGGAATTGTTTGAAGTTCCCATTTTACCCGGTTGATTAAGATTTTTATTTTTATAGTAGCCGGATAACCCACTAGTTAATAACATATATCAATAGTGCGACCTATCATATTACAATAATTACACTTAAGATTAGTGTTGGGTCCTCTTCCTAGTTTCTATTTTGATCAAAGTTTTGAGGTTTATTTGAAAAATATCCTATTTTTTGATGTTTTGTGTAAGAACCACTACTACTACTACAATATGATTCTTCCCATGATATTATAGTGAAAGATTCTTTTACACTTGGAAGAAAATCTTTGGTTTGAAGGTTTGACCTAATAAGCTAGTTGAAGGACCTGTTAAGGTTTATGCAATCACAATGTTAGAAAGGACAAAACAATACTTCACAGAACAAATAGGGAACTGGCGATTCAAAGAATTAATAGAGTAAGAACAAAAGCAGAACACAAGTAATTATTTTTCAAGAATAGTGTATATTGATCTTAAGTGTTTTACAATTGTTACAAGGCTTAGTTCTAAGGAATGATACATGAGATACTTTCTACATCATACAGCTGGTCATACTTTGAAGGCTAGTTGGAACACACAACAAGATCATTGTAAAGTCAAAAAGAATATTGTCTTTTGACTAGTGACTATGACATGTCACACCTCACATCCTGATCTATTACAAAATAGAAAAAAACATACAAAGTAGAAAGTTATGGACTCGATACAAGTTGGTGAGTCATGAGAGATGATAGCGTAAATAAATTCAGCTTTTGTCAAAAGCATGTTAGAAAAGGCATATCTTCTCAGTCAATGAAAGAAAATAGTCTCCTATCTTTACAAGACTTTTGTAAGGATTAAATGTAAGGCTGATGCAACCCAAACACGCAAAGTCTCTCCGACATACATGCGCTAGTGTACTTAAGGGGAATGCTTTGGAAGTTTCACACTCTGCCTTAGAAAATACTCTAAGTGTGAAATCTTCCGAAGCCAGAGATAAAGTCTTCCAAAGCCAACACTTGAAGACAGATTTCTTTCGAGGACTTTTGAACACATGCTTTATCTGATGTACCTTTTACATAAAGCTGGACCCCATTCCATTGCAACTCTATAAAGTCACCAACTTACATAAGTTGGTGAAAAGTTCCATGCTTTTGGTAACTATACATTGAGGTCTTAAGTCTGTGCTTTCTACTTAATTTACTTTTATCCTATTTGTAATATATTAGGATGTGAGTTGTGGTATGTCATAGTCACTAGTTAAAAGGAAAATCTACCTTTTGACTTTACATTTGATTTTGCAGTTGTCTAATCAATTGTATCCAACTGGCTTTCAAATTATGGCTGGCTGTAGGACGTAGTATATGTATCTCAAGTACTTGTATCTCCCTATAGTGATAAGTAACATTTGTAATAGAACTTGAGAAGCAATATACAACATTCGTGAATACCAATTACGTGTGTTGTTTTGCCATCTTGTTCGGTCTTATCTTTACTTATGTTCTAAGCATCTGTTACTAAATATGAACCAGTTCCCTATTTGATTTGTTAAGTGTTCTAAGCAACTCTTCTCATTGTGTTGTTGTGTTGTAAGTGCATACCATTGAACGGTCCTGCATTTGGTATTAGAGCTTTTTAGGCTCTTGATATAGGATCTCACCATCCTAAGATCCCTCACACACACAAAATACTTAACAACTCAAATGGAAGCTATTACCAAAGCTGATATGGAAACTGGAACTATGACAAAGTCTCCACTAATCACTCCTAAAGACTTTGATACTTGTTGTCAAAGAATGGAAGGCTTCATCAAGTCTTAAGTCTCTAGGATATGGGAATCTTTTGTTGAAGGATGTTAGGGACCGTGTACAGACGATGTACTAACTGATTAACGTGTATAGCGAACCAAATAGTGCGGAATCCTATTTGATTGGCGATCCAATCCGTGAGAACGCACGTAGAAAAAATTATGTAATTGAATCTAATGTTAAGAATCGATTAGGAATCGATCTACTGTGATCTATGAACATGGAGTATGATCATAGAGGTCTCTGGACGGCTAGGGTACGTTTAGAGTCGAAGTGTGTATGATGCTTCCGTTTTTCCACACATTAAGTGGTATTTATAGGTTAGGGTTACTCATTCGTCCGACTGAACCATTTGCATGGTTCATTCGTGCGACTGAGCTATGCGGTTGATCCGTTCGTATGACTGAGTGTTGACTCGTGCGACTGAGTCAGTCGTATGAAGTTGTTCAGGCATATGCACTATTTAGGCACATGGACACTCAGTCGCATGGCCATTCGGACGCATGACCATTGTTGGGGTGCATGGTCCAGTTCGACGCATGAGAACTTCACATAACCAAGTTTGAATGTATTCATTATTATAACATTATGCATTATTAATTCAAACAATCACAAACCTATATACTCTAGTCAATATGCGTTACACAACTCATTAATGAAGTATTAAACATTATAAATCACAACCAAACATTCTCATTTCATTAAGTACCTAAGCATTACATAAGTGTAAGACATTCAAGACATATTACATTAAGATCTGAATCTAGGTACATATGTATCAACAAACTCCCCCTTGGACCTAGATCTATCTATCGTCTTACCTTCTTCATAACCTCCTCATACTTCTTGTACTTTTCCTCTCTTGTGACTCCTGCATGTATTTCAAATGCAAAGCAGAGTCGTATCATATTTTGGAATGGAGGGCTTGTATAATATCCTGTGTGTCATAGAATATTGGCCACTTGTATACAGTGTAGACATCGTCAGCTGACAAGTTGATAAGCCACATCGGGACAATACCCTGATAGTTTCAATTGTACCATCTTTGTTCAGAACTATGACAGCTTCCCATGTTCTCCAATCATAGTACCACCATTTGAAGTGAGGAGTGATGTCCTGTGGCATCTCCCATAGAAGGGTCTTTGACATTGTTCGTGGAGGACTCCACTTCAGTACTAGCTTTGGCTTTCCAGTTACGGGATCCACTTCAGAACGTCTGATATGCCTCGTAGGTTGTTGAGGTTTGAAGTTGACCCACCTGATGTGGTACTATTTCTTCAAGGCATCCTCAAACCAGCCTGACATCTTTCTTCGGTCAGCGTATAACAGCTTCAGTTTAGCCAGCTGGTTGAGCTCAAAACCAGGTAGAGACTTTAGATCATGCGGGAATCTAAAGTACTCAATACCTTTCTCTCTCTTCACCGCGTATACATTAAGATCATCAAAATAGGCCCACGCAATAATCTTGCCTGATACCTTGTGATGTTTCTTCACATTGTAAGAGCTTTGTGTAGACATTCTGTTTAGAAGCAGCGCGTTGGGCTCGGATTTCCTCAAAACAAGCAGCCCATTCAGCTTTTCTAATATCAATATCAGTGTTTGAGGCTTGGGCTTGTTCTTTAACCTTCTCGGACTCTTGCTCCATCTTATCTAATATCTCAAATGTATCACCGACTAGCGAGTCACCCAAATTAGGGACCACATTTCCCTCTTTGTTTGCGTACTCGGGATAGTGCTCTGCAGTGACGTCATCGATCTCTATCTCATCAATGTCGTTCAACTCGTCGTCACTGGTTTCTACAAAAGTTGGAGCGTCCTTGACAATCTCATTGGGATTCAGCTTGAACATTTCTGCAATTTGCTCGTCAGTGAGATTGTGAATGATCTCTCCTTTTTCAGGAGTGTACATCACCGATCTCCTAACAATACCCTATAGATCAAGAATCATCGTGAGCTAAGTCTTGATCTGTTAGAGGGGAGCAACATCATGTTCATCCCTCTGAAAGTTTGGATCTGCTTGATTTATACATGTAACACGACAATCATTAGTTAATAATCAAGACAGAAATACCACAATTAAATATATAAACATTCATTACAATAATGAGATACAAGATTCAAATACATATGATTTAAAAAAAGTTAATAACTAAATATTACTCTTATCCTGTATCCTCTGCTCTTCTGCTACGGGGGTGGATGTGAAGGCAGCCTGATCTTGAATCCTTTTGGTCCTTCGTTCGCTTGCAGATGTGGCACCCGTAGTAGAAGAATCGTCTTCATCATCATCAACATCTGCATCAGTATCACCCTCGTGATCATCATCATCATCATCATCATCATCATCATCATCATCATCGCCTGCGTCTCCTTCTCCTATCTTCAATGGCTCTACTTTGGATCCTTTGAGCTTTAGCAAAATAGTCTTGTTTGCAGCCGCCAGCTCCTCAATCTTCTTGGCATGTTGCTCTTCGAGTTGAGACATCTGCTGAGCCTGCTGATCAATCAATCAAGCCTGCTGAGAAATCTGCTGAGATTGTGCAGCAGTAACATCTACTAACTGACAAATTTGTGATGTTTTCTCATCATCAGCCACTAACAGATGCATCACCATACGGTTCAGGGCTGACAGATGTTCCTCTAACCCAAAGAGAGGTAGAGTTGATCCAGATGTATATGGAGAGGAGGATGATGGTGCAACTAGATGGCTAGTGGTGGTGGTGGTGGCAGTGGTGAAGATTGGGGGTAATATAGATGAAAGTCGTGGTGGTGTGGGTGTGGTAGTAGTGGTGGTAGGTGGAGTGGTGGTAGTAGATGGAGTAGTGGTGGTAGGTGGAGTGGTGGTAGTGGTGGTAGTAGTGGTGGTGGTTATGAAGGTCAGTCATCTCTTCTTCTTCTTCATGCCACGAGGCTGAGCCATCCTTTTCTTCGTCGATCCCTTCAAGGTGGATGCTTCCCTGGAACATGACTTGGCTGATCGGGAGCAAAGGTAGGATCTGTGTCAGTTTCTCCCGATCTGCCAGGGCGTTCACCAACCGCCCGGAGCCCTCACTCTGTGGCAAAGACCTTGCTGCCAACAGTCCGAGTGAGGAGCTCCTCATTTGTATATTCCTCCTTATCAGGTTGGAAATTCTGATGGAATCCAGCATCCTCAGTCTTTGTGTGGGTGGGTGTCGGAGATGCGATATCAGTTGTGGGGGCCTTTGGTTGAGTGGGCCTAGCATCTCCACCAGCACTGTTGTCATCGTCATCTGAGTCATCATCTGGGAGCTCTAACTGCTCACATCGATCACTATCTACGTGACACCATTTACGCCTGCTTAGTGCCACGTAGTCCTCACGGGCCAGATGCCCAAACAGTCGCCCCACAGGGGGTTTCACCTGATTCCCCCTGTAAACTTTCATCCGACCCAAGGTGGTATCATCCATCACCTCAAGTGCTACCACTTCCTCCTTCTCCTTTGGCAAAGAAGGGAGCTTTTGGTATATGATCATCTATATGAATTGAGGGTACATATAAAAGCCCTCCTTACCCTTTCCCTTTATGTTCTCTACCAGGTAGGTGAAGATCATCCTGGAGAAGCTAAACGGGTGGTTCAGTACCAACGCTGCATAAGCGTTCTAAATCTGATCTGAGAGCTCATCGAACCCTCCCTTCCTAGACGCTATGCACTTCAGCAGCACATGAGCAAGGTACTTGAATTGGGGGAACAGGTTGCTCTTGTTGAGCACCACTACGGGGATGTAATCGGGTGGGACAATCAGCATCATCCCCAAACTCGAGAACTGTCCAAAGATCATCCTCAGTGATCTCAATAGCCTCTCCATATATCGAGCTCTTGATGCGATGAGGCTCCGAGGATCTGTCCACCACAGCGCTTTCCCAGAAAGCCTATTGGACCGAGCGATAGGGAGTGCAAGGAGTCGAGATGGCATGGAAGATCCTCGATCTCCGTAGAAATATGATAATGCCCGAGAAGTCAGTTGTGTTCCTGGATGTCAGATCCAGATGAGCACAGATGTTGTGCTTGGTGCTCATAGTCCAGCGACTAGCCATCTATTACATAATAAATACAAATATTAGTGTCAGAAAATAAGTGATGATTTTAATTATTTGAACAAGAAATTCTCATTTCTGTCTTGTGAATGACAATGTACGACAGAGATCTAGTCGTGCGAATGACCTCATACGTATGACTTAACATGCGAGTAAGCTCATACGTATGCTATCTCATGTGGTTACCCTCGTAGTGCGACTAAACTCATACGCATGGTTTAGCTGTGCGATTTGGCCATTCGTCCTTTCAGTCGTGCGACTGAAGTTCATCAGATTGTGCATTCGCATGACAAACTAACTGTTCAATTCAAAATCAAATTTTGAGCAATTTTTAATGTTAGACATCGTGGTTAGGCTCATTAGACTCGCAATTCACCGACAAAACACATTATAACATTTAATTGCACAATGGACTTAGTTTTATTAGTTTTTTGTCAATGTAAGTCACCATTGCTTTTAGGGTTCATTTCAGTCGATTTTGTGGTGAAATTGATGGATATTTTCATGGATTGCACCGCATTATACCTGTATATTCAATACGAATTGTCAGTACACAACAAACAATAGTCTTGAAGGCTCAAATGAAAATCAGGCAGAGTAACGTATGTTCGTGTGATGTAGAGGCGATTTGGGAGTGATGACCAACTGCAACCGACTCACCCTCTATTTATACTGGGGTTTACTTTTAGTCGTGCGACTGAGCCCAGTCGCATAGATGATTCATGCGACTGAAGATTAGTCGTGCGACTAGCACAGTCCGTCACCTTTAGTCGTGCGACTAGAAGTCAGTCGTGCGACTGGGTCATTCGGTCATATTCATCCATGCGGTTAGCATATTTTAGTCATCCTGATGGTCCAATCGCACATATGTCCCATACGTGTGGGTTAATCGTGCGATTGGGCGCATTCGTATCCTCCGATCATACGACTGGTCCATGCTCATGGTCCAGTCGTGCGAATGAATCATACTTATGGTTTTTGACTTTATGACTAGTTTACCTTTAACACCCTTTTAAACTTTTGATTTAACATTATGAACCTTTGATCATCTTAGACATGATCATTTTAACTTGAAAAGCTTTTGACCACCTCAGGCATGGTCCTTTTAAAATACTTAGTCACCTCAGACATGACCCATTTTTATTTGAAAGCACGTGTGGGCACCTCAGACGTGACCATTTAGATGATAGGTTCCCTATCAAATTCCATGACATAGTCTAATATGAAACAAACTAAAATTGACAACCTTTATACAGATATGATGGAAATAACACTGAAACTTAAAACTAAGACATGTGTTTGTGTTTTTGTGAGGGTTAAATCCTAAGATGTAAATCTAAAGAACTATTCTTCTGGAAAAAGCAGCTTCAATTTATTTAGACCATACATGGCCGAATTCAATTTGGAATCATACACGATATTCAAATCATTCGGGACAAGTAATCTAAAACCTTTGATGCTCTATTCTTGTTTTTCATCTAGAGTCATTTAGCAAATTTAGGAAATCATACTAGTACTATTAGGTCCCCACACTGATTTGAACTTTCAAGAATTCTAGCCACACTGATTGTCAGTATACTTGTCCTCTTAAATCCATACACAGGCTTTCAACACAAATTGGTGATGGTTTAAGGTTTGTTTATTTCAACAACCATTTGTGGATCCCATACTTATATGGTAATCAATATTCCTCAGGAGATTTTTGAGCGGACTTAGGGTATTATTCAAGAAATAACTATTCTTAGAACTTTCAAGAGAAGCCAAGCCTTAGCTCAGTGCCACCGCACAACAGAGAGGCGGCAAACAAAAATGATTTCTAGAATATATAGGTTATGCTTATCCTCAGGTCAGTGCCACCGCACAGCAGAGAGGCACATAACCTATCTTCTTATTTGAGAAAATTCATTCTTTTTGCACAGATCTCACCAACAACATAGGTTATTAGTTTGATTGTATTTTCATTTTTATGTGCTCTTGCTCAGGCTTTGGTCTTACGCACACATTCATGGCGTTTATTTTACTCGTCACCCCTTACTGGAATCTTGTTGATTGTGTTAACCAGGGATAAGGTGTTACCCACAGCTAGTCAAACATTGTAGTTTAATCTTGAGATCACCAAAAAGGTCTAGTCATCTATTGTGTTGAATCTATCGACATATCATCTATGGTCTAGCAACATCTAGGTCTACTTTCTTTGTGTTACCTTAGTAGTAGCTAGTTTGTCTATCATATTTCCTTTTATATTGCTCAGACTACACAGACTTATACTTGAGCTTTGCATGTTTTCCAATTTAAATTCTTAAAGTCCCAAATGGTTTGCTCCTCTGTACTATCATATTCTGAAGATTGAATCGGTATCACACATACGATCTTATTTTTAATCAGCTACCTCTCCTTCTCCCTCGTTTTATTATTATTATTATTATTATTATTATTATTATTATTATTATTATATACTGTCTAAAACTATTCTCCCCCTAAAATTTTAAAACCGTAATGCATTAACGTTTTAGGATTTTAATAGAAAAAGCAATAAGACGAATTTTAATTAAACAACTTAAAATTAAGCAAATTAATTAAAAAGAATTGAAAAATAAAAGTAACTTAACACGACACATCGGACTACACATGGTCATCTTCAGGAATGACCTCACTTTTCTTTTTAACGTCGTTGATCTCTAACAGATATAGAAAACGTGGTTTGTCAAAAGCCTTTGTATAGAGGTCAGCGCGTTGAAAATTTGTATTTATTTTTACCACATCGATTAAGTTCTTTTCAAAGCAATCACATATAAAGTGATATTTAATTCCGATGTGTTTGGTCTTACGATGTTGGACCGGGTTTTTAGTGACTGCAATTGCAGCGGAGTTATCAACAAAGATAGGAGTTGAAGAGAATTTCAAACCGTAATCTCGCATTTGCTGTTGAATCCATATGATTTGTGAACAACAACTTCCAGCAGCAACGTATTTGGCATCACAAGTTGACAATGCAACCGAGGTCTGCTTGTTACACTGCCAGGTTACTAATCTTCTCCTAAAGAACTGACACCCTGCTGATGTAGACTTGTAGGTCATCTTGCAGCCTCCGTAATCCGAGTCGCTATACGCTGTAAGCTCAAAGTCATCATCAAGAGGATACCACAACCCAAGTGTGGGTGTACCCTTCAAATAACAAAAAAATCCTTTTGACCCCAATAAGATGGTTCACCTTAGGCTTTGCCTGATATCGTGAAATAAACATGTAGCATACATGGTATCAGGTCGTGAGGCAGTGAGATACATGAGAGATCTAATCATCCCTCAGAACATAGTGGCATCCACCAGATCACCATTCTTGTCGGGTGCTACATCTTGGTTTGTAGCAAGTGGAGTTCCAGCTGTAGAAGCATTCTCCATGCCAACCGACTAGGAATATCACCTACATACTTGGTTGATGTAGGAAAATCCTATTTGGTGTCTGATCCACCTGTAACCCGAGAAAGAACTTCATCTCTCCCATTGCACTCATCTCAAACTCCGCCTTCATTACTGCCTCAAACTCTTTACTGTCTCTCGGATTGCTTCCATTCTTGCCATGGGTGCAAACACTTCATTATAGTCAAAACCCTCACTTGTCAAAATCCCTGAATAACAAGCCGAGCCTTGTTTCTGATGAACACTCCTTGATCGTCTTTCTTGCATTTCAAAACCCATTTGGTGCCAATGACCTTAGCACCTTTAGGTCTATCCACTAGAGTCCATACACCCAACTTCTTGAATTGAAGAAGTTCTTCTTGCATGGCACTCACCCATGCCTCATCATTCAGGGCTTCACTAACATACTTTGTCTCAAACTGAGACACAAAGCAACGATAGGAACTGTCGTGAAGGTATCACTATTCCATCACAGAGGCATAATCAGCTGAGTACAACTGATTTCTGGTCTGAACACCTGATCTTACATCACCTATGACATTATCCAAGGGATGATAGATGTTTAGACATGAGCCAGGAGTTGTTGTAACAACCACCTCAGAATCAAGAATGTGAACATTTGGT
This sequence comes from Flaveria trinervia, assembly GCA_025506515.1. Classification (NCBI taxonomy): domain Eukaryota; kingdom Viridiplantae; phylum Streptophyta; class Magnoliopsida; order Asterales; family Asteraceae; genus Flaveria; species Flaveria trinervia. The sequence continues at coordinate 66,140,856 of CM046455.1, forward strand.
TCTGGATCTGAGGCAATAGGAGTCTGAGGTTCAGAAGGCTCAGATACATCACTTTCAGATGCTTGTGGACTTGTGGTAGTCGGAACCTATTCATCCTGGTTGTTCTAATCATTTTCCACATTTTCTTCATCAAAGGAAGAGTCACTCACATCAAGTGCTCCCCCTGAGTTGGTACATGATTGACTTTGTGAACCGGATGGTGCTAAATCTTGAGATGGTGTGTTCAAGACATCGTACATCATCTTGTTTGCCAACTCGTCTTCAGAAGTAGAGAGAGGTATGTTGAAGGACTTGAAAAATCCATCATAGTCAATGAAGTAAGCAGGCCCTTTTTCCAGCAGGTGGTGTGGTGTATCTCTGAACATCAACATTACACCACACCTCTACTTGACCCGTTGAGTTGTTGTAAACTCTCTTGTTTGGTATGTTGTATCCTAGAAAGATCCTTTCATCAACCTTCTTGCTGAATTTTCCCTCCTGAGTCTTCTTCAGCAGGGTGCACAGAGCACCAAACGGCTCGAGATACTCTAAGTTTGGTTTACGTCGTTGTAGTAACTCGAAGAATGTTTTTCCATGGCGTTTAACTACCAGAACTCGATTGAGTGTATAGCATGCATTTGCAACTGCCTCATTCCAGAAATGAATAGGCAGTTTCGAGTCTGCTAGCATAGTCCGTGCGGTCTCTATGAAGCTGCGATTCTTCCGTTCAGCAACACCGTTCACCTGAGTAGTGTAGGCAGAGGTAAATTGCTACACAATTCCCTTTTCCTTGTAGTAGGCCCCCATCCACTGATTCTTGAACGCGGTTCCGTTGTCTGAGCGCACTTGTCGAACTTTCAGCTTGAATAGGGATTCCAGTGTAGTTACTAATTCCTTGAAGGATTCAAATGTTTCTGATTTGGACTTCAGAAACATTACCAAGAGAATCTTGAGTAGTCATCCGTAATTACGTAGCAGTACAAGTCACCTGCAATGCTTCTTGTATTGACTGGACCAAACAGATCCATGTGAAGAAGCTCAAGAGGTAGTCCTATGGAATGAACTTCTGTTTCCTTATGAGACTTCTTTGTCTGTTTGCCTCTCTTGCATGGAACACAAAAATTCGAGAGTTGGAAGTTTTTGACGTTCACTCCCCTCACTAGATCGATATGGATCAAGTGATTCACCTTCCATGAATTTATATGTCCCATTCTCCTATGCCAAGAGATTGAATCCTTTTCAGTAGCTTTGGACAAGAAGCACTGAACTTCACGATCCATTGTGGAGGCCTTTGAACGATCCAAAATAAAGATCATTATACCTTGAAGCTGACATTAGAAATTGATCCTCCAGGATCACGTAGTCATTCTTCAGAACGTAGCAATTCTTGTTGTCAAAGACTACTTTGAAGCCTTTAGGACATATTTGAGAAAAAGAAAGTAAGTTATTTTGTAATCGTTGGACATAGTTTACTTTGTCAAAATTAAATTTCTGATTTCCCACTTCTCCTTGGGCTGTGATATACCCCCCTTTGTTTCCAGCAAATGAAACATGCCCTCCTTTGATTTGTCTGATGTTTGATAAGAGAGCTCTATTCCCCGTCATGTGCCTGGATGCTCCGCTATCAAGAATCCACGTGTTAGTCTCACACTATACCGAACACCCTGCACATTCAATGAAAACATTAGTTCAAGTTAGTAACCCAATCCTTCACTGGCTTGGGTTTCCCTGAGGCATCACATAACATAAACTAACCCATTGACCATCTAAGGTTGAGGGAAGCTCAGATTTCTGTTTGTTCTCATTTTCAGATGCTAAGGTGGATTTTTCTTTCCATATACTAGCTTTGTGTAAGACCTGTTTATGATAAACAGACGACTGGCTGATGGGTTGAACTTTGGATTCAGTATCCCTTTTAGGAGGCATCACTGAGTTCCTCTTAAAAGATCTAGTTTTAGATGTAGAAAGTTCAACTTTCCTCCTTGGTGTCTGATAATAAGGACAATAAGACGCAATGTGATCATACTCTCCACAATTGTAGCAAGATGTGCTTTCAACTTTTTGGTTTATTTGTTTTTGTGGAGATGTAGGTGTCACACAGATGACCTTATTTTGTTTAGATTGAGACACTTCTTTGTTAGATGTATGATCGGGTTTTACAAACTTAATTGCCTTACGTAGTTTTACATCTTTTATTTCTTGTTTACCTGGACTTTGACATGATACACGTGATTGATTAGGTTTAATAGTCTTTTTGGGTTCTGATTTAACTTTGTTTGAACCTGACTTTAAATTGACCTTTTCAAACTCTTTTTCCAGGTCAACACAAGGCATCTTTCCATTTGCCTTTAAAATGGACTCCTTTTGTTTAGTGCCAGATTCAATTGATTTACTTGTGGAATCTGGGTCACTAACAAGAGGAGTGGTCACCACATAATTCTTGATGGGGTTATTATTAATGGTTTACTTTTGGAGTTCATCAAGGTCTCAGGTAGTGGCGAAACCACTTTTTATCCCAATCCCTCCCCATTGTTTTTCTCTCACTAAGTGTTGGAAAATTGATGAGCTTGTCCAACTGTGCAGTTTTTGTTTTAAGGAGTTGACTTCTATTTCTAAAACTGCTTTCTGCTTCTTAGTGTCCTCTAGGGAGTTAAGATAGTACCTAATGTCATTAGCTTGATTAAAGGCAACTACTTCTGTTTCCCTAAGCTATTTGTTCAAAAGATCTATCTTTTCTTTGTAATTGTGCTCATTTTGTTTTAAACTCCATTAGCTTCAGTGCATAGTTCAAAATCCTTTACTAGGCTATCATTATGATCTAATAACCTAGCAATTTTAAATCTATGCTTTATTTAAATTTATTACAGTCAGAAGAAGCATGATTATTTAACAAGTGGTCAGTAGTACTTACCTGAGATGTTGAAGAGGAATCAACCATGTGTGCAGAATCTGTTGTCTCTGGTTCTGGTAATTCTGACATTGGTGAAGATTTTTCTTCTTGAGGCAGGTGGTTGACCACATGTGCAGTGTCTTCAGAATTGGACATCGCAAGCTCTAGTGCTATATCTCCCACACTTCCAGAATCATCATCTTTGTCCACCACACGAGCTATGTTGGACTCTCCCGGTGTGACGAACCGGAAGCTCCAGTCCTATCCTTCATCCTCATTAGCAGTCAACGCTTTAGGGTCCTTGCTTGCTGAAGTAGAACTACTAGATGTGGCTTTACCCTAACGATTATTGATGAGAAAGGATTGCCATTACCAGTCTTCTTTGGCTTCACACACTCCCGTTTGAAGTGCCCTTTCTCACCACAATTGAAACAAGTTACCTTTGACTTGTCAAAGCCAAAGGTCGTGTCCTTGGTTGCAACCAAGTTCTGTACAGTCTTCTTGACAAACTTTTTAGATCGTCGGACAGCACTTGCCAAAGCCCACATTATATCCATCCGTTCCAACTCCATCTCATCCACCTATTCATAGTCCTCATCTGCCAGGTGGCAATTTTCTATCTTTCTAGCAATTAGTCCATCATAGGAGTGACTACAACAGCTAAGAGGTCCATGTGTTCTCTGGCTACCACTACAGTCACATTACCAAAGTTATCGGTCTTTAATTTTGTTGCATTGACTTTAGGTATAATATACTAGGTACCACACGACCCAGACGTTTCGGGCCCGAAGTAGATGGTTGTGCTGGACTTGCTGAGCTTGAGACAAAGGCAGTCTGCAGTGGTGCTCCAGATGTCTTGGCCTGAGGAGTCGTGTTGTAAAGCACCAGATTCTGATCATAGTTGGCCTTTTGGGCTCTATACTTCATCCGAAGCTCCTCCTCTCTCAGTTTCAGAATAAGTCATTTATATCTACTTCGAGAGCATCCCATTCTGTCTGAGATTTGAAATGAAGGAAGCCCATTTCTTTGGTAATCCATCTGCAAAGTTGGATACCTTATCCTCCATCAACATAGTTACTCCATGAGTGTGCATCTCACTCATCATGTGGTAGAATCTGTCGATCATGTTGTCCAAGCCTTCCTTTCCCATTGAAGAGAGTTGTCAAACTCCTCTTCAAAGCTTTGGCCTTAATGGCTTTGAGTGAGGCATTTCCATCATACCTCTTCTCCAACGCATCCTATAATTTCTTTGCTTGAGTATACTCCGAGTACTAATGGAAGATATCCTTCAAAATAGACTGGGTAAGCAAAGTGTAGACTTTCTTCTTAGCATTGTGTTTCACCTTTTGTGCATCCGACATGCCACTTAACGTAAGTTTGACACCGTCAGCTCCTACTGGCATGCTGTACCCCGACTCTATTGCCTCCCACAAATTTGTATCTACTCCATTTAAGTAGATTTCGAAACGTTGCTTCCATTGTGGGTAGTCGGCTAACATGATAAGCTTTGGGGGTTTATTATGAATTCCCACTTCGTTCTCTAATAGCAGTAGCTTCTGAATACGGTGTCTCTACTTGCTATGTAAGATGAAAACTGGTCCTCCATTTCACTTAACTTTACTATTAAACAAACTGTTTATGTGTGCGAATGAAGGTATGCGATTGGGTACATATGTACCTATATTCAGATCTTAATGTAATATGTCTTGAAATGTCTTACACTTATGTAATGCTGGGGTACTTAATGAAATGAGAATGTTTGGTTATGATTTATAATGTTTAATATTTCATTAATGAGTTGTGTAACGTATATTGACTAGATTATATAGGTTTGTTATTGTTTGAATTGATAATGCATAATATTATAATAATAAATACATTCAAACTTGGTTAAGTGAAGTTCTCATGCGTCCGAATAGACCATGCGCCCCAATAGTGGTCATGCATCCGAATGGCCATGTGACTGAGTGTCCATGTGCCTAAATAGTCCATACGCCTGAACAACTTCATGCGATTGACTCAGTCGCACGACTGAACACTCAGTCATGCGAATAGATCAACCGCATAGTTCAGTCGCACGAATGAGTAACCCTAACCTATAAATACCACCTAATTCATGGAAAAATGGAAGCATCATACATACTTCGACTCTAGACGTACCCTAGCCATCCAGAGACATCTAAGATCATACTCCAAGTTCATAGATCGCAGTAGATCGATTCCTAATCGATTCTTAACGTTATATTCAATTACATAATTGTTTCTATGTCCGTTCTCACTGATTGGATCATCAATCAAATAGGATTCCGCACTATTTGGTTTGGTATACATGTTAATCAGTTAGTACATCGTCCAGTACATGGTCCCTAACAAATTGTATCAGAGCCTTGGCTCTTGATTACGTGTTGATTCAATCGTTTTTTATACAAAAATTGTGTTTTTCACTAAAACGCAATCTTTTTGTGTCAAACGGTGTCTTAGACGTCTCCTGACCATAAAGTTTAGTTTTTCCGGCATACAGCAATTAGGGTTTTGAAAATTCGAGTTTTTGCAGCCAAAGCACATTTAACCTACCAATTTTCAAACTTCAGCAGGTTTAGTCGCACGACTGAGGTCATTCGCATTCCCCAAACGCATGATTGGACTCATTTGTACTCTCATTCGTACGATTGAGAACCCTATTCGGATTGTTCAACCGCATTACTTCATTTGGTTGACTGACTCATCCGCATTAGTTTAATCGCACGATTGAACCATTCACCTAGTTCAATCGCCCGAATAAGCCCAATCACATACCTTCATTCGCACACATAAACAGTTTGTTTAATAGTAAAGTTAAGTGAAATGGAGGACCAGTTTTCATCTTACATAGCAAGTAGAGACACTCGTATTCAGAAGCTACTGCTATTAGAGAACGAAGTGGGAATTCATAATAAACCCCCAAAGCTTATCATGTTAGACGACTACCCACAATGGAAGCAACGTTTCGAAATCTACTTAAATGGAGTAGATACAAATTTGTGGGAGGCAATAGAGTCGGGGTACAGCATGCCAGTAGGAGCTGATGGTGTCAAACTTACGTTAAGTGGCATGTCTGATGCACAAAAGGTAAAACACAATGCTAAGAAGAAAGTCTACACTTTGCTTACCCAGTCTATTTTGAAGGATATCTTCCATCAGTACTCGGAGTATACTCAAGCAAAGAAATTATAGGATGCGTTGGAGAAGAGGTATGATGGAAATGCCTCACTCAAGGCCATTAAGGCCAAAGCTTTGAAGAAGGAGTTTGACAACTTCTCTTCAATGGGAAAGGAAGGCTTGGACGACATGATCGACAGATTCTACCACTTGATGAGTGAGATGCACACTCATGGAGTAACTATGTTGATGGAGGATAAGGTATCCAACTTTGCAGATGGATTACCATAGAAATGGGCTTCCTTCTTTTCAAATCTTAGACAGAATGGGATGCTCTCGAAGTTAGACATAAATGACTTCATTCTGAAACTGAGAGAGGAGGAGCTTAGGATGAAGTATAGAGCCCAAAAGGCCAACTATGATTAGAATCCGGCAATTTACAACGCGACTCCTCAGGCCAAGACATCTAGAGCACCACTGCAAACTGCATTCGTCTCAAGCTCAGCAAGTCCAACACAAGCAACTATTTCAGGGCCTGAAACATCAGGGTCGTCTAGTACCCAGTATATTATACCTGAAGCCAATGCAGCATAATTGAAGACCGATAACTTCGGTAACGTGACTGTTGAGGTGGCCAGAGAACACATGGACCTCTTAGATGCTGTAGTCCACTCCTATGATGGACTAATTGCTGGAAAGATAGGAAATTGCCACCTGACCGATGCGGATTATGAACAGGTGGATGAGATAATGTGGGCCTTGGCAAGTGCGGTCCGACGAGAGAAAAAGTTTGTCAAGAAGACCGAACAGAACTTGATTGCAACCAAGGACACGACCTTTAGCTTCGATAAGTCAAAGGTAACATGTTTCAATTGTGGTGAGAAAGGGCACTTCAAACGGGAGTGTATGAAGCCAAAGAAGACTAGTAATGGCAATCCTTTCTCGTCCTTTAGTCGTCAGGACAAAGCCGCATCTAGTAGTTCTACTTCATCAAGCAATGACCCTAAAGCCTTGAATGCTAATGATGATGAAGGATAGGATTGGAGCTTTCGGTTCGTCACATCGGGAGAGTCCAACATAGCTAGTGTGGAGGACATAGATAACGATTCCACAAGTGAGGGAAATATAGCAGTAGAGCTTGCGATGTCCAATTCTGAAGACACTGCACATGTGGTCAACCACCTGCCTCAAGAAGAAAAATCTTCACCAATGTCAGAATTACCAGAACCAGAGACAACAGATTCTGCACACATGGTTGATTCCGCTTCAACATCTCAGGTAAGTACTAGTGACCAGTTGTTAAATGATCATGCTTGTTTTGACTGTAATAAATTTAAATAAAGCATAGATTTCAAATTTGCTAGGTTATTAGATCATAATGATAGCCTAGTAAAGGATTTGGAACTATGCACTGAAGCTGATGGAGTTTTAAAACAAAATGAGCACAATTACAAAGAAAAGATAGATCTTTTGAACAAATAGCTTAGGGAAACAGAAGTAGTTGCCTTTAATCAAGCTAATGACATTTGGTACTATCTTAACTCCCTAGAGGACACTAAGAAGCAGAAAGCAGTTTTAGAAGTAGAATTCAACTCCTTAAAACAAAAACTGCACAGTTGGACAAGCTCATCACATATTGTCTAACACTTAGTGAGAGAAAGAAACAATGGGGAGGGATTGGAATAAAAAGTGGTTTTGCCACTACCTGAGACCTTGATGAACTCCAAAAGTAAACCAATTAATAATAACCCCATCAAGGATCATGTGGTGACCACTCCTCTTGTTAGTGACCCAGATTCCACGAGTAAATAAATTGAATCTGGCACTAAACAAAAGGAGTCCATTTCAAAGACAAATGGAAAGATGCCTTGTGTTAACCTTGAAAAAGAGTTTGAAAAGGTCAATTTAAAGTCAGGTTCAAACAAAGTCAAATCAGAACCCAAAAAGACTATTAAACCTAATCAATCACGTGTATCATGTCAATGTCCAGGTAAACAAGAAATAAAAGATGTAAAACTAGGTAAGGCAATTAAGTTTGTAAAACCCGATCATACATCTAACAAAGAAGTGTCTCAATCTAAACAAAATAAGGCCATCCGTGTGACACCTACGTCTCCACAAAAACAAATAAACCGTAAAGTTGAAAGCAGATCTTGCTACAATTATGGAGAGTACGGTCACATTGCATCTAATTGTCCTTATTATCAGAAACCGAGGAGGAAAGTTGAACTTCCTGCATCTAAAACTAGACCTTATAATAGGAACTCAGTGACGCCTCCTAAAAGGGATAGTGAGTCCAACATTCAACCTATCAGCCAGTCGTCTGTTTATCACAAACAGGCCTTACACAAAGCTGGCCTATGGAAAGAGAAATCCATCTTAACGTCTGTAAATGAGAACAAACAGAAATCTAAGCTTCCCACAACCTCAAATGGTCAATGGGTTGAGTTTATGTGGTGTGATGCCTCGGGGAAACCCAAGCCAGTGAAGGCTTCGGTTCCTAACTTGAACTAATGTTTTCATTGAATATGCAGGGTGTTCGCTATAGTGCTGATACTAACACGTGGATTGTAGATAGCGGAGCATCCAGGCACATGACGGGGAACAGAGCTCTCTTATCAAACGTCAGAAAAATCAAAGGAAGGCATGTTTCATTTGCTAGAAACAAAGGGGGGTATATCACAGCCCAAGGAGAAGTGGGAAATCAGAAAGTTAAGCTTGACAAAGTAAACTATGTCCAACAATTATAAAATAACTTACTTTCTATTTCTCAAATATGTTATAAAGGCTTCAAAGTAGTCTTTGACAACAAGAAGTGCTACGTTCTGAAAAAGGACAACGTGATCCCAGAGGATCAAGTTCTAATGTCAGCTTTAAGATATAATGATCTTTATGTTTTGGATCATTAAAGGCCTCGACAACGGATCGTGAAGTTCAATGCTTCTCGTCCAAAACTACTGAAAAGGATTCCATCTCCTGGCATAGGAGAATGGGACACATAAATCCAAGGAAGATAAATCACTTGATCTGGAACAATCTAGTGAGGGGAGTGAACGTCAAAAACTTCCAACTCCCGGATTTCTGTGTTGCGTGCAAGAAGGGAAAACAGACAAAGAAGTCTCATATGGAAAAGAAAGTTCATTCCATAAAACTACCTCTTGAGCTTCTTCAAATGGATCTGTTTGGTCCAGTTAGTACAAGACGCATTGCAGGTGACTTGTACTACTACATAGTTACGGATGACTACTCAAGATTCTCTTGGTTAATGTTTCTAAAGTCCAAATCAGAAACATTTGAATCCTTCAAGGAATTAGTAACTACACTGGAATCCCTATACAAGCTGAAAGTATGACAAGTACGCCTAGACAACGAAACCGAGTTCAAGAATCAGTGGATGGAGGCCTACTGCAAGGAAAAGGGAATTGTGCATCAATTTACCTCTGCCTACACTTCTCAGATGAATGGTATTGCTGAACAGAAGAATCACAGCTTGATGGAGACTACACGAACTATGCTAGCAGACTCGAAACTGCCTATTCAATTTCGGAATGAGGTAGTTGCAAATGCATGTTAAACGCTCAATCGAGTTCTGGTAGTTAAACGCAATGGAAAAACATGCTACGACTTACTACAACAATGTAAACCTAACTTAGAGTATCTCGTGCCATTTGGTGCTCCGTGCACCCTGCTAAAGAGGACTCAGGAGGGAAAATTCAGGGAGAAGGTTGATGAAGGGATCATTCTAGGATACCACATACCAAACATCAGAGTTTACAACAACTCAACGGGTCAAGTAGAGGTGTGGTGTAATGTTGATGTTCAGAGATACACCACACCACCTGCTAGAAAAAGGCCTGCTTACTTCTTTGACTGTGATGGATTCTTCAAGTCCTTCAACATACCCCTCTCCACATCCGAAGACGAGTTGGAAAACAAGATGATGTACCATGTCTGAACACACCGTCTCAAGATTCAACACCATCCAGTTCACAAAGTCAATCATCTACCAACTTAGGGGGAGCACTTGATGTCAGTGACTCTTCTTTGATGATGAAAATGTGGAAAATGATCAGAACAACCAGGATGAACAGGTTCCGACTACCACAACTCCATAAGCATCTTACAGTGATGCTTTTGAGCCTTCTGAACTGTAGACTCCTATTGCCTTAGATCCAAAACTAAATGTTCACAATCTTGATTCTAAGGTGGTTGTTCTAACAACTCTCGGCTCACGTCTACACGTCTATCATCCCTTGGATAATATCATAGGTGATGTGAGATCAGGAGTTTAGACCAGAAATCAGTTGTACTTAGCTGATTATGCCTCTGTGATGGAAAATGGATACCTTCATGACGGTACCTATCGTTTCTTTGTGTCTTAGTTTGAGCCAAAGTATGTTAGTGAAGCCCAGAATGATGAGGCATGGGTGAGTGCCATGCAAGAAGAACTTCTTCCGTTCAAGAAATTGGGTGTATCCACTCTAGTGAATAGACCTAAAGGTGCTAAGGTCATTGGCACCAAATGGGTCTTGAAATGCAAGAAAGATAATCAATGAAGTGTTTGCACCCGTGGCAAGAATGGAAGCAATCCTCATCTTCCTTGCCTATGCATCGTATATGAAGATCAAAGTATATCAACTAGATGTGAAGAGTGCGTTCCTTCATGGTGAGATCCGAGAGACAGTGTATGTCAGTCAACCCGAGTGATTTGAGGATCCATATCATCGGGACCGAGTTTACAAACTCGACAAGGTGCTATACGGGCTTCATCAAGCTCCGATGGCCTAGTATGAGAAACTCTTGATGCATATTGTGAAACATGGTTTTCGCAGTGGAGTCATTGACTGTACATTGTTTATCAAAGAAAAATATGGGTATTTACTGCTCGTACAAATCTATGTCGATGACCTAATCTTTAGTTCCAAGAATGAAGAATTATGTAAAGTGTTTGAGGCAGTAATGAAGGCGGAGTTTGAGATGAGTGCAATGGGAGGGATGAAGTTCTTTCTTGGGTTACAGGGGGATCAGACACCAAATGGGATTTTCCTACATCAGACCAAGTATGTAGGTGATATTCTCAGTCGGTTTGACATGGAGAATGCTTCTACAGCCGAACTCCACTTGCTACAAACCATGATGTAGCACCCGACGAGAATGGTGATCTGGTGGATGCCACTATGTATCGAGGGATGATTGGATCTTTCATGTATCTCACTGCCTCACGACCTGATATCATGTATGCTACATGTTTATGTTCATGATATAAGGCAAAGCCTAAGGTGAGCCATCTTATTAGGGTCAAAATGATTTTTCGTTATCTGAAGGGTACACCAACACTTGGGTTGTGGTATCCTCATGATGATGACTTTGAGCTTACTGAGCATAGCGACTCGGATTACGGAGGCTGCAAGATGAACTACAAGTCTACATTAGCAGGGTGTCAGTTCTTTGGGAGAAGATTAGTAACCTAGCAGTGTAAGAAGTAGACCTCGGTTGTATTGTCAACCTGTGAAGCCGAATATGTTGCTGCTGCAAGTTGTTGTTCATAAATCATATGGATTCAACAGCAAATGCGGGATTACGATTTGAAATTCTTTTTTACTCCTATCTTTGTTGATAACTCCGTTGCAATTGCAGTCACTAAAAACCCGGTCCAACATCCTAAAACCAAACACATCGGAATTAAATATCACTTTATACGTGATTGCTTTGAAAAAACTTAATCGATATGGTAAAAATAAGCATAGATTTTCAACGAGCTGACCTCTATACAAAGGTTTTTGACAAACCACGTTTTCTATATTTGTTAGAGGTCAACGGCGTTAAAAAGAAAAGTGAGGTCATTCCTGATGATGACCATGTGTAGTCCGATGTGTCGTGTAAAGTTACTTTTATTTTTCAATACTTTTTAATTTATTTGCTTAATTTTAAGTTGTTTAATTAATATTGGTCATATTGTTTTGCCTATTAAAATCCTAAACGCTAATTCATTACGGTTTTAAAATTTTAGGGGGAGAATAGGTGTAGACAGTATATAATAATAATAATAATAATAATATAATAATAATAATAATAATAATATAATAATAATAAAAATAATAAAAACGATGGAGAAGGAGAGGTAGCTGATAAAAAATAAGATCGTATGTTGTGATACCGATTCAATCTTTGGAATATGATAGTACACAGGAGCAAACTATTTGGGACATTAAAATTTTAAATTGAAAAAGATGCAAAGCTCAAGTATAAGTTTTTGTAGTCTGAGCAATATAAAAGGAAATATGATAGACAAACTAGCTACTACTAAGGTAACACAAAGAAGTATAACTAGAGGTTGCTAGACCACCGATGATATGTCGGTATATTCAACACAATAGATGACTAGACCTTTTTGGTGATCTAAAATGTTTGAATAGCTGTGGGTAACAACTTATCCCTCGTTAACATAATCAATAAGATTCCAATAAGGGGTGATGAGCAAAATAAACGCCACAAATGTGTGCGTAAGACCAAAGCCTGAGCAAGAGCACATAAAAAATGAAAATACAATAAAACTAATAACCCATGTTGTTGGTGAGATCTATGCAAAAACAATGAATTTTCTCAAACAAGAAGATAGGTTATGTGCCTCTCTGCTGTGCGGTGGCACTAACCTGAGGCTTCGCTTCTCTTTGAAAGTTCTAAGAATAGTTTCTTCTTGAATACTACTCTGAGACCGCTCAAAAATCTCCTGAGAAATGTTGATTAGCATATAAGTGTGGGATCCACAAATGCTTGTTGAAATAAACAAACCTTAAACCATCACCAATCTGTGTTGGAAGTCTATGTATGGATTTAAGAGAGCAAGTATACTGACAATCATTGTGACTACAATTCTTGAAAGTTCAAATCAGTGTGGGGACCAATAGTACTAGTATAATTTCCTAAATTTGCTAAATGACTCTAGATGACAAACAAGAATAGAGCATCAAAGGTTTTAGATAACTTGTCCCGAATGATTTGAATATCCTGTATGATTCCAAATTGAATTGGTCCATGAATGGTCTAAATAAATTGAACATCTTAGAATTTAACCCTCACAAAACACAAAAAATGTCTTAGTTTTAAGTTTCAGTTTTATTTCTTTTATTTCTGTCTAAAGTTTGTCACTTTTAGTTTGTTCAATATCGGACTATGTCATGGAAGTTGATAGGGAACCTTATCATCTAAATGGTCACGTCTGAGGTGGCCACACGGGCTTTCAAATAAAATGGGTCACGTCTGAGGTGACTAAGTATTTTAAAAGGACCACGTCTAAGGTGGTCAAAAGCTTTTCAAGTTAAAATGATCATGTCTGAGATGATCAAAGGTTCATAATGTTTAAATCAAAAGTTTAGAAGGGTGTAAAAGGTAAACTGGTCATAAAGTCAAAAACCATAAGTATGATTCATTCGCATGACTGGACCATGAGCATGGACCAGTCGTACGATTGGAGGATAAGAATGTGCCGAATCGCATAATTAACCCACACGTATGGGACATATGTGCGATTGGACCATCAAGATGACTAAAATGTGCTAACCGCATGGATGAAGATGACCGAATGACCCAGTCGTACAACTGACTTCTAGTCGCACGACTGAAGGTGACCGACTGTGCTAGTCGCACAACTGATCTTCAGTCGCATGAATCAACTATGCAACTGGGCTCAGTCGCACGACTGAAAGTAAACCCTAGTATAAATAGAGGGTGAGTCGGTCGTAGTTGGTCATCACTCCCAAATCGCCTCTACATCGCACGAACATACCATTACTCTGCCCGATTTTCATTTGAGCCTTCAAGACTATTGTTTGTTGTGTACTAACAATTCCTATTGAATATATAGGTATAATGCAGTGCAATCCATGAAAATATCCATCAATTTCACCCCAAAATCAACTGAAATGAAACCTAAAAGAAACCGTGACTTACATTGACAAATAAACTAATAAAACTAAGTCCATTGTGCAACTAAATGTTATAATGTGTTTTGTCTATGAATTGCGAGTCTAATGAGCCTAATCACGATGTCTAACATTAAAGAATGCTCAAAATTTGATTTTGAATTCAACAGTTAGTCTGTTATGCGAATGGACAATCTGATGAACTTCAGTCGCACGACTGAAAGGGATGAATGGCTAAATCGCACAGCTAAACCATGCGTATGAGTTCAGTGGCACGACTAGGGTAACCACATGAGATAGCATACGTATGAGCTTAGTCGCATGTTAAGTCATACGTATGAGGTCATTCGCACGACTTGATCTCAGTCGCACATTGTCATTCACATGACAGAACAGAGAATTTCTTGTTCAAATGATTAAGTTCATTACTTATTGACTAACACTAACATTTATATTCATTACGTAACAGATGGCTAGTCGCTGGACTATGAGAACCAAGCACAACATCTGTGCTCAACTGGATCTAACATCCAGGAACGTAGCTAACTTCTCGGGCATTATCACATTTCTACGGAGATCGAGGATCTTCCGTGCCATCTCGACTCCTTGCACTCCCTATCGCTCGCTCCAACAGGCTTTCTGGGAAAGCGCTGTGGTGGACAGATCCTCAGAGCCCCATCTCATCAGGAGCTCAATATTTGGAGAGGCTATTGAGATCACGGAGGATGATCTTCAGACAGTTCTCGAGTTTGGGGATGATGCTGATTGTCCCACCCGATTACATCCCGTTACAGTTCGAGGATGTTTTATGCGAGCTAAGTACTCTGGGGATATCAACATAGGGGTGCGCAACAAGAGCAACATGTGCCCCTAGTTCAAGTACCTCTCTCATGTGCTACTGAAGTGCATAGCATCTCGAAAGGGAGGGTTCGATGACCTCTCAGATTAGATTCAGAACGCTTATGCAGCGTTGCTGCTGAACCACCCGTTCATCTTCTCCAGGATGATCTTCACCTACCTGGTGGAGAACATAAAAAGAGAGGGCAAGGAGGGCTTTTGTATGTACCCTCGATTCATATAGATGATCGTAGACCAAAAATTCCCTCTGTTGCCAAAGGAGAAGGAGGATGCAGTATCACTCGAGGTGATGGATGATACCACCTTGGGTCGGATGAAAGTTTACAGGGGGAAGGAGGTGAAACCCCCTGTGAGGCGACTTTTTGGGCATCTGGCCCATGAAGACAACATGGCGCCAGGCAGGCGTAAATTGCGTCACGCAGACAGTGACTCTGATGTTGAGCAGTTAGAGCTCCCAGATGATGACTTAGATGACGATAACAGTGGTGCTGGTGGAGATGCTTGTCCCACTCAACCAAGGGCCCCCACAGCTAATATCGCATCTCCGACACCTACCCACAAAGAGACTGAGGATGATGGATTCCATCAGGATTTCCAACTTGATGAGGAGGAGGATACAAATGAGGAGCCCCTCACTCAGACTGTTGGTAGCAAGGTTTTTGCCACAGAGCGAGGGCTCCGGGCGGTTGGTGAATGCCCTGGCAGATCGAGAGAGATTGACATGGATCCTACCTTTGATCCCGATCAGCCAAGCCGTGTTCCAGGGGGAGCATCCACCTCGAAGGGAAGACTGACCTTCATAGCCACCATCACTACTACCACCACTCCACCTACCACCATTACTCCGTCCACTACCACCACTCCACCTACCACCACTACTACCACACCCACACCACCACCACCTTCATCTATATTACCCCCAATCTTCACCACTACCACCACCACCACCACTAGCCATCCAGATGCACCATCATCCTCCTCTCCAAATACATCTGGATCACCTCTACCTCCCTTTGGGGTAGAGGAACAGCTGTCAGCGCTGAACCGTATGGTGATGCGTCTGTTAGCGGCCGATGACAAGAAAACTACACAAATTCATCAGTTAGTAGATCTTACTACTACACAATCTCAGTAGATTTCTCAACAGGCTCGACTGATTGATCAACAGGCTCAGTAGATGTCCTAGCTCCAGGAGCAATATGCTAAGAAGATTGAGGAGCTGGAGGCTGCAAACAAGACTATCTTGCTAAAGCTCAAAGGATCAAAAGAAGAGCCATTGAATATATGAGAAGGAGACGAAGACGATGATGATGATGAGAGTGATGATGATGATGATGAGAGTGATGATGATGATGATGATGGTGATGATCATGAGGTTGATACTAATGCAGATGTTGATGATGATGAAGACGGTTCTTCTACTGCGGGTGCCACATCTGCAAGAGAACGGAGGACCAAAAGGACTCAAGATCAGGGTGCCTCCACATTCGCCCCGGTAGTAGAAGAGTAGAGGATACAGGATAAGAGTAATATTTAGTTATTTACTTTATTTAAATCATATGTATTCGAATCTTGTATCTCATTATTGTAATGAATATTTATATTTAATTGTGGTATTTCGGTCTTGATTATTAACTAATGATTGTTGTGTTACATGTATAAATCAAGCAGATCCAAACTTTCATAGGGATGAACATGATGTTGCTCCCCTCCAACAGATCAAGACTCAGCTCATGATGATTCTTGATCTGCAGGGTATTGTTAGGAGATCGGTGATGTACACTCCTGAAGAAGGAGAGATCAGTGATGACGAGTTGAATGACATTGATGAGATAGATATCGAGGACGTCACTGCAGAGCATTATCCCGAGTACGCGGACAAAGAGGGAAATTTGGTCCCTAATTTGGGTGAATCCCTGGTCGGTGATACATTTGAGATATTAGATAAGATGGAGCAAGAGTCCAAAAAGGTTGAAGAACAAGCCCAAGCCTCAAACACTGATGTTGAGGAGATCCGAGCCCAACGCGTTGCTCCTAAACAGAATGTCTACACCAAGCTCTACAATGTGAAGAAACATCACAAGGTGTCAGGCAAGAATATCGCATGGGCACATTTTGATGATCTTAATGTATACGCGGTGAAGAGAGAGAAAGTTATTGAGTACTTTAGATTCCCGTATGATCTAAAGTCTCTGCCTGGTTTTGAGCTCAACCAGCTGGCTAAACTGAAGCTGTTATACGCTGACCCGAGAAAGATGTTAGGCTGGTTTAAGGCTGCCTTGAAGAAAGAGTACCACACCAAGTGGGTCAACTTCAAACCTGAACAACCTACGAGGTATATCAAATGTTCTGAAGTTGATCCCATAACTGGAAAGCCAAAGGAAATGCTGAAGTGGAGTCCTCCACGAACAATGTCAAAGATCCCTCTACGGGAGATGCCACAGTACTTCACTCCTCACTTTAAATGGTGGTACTATGATTGGAGAACAGGGAAATCTATCATAGTTCTGAACAAGGAGGGCAGAATCGATACTATCAAGGTATTAGACCCGATGTGGCTTACCAAATTGTCAGCTGATGACGTCTACACTCTATACAAGTGGCCACTGTTCTATGACATGTAGGATATTATACAAGCCCTCCAATTCCAAAATGTGATACGACTCTGCTTTGCATTTGTAATACATGCAGCAGTCACAAGAGAGGAAAAGTACAAGAAGTATGAGGAGGTTATGAAGAAGGTAAGACGATAGATAGATCTAGGTCCAAGGGGGAGTTTGTTGATACATATGTACCTAGATTCAGATCTTAATGTAATATGTCTTGAATATCTTGCACTTATGTAATGCTTGGGTACTTAATGAAATGAGAATGTTTGGTTATGATTTATAATGTTTAATATTTCATTATTGAGTTGTGTAACGCATATTGACTAGATTATATAGGTTTGTTATTGTTTGAATTGATAATACATAATCTTATTATAATGAATACATTCAAACTTGGTTAAGTGAAGTTCTCATGCGTCCGACTGGGCCATGCGCCCCAACAGTGGTCAAGAGTCCGAATGGCTATCCGACTGAGTGTCCATGCGCCTAAATAGTCCATACGCGTGAACAACTTCATGCGATTGACTCATTCACACGACTTAACACTCAGTCGTGCGAATTGATCAACCGCATACTTTAGTCGCACGAATGAGTAACCCTAACCTATAGATACCACCTAATTCGTGGAAAACGGAAGCATCATACACACTTCGACTGTAGACGTACCCTAGCCATCTAGAGACCTCTAAGATCATACTCCAAGTTCATAGATCGCAGTAGATCGATTCCTAATCGATTTTTAACATTAGATTCAATTACATAATTGTTTCTACGTGTGTTCTCACTGATTGGATAGCCGATCAAATAGAATTCTGCACTATTTGCTTTGGTATACACATCCAATCAAGAATTTCTACAAGAGTACAGGGAGAAAGTTTTCAAACAATGTAGCCAGTGGAAAGTTTGGATTGGATGAAAGCAAATTAAAGTGTTACAATTGTAACTAGATGGGACACTTTGCAAGGGAGTGTAAGGCACCAAGGATAAATGGTGGGCAGGCACAAACCAGACCAAACTACACTAAGAAAGCCCCCAGAATGAGAAGCCAAAGCAACAAGCTGCAGTTGCTATTGAAGAAGGAGGCTTTGACTGGACCTTTCAGGTAGAAGATGCATCTCCAAACCAAGCACTCATGGCAAACCACGATGAAGTCAAGGTATTGGAACATCTTTGTACTATTGAATGCATTGCCAAAGTCAATAGATATATAGGTCCTATAACTTAGAATGAGATTTCATCTTGATTCCTTAAATATCTTAAAACCTGACTTCAAAAGAGCCGAAAAAGATTATAAATAAAAATAGAGGACTTAGAGGAAACCATTTCAAGTCTTAAACATGAGCATACAAACTACAGGACTCAGATCAAAGTCCTCATTACTAAGTTAACTGAATGCTAGGCTGAGCTTGTAGCAAAGTGTTGGAGCTGTACAAGATAATCTATATTATCAACACAGTCAAAGTCAACGTCACGGTCAATGTCAACAATAGTCAAACCCAACAAAATATATTTTATTTTGTTTTTAGTCCTTTTTATGCTTAATATGTAATTTTGCATTAACTAGCCTAAGTCTAGGGAGTTAAGTGCAATTAATGAATATTAGTCTAGACTATAAATAGGTTAATTATCATTAGTGTTGGTAATGGTTGCATGACCAATTGATTGAGGGATTTATTTGCAAACACATTATTTTAAATCTAATTGAAGATCAAACCGGTCTTGATTGTGATTATCATATTTTGATCTAATTATTCATGATTTGATTCAAGTGTGATTATCTTGGCCTAACAATTGGATATCAGAGCCCTTTTGGATCAAACACACTGAAAATTTGAAGATTTTTAGAGAGAGAAGTTGAGATTTTGGTTGATTTTATTCAATATCAAGTATTCATCAATTTTAGAACAAATTCGGGTGTATTTGATTCATAATTTGCTTGAATTTTGTTGGTTGTTAGTTGGGGAAGCTTTGTTAATCATCAGATCTCAAATCTATTGAGTTTTTAATGATTTCAGATTTATTTCGTGTTGAAAATGGTTTTCAGCTTCGTTGAAGCGATCGAGATCTAGTTTGATCAATTAGATTAGGATTTGCAGCGGAATAGCACATGAATTAGACGAAATTCTAGCAAGAATAATATGAATATTCAATTAAACAGTAACAGTTATAGAGAGAGAGTTTTCTGCAAAAAGAATGTTTTCATTTGATAGGATCTCAACATCTAGTTTGATCGATTAGAATGATTTCAGCAGCGGAATAGAGTACCAACTAGCACAATTCGAGCAAGAATATCAAAGATATTGCAATGAACAGAATTAGTTATAGAGAGAAAAAGTTTCTACAAAAAGAATATTTCATTCAATCACACGCTTTCGTGGTGGCAAAAAGTGTCACACATACAATCAGGTCAATCATCCCTTATATAAGAATGTCGTGTTGGAACATTCCTTAAATAGGAGATGTGACGTCTGCTGATGTCACTTGATAGTGACATCTAACAGAATTATTTAAACAAATGAAACACAACTACTGAAGATGTCAAAACAGCTGACATCTTCTTACAAAAATACTAAGTGTTATCAGTTACTATAACTACTGAAAAGAAACTACTGAAACTACAACGACTGAAGAACAAGCTCTTCAGTCGTTTTACAAAACTACTAAAAGTAAAAACATAAAACTACTGATATCATAACTACTGAAGAAGTACTCTTCAGCTGTTGTGACAAACTACTGAAACTTCAGTACTTGGTCTTCAGACTTGAACTTCAGACGTTTCATCAGCTGATGACTTCAGTAAATGTCTTCAGACTTTGTACATCAGTTGTTGATCTTCAGCACTTGTGGACTCTTCAGCTGTTGTACTTCAGTAATTTGGTCTTCAGCTTCAGCACTTGTGTTCTTTAGCTGTTGAGCTTCAGCACTTGTGTTCTTCAGCTATTGAGCTTCAACACTTTAGTCTTCAGCTGTTGAAGTCTTCAGTACTTGATCTTCAGCTGTTGAAGTCTACAACACTTGTCGAACTGCTGATGAAGCCTTTCAGCAGTTGTTGTGATATCATGTGGGACTTAGAGGTTTTCTGATCTTGGCTCATTAGTTCTTTTGGTCCAACAAACTCCCCCTGAACCAATGCAGCCAAAACCTCTAATCGATTTATTTTCCCACTTATTGTTGGCAGAATGGTTGGTCTTTTTCCTTCTTGATCAGTTGAGAAGATGACCCATATAAGCACTTGCCTGGGAATGAGTCTCTGATGATTTGGTTGGCAATGTATGGATGGGAGCTCGGTATTGGGTAATTGGACACTGAGCTGTTCCCCCATCCATGAGACTCACTTACCAACTATGAGCTTGTAGGATTCTCTGGTGTAGGCCTCCAAAAATACAATTTATTCCTCCATGGTGAGCTCCTCTGCCTCACCATCGAAGAATCCTTCAGGCCCATAGTACTCAGACAGGAATTTGACCTGTTTTCCATTTTTGAGTACCACTGTTATAATCTGTCTGTAAGCAAATCCATCAGGATGATGACCTTCTAACAGCAATGGTAACTCATCCTTTCTGATCTCATTCAGCCTCTTATACACCAGCCCCTTTTTGATCATTCTGTTCTCTAGCGTCTTTTGTGGAGGCATGTTTGAGGTGTAGGCTTTTTGAAATCTTCCAGGATTTCCCAGGGTGAAACTACACTGGCCAAGGAGATTACTTCATCTACAATCTTTTTGACTTGACCACTGTATCTCTGAGGGATGTTTTTCTTTTGTATTCTGTGAGCCACCCTAGGATCAGGCCAAATTCTTACTATTCTTTCACATACTGAAAAGTATGTCTAAGAGTATAAATCCTCTGAGCTTGTTTTTTCATATTGATGATGGAGGAAGTGGCTGCATAAGCTTTATCTACTCTCCTCAATAAATCTTCATCATGCAATCTGTGTTGTTGTTCTTCTTCCAATTTCACTTGATTGCATCTCTTTGTAGCTCAGGAGTTATTGCAAGAGAGAGATCTTTGGCCTTAGGCAACTGCAGGACAGCTGAGATCGGCAGCCTATCTTCTTCATCATCATTCTCTTCTTCTTCCACAAGCCTCAACACCCTTCTCTTCTTTTGCTTAGGTGCATCATCGGCTGTTGGTTTTGAGGGTAAGGGAGTTGGTTTTGTGGGTTGTGGTTGTGGTTGTTTTAGAGATGGAATGTTGACAGGCTGAGTTAGCATTTTGGAGGTGAGTGTGGCTTTTGAGTGTTTGGCTAGCTCAGTCCTGCTCCCTGCTCCTGCTTCATTCACAGCTTCGACTACTAAACCCTTAGTGTATGCTTCAGACGAACAGATCTTGGAGGTTATGGCCAAGATGCTGTCCCTGGTCCATGATTTTACTTCGATCAATGATCTCCCAAGGTATTTGCTGATAAATCTGATAATGATCTCAAGTCTCTCTCTATCCATAGTGTTGTAGCTGGCCCTTCTTTGTTGGATCTCTTCGATCTCTAATCTTCTTATTTCAGAATCCAGCTTTTCAGTGTCGAAACCTTGCCTAAACAGCTGATCAATGATATTGTCCATTGATCTGTTGTGTTCAGCATCAGCCTCTTTAACCATTTCGTTCAAGTTCTTCTCTTTCTCAGCACTCTTCTTTTTCTTGTATGTGACATGAAAATCTTTTTGACTTTCATGTACTTTTTCAATTTCAACTCCCTTCTCAATCACATTCTCCTTCTCCTTTTCCACCTCTTTATCCTTCTCTTTCTCTCTCTCCTTCTCCATCCTCTTTCTTTTAGCTTTCACTGCTGAACTCTCCCCCTTTTTGGGTGGATTGGTAGCAAGGGATTGAGTAGCAGAAAGTTGTTGGCTCAGTACATCCTCCACCAGGGGTTGTAAGACAGAAGAAAGTCTCTCATCAATAGTTTAATAACAAATTCGGTTAGCTGCGGTGTGATGAGAGATAGGGGATTTGGAGGGATAGCATCCATTTGCTCAGGGGGGTTTTGGTCCTGAGAAATGGTGCCAGAAACAGAGGCAGGTGGCTGAGAATTTTGTAACGGCTGTGTGGTTAAGGGACCTTCAAAGGAAGGTGCCATCTGTTGGGTTGATGTGGTGGCAGATGGTCTTTCTCCTTGAGAGAGTTGGTCAAGTAGTTTTTGCAGCCTACTGACTTCCTCCTCTAGGATTGTGTTCTGGGAAAGAACATCATAAAAAAAGCCCAGGTCATCATCAGCAGATGCTGAATCACCTGACCTCCTGCTTGTAGCAGGATGTACATGCACTGGGTGTAGACCAGTTGTAGCATGTGCCCCTTTGTCTTGGAACTGGGGACTTCCAGCCTCAGGACTTTTTGCTTCATCAGCTGTTGCCTCTGGTGAGGTCTTAGTTATGTTACCAACCTCAGTCTGATCATATGCTGATTCAGAAGAGGTGGCAGCCTCACCAGATGTTCTGATCTCCATATCCACACCAGAAGATAAAACATTTAAACCCCGGTGCTGTGGGTTGTCAGAAGCATGTGTATCCTCTTCCTCAATTGTTGTTGTTCTCCCCTTTGTTGGTGGTTGTAGGGGAGGAGGAGAGGCATGCAGCTGAGTCAGCACATTGGCAATTATAATGGTTGGGCTTTGAGGGGCATTTGCATGGGGAGAGGGGATAGAAGTTGATTGCATCCAGGAGAGGGGTGCTCTTCAATGATAACCTCCTCAAGTGAGAGAGTCTCAGCAATGTGGTTTCCCCTAAAATGGTTGCAACAGGATCCTTTTGAGAGGAGACCTGTGCGGCTGTGGCTGGTTGAGTCGTTAACACAACTGGTGGGTTTGAACCAGTAGGTTTATCCTGTTTGGGTGGTACAGGAGCATCATCAGGGGACTCATCTCCCTGATTAGCTTGTTTGGGTTTGGATTTTGGCTTGGTGGGGACTTTGGATCTGGCAGTTGAAGCTATGGGTTCCCTTTGCTTG
Organism: Flaveria trinervia; assembly: GCA_025506515.1. Lineage (NCBI taxonomy): Eukaryota > Viridiplantae > Streptophyta > Magnoliopsida > Asterales > Asteraceae > Flaveria > Flaveria trinervia. Next base: position 66,164,191 of record CM046455.1, read on the forward strand.
GGTTTGAGCAAACGGCAGCTTCTTTGAGAGATTGGTCGGAGTTATGCCTGGAGTATACCTGAGCTAGAACAGCTGGTGCAGGGACTCCAAGGCCAACAAGGCCATCAGTTTGTAAATCATTTAAAATTATGGCCATCAGAAACCTGGGATATAATAGCCATCTTTTTCCCGCAGGTTTCTGTGCCAGATCTTTAATTTCTAGAAACACAATGTGTGAAAAATTTAAAGGTGGTGTTCTAGAATTGAATATAATACCTGTTGCCACCGGGAAGACATTTGATCCCATGAGGATGTCTTCGAGGCTAAGCAAACATTCACCATATGAAATATAATCGTTCAGCATCAGGGAAGTTCTTCTTCAGTATTGTAGCAGCTCGAAGATTTCCGTCGTACCCATTGTTGATGAAGGACATATCAGTTGGGCCAGGGTACTCAGTCACACAAGTAGCATCTTGTAATTTAGCACTCTACGAATGCTTTCAGGTGTAACCTCTACTGTTTTTGGTTAACCAATGACCTAACAGAGATTTGGCCGGTAGGCACATCAATGTGAACGTAGGCATTGGACCAAAACTGACTGAGTGACTCTGGGTAGATGGTCCGGTTTAAGAGCAGAGCTGTATGATATTGAGAATCAGCCATTAGGTCTATGGCGTGATCAAACTTTTTCCAGAAGGCCAATTTTGTGAGGTAGGCGACGCAGTTATGTCGGGGTTTTAGACTCATGGTTTCCATTTTTGAAAGTATGAAGGTCAGAAGAACGGCTAATGGAACGTTTGAGAAGAAGACAGGTATTTATAGGGTAAGGAGGGGAAAAGGCTGAAAGAAACTATGAAGGTTTTGGTGTGGTCATCAGCTGTTTGAAACTACTGATGACGTGGTATTAACCTTCAGAGGTTAAACGACTGACAGTGGTGGTGTTGTCATCAGTTGTTATAAAACAACTGAAGACTTGGTTTTGACCATCAGACGTTGAAGCAGCTGAAGTCTGGAGTTAACCATTAGTAGTAATGAAACTACTGAAGGTGTGGTTTTTGACTTCATATGATGTAAACAACGAGGACTTGGTTTTGTCATCAGTAGTTGTGAAACTACTGAAGACAGTGTTTTTTCCATAGTTGTTGTAAGCAACTAAAGACTTGATATTAGTTATCAGAAGTTGTGAAACTACTGAAGACTGTGGTCTTGCTTCAGTTGTTTAGAAACAGCAGTTGTAGAAAAAACTGAAGATAATTATCATCAGTTGTTTTCGTCAATTCTTAGCTTTTCAGCTGTTTCATACTGTCCTCAACACTTACTCATCAGACTTTTCATCTGCTTTTCAGGTGTTTCATAGGACATCAGTACTTATCTATTTTTTACTGATTTCAGTAGTTGGAACTACATTAGTAGTTATAACTGCATCAGTACTTTAGAACAGATAAAGTACTTCAGTACTTGTGAGGCATTTAGCCTTAGTAGTTATAAAAACCACTGAGGGTAAAAGAACTCATCAGTACTTATATGTGACATGGTTACCAATGATCATCAGTACTTATTACTGAGATCATCAGTAGTTTTCACTTATTCTAGCTGCAGCATACCAAGCCTTAACACCAGGTTGTGAAAGTTGAACTATCCAAAGGCTTAGTAAAAATGTCTGCAAGCTCATCAGCACTAGGCACAAACATAGGATTAATTAGACCCTTTTCAAAACAATCTCTTATAAAATGATGTCTAATTTCTATATGTTTGGTCCTAGAGTGCTGGACTGGATTTTTGACAATGCAAAGAGCTGAAGCACTATCCATTAATAACGGAGTCTTAGTCTCTGTAATGCCATAATCCAAAAGTTGATTCTGAAGCCAGAGTACTTGGGATGTACAACCTGCAGCAGCAATGTACTCGGCTTCAGCAGTGGATGTAGCAACAGATTTTTGTTTACTCTGCCAAGAAATCAAACAGTTGCCTATGAATTGACATCCACCAGAAGTTGTTCCTGGTCAACTTACACCCTGCATAGTCACTATCAGAGAAAGAAACTAATTTGCAAGAGTGCCTAGTGGAATACCATAAACCTAGAGATTGTGTACCTTGCAAATATCTAAAGATCCTCTTGACTGCAATCAGATGAGACTCTTTAGGTGCAGCCTGAAATCTAGCACAAACACATGTAGCAAACATAATATCTGGTCTAGAAGCTGTTAAATACATCAAGGACCCAATCATACATCTGTAAAGCGTTTCATAAACAACTTTACCTTTCTGATCAACATCCAATGTGTGGTGTTGCACATGGGAGTAGAACAGGGCTTACAGTTTTGTAAATCAAACTATTTAAAAGATCTTTTGTATATTTAGTGACTGATGAAAATTCCATCAGCTTTTTGTTTGATTTGCAAGCCTAGAAAGAACTGTAATTCTCCCATTGCACTCATTTCAAACTTCATTTGCATTAATTTTGTAAAATCATCACACAACTGGGGATCAGAGGATGCAAATATAATATCATCAACATAAATTTGAACAAGTAGCTTATGTTGATCCACCTTCTTAATAAATAAAGTTTATCTATGGAGCCTCTAGTGAAATTATTTTGCAGAAGAAAGTTGGATAATGTCTCATACCAGGCTCTAGGAGCTTGTTTCAACCTATAAAGAGCCTTATCAAGCTTGTATACCCATTCTGGGTGTTTATTATCCTCAAAACCTGGTGGTTGACACACATAAACTTCTTCTTTTATTTTACCATATAAAAATGCACTTTTAACATCCATTGAAAAACTTTAAGATTGTGGAGTGCAGCATAGGCTAAGAACAATCTAATTGCCTCCAGTCTGGCTACAGGGGCAAAGGTTTCATCATAATCAATACCTTCTTGCGCAAACCCCTGAACAACCAGTCTGGCCTTGTTCTTAACAATAAGCCCATTTTCATCTGTTTATTCCTAAACACCCATTTAGTGCCTATTGCACACTTACCTGGGGGAAGAGGAACAAGCTCCCACACTTGCTGATTTTGAACTGAAGAAGCTCAAGCTGCATTGCTTCAACCCAGCCATTGTCTCTAAGTGCAACATGATAATTCTTTGGCTCTAGCTACTGATGAAGAGCATAGAAGCAGAAGCAGAAATTGACAATTGACTTCTGGTTGAAACTCCAGCATTGATATCACCAATGATTGGAGACATTGGGTGATTCTTCAGCTCTGGATAAACAATGAGATCAGTGCAAGTGTTTGTAGAACCTTCAGCAGCAACAGATGTTGATGTAGATTCTTGAAACCATCTAGATGGTGGCAACTCAAATGAAGTTGAAGATGCAGAAATATCATCAGCATTTGTTGTGGATGAAGCTACTGAAGCTACAGAGCATCAGGTTTAGAGGACACAGGCAGTTGGTCACTAAACCTGAAGAGGTGAGTACTGCTATCATCATCATCATCACACCAGTAGTACCACCAGGTGGTGAACTGTTGACAGGAGCAACAACAGGAGTTTGATAAGGAACATATTGCAATATGTCCAAATCAAATAGCTCCATAGGGCTTTGTGGAATCTTGTCCTTTGGAGATTCATTAAACTTAACATGTAGAGTGTCTTCAACCATCTTTGTTCTATAGTTGAAGACTCTGTACGCTTTGCAAGTTGATGAATAACCAACAAAGTACCCTGCATCCACTTAGGATCAAATTTTTGGAGTTGAACCCGTGTGTTGAGAATGAAACAAGGACACCCAAAAGCTCTGAAGAATGAAATTAGAGGGGCCAAATGATGAAGAACTTCATACGGAGTCTTCATCAACCTCTGATTTACTAGAACTCTATTCTGTACATAGCAAGCTGTATTGACAGCTTCAGCCCAAAAGTCATTGGCAGTCCAAAATCAGCCAACATGGACCTTGCAGCTTCAATAAGGATCCTGTTCTTTCTCTCCACTACTCCATTTTGTTGAGGAGTTCTTGGAATGCTAAACTGCCTCTTGATTCCCTTTGAGAGGTAAAACTCATCAAGTGTATTGTTTCTGAATTCTGTTCCATTATCACTTCTAATACACTTGACTGAGAGGGAATACTGCTTCTCAACATACAACACAAAGTTGATAATCTTCTGAGCTGCCTCATCCTTTGAATGCAAGAAGAAAGTCCATACAAATCTGGAGTAATCATCCACAATTACCAGACAGTATTTCTTCTTAGCCATATTCATCACTCTCACAGGACCAAAGAGATCCATGTGAAGAAGCTGTAAGCAGGCAGTGGACTTAGGTTCTTCTATGGAGGGAAATGAAGCTTTATGTTGTTTTCCTTTTAAACAAGCAGTGCAATTATCTTCACATTTGAACTCCTTCATAGGCAGTCCCCTACTAAACCATGGTTTGTCAGCTGATTCATGTTTTTGAGATTAACATGACCCAGCCTTCTATGCCATAGAGTAGATTCTTGAGGGGAAGCCTTGGAAAATAGGCAAGGATGGCCTTTGAGATCTATTTTCTTGGAAAGATCTAAGGCATACCCTCTTCCTGTCCTGTTGGCCTTCAGGAGAGTGTATTCATCCAACACCTTATCCATCAAACTTAGAACTTTGGATGACAGAATCCGACAGTTCTGACTTGTGAAAAGAGCAACATGGCCTTTGTCACACATTTGACTGACACTCAAGAGGTTGTACTTGAGATTTTCCACATGGTTAACATCATCAAACTTTATTTCCCCATTGGAAACAAGCCTTTGCCGATGATGTAACCCTTTGCATCATTGCCAAATGACACAAACCCCTTCCTTCCTTGAGAGTAGTCATTAAGAAGTGATCGGTTTCCTGTCATATGCATGGATCCTCCACTGTCTACATACCAGATGCCTCTGTGGCATGTTGAAGAACCCTGCAAAACACAACAAATTAGTTAGATTTTGAGACCCAAGCCTTTTTGGTTTTGGGCCTGTTCTCATCAACAGATGGTAAACTAACAGGTTTGTTGGAAACAACAGCCTGAGAGGAAGAAGATGGTGAAGAAGAGGAATCCTTTGGCTTGGACCTCCTTTTCTGTGGTTTCAACATAGGAACATCTATTGGTTAACTCTTCCAATAGATGTTGAACCATCATAACCAGCTGAGTCTGATTTTGTGATAAAGCTTTCAGCTCTTCAGACACATGGCATTGGAGTTTGATAAGTTCCTATGTTGCACCTTCTTCTTTTGAGCAATCTCAGCTGTTACCTGTTTAACCCCTTCCTTTTGGATTTCTTTTTTGACTTAAGGGTTACATGATTTGATGTTGCTGGTACAAATGTGGCTTCAAACTCAGTTTTCATTTTAACCATTTTCTCTTTAATTTCCTCTTTATGTTGTGTTTGGATCTCTTTTGTACCAACAATCATGTGTAAGATGATTGAACAAACCACATATTTCACATGCTTTCTTCTTCATCTTATGTTGATCATCAACTAAAGAGAATGAAACTACTGAAGACTTGTTCTTCAGCACTTTGGAAGCACTATTTGCTTTCTTGACTTCCTCTTTAGTAGTCTTCAAACCCTTTCTACTGACAGTTTTCTTCTCTTCAGTGCTGACAGTAGTTGGAGTTTGAACTTCAGGTGTTAAATCTTGCTCTCCAGTCCTTTCAGGACTTCCAGAAATAACTCCTGAGTTGATCAACTCTTTGATCATGTGAGTGTCAGTATTTGAACCATGAAGATCAACTGATAGGTTCAACGAGGGAATAATACTAACTTCAACTTCTGATGGTGCTCTATCAGAAAGTGAATCACATGATGAGGTGGATTGGTTATTGCTTTCTCCATTAGATTTCACTTCTGCTCTTGAAGCTGAATCTGTAGGAGGAGCAGTGTGATTATAACAAATGCCAAACTTCACATTGGAAGCTGATTGCTTACTAAGAAGCATTTCAAAACCTTTGCATGATTGTACCCATCGATCACACTCTACTTGGGTGACTGCAAGGGTTTCTTTGAGGTCTTTGTACTTTTCTAAAAGTACCTCTTCCCTAGCCTTATCATCAGTGATTTGGCATTTAAGTTTATAAATCTCATCATTTTTCTCTTTAAGCATAGACTCAAACTCAGCTTTTCTTTTGGAAATGATCTTTTCTAGCTCTATGTTCTTATTATTAAAGCTACATTTGCTTCTCTAATAGAGGCAAATGCTGCTATGCATGTTTCAGAACATAATTTGGCCTTAGCCTTAGAGGATACCTGTGATACCTATGATGAAGAGGCATTTTTGGATGATCCATCTGCAGACTCCAGAGCCATAAGTGCCAGATTCCCAAAAGGACTCTCACCACTATATTGACCAGCACCTGTGAGCAGTTGTTCATGACCAGACATGTCATCTGGTAAACTGCTCCAGTCAACAACTCTAGGGGTGAAGAAGCTATGTTGTTGAGGTTGAGGAGGTTGATGAGATTGAGATGGTTGAGGCTCAGTAAGAGCATGTGGTTGTTGAGCAATGGGTGCTTGAACCTGACTGGTTTGTGGCATGTAATAACAAGGGTAAGGATATGGCATTGGACCCTGAGGAACAAAATATGCAGGAGATTGTGGTTGAGAATGATGACCAGAATTGACAGGATGTTGCCTTTTGTGTTGTTGACTATTGCCAGGGAAAGTCACAAAGGTGCAGAAGAATTAGATCCAGATGATCTACATTCTCTAGCAAAGTGTCCAAGCCTGTGGCATTTGTGACCCTCAACTTACTCTTGTCAAAACCAACTTTGGTTTTGCCAGAGAGTCCTGGGAACTTTCTTCCAGTTCTTTTGTAGAACTTCTAAGATCTGATATTTATCAAGGCCATTTGGCTCAAAATATCCATCTCTTCTAAGTCATCATCAGCAATCCCCTTGAGATCATCCATGATGAAGCATAGATTGTCATTATTACACCCAGTAAACTGACTATCAACGCTCACAAATGCAGAATCAGAAGTGTTTGAAGAGAAATCAATATGCTCAACATACTGGCATTCAATGAAGCATATTCTGACTCACGACCAACCAAGGCAGTGTTTCCTTGTACAAAGTCATCAGTGAGCTTTCCAGATGATGACAGTTTTCATTTTTGTTCTATCTCTCTCTCAAATGTGAGCAATGTCCCATGGAGTTGGGTGAGAGATAGTTTGTCCAAATTTGCACTGGAGCGTAGGACAATAGTATATGTGTCCCATCTCTCAGGCAGTGATCTGAGAAATCTGTTATTCATCTGGCTATTGGTGTACTCATGTTTGACCATTTTTAATTCAGAGATCAAACAAGAGAACCGCTCAAACTGTTGAGTCAGTGTCTCACCCTTCCTATGAGAGAATGTCTCATATTGTTGGGCAAGAATTCTCTATTATTTGCCAAGACCTCATCTGTTCCTCCAAATTGTTCTTTCAGGCATTCTAGAGGTCATGGGCAGTTTCATAATGCATTAGCCCAGAATAGATTTCATTGGGCAGTGCCATGGCCAGAATTCCATGGGCTTTTGCATCAATTCAAACAATTTATATCCTCATCAGAGTATTGCTCCCTCCTCTTCGGAACCATTTGATTGGTTTCCGGGTTATTCACCATAGGCTTGTGTGGACCATGTACAACTGATGTCCAACAACCTAAACTGTTAACAGACAGGTGATGGAACATTCGTCGTTGCCATTTGTTGTACTCATTCCTAACCAGCATCGGAGGCTTGGTTGAGGAACCAGTATTGTGAGGATCATTGGAAGGAGTAGTCATTTTAGAAAATTCAGACAAATTCAAGATAAGCAAAACAAATTTAGCTCAAAACCACTAACAACCTCAATTAAAATAGCCAAAAGCGACAGAACTTCAATCTCTATAACAGATTCGTGCGAATTTGCTAGTTCGATCAAACTTAGAGCAAATGAGCAGTTTCAATGATCAATTGTTAGATCGATCAATGATTAACTTGCTCTGATACCATTTCATAGGATCTCAGCATCTAGTTTGATCGATTCGAATGATTTCAGCAGCGGAATAGAGTACCAACTAGCACAATTTGAGCAACAATACCAAAGATATTGCAATGAATAGAATTAGTTATATAGAGAGAAAGTTTCTGCAAAAAGAATATTTCATTCAATCACACACTTTCGTGGTGGCAAAAAGTGTCACACATACAATCAGGTCAATCATCCCTTATATAGGAATGTTGTGCTGAAACATTCCTTATATAGGAGATGTGACGTCTGCTGATGTCACTTGATAGTGACATCTAACAGAATTATTTAAACAACTGAAACACAACTACTGAAGATGTCAAAACAGCTGACATCTTCTTACAAAAATACTAAGTGTTATCAGTTACTACAACTACTGAAAAGAAACTACTGAAACTATAACGACTGAAGAACAAGCTCTTCAGTCGTTTTACAAAACTACTGAAAGTAAAAACATAAAACTACTGATATCACAACTACTGAAGAAGTACTCTTCAGCTGTTGTGACAAACTACTGAAACTTCAGTACTTGGTCTTCAGACTTGAACTTCAGACGTTTCATCAGCTGATGACTTCAGTAGATGTCTTCAGACTTTGTACATCAGTTGTTGATCTTCAGCACTTGTGGACTCTTCAGCTGTTGTACTTCAGTACTTGGTCTTCAGCTTCAGCACTTGTGTTCTTCAGCTGTTGAGCTTCAGCACTTGTGTTCTTCAGCTGTGAGCTTCAGCACTTTAGTCTTCAGCTGTTGAAGTCTTCAGTACTTGATCTTCAGTTGTGAAGTCTTCAGCACTTGTTAACTGCTGATGAAGCCTATCAGCAGTTGTTGTGATATCATGTGGGACTTAGAGGTTTTCGATCTTGGATCATTGGTTCTTTTGGTCCAACATCATTCATGCACAAAATCCATCGGGGGAAATTAGGTCAACATTCCTTTTATAAGGAATGTGACATTAGCTGACGTCACTTGATAGTGACATCTAACTGATTTATACAAACAACTGAAAGTAAACTAAACTACTGAAGATGTCCCAACAACTGAGGACACCTTCATTAAAAGCTAAGTATAAACTAACATTACAACTACTGAAGTTATAACATCTGAAGTATAAGAACTTCAGATGTTTTACATAACATAAAACTACTGATTACAAACTACTGAAATATAACATCAGACTTTGTCTTCAGCAGTTTTCTTCAGACTTTGTCTTCAGACTTTGTCTTCAGCAGTTGTTCTTCAGACTTTGTCTTCAGACTTTGTCTTCAGCAGTTGTTCTTCAGACTTTGTCTTAAGCAGTTTTCTTCAGACTTTGTCTTCAGACTTTGTCTTCAGCAGTTGTCTTCAGACTTTGTCTTCAGCTGTTGTAGATCACTTCAGTTATTTTGATGTCTGTGGGACTTAAAGGTTTTTCTGATCTGGCTCTTTAGTTCTTTTGGTCCAACAAGCTCCCCCTGAACCAATGCAGCCAAAACCTTTAAAATTATTAAGGTCCCACTTATTGGCAGAAACAAAATCTGGATCAGCTCAGAATTCTTCAATATAAGCTCAGGCCAGGGAAGAGATTTCAGACGGTTTGATTGGCAAAGGATGAATGGGAACTCTGTCTTGGGGAATTGGACACAGAGATGTTACCCCATCCATGAAACCTACTTCCCAATGATAAGTCTGTAAGACTCCCTGACATAGGCCTCAAGGAAAATAACTTGTTATTCCATTATGAGTTCTTCAAATCCACTTTCAAAGAAGAACTCAGGCCTATAGTACTCAGATAAGTACAATATGCTTTCTTTTTTCAGCTCCACAGTTGTTATCTCTCTGTATGCAAACTCATCAGGATGAGTGCCTTCAAGCAATAACTGGAGCTCATTTCTTCTTATTTCTTCAAGCTTCTTGTAGATTAACCCCTTCTTTACCATTTTGTTTTCTAGTAAGTTTGTGGAGTCATCTTAGACTTGTAAGCTCTCTTGAAGTCATCAAGGATTTCCAGGGTGACACTACAATGGCTAGCATTATCACAACATCTACAATTCTTTACTTGGCCGTTGTATGTGCTTGGAATCTTCATTTTGTGAATTCTGTCACTTACTCTGGGGTCAGGCCAAATTCTCACTCTCTTTTTCTGATATTGGAATGTAAATCTGAGAGCATACAACCTCTCAGCATATTCTTCATAGCTTGTATGGATGAAGACTTGGGAAACTATTTATCAATCATCCTTAATATCTGCTCATCATGTTGTTTGTATTGTTCTTCTTCTTGAAGTTTGGCTTTTACCATTTGCCTTTGGAAGTCAGGTGTGATTATTGTTGGTTGACTCCTAGGCTCAGGCATTTTTATTTTGAGAACAGCAGAGAGTGGCAGACTATCATCCTCATCATCTTCTTCTTCTTCTTCCATCCTCAACACCTTTCTCTTCCTCTTAGGTGCATCATTGGTAATGGGTTCAGTAGGTTTCTTAGGTAAAGGAGTTGGTTTTGAGGGTTGTGAAGGTGGTTGTTTTGGTTTGGGTGATAGTACAGGCCGCTCTAGCATCTTGGATGTGATTGAAGCTTTGGATAATTTTACCATATCAGTCCTTTTCCCAGCACCAGCTTCATCAAGAGCTTCTATGATCAAACCTTTGTTAAATACTTCAGAAGAACAGATTCTGGTGGTTATCTCCAAAATACTGTCTCTGGACCATGACTTTACTTCAATGATTGACCTTCCTAGATGTTTTGATATAAATCTTGCCATAGTGTCCAGCCTTTCTCTTTCTTTCTCACTCCAACTTGCCCATCTTTGTTTAATTTCTTGAATCTCTAACCTTCTAATCTCAGAGTCAAGTTTGGCAGTGTCAAATCCTTGTCTAAAGAGTTGATCAATAATCTTATCCATAGATCTGCTATGTTGCTCATCAGCTTCTTTGATAAATTCTTCTAACTTTTTCTCAATCTTTTCAGATCCTTCAGTCTTTTCAGAGCTTTTCTTCCTCTTATAGGTGATCATTTCCTTTTCTTTCCTCTCTTTTTCTGCTTCCTCTTCAGCTCTTTTTCTTTTGTCTACTTTCACTGAATTAGACTCCCCGTTTTTGGGTGCACTGGGTTCAGGGGTGTGAATGTCAGAAAGTCTCTTAGAAACAATAGCATCAACTAAAGATTGAAGATTTGAGGAAAGCCTCTCATCAATGGCTTGATGTATAGTGTTTGTGATTATGGAAGTGATGAGAGATAAGGATGTTTGAAAGGCATCAACCATTTTCTCAGAGGGGTTCTGTCCCTGAGAAATGGCACCTGAAGTAGAGGCTGGTAGCAAATTTGTTGAGAGTGGCTCAGTGTTTGGGATAGTTTCAGGAGAAACTACCATCTGTGGGTGCATATGGGCAGATGGACTTGATTCTTGTGACATTTTGGCAAGCAGTTCTTGTAGTCTGCATACCTCAGTCTCAAGAATAGTATTGTGGGCTAGAACATCAAAGAAAAAGCCCAGGTCATCATCAGTCTGTGCTGCATCATCTGACCTCCTCATGAAATCAGGATGAACATGTGCTGAGTGTAGATCAGTATTCATATGTGCCCCTATTTCTCGGAACTAGGGACTTCCTACCTCAGGATGATGTCCTTCATTGGCAGTTGCCTCTGGTGAGGACATAGAAATGATACCATCTTCATCCTGATCATGTGCTGAACAAGGAGAAGAGGAGCCTCACCAGATGTTCTAATCTCCTCCTCTACACAGGGAGATTGAACTCTGTAATCCCTGTGCTGTGGGTTATCAGCTACATTATCATCCTCTCCCTCAATTGTTGAGGTTTTCCCAGTGGTAATAGGTTTCTTAGAGGGGTAGAGGAATGTAGTTGAGTCAGCACTTGTGTAATAACCACAGTTGGGCTTGTAGGGGTGGCTTCAGTGGGAGATAGGTGTGAAAAGGATTGCACCTGGGGTGAATGGTGCTCTTCAATGGCAATCCTCTCAAGTGAGAGAGATTCCAGTGATGTGGTTTCCCCATTTATGGTTGCATCAGGATGCTGTTGAGAGGATTCCTGAGCGGTGTCAGCTGGTAGAGTCCTGGAAACTACAAGGGGATTACTACCCATAGTTCAACCTGCCTTTGTGTTGCAGGGGCATCATCAGGGGACTCAACTCCCTGAGTAGCCTTTTTGGTTTGTTTGGAATGAGGTTTGGGGGGACTTTGGATCTGGAGGATGAGGCTGTGGGTACCTTCTGCTTGGGTTTTAGCAGTTTGGCAGCCTCTTTGAGGTGTGGGTCAGAGTTTTGCCTGGAGTATACTTCTGGCAAAACTACCACAGCAGGGACTCCAAGGCCAACAGGGCCATCAAATTGTAACTGATTCATGATTATGGCCATAAGAAACCTTGGATATAATAACCATCTGTTAGCTACAGGTTTCATTGCCAGGTCTTTTAATTCTAAAAATATAATTTCAGAAAATTTAAGCTTTGGCGTTCAAGAATAGAATACAATACCTGCTGCCACCTGGATGACATTTGATCCATGAAGAGGTTTTGGGGGCAAGGCAAACATTGATCATGTGGAAGATTAGGCGTTCAGCATCATGAAGTGCTTCTTCAGAATGGTTGTAGCACTTAGGTTTCCCTCATATCCATGGTTAATGAATGAGAGATCAATGGTGCCCTTCGGGTATTTGGTGACAAAGGTAGCATCATTCAGATCTAGCGTTTGGCGAATGACAGATATAGTACGTTTCTTCTTGGTTTACAAATGACTGGAGAGTGATCGCGACATCATTCTCACCAGTATGGATGGTAACATTTGTCCAGAATTGACGAAGAGAGTCGGATAGATGGTGGGATTCAGAAGAAAAGCAGTTCGATATTGGGAATCAGCCATCAGATCAATAGCATCATCAAACTTAGTCCAAAAGGTCGATTTTGTGAAGTAGGCAACACAGTTGTGTCGAGGTTTGATTGCATGGTCGCCATTAATGGGAGATGAACGTTCGGAAATCGATTTATGAAATGTTTGAAGTTAGGGTTAGGTATATATAGGTTATGAAACGGCTGAAAGAAACAGCTGAAAGTTTTGGTGTTAGTCATCAGTTGTTAGAAAACGACTGAAGACATGGTTTTAACTTTCAGATGTTGTAAACAACTGAAGACTTGGTGTTTGTCATCAGTAGTTGAAAACTACTGAAGACTTGGTTTTGGCTTCAGTTGTTTTGAAATGAAACAGCAGTTGTTTGAAACAATTGAAGAATAAACTTACTCATCAGTTGTTGTCGTCAATTCACATATCTCAGTTGTTTCATTTGACCTTAACACTTACTCAGCAGATTATCTGATTTTCAGATGTTTCATTGGTCATCAGTACTTATCTGTTAGAACAAACGTTAGTAGTTGTAACCACTTCAGTACTTTGCAACAGATAAAGTACTTCAGTACTTTAAGGAATTTAGTCTTCAGTAGTTATGAAAAACTGCTAAAGATAAAATAGCTTCAGTACCTATTTGTAACAGCTGTATACTGATGCTCATCAGTACTTGGGAGCTGAGATCATCAGTAGTTGTCAATTTATTCAAGCTGTAGCATACCAAGCCTTAGCACAAGATTTTGAAAAGTTGCAATGTCCAAAGGCTTAGTAAATATATCTGCAAGCTCATCAGCACTAGGAACAAACTTTGGATCAATCAGACCTTTTTCATAACAATCCCTGATAAAATGATGTTTGATCTCAATATGTTTGGTCCTAGAACGCTGGATAGGATTCTTAACAATACAAAGAGCTGAAGCACTGTCCATCAGTAAAGGAGTCTTAGTCTCTGTAATGTCTTAATCCAGTAATTGATTATGAAGCCAGAGTACCTGAGATGTACAACTTGCAGCAGCAATGTACTCTGCTTCAGCAGTGGATGTAGCAACAGAGGTTTGTTTCTTACTCTGCCAAGAAAGTAAATAGTTGCCTAGAAATTGGCATCCACTAGAGGTTGATTTTCTGCTTAATTTACACCCTGCATAGTCACTATCAGAGAAAGCAACTAATTTGCAAGAGTGCCTGTGGAATACCAAAGTCCTAGAGATTGAGTTCCTTGCAAATATCTAAAGATCCTTTTGACTGCAATCATATGGGATACTTTAGGTGCAGCCTGAAATCTAGCACAGACATAAGTTGCAAACATGATGTCTGGTCTAGAGGCTGTAAGGTACATCAAGGAACCAATCATACATCTATAAAGAGTTTCATGAACTGCTTTACCTTTCTGATCAGCATCCAGTTGTGTGGTGCTGCACATGAGAGTAGAGCAGGGCTTATAGTTTTGTAAATCAAACTTTTTCAACAAATCCTTTGTATATTTTGACTGATGAATGAAAGTACCATCAGCCTTTTGTTTGATTTGCAACCCCAAAAAGAACTGTAATTCTCCCATGGCACTCATTTCAAACTTTTGTTGCATCAACTTAGTAAACGCATCACACAACTGTGGATCAGAGGATGCAAAAATAATATCATCAACATAAATTTGAACAAGGAGCTTATGCATGCCTACTTTCTTAATGAACAAGGTTTTATCTATGGAGCCTCTAGTAAAATTATTTTGAAGAAAAAAGTTAGATAGTGTTTCATACCAGGCCCTAGGTGCTTGTTTTAGTCCATAAAGAGCCTTATCAAGCTTATACACCCAATCTGGATGTTTATGATCTTCAAAGCCTGGTGGTTGGCACACATAAACTTCTTCTTTTATTTTACCATATAAGAATGCACTTTTGACATCCATTTGAAAAACTTTGAGATTATGAAAGGCAGCATAAGCTAAAAACAATCTGATTGCTTCCAGTCTGGCTACAGGGGCAAAGGTTTCATCATAATCAATACCTTCTTCTTGTGAAAACCTCTGTATAACAAGTCTCGCCTTGTTCTTGACAATTTGGCCTTTTTCATCAGTTTTATTCCTAAACACCCATTTAGTGCCTATGGCACACTTACCTAGGGGAAGAGGAATCAGTTCCCACACTTGCTGCTTTTGAAACTGAAGAAGCTCAATATGCATAGCTTCAACCCATCCATTGTCTCTTAATGCAATATGATAATTCTTTGGCTCTTGCTGATTGATGAAGAGAGCAATTAGCAAAAGTTGGACAATTGTTTTGTGGTTGAAACACCAGCATTGATGTCACCAATGATCTGAGACATGGGATGATTCTTCAGTTCTTGATACTCAATAAGATCTGTGCAAGTGTTTGTAGGTGATTCAACAGCAACAGATGGTGATCTAGATTCTAGAAACCTAGAATGAAATGATATTCAAATGAAGTAGAGGATTCAGAGATCTCATCAGCATTTGTTATGGATGGAACTGCTGAAGCTACACGAACATCAAGTTTAGTAGACTCAGACAGTTGATCACTAAAACTTGCATTTATACCAACAGATGGATAATAGGTTGCAGAAGATCATGTATTCACAGAACCTGCAACATTTGGAGACTGATAAGAAACATATTGCAGTATGTCCAGATCAAATAACTCCACAGGGTTTTGTGGATTTTCTCCTTTGGAGATTCATTAAACTTTACATGCAAGTTTCTCTACAATCTTTGATCTGCAATTAAAAACTCTATATGCCTTGCAAGTAGAGGAATACCCAACAAAGTACCCTGCATCCACCTTTAATTCAAACTTCTGAAGTGGATCCTTTGTGGAGAATATACCAGGGACACCCAAATGCTCTAAAGAACGAAATCAGAGGAGCCAAATGATGTAACACTTCATAAGGAGTCTTCATCAACCTTTGATTTACCAATACTCTATTTTGCACATAACAAGCTGTGTTAACAGCTTCAGCCCAAAAGGTTAGTGGCAAACCAGAATCAGCCAACATTGACCTTGCAGCTTCAATAAGGGTCCTGTTCTTTCTCTCCACCACTCCATTTTGCTCAGGAGTTCTGGGAATGCTAAATTGCCACTTGATTCCCTTAGAGAAATAGAATTCATCAAGTGTGTGATTTCTAAATTCTATGCCATTATCACTCCTCACACACTTGACAGAAAGAGATACTGCTTTTCCACATGCAACACAAAGTAGATGATAATTTGACCAGCCTCATCTATTGAATATAAGAAGAAGGTCCATACAAATCTGGAATAATCATCCATAATTACCAGACAGTATTTTTTCTTTGCCATGCTCATCACTCTTACTGGACCAAAAAGATCCATATGTAGTAATTGCAAGCAGGCAGTGGACTTTGGTTCTTCTATTAGAGGGAATGATACTTTATGTTGCTTTCCTTTTAAACAAGAAGAGCAGTTATCATCACATTTGAACGCCTTTAATGGCAGACCACTCACTAAGCCATGAAGGATCAGCTGGTTCATGTTTCTAAGGTTCACATGACCAAGCCTTCTGTGCCAAAGCTCAGGTTCCTGAAGAGAGGCCTTGGAGAACAGACATGGATGGCCTTTTAGATCAATTTTCTTTGATAAGTCTAAGGCATATACTCTTCCAATCCTGTTGGTTTTCAGGAGAGTATGTTTATCCAATAACTTGTCAATCATATTCAAAACATTGAAAGACAGAATTCGACAGTTCTGACTGGTAAAAAGTGCACATGCCTTTTATCACACATTTGACTGACCAACAAATTGTACTTGAGATTCTCCACATGGTTGACATCATCAAACCTTATTTCACCATTTGAAACAAAGCCTTTGCCGATGATGTAACCCTTAGCATCATTACCAAAGATACAAATCCCTTCTTTCCTTGAGAGTAGTCATGAAGAAGAGATCTGCTCCCAGTCATATGCATAGATCCTCCACTGTCCACATACCAGATGCTCCTATGGCATGTTGAAGAACCTGCATATATCACAACAACTAGTTAACTTTTGAGACCCAAACCATTTTGGTTTTGGGTCTGTTCTCATCAACAGATTTTATACTAACTGATTTGTCATGATTAACCCTTTGAAGATGGAGATGGTGCTGAGAAGGATTCCTTTGATTTTGGCTTAGTTTTCTTTTCATGGTTTAATCACAGGTACATCTATTTGGTTAACTCTCCCCAACAGGTGTTGAACCATCATAACAAGTTGTGTCTGATTGGTTGTTAAAGCTTTCAGTTCAGCAGACACATCAGTACTTGTTTGTGAATGGTTCCTGTGAGACACCATGTCCTCCTTTTGAAAGACACAACTTAGTCTGTTTTTTTATACTCCTTGAGGAATATTTTCAGCTGTTTAATGATAAACCTCTTTCTTCTGTTTAGATTTTTGTGAGGACTTTGGTTTATCAGGTTGAGATGTTTGTGGCACAAACTTGGTTTCAAATTCATCTTTTATTTTATTAATTTTCTTTTTAATGATTTTAGCCTTGTTAAATTTGGAACCCTTTCTGTACCAACATTCATCAGTGAGATGATTGAATAGACCACATATTTCACATGGCTTTTTCTTCATCTTTGTTGATCAACTGCTGAAGAAGATGAAACTACTGAAGGTGTGTTCTTTAGTACTTTCTTCCTCTCAGTACTTATGTGAAGTACTGAAGGATTTGTAACAACTGAAGACTTGCTCTTCAGAAGTTTTCTATCAGTACATTTGGATTTCCTGATAGACTCTTCAGCAGTTGTCAAACCATGTTTGGTTCCATTTGGTTTGAAATGTTCTTCAGTTGTTGTTACTTGCTCTTCAGTACTTTGAGTACCTTGTGAGACAACACCTGAAGTACTCAACTTTTATTTGATCATGTGTTCATCAGCAGTAAGACCATCAGCAGATTGATTAGCAGAGGTACTATTACTGACTTCATCCTCTAATTCTACATTATCACTTGAGGATAAGACACATGATGATGTGGTTTGGGAATTGATTTGACCTTCAGATTTTACTTCTGTCTTGGGAGTAAAATCTGTAGGAGGTTCAGTGTGATTATATCCAATCCCAAACTTCACATTTGAAGCAGTTTGCTTACAGAGAAGCATTTCAAACCCCTGCAAGATGTTACCCAGCGTTCACACTCACTTGAGTAGCTGCAAGTGTTTCTTTGAGACTCTTGTGATTTTCTAAAATGACCTCTACCTTAGCCTTTTCATCCGTGATTTGGCATTTTAATTTGTAAATCTCATCGTCTTTT
Organism: Flaveria trinervia; assembly: GCA_025506515.1. Lineage (NCBI taxonomy): Eukaryota > Viridiplantae > Streptophyta > Magnoliopsida > Asterales > Asteraceae > Flaveria > Flaveria trinervia. Next base: position 66,182,213 of record CM046455.1, read on the forward strand.
TCTTTTAAAACAGACTCAAACTTAGCTTTTCTTTTGGAAATCACTTTCTCTAGGTCAAGATTTTGATTAATTAAAGCTACATTTGCTTCTCTAATTGAGGCAAAAGCAGCTATGCATGATCTCAGAACACAACTTGCCTTAGCCTCAGAAGATACTTGTGGTACCTGTGATGATGAAGCATTTGACTTGAACCACCAGTAGACTCCAGGGCCATAAGAGCAAGATTTCCAAAAGGATTTTCACCACCACATTGACTAGCACCAGAAAAATTTGTTCAGAATAACCAGAAAGAATCTGGTAAACTACTCCAGTCAACACACCAGGAGTGAAAAAGCTTTGATGTCATTGAGATTGAGATTGAGATTGTTGACTTGATTGAGATGGTGGAGCTCAGGTAGGGCATGTGATTGTTGAGCTATGGGTACAGGAACCTGATTGGACTGTGGCATGTAAACACAGGGATAAGGATATGGCATTTGACCTTGAGGAACAAAATATGCAGGAGATGATTGATTTTGTGAATGATGACCAGAACTGGTAGAATGTTGCCCTTTGTTTGGTGAATTATTGCTTGGAAAGGTCACAAAGGGTGCAGAAGAGTTAGATCCGGATGATCTACACTCTCTTGCAAAATGTCCAAGTCTATGGCACTTGTGACACCTCAACTTTCTCTTGTCAAAACCAACTTGGTTTTTTCCAGAGAGACCAGGGAATTTTCTACCTGTCCTTTTGTAAAATTTTTGAGATCTGATATTAACTAATGCCATTTGGCTCAAAATATCCATCTCTTCCAAATCATCATCAGCAATTCCTTTCAAATCATCCATCAAAAAGCACAGATTGTCACTATTACATCCTGAATTACAATCAATACCAGCAAAAGCATGATCTCCACTGTTTGAAGAGAATCAATATGCTCATCATAGGAATTTCTGATGTAGCATATTCTGACTCATGACCAACCAGAGCAGTATTCCCTGGTACAAAATCATCAGTGAGCTTCCCAGATGAAGTTAGTTTTCTTTTCTATTCTATCTCTCTTTCAAATGTTAGCAGTTTCCCATGAAGTTGGGTGAGAGATAGATTATCTAGATTTGCACTGGAGCGTAGGACAATGGTATATGTGTCCCATCTCTCAGGTAGGGATCTGAGAAATCTGTTGTTCATCTGACTGTTTGTATATTCATGTTTAACCATTTTCAACTCAGATATCAAACAGAGAATCGCTCAACTGTTAGTCATGACTCACCCTTTCTATGAGAGAATGTCTCATATTGCTGGCAAGGATTCTCTATTGTTTGCTAAGACCTCATCAGTTCCTCCAAATTGTTCTTTCAGAGCAACCTAGAGGTCATGAGCAGATTCATGATGCATAAGTCCAGAATAGATTTCATTAGGCAGTGCCATGGCCAGAATTCCATGGGCTTTAACATCAATTTCAAACAGTTGTTGATCTTCATCTGAATATTGCTCTTTCTTCTTCAGAACATTTCATTGGTTTCCGGATTACTCACCATAGGTTATATGGTCCATGAACCATAGATTTCCAACAACCTGAACTATTAACAGACAGGTGATGGAGCATTCGTCGTTGCCATATGTTGTACTCACTCCTAACAATCATCGAGGCTTTGTTGAGGAGCCAGTATTGTGAGATCATTGATTGATGCAACCATTTTCACCAATTCAAATAGGTTCAATAAGAGTTTAACAGATCTAACTCAAAAACTCAACAACATAGTTTGAAACAAGAAGAATCTCAAATTGATTCACAGGAAGCAATAGAAAAACAAACTCTATAACCAATTCTTGCAAATTTGCTAATTCATCAAACTAAGATATCAAAAGAACAGTTTCAATGATCACTTGTTAAATCGATCAATGATTACCTGCTCTGATACCATTTGAAGGGATCGAGATCTAGTTTGATCAATTAGATTAGGATTTGCAGCGGAATAGCACACGAATTAGACGAAATTCTAGCAAGAGTAATATGAATATTCAATTAAATAGTAACAGTTATAGAGAGAGAGTTTTCTGCAAAAAGAATGCTTTCATTCATGCACAAACTTCCATCGGGGGAAATTAGGTCAACATTCCTTTTATAAGGAATGTGACATCAGCTGACGTCACTTGATAGTGTATCTAACTGATTTATACAAACAACAAAGTAAACTAATACTAAGATGTCCATAACAACTGAGGACACCTTCATAAAAGCTAGTATAAAACTAACATTACAACTACTGAAGTTATAAAATCTGAAGTATAAGAACTTCAGATGTTTTACATAACATAAAACTACTGATTACAAACTACTGAAATGTAAACCATCACACTACTGATCAGAACTACTTCAGCTGTTGTGACACTTCCAAGAACTTGATCTTTAGACTTTGTCTTCAGCAGTTGTCTTCAGACTTTGTCTTCAGCAGTTGTTCTTCAGACTTGGTCTTCAAACTTTGTCTTCAGCAGTTGTCTTCAGACTTTGTCTTCAGACTTGTCTTCAGACTTCTCTTCAGACTTTGTCTTCAGACTTTGTCTTCAGACTTGTCTTGAGCAGTTGTCCTTCAGACTTGGTCTTCAGCTGTTGTAGATCACTTCTTGTTTTGATGTCTGTTGGACTTAAAGGTTTTTCTGATCTGGCTCTTGGTTCTTTTGTCCAACATTCGTTTAGTGAAATTAGCAGTTCACCAGCGAAACTACATGGTTATCCTCATTGAAGTTGTTTTCTGTTGTCCTGCGAAACTAGTTTCATTGAACGAAAGTTCAACAGTGCTTGTGGGTGATATACAGCAAAATTGCTACGAGTTCAAGCTTGTTTCTTGCGAACTTGTCAGCGAAACTAAGCTGTTTTAGGCATTTGGCTAGCGAATTTGCTGCCGAAATTTCCAACGAAAGTACTGTCGGCTTAGCGAAACTAGCTATGCGAAACTAGAATTTCGGAGAAATTATCTTTTCTTCAGCGAAATTCGAATGTTAAAGATGACTTCCCCCCCTAGTTGGGATTAATTGATTTCATCCAATTGCTAAAATTGTCTATCGTGACATTTAAAAATAATATTTTTCCCAGGGGAGAATTATTTTACAATTTTGGGAAAAATATTTTTACAATCATGTCATCTTCAAAAGACTTTAAATAAGACAATCTCACAATGGTAGAAAGCCAATTTGACTATTTTGTAGGTATGAAGATAGAAAAATTGTCATATTTGATTGATCGATCCTTAAAGGTGACAAATAATCTAAAGAAGCATGTACCTAATCTCAGTAATCATGAACAAATTCAAAAGCTTCTCGACTCTCTTCCATCTACATGGAATCATCAAGTGAAAATGCTAAAGCAAGAAAGTGGTTATATCGACACAAAACTTATGGATATGATCAATAGATTAAAACCTCTCGAGCTGGATATCCAAAGAAATGAATTTCAGCAAGTCGTGTTCCCATATCAAACCCACGCGCTTAATACTGATCTTGTTTCTTCTGTAACAAGCATACTTGATTACAAAAAAGAGATGGTTGATAAGTTGAAGTTATCGAGAACTGATTCGAATTTAAATTTTGAATTCAGCGAAACTATTGAAGAGAACTGTGAAACTTTGAGAGTTCACAATGACAGTAACCCGGAATCTGTGAGAACTGATGATGACAAGGCTGGAAGAGCTAATAACAGAAAGAAAGAAGATGCTGAGATATGCTGAAGGTCAAAGAAGTGGAACAACAAAAAACTACAAGGATTTGCAGCTATGAACAAAGCTTAGCTGCAAAACAAACTATCATGCATCTTCCTTAAGAGATTGTTCAGGATATGTGTTCTTCATCTTGCAGACTCCGATTATTAGGGATTTATAAGGCAAACAAATTGTTATTGAAAAATGAAAAAGAATTGAAAACAATCATTCAGGAATTAAACAAAATGAAATTGCTTTTTGAAGGAAACTTAATGAAGCATTAGCCGAAAATGATCTTTTAAGAAGAACCATTTTGGAGCATAACATTGAAATTAATATTTTGAGAGAAAGGGCTGTTTTAGCTCAATTGGAAATGACAAAGCTTCAAACGAAGCTTGATAAATGGACCCTTTCACACATGAAAAAGGATGAATTTATTGCTAAACAACAAGGGGCGCGGGTCAAACATGGGATTGGATATAAATCTGATGGTGAAACTGTATTTAATTCAGTTCCACCCTCTTCTACTCTATGTTATTCACCAATCCCCAGACCTCATTCAACAAATGATTTGATTGAAGCTACAAAAACTAATCATTTAAATGCAACTTTAAGCAGTGTTAATCTTAAAGAGGTTAGAGATGTGCAGGATTCTCCTGTAGGTTTGCGATTCCTCAGGCAAGGGTCTGATAAGAAGATTACTCATGACTCTATTTCTGATGCTCCAACACCAATATCAGCTGCTTCTCCAACCTTCTTCAACAAATTCAAATTAGGTAACATTCCTTCGTTTGTTCCTGTCAGGTTTATCAAAGAACGAACAGTTGTTGAATCATCAAGCAATCAGAACCCTATAACCGAAGCTGACACAATAGGATGTGTCAATCAAGATCCTTTAGAAGCCGATCTATGTATACAAGATATGATAATCTCAGATGATGAATCAAACACAAAGGAGCATGTTGGTTCCACACATATCAACATATCTCCTGACATTGTCAAGTATCAAAATCTTCCAAAAGCTGAATGAAGACCAATACAGATCTCTTCTCCAATTGCAAAAAAACCTAATCAGTTAGTGAAGATCTCATTCCCTGTTCAGCACGGGAAAATTCAGAACAAGCAAGAATCTACTACAAGCTCAAAGCAATCCTCATCCCCAACTGGCATCACACGGTTCAGTCAAGCATCAAAAGCCTTTCAAGGCTTGTTTTGAGTGTGGAAAAGAAGGTCATGTGGTAAAGAGGTGCCCTCAAAGACTTTCTTGGAATGGTAAAGGCAAAACGAATTGCTTCTTGGAATGTAAGTCTACAAAGTATATTCGAGATGGTAAAGGCAACACGGGTTGCTTCTCTGGATCAAGAGATAAAAAGCACATATCTTTGAATGGTTGGATGAAAAACCCTCCATCTAAACTGTTTCATGTGAAGCCGATTTCACATGATTCAAAGAAAAAAATGACCAAAGGTTTAAGACCAAGTTCTTTTCCTTCCGTTCTTAAACAGAAAACGATTTCCAAATTTAATTCATTCAAATCCAAATTAATTGAACCGAAACAAAATTGGCAAATTAAAAAGAAGGATAATGTGCCGAAACAGGTTTCTTCTTTTGATGAAAAAGAAACTTCCAGGACTTCGATAGCCTGGGTTCCCCTTTCAAACTAATATGTTAATAAGTATAGGAACAATTCAGGAGGACTGCTAGTAAACTGGTTTACTGTCAGGGATTGTTCCTAATTCAAATTTGAGTAGGAACAAACAGGTTAAGGTCATGGTATTTTATTCACAATCTGGATTTTTATCAACATAATCATCGTTCTCACTTCACAATCATTGCATATTTCTTGAGAATTCATTTCTTATCTTCATATCAGTGTAGTTTGGAAGAACTTCTTTGGTAAATTTCTATTTTTGTATAGTTTTATAAAAAAATTTAAAACTTAAAAAATAAAAAAAAATACAAAGTAGGCTTGCAAAAATATAAATTAGGGGGAGAGTATAGTAAATAAAAGTGAAAAAGAACTGGGAACTTTATTGAGACGAGTGAGAAATGATTGTATATCTTCTTGAATTGCTTGTTCTTGCATGACTTGTGTTTTAAAATGAGAATGATAGTAACTGATGTTGTGATCTGATTACATCTTATTTTTAATTGCGAATAAAAGAAAAACAAACAGTTTCTTTAATGATATGCTTGGTAGACTCAGCCTGAAATATAAAGTAGATAGCAGTATGATGATTTAAATTAAAATATATTCTTAAGGATGTATGGTTCTAAGTAATCATTTTGGCTTTCATGAAAACTGAGTCTCAACAAAAATTGGATTGAAAATTGATCTTTCACCCACCATGATACAAATCATATAAGCGACATATGTGTGCCTTGATTGCTATATTTATGTGTTTTGTGTTTGTGCTAATCTCCTCTAATGCACGGTAGTACTGACCTGAAGTGATGATCACCTTTACTGTACGATAGTACTGACCTGGAGCTCTATTGGCACATGAATAAATGCTCATCTCCTTTGTTATACGTGAGTATAGACCTGGAGCTCTCACCATTTTGGTCTAAGTAGGGTCAAATCATCTAAATGATGAATTCATTATAGAATGCAATAAATAGTTGATAATCACTTGCACACTAATGCACAAGCCTTGCCTTATAAAGATCATACCAAAATTCAAGAAATCATGAAGTTGGGTGAGGGTTTTTGCCAAATGATTGTGAGGTCCTAGCATTCTAAAGTATTTAATCGAACCTTAACAAATCAGCAGCTACTTGTTGAAAAAGATAGGGTATGGGTTTAAGTGGACAAACATATCAATAATTGTTATTGATCTGTTTGAGAATTTCAAAATCATTCAAAGACTGTGATTAGATTCAGTTATCAGTGTGATCTCATTGCTTGTCGATGATTAATTTCATCTTCGTGCTAAAGTATATCTTAAGGATGTGATCTCATGATCGATTCAGTTCTCAGTTATTAAAAAAATTATTAATAGATAAAAAAAATTGTTATAATAAATGTATATAATAAAGAAATTATAATAATTTTCATTTTCAAATTTCTTTTAGGTCTTCCATATCATGCTTTTACATTTTTCATGTATTTCATAAAAATTGTGCTCGAACGAAGACGGTTTGCTTGTTTTCATACACAGAAAAACACAGGTTTATTTTGTTAAAATGAAACGATCTAATTATAAATGTCGAGATTATGTTTGTAAATGTGTTTCAGATTTCTGCTGCAAGTGATAGCCGATCATCAGTTGAGCAGTGTATCTGATCAGAGAACCTGTTCGTGAAGTTTGCAGAAGATACCGAGCTAGGAATCCTCCTCCTACATCTTCTTAAGCACTCGAGATTTGAGATTGGGGAAAGCTATTCCAATATCCTCACAAAGGATGCACTCGAAAAGGGGGAGCATATAAATAGGAGTGCTTATGAGATTAATAATTTTTCTCGTCAAATTCAGAAAGCTTCATTTAAAGATCTTTCTAATGTTGACTTTTCGGTGCTGATTTCATTTGAAGACGTTGATAATGATAGGACTAAGGGGGATTATTGTTGGAGCTGTACAAGATAGTCTATATTATTAACACAGTCAAAGTCAACAAAAGTCAACGTCATGGTCAAAGTCAACAAAAGTCAATGTCATGGTCAAAGTCAACAAAAGTCAAACCCGACACGTTCAAGACGAGGAATCGAGACGAGATGTTGAAGATTTAAATGACTAGGAGTTTTATTTTAATAAATATATTTTATGTGAACAAAATATATTTTATCTTTTAGACTAAGTCTAGGGAGTTAAGTGTAATTAGTGAATATTAGTCTAGACTATAAATAGGTTAATTGTCATTAGTGTTGGTAATGGTTGCATGACCAATTAATTGAGGGATTTATTTGTAAACACATTATTTGCAATCTAATTGAAGATCAAAGGAGTTTTGATTATGATTATCATATTTTCATCTAATTCTTGATGATTTGATTCAAGTGTGATTATCCTGAGCTAACACAAAGCCAGGGCAGAAAAATGTATTCTTGAAGAAGAGACTTCAAGAACATAATATCCTCATCATTGCATGCAAAAGTTTGTTATCAAAATAAGTAGGGACTGGGATCTTGTGAAATGGCTCCTCCACACACAATATTATCAGTAAGATCTCCTAGGTGTGTAACTTGTAAAGATGAGCTTCCTCTCATAGATCGTGTGATTGAAGTGGAGATGGTGGAGAATGGCTCTGAAAAGAGTGAGTAAGAGCATTCTAAGAAGGGTCACCATCCCTCTAAGGAGAGCAAATCTATTGGGATGACCAAGTCAAGGAGAAAGAACTTGATCAGGAAGGCCAAAAGAAAGTCCAAAAAGGCTCAAGAGATCAAGGCCACCTTCAATACTGCATAGAAACAAGTCTTCATCTTTGTAGTATTTGAAGTGGTTAAGACTGAAGACATCAACCTAAACTCTTTAACCAAGAGTTCAGGTTCATGTTCAAATCATCTTAGCATGAAAAAGAAGGCTGATCTACTGTGTACCATTGCTACACAGCCTGAACCATCCAACTCCAAGAACAGTTCACATCCCAAAAGGACTGTTTTAGCATCTGCAAAGATGAAAGTGGAGAAGAGACGTGATCAAAGTTAGTCTTGTTCTCAGAAGAAAGCTCTTAGAAGAAGAAGATGGAATGTGTTATGTGTGAGAGTACTTCTCCCTTGCTAAAGATTGTCCCTACAATCCAAGTTGTACTCTTCATGTAATCAAGAATGAAACTTCCAAGAGCTCCAAGAAGAATTCAGCTTCGGGAAGGAAAATTTGTTTCATTCGGAAGCTCCAAAGTGTAGAAGAGGGAAAATGGAAAATTGCCTTCGGAAGAAAATTTGGTCTCGGAAGAAAGGAATACTCCGAAGCACTAAAGTCTGCTGCAGTATTAGCAGGATCTTCTGAAGGTCTAGTCAATAAAACTTCCAAACCCACAAAAGCTACTGAAGTGTTGAATGTCAAGTCCAAACTTCCATAAACAACAAAAGATCAAGTGACTGAAAGTTCTCCATAAACAACAAAAGATCCTTAAAGCACAACTATAGGATCTATCATTATTTCTTTACCTTCTACTTCCTTTGATAAGCTCAAGACCAATAAGGTTTGAGTTTCCAAATGTAACTAATGTCTGGATCATTCATAGTGCATGTTCCAGGCAGATGACAAGAAATAGGTCACTACTCTAAAACTTTGAAAGATTGATGGAGGGCAAGTTGCCTTTGGAGAAGATGAAGGATATTACATTTCTGGAAGGGGCAAGGTCACAAATGGTAAGCTCAACATTAAGAAAGTAAATTGTGTCAAGGAGCTTGGGTACAAACTTTTGAGTGTATCCAATTTTGTGATCAGAGTCATAACATGATCTTCACTAACCATGAGTGTATTGTTCTCAGGCCCGGGTGGTTATTCCTTATGAGGACATCCTGCTCAGAGCCCCTAGGAAAGGAAACATGTACAAGATGGATTTGCAATAAACTACTCCCTCAAGAGAGGTTTCATGTTCTCTATCTAAAGCCAATAGTGATGAGTCTTTCCTATGGCATAAAAGAATATTTCATGTAAACTTTAAGAACATGAACAAACTTATTAAGAACGATTTGGTAACTGGAATGCCAAAGAAAGAGTTTACAAGTGATGACCATGTGTTGCATACCTGAAAGGGAAGCAACATAAGGTATCCCACACGCCTAAGGAAAGAAACTCCATCACTACACCCCTAAACTTGTTACATATGGATCTCTTTGGCCCCACTAGTGTAATGAATCTAGGAAGGACCTCATATTGGTTTGTGATCATAGATGACTTCACAAGATTCACTTGGTTCTTTTTCTTAGAACTACGGATGAGACTCCTGAGATTCTAAAGAATTTCAACTTAAAGATTAAGAATCAATCTGATCACAAGGTCAAAATCATTAGATGTGATCAAGGAACAGAATTCAAGAACCAAATCCTTGATTTTGTGGTGAAAAGGGTATTACAAGACAATACAATGCTCTCAGGACTCCTCAGCAGAATAGTGTTGCTGAGAGGAGAAACAGGACATTGATTGAAGTGGCAAGAACCATGTTGTCTGAGTCTAAGCTACCCATCACCTTCTGGGCAGAGGAAGTCAACACTGCTTGCTATGTGTATAACAGAGTTTTAGTAGTTAAGACTAATGGCAAGAGCCCTTATGAACTTTGGCATAAGAGGAAACATTTCATTGGTTTTCTCAGGTCATTTGGATGTCCTTGCACCATCTTGAATACCAAAGATCAAATTTCCAAATTTGTTGAGAAAGCAGATGATGGACACTTTATTGGATACTCTTCTCAAGCTAAGGCTTATAGAGTATACAATATCAGAACTAGAATTGTTAAGGAGTCAACCAATAGGACTTTCAATGAACACACACCCTGTGCAGCTAGTTCTGGTCCTGACTGGCTATTTGATCTTGATTTACTTACCAATTGTTTTAACAAATCTTGTGAGACTATTTCAAGATCTATAGAAATTTTATCCACAAGTGATCCTAATCCAAGATTTGAGCTCAGAAGACCTTTAAGCCTTACATCTTCAGCTCCAATTGGAACTACTTCTGCAAATGAAGTCTATATTAGCATCACAATGACATACTCAGCTGATACATCTTATATGCCTTCAAATTCAATCTTAGAGGCTATACAACCAGATAAAGATACTTCAAATGTAGAAGACAATGTCGTCATGGTGACAGTGATCAATATTTTCTTGATGCTGATAACCACTACATAGATGAGAACATCAATAATGTCACACACTCATTGGACAAAGTTTCTCTTGATAAGTGTGCTGATGTAGTGGGAGAAACATCAAAGCTAGATCTAAATTTCTCTAATCTAGATATTTCTTAGCAACTTGCTGTGATCCCTCACCTAAGGATCCATAAGTCTCACCCCATTACAAACATCATTAGAGATGTTGTCATAGGGGTAAAAACAAGAGGACAAACCCATGAAGCAAATATTTGTCATCACCCTTGTTTCTATCCCAGATAAAGCCAAAGAAAGTTGATGAGGCTCTAAAGGATGGAAGTTGGGTTGAAGCTATGCAAGAGGAGCTACTTCAATTCAAAAGAAAGAATGTTTGGAACCATTGTCCTCTTCCTCATGGGAAGACTACCATTGGAACCAAATGGGTGTTTAGGAACAAGAAGGATGATAGAGGCTTATCATCAAGAACAAAGCTAGACTAGTTGTTCAAGGATACATATAAGAAGAAGGAATTGACTACACTGATGTCTTTGCTCCTGTAGCAAGACTGGAAGCTGTTAGGATATTCTTGGCATTTGTTGCATCCAAGAACTTCGAGGTCTATCAACTTGATGTAAAGTGTGCTTTTCTTTATGGAGTGATTGATGAAGAGGTGTACGTCAAACAACCACCTGGTTTTGTAGAACCTGATTATCCTGATTATGTTTGCAAGCTTGGCAAAGCTCTTTATGGGCTGTATCAAGTACCCAGGAAGTGGTATGAGACTCTATCTCAGTACCTCTGCATATATGGATACAGAAGGGGTACTATAGATGGAACTTTCTTCATCAAAGGATAGGGAAATGACATAATGCTAGTTCAAGTATATGTTGATGACATCGTTTTTGGTTCAACTAATTCAAAGCTCTACAGAGACTTTGAGAAGCTGATGAAGGACATATTTGAAATGAGTGCCATGGGGAAACTTAATCTTTTTCTAGGAATTCAAGTGAAGCAATTTGAAGATGGTATTTTCATTAGTCATTCAAAGTTTGTTCAAGACATACTCAAATGGTTCAACATGACTGATTGAAGATTGCTAAGACACCCATAGCTAGGAATCACTCTCTTGGACCTGATCCTGAGGGGGAGTGTGTAGATGAACATCTATACGGGGCTATGATTTGGTCTCTTATGTACCTTACTGCTAGCCGACCTAATATCATATTTGCCACATGTATTTGTGCAAGATATCAAGCCAACCCTAAGATGTCTCACCTTATCACTATCAAAAGGATTCTAAGATACCTCAAAGGTTCTTCAACACTTGTTCTTTGTATCCTAAGAATTCTAACTTCAATCTGTATGCCTATACAGATAGTGATTATGGTGGTTGCAACATGACTGTAAAGTCTACATCTGGGGGATGTCAGTTTCTTGGTGGAAGGGTTGTTTCATGGCACTGCAAGAAACAATCATATGTCTCTGCATCAATTGCTGAAGCTGAATACATTGCTGTTGCAAGCTACTGTGCTCAAGTGCTTTGGATTTAGAATCAGATACTTGACTATGGGATAAACTTCAAGGAGACTTCCATTCACATAGACAACAACAGTGCAATCTCTATCACGAAGAATCCTGTGCAGCACTCAACGACAAAACACATCAACATCAGGTATCATTTAATTAGAGATAATTTTGAAAAGGGATTAACTAAACTTGTCAAAGTCCACACAAATGAACAATATGCTGATCTGTTTACAAAGGTTTTTGATGAACAGAGATTTAAATATCTATAACAGCTATTAGGATGAAAAAATTTGAGTAGGTTTTCATAAAACTAATTCTTATTATTTCTTAAAATCTATGTGTCCTAAGTTGTCTAGTTTATCACTTTCATAAGCTCATGTTTTCTTTGGATGAAAACTTTTTGAAGATTTTCCTTAGAATTCTGAAAAGTTTGATTCTTCGGAAGATATATATTTACCTTCGGAAGAAACTTATGCCTTTAAAACAAATAACTGCCCAAGTAATTTACCTTCGGAAGAAATTTCTGAAATGTCTTCCGAAGCTTAGGCACTTATATGTTTTCAAGGACAACTTTCTTCCAAAGAAAATGAACTCTCAAAAGCTTTGCTCCTCTGAACAAAGCATCCAAGTCTTAATTCCCTTCCAAAGCTAATTTTCACAACTCTTAGGAAATTCTTCAGAAGTCATTTTAGCTTCGGAAGCTTTTTCATTAAAACTTCTAAAGATAATTATCTTCGGAAGCTTTTTGAATTCCAATAAAATTACTTTTTAAGCAAAAGCAAACTACTTTTTCAGAGGTGGGACCAACTTACGGATTTCAAAGTTTATCCTCTTTCATTAAACTTTGTCCTGTAAACCCAACGGTTTTCCCCTCTTTCTCTTATCTCCTTCTTTCCTCCTCACCTAAAAAGCCCAAATTTCTCTCTGAAATTATATTCGTTCATCCTTCTTCATTCTTAAGCTCTCTCAATATGGCCAACCTTTATCACAGAAATAAGCCAAACTTTTCCATGTAGTTACACAGGCAACACAACAAGGTTGCTCTGTTACACTCTGAGAAAGATCCACATTTATCAAAGGTTTGTCGTTTCTCGGCTCTATCAAACTACTTCACCTCCCTTACCATTGATCCTACACTTTATGATGATCATCTGCTAGATTTTGGAAGACCTGCCAAGAGGTCGTCATGGATGGGGAGAGGCACTATTAGCCACAGTGCAGGGGAGAACAGTCTTCATCAATCTGGCCATCATGAACATGCATCTTCAGCTGGATGATGAAGAAGGTCAGGTGTTCTTTCCAAAAGAAACTATCAACCACTCCTTCGTGCAGATGGGCTATGAGGGATACTTCTCTATAAAGACCTTCTGGAAAGGGAAGGTCTCATCCCAATCGAAATTCCTGCTCCATGTGGTTATCCATAGCTTATCAAACAAGCATGGTGGATGGGACTAGATTCCTGAAGATCTCTCTTTCATTGTTCATGGGATTGTTTAGGGAGTCAAGTTCAGGTACTCACTGTTTTTTTATACAATCTGCTTGCAAACTTGGACTCCTTAGAGTACTACATGTTCCATAGATATGTTCAACACATTTTGAACTATGAACTGGGCTCACAGTTAAGGGGAACAGCTAATACTCTTAAACTAGGACGGTTACCATCCCTAGCCTTTGGACTTAAAGTAACCAAATCCTATCCTGGACTTCTATGCTGATGAAGATCTAGGTTTTAGTGAGTATCATGATTCTCTCTTCTTTTCCCCTACTCAAAGAGAGATGAGTGCCCCTGAATCTCCTATACCTAGCCCACATCAGTCATCCACTACTGAGGTGGACATTTCTGAACCTGTTCAGGATGTGCATATGGAACAGGCTATAACTTTTGCAAGTGATTCCATCATTAAGACCTCAACCATGGCAACTCAGCCCACTGACACCTCAACTGAGGCTGCTAGTGACCAGAGGAAATCCAGCAGCCAAGAACCTAAAGCTGGAATGAGAGAGAGGACACTGGTCCATTCATCTCATCCCCTAATGATTGTTCTGATAAAGATGAGGGGAATTTGGGACTCAAGGTGCAAAAACTATCCAAAACATGCACTTATTAGTCTCCAAGGTCAGTCACCTTGAATTTCAGGTGACTACCTTGCAAAACAGGGTCAATGATCAACAACTTGAGATTTCACATATCAAGGAACAACTAGCTAGGAGACCTTTATGAAGAGCTCAACCAAGAACACAAGACCCTGTGCATGTGATTGACCTAACTCCTAGCTCACCTATGCAAGTGGGTGATTCTACCAAAAAAGGGGAGAAAGTCATTACAATCATAGAACCTGGGAGTTCTTCAGGGAGTGTGGACAATAAGGACTCACCATCCTCACTTGCAATTGTGCACACTTAGCAACTTCCTCAATTTCAAATTGATATGGACCCAATAGACTCCTACATACAGAGTTTATTTTAAGAAGGAATACCAAGGGCAATGTCATCCCCATCAACTTCAAATCACATTATTGGGTGGAGATATGATAGCAACATAAGAGCCCTTATCATTCTTAGAGTTCAAGGACATCAAGAGGTCTTTAACTTTCAGACCTTGAACTTCTATGAAGGTCTGGATCTAGTAAACATGCCACTTGTAAATCAAAGCTAATCAAGACATGCTAACAAGCTGGTTCAAAAAATCCAAGATAGGATCACTGGAGAGTTCAGCTTCAAGAGGAGACTAAGGCAATCAGGGAATGCCATCGTCAACTAGATGTTGAGGCAAACCCTAAGATTAGTTTCATAGGGGTAACCTTGACTAAAGGAGGAGTGGTAGAACTTGAGAGCTCTGTCTCATCATCATCAACTGCTACAGAGATTCATACTCTTATGAGACACCTATTGGTGAAGGTGCTTCTAAACCTCTCTCTGGCCAAAGCTTGGAGGCTACACCAAGCAATGAAGGCCAAAGCTCTCTCCATCGTCACAAAGGTCTGTGAGTGACAAAGGGAAAAAAAGATGACATAGAAGGAGATTGAGGAGGAGGAGTAGACAGAGAGAGGAAAAGGAGGGTAAGGGGAGAAAGTTCCTCTTTTGGGCCTGGAAGAATCATGGAGACTGCTATTAGGACTGCCCCCAGACCAAACACTCAGGATGATGAGTTGAGGGTGGTCAGGATCAATTACTTTCAGACTGGGAACTATGACATTGATAGTGTCATTTCTTTCCCCTTAGAGGAATTGAATGAACTGGTTGACATTAAAATGTCAAAGGAGAAGAAGGAAGCCGAAGATGTAGAGCTATTGTACAAATCAAAGAAGAAAGAAAAGATTGTACAAGCATGTGCCTACCCTCTCCCCAGTTCAAGAAAGTCCTGGATATGAGGATGTGGTTCAACAAGAACCTCAGGTAGACAAAGAAGAAGATAGGATCCAGATGATCAACTACCTGAGTGCCACAGGCCTCTATCTGGCAGATGCACTTCTTCCCTTATCCTATGACTATATTAAGTTTGAGTACCTCAAACAACTTCAGCATGAGCTAGTCAAGGAAAGAAAGACCACTAAAAGGAAACTAAGGGAAGAAGTTGCAAAGTTAAGAGCCATCATCCAGAAGAGTATGAAGAAATCTACAAACAGGTAGAGGATGATGAGCTTCTTGAAGCTGTATGGATTCTCCGAAAGGAGACTTGGTCCTATGTTTGTGTCCACTATGGATGAGCATATTAGGGTAATCAAGCAGAAGATTAAAAGTGGAGAGGTGATTTACTTGCACTCCCCTCCAAGTCAAGCTCCACCTAAAGTGGAGGTTAAGGTTGAACAACCTGAGACAACACAACTTGGACCTCCTACTGAGACTCAGCAAGCTTCATCTTCTGATCCACAGCACGGTCAGACTCCCTCTCCTTCTGAACCTGTGAGAGAGAAAGTCCCAACTGAAGATCAATCAGGTGCTGCAGGCCAGTCTTTTCAGTTAAAAGGAACAAAAAAAAAGAAAAGGATGGCCTCAAAAGCAAAGCCAAATAAGAAGAAAGAAAAATCCATTTTAGAACCTCAGGATGAGTTAAAACATCCTGAGGATGTGCAACTAGAGTATGCTCCATCATCTCCAAATCAAACAGCTTCTCTAGCATCAGGAAGACTTATCCTCTCCTGGACATACACCACAAATTTTGAAAGGTTGCATGTCATTAGAGATCAAGGCATTGAGGATGTCTACACATGGAAATACATGTTCAATCCGCCTCTACATGATCTCTTTGACATGAGAAGACACTTTGAGAGTCTGAAGGATCCTGATCATCTCATGAAGAAGGGGTTGGTCATTATCCTGATGAGGACTGTCAATATCTAAAGTTTTTAAGTGTTTTGGTAGCATCAGCCTAGGGGGAGTTTGTAGACATTACATGAAGAGGTTGATGCAACCCAAACACCCAAAGTCTCTCATGCATGCATGCACATTGGTACTGAAGAATAATGCTTCAGAAGTTTCACACAAGCAACAAAAATATTCTAAGTGCGAAATCTTTCGAAGCCAAGATGAAGTCTTCCGAAGCTTCAAAGACAAAGTCTTCCGAAGCCAACACTAAAAGACAGATTTCTTCCAAAGACTTTTAACATATGCTTTATCTGATGTACTTTTCCTAAAGGCTGGACGTCTTTCCGCTACAACTCTGAAAAGTCCCCAACTTACATTAGTTGGTGAAAAGGTACATGGTTTTAGTAACTATACATTGAGGTATTGAGTCTAGATCTTCTACTTCATGTACTTTATCCTTTTTGTAATATATTAGGATGTGAGCTATGGCATGTCATAGTCACTAGTCAAAAGGCAGTCTGCCTTTTGACTCTACAATTGATTTTGTTTTGTGTCTAGTCAATTGTATCTAGCTGGCCTTCAAAGTATCTCATGTTCTTGTAAACTTTTGAATATGCTTTGTAACATTTGTAATAGAACTTGAGAAGGCAATATACTGCAATCTTGAAAACCTTCTCCTTGTGTATTTTGCTATCTTGTTCTGTATCTTATTTACTTGTGTTCTTAGTATCATCCTGAAACGTTGTCCAGTCCGCTGTCTGATCTGTTAAGTAACTCTCCTCATTGTGTTGTTGTGTTGTAAGTGTACACCATTCACCGGTCCTGCATTTGGAATCAGAGCATTTTAGGCTCTTGATAAAAGATCTCACCATCTTAAGATCCCTCACACACACAAAATACTTAACTTTTCTAATGGCAGCCATTTTCAAATTTGATATGGAAACTGGAACCATGTCCAAGTCCCCACTGATCACTCTGGATGACTTTGACACTTGGTACCTAAGAATGGAAGGTTTCATCAGGTCTCAAGATTCAAGAATGTGGGAGTCTATTGAAAATGGACCTTACATACCAAGCACCTCTTCTGCTACTGGTTATGATATGATCCCCAAGGTTGTGGCTGGCTACACAGATGAAGACAGAAAGAGAGTAGGGATTGACCAGAAGGCCATGACAGCCCTTCAGATTGTTCTTGCAAACTATGTATATAGAGGTTTCAAGAAATGCAAAACAGCTAAGCAGCTATGGGATGCATTGAAATGATGTATGAGGATTCCTCAGAAGCCTAGGAGAACAAGAACGATCTCCTGAAGCAACAGTTTGAAAATTTCACCTTCAAAGCAGGTGAAACCATGACTCAACAATACTTCAGGTATGTTAAGATTGTGGATACCCTAGTGTATGGAGGAGTTACTCTTGAGAACAAAGACATTGTAAGGAAGTTCATGTCCTCACTTTCTAGGCAATGGACACACTATAGTGTGGTGATCAAGAGAACTGAGAACTTGAAAACTCTCACTTTGACAGAGTTGTACGGGATTCTCAATGGCTACCAGTTGGAGATGAACATGCAAGGTTCATCTAGAAACTCCAACAATCAAATGGGTTCAGCCCTTCATGTGGTTGAAAGGGATAGCATAGAACCCTAACATCATCTCATATGCGACCCTGACAACTCAAAAAGGGTCCTTTCATTACCTTCCCTAAGACACCAAGGGAGAGTTATACTCAAGGAAGCCCATTCCAAGAGACAAGATCTTCTCAAGCCTTTGTGTCTTCTGATGAAAGTTGTGGCAGCTTTCTTTTAACCCTTGATGACCTGGACTGTATCCATCCAAATGATCTGGGGTACATGGAGATAGTTCAACAGATCGCTCTTCTCACACACAGAGCCAAGATGTTTTACAAGCGGACAAGAAGAAAGTTTCCTAGCAATACAAGCAGTGGAAAGTTTGGACTGTACAAAAGCAAAGTCAAATGTTACAATTGTAACTTGATAGGCCACTTTGCGAGGGAGTGCAAGGAACCAAGAAAAAATGGTGACCAAGCATAGTCCCGACCAAAACTACACTGACAAAGCTTTCCAAAATGATATGCCAAAGCAGCAGGCTACAGTTGTTGTTGAAGAAGGGGGCTTTGACATGAGCTTTCAGGTGGAAAATGCTTCACCAAACCAAGCACTAATGACAGATCATGATGATGCCAAGGTATTGGAACATCGTTGTACCCCTGAATGTATTGATAAAGTTAACAGATACAAATCCTACAACTGAGAAATGAGATCTGATCTTGAGTCCTTAAACATCTTAAAGGCTGATTTTAGAAAAATTGAAAATGATTATAAACTAAAGATAGAGGACTTAGAGAAAACCATTTCAATTTTAAAAAATGAGCATACAAACTACAGGACTCAGATCAAGGATCTCATAACTATGTTGATTGAGTGCCAGGCTGAACTTGTGATCAACAAAGCTAGGGCAAAAAAGTGTGTTCTTGAAGAAGAGACCTTCAAGAACATGATATCCTCATCCCTGCACAAAAAGGTGTGCTATCAAAACAAGCAGGGACTGGATCAAATGAGATAGATCTTCCACACACAATTTTGTCTGTAAGATCACCCAGGTGTGGAACTTGTGAAGATGAACTTTATATCATAGATCCCTTGAGTGAAGAGGATGAAGAAGTCATAGTGAAGAATTCCTCTAAGAAGAGTGAAGAGGAGGATTCTAAGAATGGTCACTATCCTTCTGAGGAGAAGAAGAAGACTGTGATGACCAAGTCTAGGAGAAAGAACTTGATCAAAAAGAGCAAAAGAAAAGCTAGGAAGGCTCAAGAGATCAAGGCCACTTTTGACTCCAAGCAGAAACAAGTTTTTATCTCTGCAGGGTTTGAAGTAGTGAAGACTGAAAACATCAACCTTAACTCTCCCTCAAAGTGTTCTGGTTCTTTTTCAAATCATCCCAACATCAAGAAGAAGACTGGTCTGTTATGTACCACTGCTACACAACCTGGACCATCCAACTCCAAAAATAGTTCTTAGCCCAAAAAGAGTTCAACATCTACAAAGATAAAGGGGGAGAAGGTATGTGATCAAAATCAGTCTTGTTCTCAACAGAAGGCTCTTGGGAAAAAGCAGATGGAATGTATCATGTGTGAAAGTACTTCTCATTTTCCTAAGGATTGTCCTATAATCCAAGAGGTACTCTTCAGATGACCAAGAAAAGGACTTCCAAGAGTTCCAAGAAGATTCCAGCTTCGGAAGGAAAATCGGTTTCCTTCTGAAGCTCCAAAACTAAGAAGAAGGCAAGTCGAAAATTTCCTTAGGAAGAAAATTTGGTCTTGGAAGCAAAGAATACTTCCGAAGCACTAAAGTCTGCTACAGCGTTTGCAGACTCTTCGAAGGTTCAGTCATCAAAACTTCCGAAGTCTCAAAATCTTCCTAAGTATTGAAAGTCAAGGCTAAACTTCCAAAGGTGGTGTGGAAGTCAAAGAAAGACCAAATGACTGAAAGTTCTCTATCAACAATAGCACAGGATCCTCAAAGCACAACTATAGGATCTATTACTATTGCATTACCTTCTATTTCTCTTTTTGAGCCCAAGACTTGTTGGGGTTTGTTAGAACAAGATACAAAGTTTAACCTTTTAAACTTAGTGAAAAACACAGCGGAAACTTGCATAATAAGTTAGTTAATGAACTGAAAAACCGAGTTTCATCTTGTTTTAACAAAGTAATGAACAAACCCATGAACATAGTATCTTTATATGTGAATATAAGCTAGCTATGTTAACATAAAGCAAACAATATGGACAACAATGTTGAGGCTGCCAAAAGACTACCTTCCAGGAGTCAAATACGAAAAGGTGGAGGATGATGTGGATCAAATCGAACAACCAAGGCACCAAGAGAGGTCCCCTCAAGCTTGCATACTCCAAGCTCAAATGCAAATGCCTTGGTGCTAGGATTGAACACCAAAACCGAAGGTAACACTGCTGGAACTCGTTATCAGCCGAGAATACCTCCAAGAACACAAGAAAACCACTTTCTTGAGTTGTTGTTTTGCATGTTAGAGAGAGAATGTGATGGAGTGAATGTGTGTTCAATATGTGTCTTTCCAAGACCACCCAACAACTAAAAAGTAAAAGGCTCTACCCATAAGGGGCAGCCAAATTTCTAATTATCTTTGGGTTTCCCCCCCCCCCCAAAGTTAAAATAATATTCAACAAATTAACATGTCATAGATAAAAGTTATTCAAACAATTAACCTTTTATTTGAATAACTCATACACGCTCACTTATTATTTGATGTTATTTAAGTATCTTAAATAACATACAAACAATATCTACAAACAAAATATCCATATAAATTGTTCAATCTCATATGCAACTTATTTAGAAAACCCATTTTCTAAATTGATGTATATATATTTAATTGTATGATCATATCATCAATTAAATATTATATGGTGTTTGCTAAGCTTGTTATTGGGTATGACCCGACTTGGATCATAACGTACTAACCACATCAATGTTTTATGTGTCTTGGGCATAAAGAATTCAACAATCTCCCACTTGCACAAGATTCATAGAAGATTGATGCAAGCAGTAAATACCGACTAACAACGGGTTACTACCCTTAATACGCATGACTTAAAGCCATTCAATAACATCATCCCTTTCAAGTATCCAACTTGAAATGATTTAGGTGAATCAATCATTTATCCTTTTGTTACAGACATCATGTTAAATCCAAGGACACGGAATGATCATTCCTTGTTGATTTAACTTATCAGGCCTTAGACATCATGCTCTCAATGAATAAGACAAACAAATTCCATCTTGAATACATACGTTTCTCACAAAAACTTCGTGTCATGTCTGAACATAGCCTTACGTACTGTCCATTATTTCAGGGCAGTGAAGAACTAGCTCAAGGTACAACACTTGGTGAGTGTCAAAACCCAGTATGTATCTGAGGTCTGAGGATACCAAATGATATTCGCCTTAACTCAAATTTACTTATGATCAATCTAAAGATTCCATGTAGTAAAATCAGAGATGCGTGTCAGTCCAATATTTGTATCCCACAAATATCTATGAACTTTGGTAGCAACCAATTGCTATATATTCATTCCTTATGAATATCCACCAATCCAAATTCATAATAATCTTACCATCATACTTGCTCTCACAAGTATGAACGATTACGGACATTTAGAGTAAACAATTTACCCATGGATTAAACATGCTAAATTGGAACATTTATTGAAATATTATAACCCAATAATTTTATTCAAGTAGTAAGATGGTTCCAAATATCCAAATACGAAATCACAGATTAAATCCAATCACTAGAAAATCGAAGTCCCATGGCACAGGTATGACCTTCATGCTTTACCTTTTCTAGGAGCTTCGTAAGAGGATCCGCAATATTTTTATTTGTGTGAATTTTGCGAATACATATAATTCCTTTCTCAACTTCATCTCGTATGTAGTTGAATCTCCGCTCAATGTGCCTAGTCTTTTGAGGAGCACGAGGTTCCTTGATTTGAGTAATCGCACCCTCGTTATCACAAAAGATTTCTAGGGGGTCCCGAATGGAAGGGACAACCCCTAGATCGGCAATGAATTTCTTCAACCATGCAGCTTCTTGAGCTGCCAATGATGCGGCAACGTATTCTGATTCTGTAGTTGATAGAGCCACCACATCCTATTTGGAGCTCTTCCAAGAGACCGCTCCTCCATTCATAATGAAAATATATCCCAATTGTGACTGTGAATCATCACGATCGGTTTGGAAACTCTCATCCGTGTAACCTTTTACAACGAGTTCCTCATCACCAGATCCATAGATTAGGAACATATCTTTTGTCCTCCTTAGGTACTTAAGTATGTTCTTAACAGCCATCCAATGACTGTTTCCAGGATTTTGTTGGTATCGGCTTGTCATGCTTAAGGCGCATGACACGTCCGGTCGAGTGCATATCATTGCATACATGATGGTTCCATAGCAGATGCGTATGGGATTGCCTCATTTTGTCTTGCTCATCCTTTGAGCTAGGACATTGAGTCATCTCAATATCGTTCCTCTTTGAATAGGTACCGTACCTTTCTTAGAGTTCTCCATCTTGAACCTTTTCAAGATATTATCAATGTATGCACTTTGATTTAAACCAATCAGCCGCCTTGATCTATCCCTATAGATCTTTATTCCCAGAATATAGGCGGCCTCACCAAGATCCTTGATGGAAAAACAACTTCCAAGCCAGGTTTTTACACCTTCCAAGGTTGGAATGTCATTTCCAAATAGTAGTATGTCATTAACATATAATACTAGGAAAGTGATGATGCTCCCACTAGCTTTCTTATATACACAAGCTTCATCAGCGTTCTTGATGAATCCGAATTTAATTATTTCTTCATCAAAACGATGATTCCAACTTCTCGATGCTTGTTTCAATCCATAGATTTATTTCTTTAACTTGCATACTTTATTAGGATGCTTTGGATCGACAAAACCTTCAGGCTGAACCATATAGACATCTTCCTCAAGATATCCATTTAGGAAAGCGGTTTTGACATCCATTTGCCAAATCTCATAATCATAATGAGCAGCTATGGCAAACAATATCCTTATAGACTTTAGCATCACAACAGGTGAGAAGGTTTCATCATAATCAACTCCTTGAGTTTGAGTGAAACCCTTTGCTACAAGTCTAGCCTTATAAGTATCCAAGTGTCCATGCATATCGGTTTTCTTCTTGAAAACCCACTTGCTTCCAACTACTTTGGAGTTAAGAGGTGGTACAACCAAGTCCCATACTTGATTGTCATGCATGGATTGCATCTCAACGCTCATGGCCTCAAGCCATTTGTCACAATCCGAATTGGACACTGCATCATGGTATGTGGTCGGTTCATCTGAATCTACCACATCGCATCCATCCATGAAAAATCTGTATCTTTCAGGTGGATTACTAGTTCTACCACTTCTGCGAACATTTTTTGTGTATTGATCAACCACTTGATCATCCTCATGTTGAGTGCTAGTTTCAACCAAATGTGCATCGGGTTGTGGTTCTTGATCCTCCTCAAGATCCACTGTTCTACTGCTAGTTTCTTCCATAAGGAACTTACTTCTAAGAACTCACCCTTTCTGGAAACAAACACCTTTTGTTCCAGTGGATCATAGAAATAATATCCCATAGAATCTCTAGGGTATCCAACAAAGATACACTTGGTGGATCGGGCTTCCAATTTGTTTGGGGTGGGAGTCTTAACATAAGCCTCACAACCCAGACCCTTAAGTATGATAGGGATGGAACTCTTCCATGCCATATCTCAAAAGGTGTCCTTTCCACCTTTTTGGTTGGGGCCATATTTAGAATACGGGCCGCGGAGAGCAAAGCGAAACACCAAAATGATAGAGGTAATATGCTTCTAGCAATCATAGATCGGACCATATCCAATAAGGTTCGATTCCTCCTCTCAGACACACCATTATGTTGTGGTGTTCCAGGTGGAGTGAGTTGTGAGACAATCCCACAACTCCTAAGATGATCTTGAAAAGCATCACTTAGGTATTCACCTCCTCTATCGGTGCGGAGAACTTTAATTGACTTGTTGAGTTGATTTTGTACTTCGTTTTGAAAGATCTTGAACATTTCAAAACCTTTATCTTTGTGTCTTAACAGGTACACATACCCATAGCGACTATAATCGTCGGTAAAGGTAATGAAGTATCTTTCACCATTCCTAGTCATTGGCTTAAAAGGACCATATACATCCGAATGTATGATTCCTAATAAATCTTTTGCCCTTTCGTTAGTTCCACTAAAGGGTGCCTTAGTCATTTTTCCTTGTAAACAAGATTCACATACATCAAATGAATCACATTCATTTGTTTTTAAAAGACCATTCTTTTGAAGTGTTTGTATACGTTTCTTGTTTATATGACCAAGACGACAATGCCAAAGATAGATAACACTCAATTCCAACTTGAGTTTCTTGGTGCTAGTTTGGTACAATGAACTATTTAAAGTATTTTCCTGAACCAATTCATAAATACCATTAATGGGAATAGCTTTAAAGTAGAACATATCATTTAAAGAAACATTAATATCTTTTTCAACAAATGATAATACATATCCAAATTGTTTTAAAAGGGCTACAGAAATAATATTCCTAGTGAAACTAGGAGCATACAAAACATTGTACAAAATTACTTCCAAACCATTTGGAAGTTTCAAGATGTAGTCACCACGGGCTTCAACTTGAACTTTTGCCCCATTGCCCATGTAGAGCTAACGTCCCCTTTGTTGAAGTTACTACTTCTTTTGAACCCCTGCAACAAATTGCAAATGTGAGTTCCACAACGGTATCTAATACCCATGTGTTAGAGGATTTCATGTTTAAATCAATATGGATCATGTATATTGTACCTGAGGTTTGCCCAGCATCCCTCTTTG
Organism: Flaveria trinervia; assembly: GCA_025506515.1. Lineage (NCBI taxonomy): Eukaryota > Viridiplantae > Streptophyta > Magnoliopsida > Asterales > Asteraceae > Flaveria > Flaveria trinervia. The sequence continues at coordinate 66,206,942 of CM046455.1, forward strand.
CTTTCAACTCTTGGAGATGGACGGGACAATTTCTTGCCCAATGTCCAATCTCCCCACACTTGAAGCATGGCCATTGGAAACAACCTTTTGCTTCTTCTCTTGTGGTTTGGGTGGCACCCTTACCACCCATTTCCCTTTTCCCCATACAGGTCCCTTGCCCTTGGCAACCCCTGCCTTGGGTGTGGGATGAGACCTTTTCCTATTCCCACCTTCATTGATGGTGAGAACGGGTAAAACCCTTTTACCTATGGCCGCCTCGGCCGTTTTGAGCATTGAGTGAAGCTCACCAATGCTTTTGTCCCAATCATTCATGTTGTAGTTCAACACGAATGTCTCGAACTTCTTGGTAAGGCCATTTGGGATCAAATCCGTGGCCAATTCCTTCAAGACAGGATAATTAAGCCTTTTGAGGTGGTCAATGTGGCTTTTATCTTAAGTACATAAGATGAAACCGATTGGTTATCGTCCATATGACATGCATGGAGTGCTCGAACCGTTTCGAAGCGCTCAACCCTTGCTTGCTGTTGGAACGTTTCTTCAGCTAGGTTATCATGTCATAAGCTCCGTGATGCTCATACTCCTTTTGGAGATCCGGAGTCATGCTCGCCAGCATGAGACAAGACACTTGGACGGAGTCCTCAGTGTACTTAAGCCAATCGTTATAGGCCTCCTCATCATCCTCAGCAGGTTGATCAGGGATAGGGTCGTCTAAAATATATGATTGTTTCTCTTGCTTAGAACGATTCTCAAGTTTCGATACCAATCAATGAAATTGTTATGATTTAGACGTTCCTTTTGGAGAATCGCTCGCAATGATTGGGCGGACGTGGATGAATTATCATGATTATCATAATTATTGGTGGCCATCTATAAAATTTAACAAAGATCAATTTTAGTACTTTCGATATTGTTGTTTTAATAATTAAAACCTTTTAAGGTTGTTAGCATATTAAAATCTAGAACCCAACATTACATTTAAATAGTGGTTAGGTGACCTTTATCCCGTGATTTAAATTAATAAAGTGGTCAACGTTTGACGATTGCAACCATTTGCAACTTCTAGAGGTATGGGATCGACTTGAAACATCATATGTAAAGTCGACATGTAGATCCCATCAACACCATTTGGAAACCATATCATAGGTGATCCATTTGATATGGTTTGCAAATCAAGACACCCTACTTACACACACGTGTGAGTTTGCCAAAATAAGCGGTTAGGTGACCTTTATCCCACGATTATGGCATTCTCACCTCAAGTCACAAGTTCCCTCAAAATGGTTAGGTGACCTTTATCCCACGAAGAGTTCCCAAGCGATTCAAGTGTTGTGTAAAAAGGATGGTGTTGATCTTATTTAATAAAAGGTATATAGATATTATAATACAAGTTTTAGAAAACAATATATTTACATATTTGTATGTTTTCAAAACAAGATACCTTATGGTACATTGATTAAAACCCTTTTAATCTTTGAAATCATTAAACAATTTAATAACCTTTTATTACCTTATAATGATTAAAGCCCATTTAGATAGTATGTTGTGATCATGGAAAGGATAGTTAAAGCAAACATCATATGTAAAGACATCAACCACAATACCATAATCAAACAAAAGTAAGTGCATAACCATAGCATCTAAAGTGGTCACACTTGTTTGCCATCAAAAGTGTGGACCATAGGACATTCCTAAGGGTCAAAACACATCACAAAAGTTCCAAGAACCTCCCACTTGAAACTGCATCCAAATGCTCCATGTTTCTTGTGTCTTCTCTTTGTGCTTCTATCACGTACATCTTCATATTACAAGACATAATGTGCTAATACAAGATTTCTAGAAATATGAAAAGTACCTAATCTATTTATTACAACCCAATAATAAATAAATTACACTTGAAAAAAAACACAAACAATAAATTATACAACCCAATTGAATGAATGAATACAACCATTACAAATATCCAAACAACACATGGTCAATGGCTAGGTTATGCACTAAAATGAACAATGAACATAGCAGCCCCTAAAAGGGGTTTCAAAGTCCCAAAAAAAATTAACAAAGACAAAACAAGCTAGCTATCCATATAACCGGCTCTAGATGCCAATGTTGGGGTTTATTAGAACAAGATACAAAGTTTAACCTCTTAAACTTAGTGAAAAACGCAGCGGAAACTTGCATAATAAGCTAGTTAATGAACTGAAAAACCGAGTTTCATCTTGTTTTAACAAAGTAATGAACAAACCCATGAACATAGTATCTTTATATGTGAATATAAGCTAGCTATGTTATCATAAAGCAAACAATATGGACAGCCATGTTGAGGCTGCCAAAAGACTACCTTCCAGGAGTCAAATACGAAAAGGTGGAGGATGATGTGGATCAAATCGAACAACCAAGGCACCACGAGAGGTCCCCTCAAGCTTGCATACCCCAAGCTCAAATGCAAACACCTTGATGCTAGGATTGAACACCAAAACCGAAGGTAACACTGCTGGAACTCCTTATCAGCCGAGAATACCTCCAAGAACACAAGAAAACCCCTTTCTTGAGTTGTTGTTTTGCATGTTAGAGAGAGATTGAGATGGAGTGAATATGTGTTCAATGTGTGTCATTCCAAGACCACCTAACAACTAAAAAGAAAAAAGGCTCTACCCACAAGGGGCGGCCGAATTTCTAATTATCTTTGGGTTTTCCCCCCCTAAAAGTTAAAACAATATTCAACACATTAACATGTCATAGATAAAAGTTATTCAAACAATTAACCTTTTATTTGAATAACTAATACACACTCACTTATTATTTGATGTTATTTAAGTAACTTAAATAACATTACAAACAATATCTACAAACAAAATATCCATATAAATTGTTCAATCTCATATGCAACTTATTTAGAAAACCCATTTTCTAAATTGGTGTATATATATTTAATTGTACGATCATATCAGCAATTAAATATTATATGGTGTTTGCCAAGCTTGTTATTGGGTATGACTCGACTTGGATCATAACGTACTAACCACATCAATGTTCTATGTGTCTTGGGCATAAAGAATTGAACAAGACTAATAAGGCTTAGGTTTCCAAATGTAACTAATTATTTTCTTTGTGCAGGGACAGCTGAAGACAAACAAGAATGTTTGGATCATTGATAGTAGATGTTCCAGGCACATGACATGCAATAGGTCATTGCTCCAGAACTTTGAAATGATTGATGGAGGGCTAGTTGCTTTTGGAGGAGATGAAAATGGTTACATTTCTGGAAGGGGCAAGGTCACAAATGGTAAGCTCAGCATTGAAGAGGTAAAGTTTGTCAAGGAGCTTGGGCACAATCTTTTGAGTGTATCCTAATTTTGTTCAGAGTCATAAATCGCTCTTTACTGAGCATGAGTGCATTGTTATCAAGCCCGGGATGGTTATTCGTTATGAGCATATCCTGCTTAGAGCCCCCAGGAAAAGAAACATGTACAAGATAGATATGCAAGAACATCTCCCTCTAAAGAAGTTTAATGCTTTCAGTCTAAAGCAAATAATGATGAGTCTATCCTATGAAATAAAAGAATGTGCCATGTAAACTTTCAGAAGATGAACAAACTTATTAAGAATGATTTGGTAACTGGAATGCCTAAGAAAGAGTTTACAAGTGATGACCATTGTGTTGCATGCGTGAAAGGGAACCAACATAAGGTATCTCACAAACCTAAGGAAAGAAACTCCATCACTACACCCCTACACTTGTTACATATGGATCTCTTTGGCCCCACTAGTGTAATGAGTCAAGGAAGGACCTCATACTATTTTGTGATGACAGATGACTTTCCAAGATTCACTTGGGTCTTTTTCTTTAGAACTAAGGATGAGACTCCTGAGATTCTAAAGAATTTCATCTTAAGGATTGAGAATCAATATGATCACAAGGTCAAAATCATAAGATGTGATTAGGGAACAAAATTCAAGAACCAAATCCTTGATACATTTTGTGATGGAAAGGGTATTACAAGACAATATAGTGCTCCCAGGACTGTTAGGACCTGGTATTTGAACGAAATACCTAGTGATTAGCGTGTAAACCAGATCAAATAGTGCGGAATCCTATTTGATTGGCGATCCAATCAGTGAGAATACACGAAGAATCAATAAAGAATTGAAACTAACGTTAGAAATCGATCTAATGTGTTCTATGAACTTGGAGAACGAATTGAGAGGCTTCTGGACGGCTAGGGTACGTCTGGAATCGTAGGGAATGAATTCTCCTTGTTTTTCACGAATTAGATTGTATTTATAGGTTAGTATTGTTCATTCGGGCGACTGGACCATAAGCATGGTTCAGTCGTGCGATTGAACCATGCGGTTGATCCATTCGCACGACTAAGTGTTCAGTCGTGCGATTGAGTCAATCTTATGTGTCAATCATACGATTGATCCAGTCTCCTGGTTCAGTCGTGCGACTGAGTCAATCGTATGAAGTAATTCATGCGTGTGGTCCATTCATATGGGCCATTCTCATGAGAACTATTATGTTAAGTTTGAATGTATTAATTAATAAACATCATGTCTAACCATTCACACAACTACTATCCTAATTAACCAATTCAATATCTACTCATTAATGAAATATTAGTCATTACAAATCACAAACAATCAATATCATTTCGTAAATCATATCAAATTAGATCAAAATTAGATAAACAAGATCTATTACATTTCATATCATGATCTAGGGACATACATGTATCAACAAACTCCCCCTTGGACCTAGATCTCTCTAATGTCTTGTTTTCTGCATCACCTCCGCATATTTCTTGTACTTGTTCTCTTTTGTGACTCCCGCGTGAATCTCAAACGCGAAGTAGAGTCTTATGACATTTTGGAACTGGAGGGCTTGTACAATATCTTGCGTATCATAGAACAATGGCCACTTGTATAGTGTGTAGACATCTTATTCTGACAAGTTGGTAAGCCACATTGGGTCGAATACCCTGATCGTATCCATTTGACCCTCCTTGTTTAGGACTATGACCGCTTCTGCTGTTCTCCAATCGTAGTACCACCACCTAAAGTGTGAGGTGAAGTCCTGTGGCATTTCACTGAGTGGGATTCTTGACATTGTGCACGGAGGACTCCACCTCAACACTATCTTCGGCTTTCCAGTAATGGCATCAACCTCAGACCTTCTGATATACCTTGTAGGCTGTTGGGGTCTGAAGTTAACCCACCTGGTGTGGTACTCCTTCTTTAGGGTAGCCTCGAACTAGCCTGACACCTTCCTCGGGTCAGTATACAAAAGCTTTAGTTTGGCCAGCTGGTTGAGCTCAAAACCTAGTAGAGTCTTCAGATCATCTGGGAATCTAAAGTACTCTATGCCCTTTTCTTTCTTAACTGCATATATGTTAAGATCCTCAAAATACGCCCACGCTATGATCCTGCCAGTCACCTTATGATGTTTCTTGACTCTGTAGAGTTTGGTGTAGGCATCCTGTTTCGGTGCAGTGCGTTGGGCTCTAACTTCTTCAAAACACGCAGCCCACTCAGCCTTTCGAATATCGACATCATCAATTGAGGCTTGGCCCATTTCCTCTACTTTCTCCGACTCTTGCTCCATCTTGTCTAACACCTCAAAGTATCGCTGACGAGGGATTCACCCAGATTGGGGACCGCATTTCCCTCATTGTCAGTGTACCGAGGGTAGTGCTCGGTAGTGACATCTTCAATCTCGGTTTCATCAACATCGTTGAGCTCTTCCTCACTAGTCGAGTCGCATGTCGGAGCATTCTTCACTATCTCATCTGGATTGAGCTTGAAAATTTATGCGAGTTGCTCGTTTGATAGGTCGTGAATTATTTCCCCTTCTTCAGGGGTATAACTCACCGACCTCCTTACGATCCCTTGCAGATCAAGAATCATTCTTAGCTGAGTCTTCACCTGCTGAAGGGGAGCAACATCAAAGCCATCCCTTTGGTAATTTGGATCTGCTTGATTTACACATTCAACATATCAACCATTAGTAATTCATCAAAACAGAAATGCATTAAACTAAATTTAAACATTAAATACATAGATTTCAATACATGATTCAAATACAAAGTAATTTTGTACATAAACATCTAATCTTTACTTTTGTCCTGTATCATCGTCTCGTCACTTGGTGGAGCCGAGGAAGAAGCTAGTTAGTCTTGTATGTTCTTGGACCTCCTTTTTTGACCTGAAGCAAAGGCCGATGCAGCTGCATCTCCTCTTGATGTATCATCATCATCCTTCTCCTCTATCCTTTCTTCTTCTGTCCCCTCATCCTTTTCTGTCTCATCATCCACATCATCACTTTCATCATCATCATCATCTCTGTCTCCTTCTTTGATCTTCAAGGGTTCTTCCTTAGATCCCTTTAACTTTAACGTGATTGTCTTCTTCGCCTTCTCCAACTCCTCTATCTTCCTGTTTGATGTGACACTATGTGCTTGGAGTTTGCTATCTCAAGGCTCTGAGCAGCCATCTGTTAGGCCTACTCCTTTATCACTCTAGCCTGCTCTTCGATCTGGTGAGACTGAGCAGCAGTAAGATCAGCAAGCTGACGGATCTGAGCCGCCTTCTCCTCATCTACTGCTAATAGACGCATCACCATCCAGTTGAGCGCAGACAGCTGTTCCTCTACCCTAATTGGAGGTAGAGGTGATACATATGGATGATATGGATGGGCTGAGGATCCAGCTTGGTGGGTAGCGGCGGTGGTGGTTGTTGTAGTGAAGATGGGTCTGTGAATTGGTGGAGGTGATGTGGGAGTGAAAGCTATGGTGGTAGATGGAATCTGTACAGTGGTGGGAGGTGTGGTGGTGGTAGTAGTAGCTGTGGTGGCTGTGGTTGCTGTGGTTGTGGAAGTGGTTGTGGTGGTGGCAGATGTGGTGGCTATGGTGGTGGATGGTATGCTTGTGGAAGTGGTAGTGGTGGTGGCAGATGTGGTTGTGGAGGTAACGATGGTGAGACGTCTTTTCTTCTTCTTCAGGCCATGGGGTTGAGCCATCCTTTTTCTCCTCGTTCCCGTTGAGGTGGATGCTCCCCCTACAACCCTACTAGTTTGCTCCGGTACATAACTCGGATCCATGGCTGTCTCTCCTGAGTCTCGTGGGTGTTCACCTACCACCCTTAGCGCATGTTCCGTGGGAACAACCTTGCTTCCCACCGTCCATGTTAAGGGCTCCTCTTCCGACTCCTCTTCCCTCTCATCAGGAACAAAATCCTGATGGAAACCAGCAGACTCAGTTCCATCGTGGGTGGATGGTGGAGATGGTATATCAGTGGTAGTTGCCCTAGATGGAATGGGGCCTGTATCTCCACCATCATCAATGTCGTCATCATCGTCGTCATCAACTGGTAGACCTATAGGTTCAGAATCAGAGTCACTGTCATCGTGATGCCATTTTCGTCTTCCCGGCGCCACAAAGTTCTCGTTTGCCAAATGGCCAATCAACCTCTTCACTAGGGGCTTCACTTGTTTGCCCCTATACACCCTCATTCGACCCAAGGTCATGTCATCCATAATTTCCATCGTAACTGCATCATGACTCTCCTTTCGGAGAAGTGGCAGCTTGTCGTTGAAGATTAGCTGTAGAAACCTGGGGTACATACAGAATCCTTCCTTCCCTTTTGCCTCCAGGTTCTCTATCAGACAGGAAAAGATCATACTCGAGAAGCTGAAAGGGTGGTTCAACACCAGTGCCACGAAGGCATTTTGAATCTGATCTGATAGATCATCGAACCCACCCCTCCTCGAAGCAATGCACTTCAAAATCACATGTTCCAAGTATTTGTACTGAGGGCACAGGTTGCTCTTATTGAGCACACCCAATTTTATGTCCCCCGCGTACTTGATTCTGAGGAAGCAGCCCCTCACAATCAGTGGATGTAATTTTGTGGGGTGATTCGTATCGTCCCCAAATTCAAGAACTTTCTGGAAATCAGCAGCAGTAACCTCGATATCCTGGCCCAGAATGGAGCTCCGTATACTGTACGGCTCACGAGAGCGATCAACTGAGGCATTCTCCCAGAATGCCTGGTGTAATGAGCTGTAGGGCGTGCAAGGTGTAGATATAGCCTTATGTATCCGGGAACGTCTCAGGAAGGCTATAATCTCTGTGAACTCGGCCCCGTTCCAAAACACAAGACACAGAATCATTAGTACATAATACATCTATCAACCATTTTTCTAAAACACAAGACACAGAATCATTAGTACATAATACATCAAAATTCAGTTCTAAGTGTAATGTTTAAATTCATTCTGATTCATTCGTGCGAATGAATCATGCGACTAGAGTCAGTCGCTTGTTCTTTTGTGCGACTGATCTCGTTCGGGTGAATGAGACATGCGACTGAGTTCAATCTGCTGATTGAGTCTGTGATTGGTTCAGTCGGCCGACTGAACTCATTCGCCTGGTTCATTCGGTCGATTGACCCAATCGCAAGATTCAATCGTGCGATTGGAGTTAATCCGGACGACCAGTCGCTTGTCTCACTGTTCAGTCGCCTGTGGTTCGAATCTTGACCAATTTAAGTAATTTAACATGGTTTAATGGTTCATTAGACTCACCATCTTGTCACTAATAACCTATTAAACTTAATTTTAACATTTTGCTAAGTTTATGTAGGTTATTAGGGCATTTTTTCAGTCCGATTCTTGTTTCATTAGAATATCACATATTTGGATTCAAGATCTTCTGATATCGGTGAGATTTAACTGCAATGTACCTGTATAATCGTCAATCGAGCGTCAGAGAATCAACAGCAATGTGAACACAAGATCTCTAGAAATTTTGGCAGAGTAACGGGAAGAAATGCGATTTGGATGCGATTGAGAGTGATGAGTACAACGCGATCGACTGAGGCCTTTAAATACTGAACTGAAGTTCAATCGGCCGACTGACCTCATTCGCTCAGTATATTCGGGCGACTGAGGTTCAGTCGTGCGATTGGCTCAGTCAGTCGGCCGACTGAGTCTCAGTCGGTCGACTGACTCATTCGTGCTCTTTCCTTCGCACCCTCAGTTAACCGACTTAGTCTCAATCGGTCGACTGACTCATTCGCACCCTGTCAATCGGTCGAATGGATCAATCTTATACGCCATTCGGGTGAATGACTAAATTTCATGTCTAGTCGTGCGAATGGGATCCATTTGCATAGTTGGTCCATATTCATGGTCCAATGGTACGAATGGGTCACACTTAGTAAATGTTCTGCCATTTTGCACATTTTACTTTTAAGACCCTTTTAACTTTTGAAATAAACATTATGAGTTTTTGATCATCTCAGACATGATCATTTTAACCAATTTAGTCACCTCAGACATGACTCTTTTAAACACTTTGTCACCTCAGACGTGACTGCTTTCAACTTGAAAATTCATGTGGTCATCTCAGACATGAACATTTTAGGGAGTTAATCCCTTATCGATTTTCATGATGTACTCCGGCAAACAAACAAAACCAAAAGACTAGTGAATAATAAAAAAAATTAAACTAACGTACCAAAAATAAAGATTTGTTTTTGGCTTTTTGTGAGAGATAAATCCTAAGATAGAAATCTATGGAATTTGGTTTCGGAATAGGCAGCTTCAAGACCAATTCAATTTAGGAATCATACAGGCAAGTCAAATCATTTGGACTTGTTGTCAAAATCTTTTGATGCTCTATTCTTGGTTTTCATCCAGAGTCGGTAGCAACTTTCAGGAAATCATACTGGAACTATTAGATTACCACATTGATTTGAACTTTCAAGAATTGCAACCACAATAATTGTCAGTATATTTGTCCTCTTAAATCCATACACAGACTTTTGACACAGACTGCCGATAGATTTAGGTTTAATTATTTCAACTAACATTTGTGGATCCCACACTTATATGGTAATCAACATTCCTCAGGAGCTTTTGAGCGGTCTACGGGTATTTTTACAAGAAGAGACTATTCTTATAGATTTCAAGGAGAAGCCAATCCTCTGGTCAGTGCCACCGCACAGCAGAGAGGCGGCAAACAACAATGAATTCTAGAATATCTAGGTTATGCTTATCCGCAGGTTAGTGCCATCACACAGCAGAGAGGCACATAACCTATCTCCTTGTTAGAGCAGCTTGATTTTATTTTGCACAAAATGCACCAACAACATAAGTTATTAGCTTGATAGCATTTTTCTTTCATTTTTTCATGCTTTGCTCTATTTATGGTCATCCGCATACATTTGTGGCGTTTACTTGCTCATTACCCCTTATTGGAATATTGTTGATTGTGTTAACCAGTAATAAGATGGAAGCCCACAGTCAGTTGAACAACTTAGTTTGATCTTAAAATCACCAGTCAGGTCTTCTCATCTATTGTGCTGAATCTACCGACATATCATTTGTGATCTAGCAACCTCTAGGTCTACTCTCTGTGTGTTACCTTCATAGTTACCAGTTTTTCTATCATCTTCCCTTTTTGTATTGCTTAGACTCCACAGACTTATACTTTGAATTTTTGCATCTTTCTAAATTAAATTTTAAAGTCCCTCTTGATTTGTTCCTGTGTACTATCATATTCCAAGGGTTTGAATCGGTATCATAGATACGATTTTTTTTATAATGTTACCTGTTGACTTATTCGCCCCCTAAAATACTAACATCATAACTAGTTTAATTATTTTAGGATTTTAATAAACAGTAGAATACCATGAGTTTAAATTTAAAACAGACTAAATTAATCAAATAAAGTAAAATAAAATGAAGGAATGTCTAAGCTACATCGAACTACACATGATCATCATCAGGAATAACATCACTTTGCTTTTTAACGCCGTTGACCTCTAGCAGATATTGAGAACGTGGTTTATCAAAGGCTTTAGTATAGAGGTCAGCGCGTTGAAAATAAGCATTAATTTTTACCATATCAATTAAGTTTTTTTCAAAACAATCTCTTATGAAATGGTATTTAATACCGATATGTTTGGTCTTTGGATGTTGGACCGGATTTTTAGTTACTGCAATTGCAGCAGAGTTATCAACAAAAATAGGAGTAGAAGAAAACTTTAAACTGTAATCCCGCATTTGTTGTTGAATCCAGATGATTTGTGAACAGCAACTTGCAGCAGCAACGTATTCGGCTTCACAGGTTGACAATGCAACCGATGTCTGCTTCTTACACTGCCAGGTAACTAATCATCTCCCAAAGAATTGACACCCTACTAATGTGGACTTGTAATTCATCTTACAGCCCTCGTAATCCAAGTCACTATACGCCGTGAGCTCAAAGTCATCATCTTGAGGATACCACAACCCAAGTGTGGGGTGTACCCTTCAGATAACGAAATATCCTCTTGACCCCAATCAGATGGTTGACCTTAGGCTTAGCCTGATATCTAGAACATAAACATGTAGCATACATGATATCAGGTCTTGAGGCAGTGAGATACATGAGGGATCCAATCATTCCTCGGTACATTGTGGTATCTACAAGATCTCCATTTTCATCAGGTGCTATATCGTGATTCGTAGCAAGTGGAGTCCCAGTAGCAGAAGCATTCTCCATGTCAAAACGACTGAGAATGTCTCCTACATACTTGGGCTGATGTAGAAATATCCCATTTGGAGTCTGATCCATCTATAACCCGAGAAAGAACTTCATCTCCCCCATAGCACTCATCTCAAATTCTTTCTTCATAACTACTTCAAATTCATTGCATAACTCTTCATTCTTTGAACCGAAGATTATGTCATCGACATAGATCTGTACGAGCAGTAGGTCGCCACCTTTTTCTTTGATGAACAGTGTGCAGTCAATGACTCCCCTACGAAAGCCGTGTTTCTCAAGATGAGTCGAGAGTTTCTCATACCAAGCTCTTGGAGCTTGATGAAGCCGTATAAAGCCTTGTCGAGTTTGCAAACTCTATCCTGATGATGAGGATCTTCAAATCCCTCGGGTTGACTGACATAGACTGTTTCTCTGATTTCCCCATGAAGGAATGCACTCTTCACATCTAATTGGTAGACTTTAATCTTCATGTACGATGCATAGGCAAGGAAGATACGAATGGCTTCCATCCGTTCCATGGGTGCAAACACTTCATTGTAGTCAATTCCCTCGACTTGGCGAAATCCTTGAACCACCAATCAAGCCTTGTTCCTGATAATGACTCCTTGGTCATCTTTCTTGCATTTTAAAACCCATTTGGTGCCAATGACCTTAGCACCTTTAGGTCTATCAACCAGAGTCCATACACCTAACTTCTTGAACTGCAGAAGTTCTTTGCGTGGCACTCACCCAGGCCTCATCATTTAGTGCATCACTGACATATTTTGGCTCAAACTGTGAGACAAAACACCAATAAGCACCATCATGAATATATCCCTTTTCCATAACGGAGGCGTAATCAGCTGAGTATAGCTGATTTTGGGTTTGTACTCCTGAGCTGACATCCCCAATGACATTGTTTAGGGGAGATAGACGTTTAGTCATGATCCTGGAGTAGTAGGAACAGCTACCTCAGAGCCAAGATTATGAACATTTGGTTCTGCAGCTGAGGTAGTTGGAGTTTGAGGCTCCAAAGTTGAAGGTACATCACTGGTAGATGCTTGTGGACTTTCAGGAACTAGAACCTGTTCCTCCTGACTGTTCTGGTCATCTTCTTCAGCTTCATCTTCAGAGGAGGAGTCACTATCGTCGACTACTCCCCCTGACGGAGTAGATGATCCTCCCAGTGAGCTTGTTGTTGGTGTATTCAAGATATCATACATCATCCGTATAGCTAACTCGTCATCCGAGGGAGAGAGAGAGATGTTGAATGACTTGAAGAATCCATCATAGTCGAAGAAATAGGCGGGTCCTTTGCCAGTAGATGGTATGGTATATCGCTGATTAACCAATTCAATATCTACTCATTAATGAAATATTAGTCATTACAATTCACAAACAATCAATATCATTTCATAAATCATATCAAATTACATCAAAATTAGATAAACAAGATCTATTACATTTCATATCATGATCTAGGACATACATGTATAAACATCCCAGGACTCCTCAGCAGAATGGTGTTGTTGAGAGGAGAAACAGGACACGGATTGAAGCTGGAAGAACCATGTTGTCTGACTCTAAGTTGCCCATCACCTTCTGGGCAGAGGCAATCAACACTGCTTGCTATGTGTAGAATAGAGTTTTAGTAGTTAAGACTCTTGGCAAGACTCCTTATGAACTTTGGCATAAGAGGAAACCTTTCATTGGTTTTCTCAGGTCATTTGGATGTCCTTGCATTATATTGAATACCAAAGATGAAATTGCCAAATTTGTTGAGAAAGCAGATGATGGACACTTTATTGGATACTCTTCTCAAGCTAAGGCCTACAGAGTATACAGTCTCAGAACTAAGTGTTACAACTGTAACCAGATGGGACACTTTGCACGGGTGTGTAAGGCACCAAGGACAAATGGTGGTCAAGCACAAACCAGACCAAACTACATTGAGAAATCCCCCAAAATGAGAAGCCAAAGCAGCAAGATGCAGTTGCTGTTGAAGAAGGAGGCTTTGGCTAGACCTTTGAGGTAGAAGATGCATCTCCAAACCAAGCACTAATGGAAGACCACGATGAAGCCAAGGTGTTGGAACATCTTTGTACTCTTTAATGCATTGCTAAAGTCAATAGATACGGGTCCTATAACTTAGAAATGAGATCTGATCTTGAGTCCTTAAATATCTTAAAACCTGACTTCAAAAGAGCTGAAAATGATTATAAACTAAAGATAGAGGACATAGAGAAAACATTTCAAGTCTTAAACATTAGCATACAAACTATAGGAATCAGATCAAAGTCCTCATTACTAAGTTAACTGAACGCTAGGCTGAGCTTGTAGCAAAGGCAGGGCAGAAAAATGTATTCTTGAAGAAGAGACCTTCAAGAACTTAATATCCTTATCCTTGCATAAAAAAGTTTGTTATCAAGATAAGCAGGGACTGGGATCTTGTGAGATGGCTCCTCCACACACAATCTTATCTGTAAGATCTCCTAGGTGTGGAACTTATAAAGATGAGCATCCTCTCAAAGATCCTGTGATATAAGAGGATGAAGAGGAGATGGTGGAGAATGGCTCTGAAAAGAGTGAGGAAGAGCATTCTAAGAAGGGTCACCATTCCCTCTGAGGAGAGCAATCTGTTGGGATGACCAAGTCAAGGAGAACGAACTTAATCGTCAAGGCCAAAAATAGTCCAAAAAGGCTCAAAAGATTAAGGCCACATTCAATACTGCGTAGAAACAAGTCTTCATCTCTACAGGATTTGAAGTGGTTAAGACTGAAGACATCAACCTAAACTCTTCTACCAAGAGTTATGGTTCATGTTTAAATCATCTCAGCATCAAGAAGAAGGTTGATATGTTGTGTACCACTGCTACACAGCCTGAACTATCTAACTCCAAGAATAGTTCATAGCCCAAAAGGACTATTTCAGCATCTACAAAGATGAAGGTAGAGAAGGGACATGATCAAAGTCAGTCTTGTTCTCAAAAGAAAGCTCTTAGGAAGAAGAAGATGGAATGTGTTATGTGTGAGAGTACTTCTTCATGTAATCAAGAATGAAACTTCCAAGAGCTCCAAGAAGAATTAAGCTTTAGAAGGAAAATTTGTTTCCTTGAGAAGCTCTGAAGTGAAGAAAAAGTCAAGTGGAAAATTGCCTTCGGAAGAAAATTTGGTCTCTGGAGAAAGGAATACTTTTGAAGCACTAAAGTCTGCTGCAGTACTAGTAGGATCTTTTGATGGTCTGGTCATCAAAACTTCCGATGGAACTCTCTTCATCAAAGAAACAGGAGATGACATAATGCTAGTTCAAGTATATGTAGATGACGTTATCTTTGGGTCAACTTATCCAAAACTCTGCAAAGACTTTGAGAAGCTGATGAAGAACATGTTTGAAATGAGTGCCATGGGGAAACTCAATTTCTTTCTAGGAATTCAAGTGAAGCAAGTTGACAATGGCATCTTCATAAGTTAGTCAAAGTATGTACAAGACATACTTAAGAGATTCAACATGACTGATTGTAAGAATGCTAAGACACCCATAGCCAGAAATCTTGAACGGGAATGTGTTAATGAGCATCTCTATAGGGCAATGATTGGGTCTCTTATGTACTTGACAGCTAGCAAGCTAGATATCATGTTTGCTACATGCATTTGTGCAAGATATCAAGCCAATCCCAAGATGTCACACCTGGTCACTGTCAAAAGAATTCTAAGATACCTTAAAGGTGCTCCATCTCATGGCATTTGGTATCCGAAGAATTCTGACTTTAATCTGTATGCTTATACAAATAGTGACTATGGTGACTGCAATATGACTACAAAGTCTACATCAGGGGATGTCAATTTCTTGGTGGAAGAGTAGTCTCTTGGCAATGTAAGAAGCAATTGTGTGTGTGCATCAACTGCTGCTGTTGAATACATTGATGCTACAAGCTTCTGTGCTTAAGTGCTTTGGATTCAAAACCAAATGTTGGACTATGGATTCAACTTTAAGGAGACTCCCATCCACATAGACAACAGCAGTGCTATCTCAATCACAGAAAATCATATGCAGCACTCAAGGAAAAAGCATATCAAAATCAGGTATCATTTGATTAGAGATAACTTTGAAAATGGATTGATCAAACTAGTCAAAGTTAACACAAATGAACAATATGTTGATCTGTTCACCAAAGCTTTTGATGAGCAGAGATTTAAATATCATGTGTTAGTTATTGTGATGATTAACTTTGAATAGCTTTTCTTCAAACTTAAACATATTTATTTGTTGGTCCATGTGATCTTATTACAGTGCAATGATATTAAGAATCGTTCAACATCCAACAAGTATACTAAACAACAATAACAAAGAGGATTGAACACAATAAGAACTCATTCATAATAAGACAATGATCAATGACAATCAATAACATAACGCTTAAGGATAATTTTGTGTATTAACTGCTTTGAAATGGTAACTTGCAACAATGATAATCGATTAGGGTTTTGCAACCTTACCTACATTGAGAAGAAACAAAACAATATATAGCAGTCTATAGTTTTGCAGATAGTTTCGCTATCAGTGAATCTATACTTCCGAAACTATAGTTTCGGCAGATGAAACAGAAGTTTTGCCAGGCATACTAAACAGCTGACTGTGAGCGAAACTATGGTTTTGCTCATAGTTTCGTTGTACTACCAAAATACATAAACAAAATACAAATAAAAGAAAGTAACAAAAGACCTATTACAATCAAAAGTAAATAATCTAAACTAAGGTGAGTCCAACCTATACATGATCTTCAATACTCCCCCTACGTTGGAACTCACCAACTTCACTCGGCTTGATTAGTCTCTTCAGCTCTGGTGACCTTTGTTGCCTTAGATTAATCTTCAGCATCACCTACAACAATGCCCTCTGAAGCTTCAGCACATGATTCTTTATGGTTTCCTCCTGCATCACTACCTCCTTCGGGATGAGCACTTGCCCTCTCAAACTGCTTGGCCAAATCTTGAATATCCATGTTTAGATCATCTTAGGCCCTTACTCTCTCGGCTAATTTCTTCACCTCTGCCCTCACCCCTCTGATCTTTTTTGCTACATTCATACAGAGACTTGCTTCTTTTCGAGTCTCTTCCCCAGCCCCAGCCTTTATGTGATTCTCACATAACACTAGCAAATCTTCTTCGTAGAAACTGAACAACTCCATAGGATCAAAAACTTTAAATTCTTTGCTATTCTTCACCCTAATCACAGCTTCCTCAGTGTTATTATCATAAAAACATTTCTTGAAATCCTATAACTATTAGGGAAGGGGATCAGACAATCTCACCCTGTTCATAATCTTTGGCGGTTTAACTCTCAAAACAATTCTTCCTTTTCCCGTTTCCGGTGTTTGTCTTTCTTGGACCTTCTCCTTTCTGCCTTCATGAAACCAAATGACTCAAAGTTGTCATTAAGCTTGTTCTGTATCTCTTTCTCCAGAAGTGTGGCTCTTTCGCTCAGATGTGCATTCAGAAGTGTAGAGCTGCCAAACACCTAAGATCCCATTTAGGCAAGGACTTAAAAGCCTTCCTTTTATGCAAGTAGCTAGTACTACCTCCCCTCCTCTTTATCATGAACATTTTTAGGCCGGGATAATAGGACCAGCTTATAATCTTCTTGTCGGACTCCTGTTTACTCAACCCGCCCATATGTTGGAATAGGGGAGTGATTTCTTTTGGCTACTTCTCTTTTACAAATCATTCAGCTCTATCCATCTCAAACACATCTTCAGCACCCTCCCCCTTCTTTTCCACATAGATCAATGGTCTCTTATCAACTTCATAGAACTCCGGTTCAGAATCATAGCCTATGAGTTGTTCATCATCCTCTTCTTCATTAATCAACCCCTTTCCTTTTTCACTATCTCTTTCCATTGACTTCTCTCTTATAACTTCTTCTCCAACTAAATCCTTCTTTACATCAAAACCCATGTCAACAAATCCAGCCTCAAATTTCTTCTTCGTTCTTTCTTCCAACATCCTCAGCTCTAGCTTCACAATCTCCAACATCAGCGGTTGCTGCACCAGATGTGCCCTCTCCTACCTTGGATGAAGTACCCACATTCAGAAATGGATATTTTGAAGTGTCAGTCAGATCATCTAACTCAGATTAGTTAGTTGATTAGGCAGCCCGGCTGCAGCTTTTAGATGAGCAATCTCCTCAAATAGCTTCTTTAGTAGGCAGCTTTGATCAACAAGCATATTCTTCATGCCTTTTATCACCTCATCTTTTTGCTTTTCTCGAATCTCTTGGTTGGTGAGTTTAGTCTTGATCATGCTCAGTTCGTTTGCTAAAGAACTATTTAGATTGCAAATCATGTCTTCATCAAGGGTTCCTCTTTCCTCCCTTCTTTCAGTGAATCCTTCATGTCTCTGTTTAGTACGCCTCTCAGACTCTGGAGTACCTGCTTTCTTCTTCGATCTTCTTTCCTTCTCTATTCTTATCTCTTTAGCTTTTTCATTGATGTCTTCCTCAAAATCATAATCTTTCTCCTTAGCATATCTCTTTCTTTCCTTGGTTGCTTCAGATCGATGTTCTTTTGTTTCTTCAGCTCTTTTATTCTATGACTCATCCACCCGTCTAATATAATTTCATCTTTCTGGAGGGTTCATATTTTCCCAGAGATGGGTGATCTTTCCACTAAAATTTTGGCGAATTGTACAACAGTCAGCAAAAATGCGGGGGTTCATTTGTACCAGCCTCTTTACCTCTCCATGTTTTGGTACATTTGGTATAAGATCATCAAAAATCATTTGAAGAAAACAAGGATATAACAACCATTTATCCTTCTTCAAGGCCATCACGTTCTCAGCCATGCATGCTAATATCAGTTTAGCAATGTTGGCCTTCTCTCCTCTGTAACACAACACCATCACTTTTGCCCAATCGATGTTTAGTCCGTCTGATCCACCTTTACGATGATCAAGACACATGATGAATACATGAGCAATAAATCTCCATTCCTTGGAAAGAAATGACTTCTTGATCTGCTTGCGGGAACCAAAAGCTGGCCCCTCATATCACATGCTTCTAAATGCCTCGAACACCTCTGAATTTGACATAGTAACTTCATCTCCAGAATCCTCTTCTAGTCTCAAAATCCCCGAAACAATCTCAGCAGTAATGGTCAGTTCGTGATCTAAGACTTTAGCAGTAATTCTTTGTGTATTTCCTCATGTATCATACTCTGCAAATCTCCATAAATCTCTTATATGAAGATCTTAAATGGTGGTCGAATGAGATATGGCATAAGCTATGGGTGATCTTTGCAGCCATCTAATACAGTCTCTGAACCCAGCAGCTTTAGGATGTGTATCATCCAGAATAGCATTGATATTATTCCTCTTATCGAGCTTTAAGTTAGCCATTTGATCCTGAGAAAGAGACCAAATAAGTTGAATAAGAATTCAAGGAATTAAGAAAAGAATAAATAAAAATCAATATAGAATAAAAAATAAATTAAAAATAAATTCGCTAGCTGAAAGAATAGTTTCGCAGACAGTTTCGGCGGGCGAAAGTGTAGTTTCGCGAGCTAAAACATATCAATTTCGCTAGACAAGAAAGGTAGTTTCGATCGGGCGAAACTGTACAAGCTTATGTTCATATCCGGCAAAACAGAAGCTTGGTCAGGAAACTGTAGATTCGCTTGGATAGAACAACTCACAATTTCGCTGAAATATAAAGAACTTTCGTTAAGTTTCGCTGGATAATCGATAGTTTCGCTGGATGAACAGCGAAGACACCGAAGAGACACAACCAAATAAACTGAGAATGTGTTATTATTAACAAGATTAAAAGAGTGTCCTGAGTTTGAAACTAACATGCAAACCGAATACAACCAACACACATAAGCAACAACCTAAAATCACGATTTCAATCGAAAAAGTCACGGTAAAGCCCTAAGAAAGTGAAATATACGAGAGTGCGAAAGTGCGAGGATATAATTTCGCAGAAAGACTTATCTAGCAAATAGTTTCGAATGCTGCGAAACTATAGTTTCGCCAGACGAAACAGTAGTTTCGCCAGGCAAAGTTGCAATTTCGTCAGACGAAATTCAGATCAGAATGACTTCGCTTAGAATGAGAATGCTGAGCGAAATTGCAATTTTGTCTAGCGAAACAAATAGCCAAAAATAGTTTACCTGCAATTTTTTTTATTTATAACTACATGCAAACATAACAGAGATCAAAATTGATCGGAGATCACATCCTCAAGATCAATATAGCACAGAGATGAATTAGATCATCGATCGGCAATGAGATCATACCGATGAATGATACGAATCACAGTCTTAAATGATTTTGAAATTCTTAAACACATCAATAACTATTGCTGATATGCTTATCCACTTAAACCCATGCCTTATCTTTTCCAACAAATAGCATATGATTTGTTCAGGTTCGATTAGATGCTTTAGAATGTTAGGACCCCATAATCATTTGGCAAAAAATTTCACCCAACCTCAGGATTTCTTGAATTTTGTTACGATCTTTACAGAGCAAGGCTTGTGCATTAGTGTGCAAGTGAGTATTATCAAATATTGCATTCAGATATGAAATTATCGTTAGATGATGCGATACAAATTAGATCAAATAGGTGAGAGCTCCTAGTCTATACTCATGTATAACAAAGGAGATGACCATTTAATCATGTGCCGATGAGAGCTCCAGGTCAGTACCACTGTACAGCAAAGGAGATCATCACTCCAGGTCAGTACCACCATACAACAGAGGAGATTAGCACAAACACAAGACACCAAACATGACTCAAGGATAGGGCTTATATGAATTGTAACATGGTGTGAAAAAGATCAATTCTCAATTCGATTTTTGTCGGGACTCAGTTTTTGTGCAGGCCAAAATGATTGCGTAAATCCAGATGTCCTTAAGCATATATTTAATTTAAATCAAAATGCTTCTGCTTACTTTATTTGTCAGGTTGAGTCTATCATGCATATCGGTACAGAATCTGTTTGTTTGAGCATTATATGTGCTTTTAAAAAATAAGATGTGAAACAGATAACAACACCAGTTACTATCATTTCTCATTTTAAGTGCCAATCATGCAAAAATTAACATATCCAGAGGATATAAAATCATTTCTCGTTATTTCAAAATTAACACCCAGATTATTGTAATGCTCCCCCAAAATTTTATTTTAAAAGATAAATATTATTAAGGTGATAATGATAATTATTTTTTTATTTGAAAGGAGGTTTAAAAGGATATTAACCCGAGCATAGAGATCAATTCTTAAAAACAGGGTTTATCAAAAGATTTTTGTGAAAGATTTACCTCTTGATTTTTTGTGTCAATGGGTATAATATCGATAAAACCCTTTTCTTGAGCATCACGAATTGCATGAATCCATGTTTTGATGTGCTTGGTTCGGGAATGATGAATAGGATTTTTTTCAATCCCAAAGGCTGCTTCGTTATCGCAAAACAACGGAGTGTGGAGGAAGTTCCATAGTCAATCATTTGGTGTTGTATCCAAAGAACTTGGGAACAACAACTAGAGGCAGCAATGTATTCTTTTTCTCCTATAGAAAGAGAGACAGTGGTCTGTTTCTTGCTCTGCCATGACACCAGAAAATTACCCAGGTATTGACACCCTCCAGACACCGATTTTCTGTTTAACCTGCAACCATTAGAATCAATGTCAGAATAAGCATGTAAATCAAAATTCCCTCCATATGGATACCATAGACCTAAACGGGATGAGCCTTTGAGATAACGAAATATTCTCTTAACAACTTTCTCATGGGACTCTATTGGGGCCGACTGATATCAAGCACAGTATCCTATAGCAAAAGTGATATCAGGGCGACTTGATGTAAGATACATGAGGGAACCGATCATAGATCTATAGAGATAAGGATCAACTAGTTTCCTGTTCTCATCAGGAGTGAGACAAGTCTGAGTAGTAAAGGGAGTCACTTCAGGAGAGGCGTCATCCATATTGAATTTCTTCAAAATTTCTTTAATATACTTCTCTAGATGAATAAGAATTCCTTTTTGCTTTTGTTCAACTTGTAAACCAAGAAAGAAGCACATTTCTCCCATCATACTTATTTCAAACCATTGACGCATCACTTCTTCGAACTCCCGACATAATAGTGAATTGGTAGATCCAAAAATAATATTGTCAACATAAACTTTGACAAAACGCATTTCACCATTCACTTCCTTTTTGAAGAGAGTCATATAGATGGTACCACGAGAGAAGCCATTGCTTAAGAGATACTGTGTTAGGGTCTCATACCAGATCGTAGGTGCTTGATGAAGACCATATAGAGACTTCTCAAGCTTAAAGACTTTATCGAGAAAGTCAGGATACTCAAAACCTGGTGGTTGACACACATATATCTCCTCATTAATGTCTCCATAGAGAAACACACTTGACATCCATCTGATAGACCTTGAACTGTTATGAGCAGCATGAGCGAGAAAAATCCTAATTGCTTCAAGACGGGCGACTAGAGCGAAGACTTCAGTATAGTCAATCCCTTCTTCTTGAGCAAAACCTTGCTCAACTAGTCTAGACTTCTTACGCACCACCACACCACGATCATCCGGTTTGTTCTTAACACCAATTTTGTACGAACTAGGCTTTTTAGGAGGCAAGTCAACCAAGGTCCAAACATTAAGCTTTGTGAATTGTTGAAGCTCCAATTGCATTGACTCCACCCAGCATGGATCCTGTAGAGCGGCATGCACATTTTTCAGGACAGTTTGAGAGATGAAGCAAGAGAAGAGGCAGATATTAATCAAACCAGATTGACTCCGCGTCCAAACACCATCAGTGATAGATCCAATAACATTATCAAGAGGATGATCTTTCAAAGTTTTGTAGTCGGTGTCTAAAGGGAAGGTGTTTGGAGAAGTTTCGCTCATAGATTGTGAAAGATTAGATAAGGGAGAGAGGGATGTAATAGGTTGTGAGGGAATAGATGTAGGTGATGAAGGAAGAGATGTTGGTAAAGAATAATCAGGTGTTGGTGCGAGATCAAGTAATGGAGAAGATGAACTAAATCAGCTGAAATGGCATCATTTGCTAATGAGGTGGAATGGACGGGTGATGAAGTGGAGGAGATAATATTGGTTTGAGCATTTGGAGTGGATGCATCATCGTTAAAAACTGGAAGATTGAAGGAATTAAACATAGTATCAGAGTAAAATTGCTACATTTGTTGTTTTCCTTACTGAGTCGGGGGTCTCTTCGGAAGCGGACTCTCTATCTCTTAAGAAAGAGGAAAGACTTGCCACCAACTACCCGTCCCACACCCTGCTCTTGAGTGGGATTTACTGGGTATGTTTGTTTGTTTGTTTGTTTGTATCAGAGTCAAAGAACCATGCTGGTTCAGATCTAAAATCAGAAGAGTTAGACTCCTGCCAATCAACATAGAATGACTCTTGAGCGATATGTGTTCTCTTGTTATAACTCGATAGGCCTTTTGAGAAGGAGAGTAACCAATAAAGTATCACTCATCAAACACGGCACCGAACTTTGTCTTTTGAGATTGAGTATTCAGAAGAGTGTAAGAGCAACCAAATGGCCGAAAGAAGTCAATTAGAGGTTTCTTATTATGAAAAAGTTCATAAGGAGTCTTCATTTTGTCCTTAACAATCAACACTCGGTTTAGAACATATGAAGCACAATTGACGGCTTCAGCCCAAAAGATAATGGGTAACGAAGATTCTATCAGCATTGTACGTGCAACTTCAATGAGAGTGTGATTCTTTCATTCAACTAGACCATTCTGTTGAGGTGTCCTGGCAGCACTAAACTGTCTCACAATCCCTTTTTGAGCACAGAATGAATCAAGAATCTGATTTTTGAATTCAGTGCCATTGTCACTTCTCAGACCCATAACCTTTCTTTTGCTGATTGTCTCAATCGAAAGAAGTAATTTCTACAATTCTTCTACAACCTCTCCTTTGTGTGCAAGAAATCTCACCCGTGAATATCTGGAGAAAACATATGTAACAACAAGGCAAAAAGATTTTTTAGCAATAGATTTAACGCTAATTGGGCCAAACAAATCAATATGTAACAACTCGAGGGGACAAGTTATGTTGTTTTCAAGTTTGGGCTTATGTGGTTTCTTGTGTTGTTTGCCCTTGGCACACGCCATACATTTTTCATTAACAGAAAAGAGACTCAAAGGTTGAAGCTTTAGAAAGAAGACAAGTTGTAGTTGACTTTGACTCGCTGGAGTTCATATCAAGAAGATATGTGTCATGTTTTCTTGGAGCACGCATAAGAATCAAATCATTCGGAATATTAATCTCTGATTTTAAAAATAGATATTCATCAGATTTAAACAAGACTGGAATGTCTTTATCGCAAATTTGAGAAACACTCAGAAGATTAAATGCCAGCTTAGGAACATAGTTGACTTTTTCCAAGGTTAAAGAACCATTGGTAACTTCTCCTTGCCCAATCATCTTTCCACCCTTTTTGTCACCAGAAAAACAACATATCCTCCATCAATAATCCGATAATTGGTCAACAAGTTTTTCAGCCCCGTCACATGTTTGGAGCAACCATTATTTACATGCTACTGTTTACAATCTTAGTGGATGACTCCTGAAATGAAATAATGAACCAATTAACCAGGTGTAATAGGAACCCAAGATTGAACAACTGTACTTTAGATGAAGCAGATTTTTTTGCAAAAGAAATTATTAACGAATTTTGTTAATTATTTCCAAAGCAGTTCCTATTAAGATGACCATGAAGCAATGTAGGACAATTCTTGACAAGATGGTCCTCTTGACCACATCTGAAACAATGAAGTTTGTGTCTAGGTCTATGATGTGATGAGGTAAGAATATGATCAATGATAATTTCCTTATCACATTCAGATATGCTAGAATCAATGTCACTAAATGTCTCATACATGCCACGAGGTCGAAGTTCATTTGAACAAGAATTATTATTTATAAAAATAGATGAATGGTCGTCCGATGTACCAGTAGAACTAGTTCCATTGGTGCTAGTTTCAGACGAAGAGGTAATTCTTTCATTAGATAAAGACATATTTGATGGAGTGAAAGATGGAATAGGATGAGAAAAGAACTTTTCAAAACAATTAGTTTTAATTTACTTGGTTAACTTTGTAGAAAGATCAGTTGCATCATAATCATCACCAGAACAAAAGACATCACCACAATGTACTGAATTAAAAGATGAAACATAACCGTCATGAGAACATAAGACAACAGGGTTTGTTACAGGAGAAATAGAAACAAAAATAGAATTTAAACTAGACTTGTGATCTAAAACAGACTGCTGACAATCACGTGTACTAATACTAGTGCATCCAAGCCCACTAGTTGGTCCATAGTGGTAGTCTTCATGAACGTGCTTAGAGTTAACAGCCTCTAAACCTGCCGACATACTGTCAGTATCTTTTTTGATTAAATCATTAGAAGGATGAGGAACAGGCATAGGAGAATAACAGTATGTACTAGGCAGAGGATAGACCTTGATGTTTTCATAACCCAATCCCGTTTCAATCCTAGCTCCCCGTTGAGATTTACATATATCATCATGTTTCATTCCTGATTTGGTTCATTTGTCTAACTTTGACTGAAGTTTGCTTGTTTCAAATTCAGTAAGGGCAATTCTTTCAGTCAAAGTGTTAATCTCAATATTTCTTTCCAAAAGAATTTGTTTTAAATGATCATTTTCATTTAAAGCCTCATTTAATTTAACAAAGTATTTTGATTCATTGATTTTAAGTTCATCGTGAATTACTTCAGATGAGAACATATCCTAAATTACATATATTCATTGATTCATTGATTTAATAGTCATTAGCTTTATAAATCCCAAATAATCTAATTTTACAAGCAGATGAGCACATATCCTGAATTACTTCATATGGAAGTCCTATCACCATTCTTTCAGTAGCTAGGGCTTTTTCACATTGGCACATCGGAGTACTTGACTTCTTTTCCTCAATGGTGGCAGCATCATCCTCATAATCCTTTCTTTGCCCAGCGCATGAACTTCCTTGCTCCCTTAGACCTGCAGATTTACCTTCTTGTATTCCAGCATCTTTCTCTTCTTTCTCATTCACAGATAACACAACTTCCCTTTTGAATTCCTTGAAAAGGTCAAATCAATGTTTACCATCTTCCTTCTTATTCCTTTCAACAAGCTCAGCAACCAAAGCATGATTTATCTCAGTTCTTGTTACCTCAACCTCAGCACTCCAATCAAAGTTAGAAATCAATGCAATCTCCTTTTTGTGATTCATATCTTCCTTCTCTTTCTCGGCTGTTAATCTTGGAACTCCTGAATTACTGGAATCAGTGACAATTGGTGATGGACCTTCACGTTTGAAGTGTCCCAATTGTTTACAGTTGAAGCATCTCAATTTAGACTTATCAAATCCTAGTTTTGAATTAGATGTTTGACCATCGAAGTTCTTTCGTCCAGTTCTTTCCATAAATCTTCAAGCTCTAAGGGTCAACATAGCCATCTACCATTGAATATCAGTATCTTCAAGATCATCAGGATCCACCTGATACATGTCTTCCATAGTCATTCCCTTCCCTTTCAACTCTCCAGCTACAAGTGCTTCATAGTTTTGAACAAAAATTCCAAAGAGAGCCAATGTTTTAGGATTGAAGTTTCAAGATTTGCCTTAGAATTACCCAGATCTCTTCTAACACTACTGTTTCCACCTGAGAAAGTACTTGTATTAATTCTTCCTTGAATTGAATTCTGTATTTGAGAACTTGCAGCGGATGACAGTAAAGGAGCATTTTATGAAAAACAGATGTGGGCATCATAGTCCGGTTAAATTCCCATCTCTTCATGTCCAACTCAAAGGATTTCAGCTTATTGATAATATCCATTAGCTTGTAGTCTGTGAACTCTCTTTCTTGTTTAAGCATCCTTACTTGAAGACTCCATTAAGGTGGGAGAGAATCTAGAAGCCTGTTAACTTGTTCACTATTGGAAAGTTTTTCATCATATTTCTTTAAGGTGGTTGAAACAATCAAGGAACAATTTGTGAGATCTATCAGACTCTCGTTCTTGTATCCAACAAAAGAATTGAATTCCTTCTCAGCCTGAATGCTCTTATCCTTTACCAAATCTGCATTGCCATCATAAAACTCACATAGGGCATCATAAAGAGATTTTGCATTTTTATGCTCTGCAAAATGATTGTAAATGTCTGGTGGCAGACAAAGAGTTAAAGCACCAAAAGCCTTTTGGTCACGATCGATCAACTTTAGATCCTTTTTAGTGAACGAAGATGGGTCCTTATTTTGAGAGACAACATCACCAACAGTAACCGTTGGTATGTGAGGACCAGAAATAATCAATTCCCATTAGTTGTGATCAGCGTAGAAGAAGAAGGCTTTGAGACATCTATTCCAATCTTCAAAATTGTCTCCGTTAATGAGTCTCGGAGGCCTATTCCTTTCAAGATCGGCAAGTGTGAGTGATGTTAACTTAGACATGGTAGTTTCGCAGAGATTGATGTGGTTTCGGCAAGAGAGGAGATCATTTCGCTAACACTTTTGCAGAAAAGGTAACTTCGCAGACAATTCACAGAAAAACTACTTTCGCTGATACTTTCATAGTGGAAGCTAATTTCGCTGAAAATTTCGGCAGCAATTTCGCTAGGCAATTGTCACAACAGGCTTAGTTTCGCTGGTAAATTCGCACGAAACAAACTTGAACTTTCGTTCAAAAACACTTTCGGCAGCAATTTCGCTTGTTACCCTTCACAATCACTGATGAACTTTCGTTCAAAAAGACTAGTTTCGCAGAACAACTAGAGAACGATTTCGATAACAATATAACCCACATTTTCACTCGAAGATGATTTACAGTTTCGCTGAAAGAACAGTGGTTTCACTGATCGATCCTAAAACCCCTTTTCAACCCAAAATCAGTCTGAAATCATCAAAAACTCAATGAATTTGAGATCTGATGATTAGCAAGGCTTCCACAACCGATAACAAGGTAAACTCAATCAATTTCAACAACAAAAACATCCAATAAGGGACTGAAAATGATTGAAACAAGATATTGAACAAAAACCACCAAAAACTCAACAATCATGACACTAAGGCTCTGATACCATATTGTTGGTCCATGTGATCGTATTACAGTGCAAATGATATTAAGAATCATCCAAGATCCAACAAGTATACTAAACAACAATAACAAAGAGAATTGAACACAATAAGAACTCATTCATAATAAGACAATGATCAATGACAATCAATAACATAAAGCACAAGGATAATTCTATGTATTAACTGCTTTGAAATGGTAACTTGCAACAATGATAATCGATTAGGGTTTTGCAAGCTTACCTACATTGAGAAGAAACAAAATAATATATAGCAGTCTATAGTTGCCCAGACAGTTTCCCTATCAGCAAAACTGTACCGCCGAAACTATAGTTTCGCCAGATGAAACAGAAGTAT
This sequence comes from Flaveria trinervia, assembly GCA_025506515.1. NCBI lineage: Eukaryota > Viridiplantae > Streptophyta > Magnoliopsida > Asterales > Asteraceae > Flaveria > Flaveria trinervia. The sequence continues at coordinate 66,234,957 of CM046455.1, forward strand.
CGCCAGACAAACTAAACAGCTGACTGTGAGCGAAACTAACTAAAATACAAAAACAAAATACAAATAAAAGAAACTAACAAAAGACCTATACAATCAAAAGTAAATAATCTAAACTAAGGTGTATCCAACCTATACATGATCTTCACGTTATCACCTTATTTCTAAACCTGTGTATCCTAAGTTGTCTATCTTATCACCTTCATAAGCCCTTGCTTTCTTTGGAAGAAAAATCCTTTCAAAAGATATTTCATTGATTTTTTTAAAATTTTGATCTCTTTTCTCTACGGAAGTTTTATATTACCTTCGGAAGAAATTTATGTCTAATAAAGCAAATTACGTTTGGAATAAATTTCTGAAATATCTTCTGAAGCTAAAAGATCAACTCAAGCACTCTTATGTATTCAAAGAACATGTTTCTTCCCAAAGTAAATTACCTTCGGAAGTTTTTATTCTCGTTAGAATAAAAAATCTCTGAGTGTAAATTCTCTTCCGAATCAAAATTCTCAAAAACCTTTAAAATATCTTCCGAAGGAAAATTACCTTCGAAAGATTTCTCGTCTTCCAAGAAAACTAATTTTTAGGAAAATAGGAAACTACTTTTCTGAGGTGGGAGCGACATCCGGATTTCAAAGTTTATCCTCTTTTATTAACTATGTCTTAAATCCTTTTTCTTATAAGTACCCAATGGTTCCCCCTCTTTCTATCATCTTCATCTTTCCTAACCTAAATTTCCAAAGTTCTTCATATTCCTTCACCTTTAAGCTTCTGAAATGGCCAACCTTAACCAAAGAAACAACCCAGATTTCTACATGCAACTTCATAGGCAACACAACCAAGTTGCTCTATTAAGCTCTGAAAAATATGAAAATTTCTCAAAGGTTTGCCATTTCTTGGAACTACATAACTACTTCACCTCCCTTACCATTGATCCTACTCTCTATGAGGATCATCAGCTTGAATTCTGGAAGACCTTCCAAGAGGTCATTATGGATGGGGAGAAGGCACTATCTGCAACAGTGCAAGGGAGGACAATCTTCATCACTCCAACCCTCATCAACACTCACTTATTGCTGGATGATGAAGAAGGTGAGTTGTCCTTCCCAAAAGAAGCTGGTAATCATTCCCTTGAGCAGATGGGCTATGAGGGATATTTCTATGTAAAGACCTTCAGGAAAGGGAAGCTCTCACCTCAGTGTAAATACCTGCTTCATGTGGTTATCCACAGTTTGTCAAACAAGCATGGAGGGTGGGACCAGATTCCTGTGGATCTCTCTTTCATTGTACATGGAATGGTTCAAGGGGTCAATTTTAGGTACTCTTAGTTTGTTTATACAAATTTGCTTTCTAACTTGGACTCCTTAGAGTATTATATGTTTCCTAGATATGTTCAACACATTCTCAACTATGAACTGAGCTCATAGTTGAGGGAAACATATAATATCTTAAATTGGGACAGATGAAGCCGGCATCTTTAAAATTATGAAGTAGCTAACTGTAGGCTTCTTAGGGGTAAAAACAGCCCTTGTTCCAAAAAATGTTAGAGCTCATTGCATAAGATGACAACCTAGCAACACAAGCTAGTGTTGAACCTACACCTCCTACATCTCAACCACCAAAAAGACCTCAAATCACCCTCACCTACCAAAGAAAACTCAAACGAACCCCTGCTCAGACTATTGAGTCTGTGTAGGCTACCATATACTTACCCATAGAGGAGGAAGTGGATACTGGAGCTCTTACTTCTCCTGAGGAGCAAATCACTCCTATTATTTCAATGATCAGTGCTGAGGTTGCTCATGCTCAGCCTAATGAGGTCAGAAGCCCAAATGCCTTAAGCCTTCACTCTAAGACTCAACACTCAAGTTACCAACCTTCAGGGGATACTATCATCCCTATCCTTTAGACTTAAACCAACCTATTCCTAACCTTGACTTCTATACTGATGAAGACTTAGGTTTTAGTGAGTACCATGACTCTCTCTTCTTTTCCACTTCTCAAAGAGAGATTAGTGCTCTGAGTCTCGTATGTCTAGCCCACATCAGTCCCCCATCACTATGGTGGATACTTCTGAACTTGTTCAGGATATCCATATGGAAGGGGCTCTCACTTCAGCAAGTGATTACATCATTAAGACCTCAACCATGGCAAATCAACCCATTGACACCTCAACTGAGGCTGTCAGTAAGCAGAGGAAATCGAACAGCCAAGCACCTGATGCTGGTGGTGAGAGAGAAGATTTTGGTCCAATCATCTCATCCCCAATGATTCTTCTCATGAAGATGAGGGGAATCTGAGGCTAAAGGTGCAAAAAATGTCACAATATGCACCTATCTAGTCTCCAAGGTTAGTTATCTTCAATCTCAGCTGACTACCTTGCAAAACAAGGTCAATGATCCGCAACATGAGATATCTTATCTCAAGGAAAAACTAGTAGGGAGACCTTTAAGAAGAGCTCAACTAGGAACACAAGAACATATGAATATGGTTGACCTAACCTCTAGCTCACCTATGCAAGTGGGTGATGCTACCAAAAAGGGGAAGAAAGTCATTACAAGCATAAAATGTGGGAGTTCTTTAGGGAGTATGGACATTGGGACTCACAATCCTCACTTGCGATTGAGCATACTCAGTAACTTCCTCAAGTTTACATTAATGTGGACTCAATAGACTCCTTCATTCAGAGTCTTTTTGAGGAAGCTATACCAAGGGCAATATCATCTCCAACTCAAGGATCTTTCAATCACATCATAGGATGGATGTATGATGCAAACTGAAGAGCCCTTATTCTTTAAAGAGTTCAAGGGTAGCAAGAAGTTTTCAATTTTCATACTTTGAACTTCTATGAAATTCTTGACCTTGTCAGCATGCCACTTGTCAACCAAAGCCAATCTAGAAAAGCTGACAAGCTGGCCCAAAGAATTCAAGAAAGAATCATTGCAAAGTTCAGCTTCAGATGGAGACTAAGGCAATCAGGCAATATCATTGGTCAACTGGATATTGAAGCAGCCCCTAAGATTTGCTTCCTAGGAGAAACCTTGACTGAAGGCCCGGTAGTAGAGCCTGAAATCCCTGTCTCACCATCAATTGCTACAGAGATTCCTTCCCTTGTTGAGACACCTGGTGGTGAAGGTGCATCTCAACCTCTCCCTGCCTAGAGCATGGAAGCTACACCAAGAAATGATGGCTAAAGCTCCATCCACCCTGATTCACAAAGGTTTGTGAGTGACAAAGGGAAAGAAAAATGACTTCTGAGGAGATTCAGTAGTAAGAGAGAGAAAAGAAAAGGAAGGTAAGGAGAGAAAGTTCCTCTACGAGGTCTGCAAGACTCATGGAATCTGCTATTAGGGCTGTCCCCATGCCAAACACTCAGAATGATGAGTTGAGGGTAGTCAAGATCAACTACTTGCAGACTAGGAACTATGACATTGACAATATCATCTCCCTCCCTTTAGATGAATTAAATGAACTTGCTGACATGGAATTGTGAAAGGAAAGAAGGAGGCAGATGATGTAAAATTACTTCTTCAGATCAGAGAAGAAAGAAGACAGAAAAGACTCTACAAGCATGTGCCTACCCTTTCCCCAATTCAAGAAAGTACTGTACATGAGGATGTGGCTCCATAAGAACCTCTAGTAGACAAAGAAACTCATAGGATAAATATGATAAACTACTTGAATGCCACAGGTCTTTATTAGGCAGCTGCACTTCTTCCCTTACCCTTTGATTATATTGAGTTTGAATATCTCAAACAGCTTGCACTTGAATTAATCAATGAAATAAAGACTACTAAGAGGAAGTTAAAGGAAGAGGCTGCAAAGTCAAGAGCTATCATCAAGAAACGCATGAAGAAGTCTACTGACAAGCAGAGGATGATGAGCTTCTTGAAGCTATATAGATTCTCCGAAAGGAGACTTGGCACTATGTCTCTGTCCACCATGGATGAGCACATTAGGGTGATCAAGTAGAAGATTCAAAGAGGTGAAATTATTGACTTACACTCCCCACAAAGTCAGGTCCCTCGGGATGTAGAGATTAAGGTTGAACCATTTGAGACAACACAACCTGAATCTCCTACTGAGCCTCAAGAAGCTTCCACTTATGATCCGTAGTAGGGTTTTATCCCCTCTCAATCTGAACCTGTGAGAGAGGAAGACCCAACTGAGAAAGAAAAAGAAGATTAATCAGGTGCCGAAGGCCGTCCTGTCAGTTAAAAGGTTCAAAGAGGAGAAAAAGGATAGCTTCCAAACCAAAGCCAAAAAAGAAGAAGAAAGAAGCATACATCTCCAGACCTCAGGACGAGTCAGAATATCCTGAGGATGTGAAAATAGAGGATGCTCCACCAACTCCTATTCAAGTAGCTCTCTAGATTAAGAAGACCCATCTTGTCCTGGACATACACTACAAATCCAGAAAGATGGCATGTCATTAGAGATCAAGGTGTTGAAAATGTCTACACATTGTAGGATATGTTCAATCTGCCTCTGCATGATCTCTTTGACATGAGAAGATACTTTGAGAGTCTGAGTGATCCTGATCATCTTATAAAGAAATGGATGGTCATTATCCTAATAAGGACTGTTGACATCTGAAGTCTTCAAGTGTTTTGGTAGCATTAGCCTAGGGGGAGTTTGTAAGGATTAAATATGAGGATTAAATGTAAGGTTGATGCAACCCAAACACCCAAAGTCTCTCCTGCATGCATCCACAAGTGTACTTAAGTGGAATGCTTCGGAAGTTTCACATTTTTCCTTAGAAAATACTCTAAGTATGAAATCTTCCAAAGCCAAGACCAATATCTTCCGAAGCCATAGATGAAGTCTTTCAAAGCTAACACTTGAAGATAGGTTTCTTTCGAAGACTTTTGAACACATGCTTTATCTGATGTACCTTTTACATAAAGTTGGATCCCTTTCCGCTACAGCTCTGTAAAGTCACCAACTTACATAAGTTAGTGAAAAGGTCCATGCTTTTGGTAACTGTATATTGAGGTCTTGAGTCTGTGCTTTCTACCTTATATACCTTTATCCTTTTTGTAATATATTAGGATGTGAGCTATGGCATGTCATAGTCACTAGTCAAAAGAAAAATCTGCCTTTTGACTTTACATTTGATTTTGTAGTTGTCTAGTCAATTGCATCCAGATGGCTTTCAAAGTATGGCCGGCTATAGGATGTAGAATATGTATCTCAAGTACTTGTATATTTTTGTAGTGCTAAGTAACATTTGTAATAGAAATTGAGAAGCAATATACAACATTCTTGAAAACCAATTCTTTGTGTTGTTTTGCCATCATGTTATGTCTCGTCTTTAATTGTGTTCTAAGCATCTGTTACTAAATATTAACCAGTTCCCTATTTGATCTATTAAGTGTTCTAAGCAACTCTCCTGGTTGTGTTGTTGTGTTGTAAGTTCATACCCTTCAACGGTCCTGCAACTTTGTTTTGAAGCTTTGGAAGACTTTATTTTTGGTTTCGCAAGAAATGGTCTTTGGATTTAAAAGATTTGACACTTAGAGAATTTCTTAGTGCTTTTGTCAAATCTTCTGAAGTAACTTCCTTTGTACTTCAATGTGCATGGTGAGAGAACTTTGGTTTGCATATGCCTCTATGTTAACTCTTACACTGATATACATCATCAAGCCCCATAAGGAATTGCATAAGTTCTATTAATTAGTTGAAATCATTGAATTCCTTATAGACTTGACATGTACAAGATAAGATTGGAGTTACACGATGGCATCAATTTGTTTCAATATGATGTTCAATTTATGATAACACTCAGCAATAGTGGTTACATTTTGAGTTAGTGATTTTTTATAGAGATTATAGACCATAAAACCATTAATTTTATTATAAGTTTCTTTAAGAACGTCCCATACTTCTTTAGCAAGTTTTAAGAAAACTTGTCCAACATACAACTCCTTAGAAATTGAGTTTAATATTCATGAAAGAACCACATAATTACAAAGATCATATTGCCCCCCCTCATAACATCATCACTAGGTCTAGCATATTTACCATCAACAAACCCAGATTGATTTTTAACTTCCAATGCTAGTTTCATAGAATTACTCCAAACTGTATAACTTTTTATTCTTTTTGGTTTGATTGTTATTATGGATGGAGTGTTTGTATCATTAGCATTGAGATAAAAAGGGTTACTAATATTGAGTTTACTAACGAGAGTTTCACTAGAGGTAACATTCGTAGATGTTTTAGATTCATTCATTATAATAAACAAATAAAGAATGCAGAAAATGCAAGCACATGCATAGAAGAGCAGTTAAACCAGATCTAGGTTTTCATACCGCTTAAATGCAAACCCACAAACAGATAGGACCACACAAGTGATGCACAAATATCCCATAAAAACAAAATATAAATACCATAGATAATAGGGAATTAATTTTTCTAATAAATGTTTGTACTCCAAACCCAGCCAGAAATAGTCTAAACAAGAAAATAAAGAAGAGACAAAGATGGAACGATCTCACCTGACAGGCACCCAGTTAGAGTTCTCCAGATAAGCCTTAGATTTAGTAACTTTCGCTTAGCGTTACAAATCCAAGTAGAAGAAACAGCCACACAACACAAGATCTAGGGTTCTTGCCCTTGTTTCTTCTAGACAGACTGACAGATAGATAATCTAGGGATTAAGCCCTAGAAACAACTTCTTCTTTCCAACTCCACTAAAATACATGAAGGAACAACTAATAATTTTCTAAACTTAGCCCAAGAACATACAGATAGACGATAGGGTTTCTGAGATAGAGAACCTCTAAATCAGATCATTGACAAATAGCGAAAGAACACACGAATACCAGAGCCTATTGCTCTAGTACCATGTAAAATGGTATAGAAATAACAAACATCAATATGAGGACAATCAAAAGTCATTATACGAATGTAGAGCAACATCAAAACCCAAAAGTACTTATATCTGACAAAATAATAAAATTAGAACTAATAGAACTTATTTACTCAAGACTGGAGAATCTGCACAAAGGGTGAGCAGATTCAAACAATGAACCACACAAGCTAACGAATAAGAGAAAATAATGAAGATATTTTGTAGAGCCTTAAAATGGATGGGGATGATGATCAAACCCTAGCAGTAGTAGCTCCTTATATACTGATGAAGAAAACCTTAGTAGCCCTTGAAATTTGGAGAAATGATACTTAGCACACTAAAAAATATAATCATAAAAGGTAATAAGAATATGAACCAAAGATAAAAGTTTACTAATAAACTAAGAGATATTTTAACGAAACATAATTTATACTTAAGCTCACATATGATTTTATAGTGAAATCATAAGCCGAAAGAATAAGAAGAAGTGACCATAGAAAATCAATTTGTTTTGCAAGGTGTGAGGTGCGAAACTATCATTTGATAGTTTTCATTTCAATTAATATCGATACTTAAAATTGTGTTATTTCCATCTTTAATTTCACATGTGAAATTTCATGATTGCACTTTAAGCTCAACCCTAGCTAGGGGTTGTCATCCCTTGGATCCCACTACTAGTGGCACTACTCCTATATCCCCATCAAAGGGTATTGTCCTCCTTGGAACCTTCATTACTAAGGGTTTCACCATCTAGAACCTATGAGATTCTAATACCGAAAATCACAATATACTCAAACAAACATGACTTTAACATTTTCTTATTAGATGAATATTATGTTCATATTGGTCAACTAGTGAATACATAGATACTAAAATATCTAACATAAAAAAAGTCTTCTTTTTATTTTTGAGTGAGTTGATTCACTCATACTTTTTAATTTTTTAATAATTTCGTAATTGTTTTAAATAATGCGGTGTTTTATAAATATTGTTAATTTTTTAAATGTTTCAGTTTTTTAAAATATTTAGTAATTTATGAATAGCCTATTTAGAACAATCTTAAAATTTTAGTTACTTGATTAGGGCAAGAAAATTTATAAATGACCTAATTGAAATAAAAAAAAATTATGAGTGAACTGATGAAGACAAAAACATTATTACTAGTTTACAATTTTACCCTAAAAAATTATTTCAAGTTTCCTATGGTAGAGACACTTATTAAAATATTTCAAGTGTTGGTAACTTTATTAAACACTACAAAATTGTATGTGTCATATTACCTATGCGTATAAAAAATTATAGTAATAATGTAGATACATGTGTCCCTAGTTTCGGAACTTAATGTAATATGTCTTTATTGTCTCACTCAAATGTAATTGAACGGGTACTTAATAAAATACAATGTGTGGTTACGCTTATAATATTTATTATTTCATTGATTGGTAGGTTAACGCTTATTGAATTAGTTATATAGGTTTGTGGTTGTTTGAATAGATCTAAGTCAAATAATGATTATGAAACATATTCAAACTTAATATATGAAGTTCTCATGCGACTGGCCCATGCTAATAGACCATACGCATGAACAACTTCATGCTAATGAACCATTTGTACGAATGAACCAAGAGACTGGATCAGTCGTATGATTGTGACATGAGATTGGCTCAGTCGCACGACTGAACACTCAGTCGTGCGAATAGATCAACCGCATGACTCAATCGCACGACTGAACCATGCAAATGGCCAGTCGCACGATTGAGAAACCCTAACCTATAAATACCACTTAAATCGTGGAAAAACAAGACATTTCGAATAATTTGATACCTACACGTACCCTAGCCATCCAGAGACCTCTAGCAACCTGTTCCAACTTCATAGATCGCAATAGATCGATTGTTAATCATTATTAACGTTTAGATTCAATCTTTAATTGATTCTACATGTGTTCTCACTGATTGGATTGCCGATCAAATAGGATTCCGCACTATTTGATTCGGTACACGCGTAAATCTGTTAGTAATCGTCCAGTGTACGATCCTAACAAGTGGTATAAGAGCTTTGGCTCTCGATTTACTTGTGATTCAATCGTTTTGATATAAAAATTATGTTTTTACACTCAAAAATGCAATCTTTTGTGCAAATTGGGTTTTAGACGTCTCCTGATCGTAATGTTTAGTTTTTTCCGGCATACGGCAATTAGGGTTAGCAAGAAATTCGTGTTTTTGCGTCCAAACACCTTAAATCTATGAATTTTCAAAATCCAGTAGGTTCAGTCGCACGATTAACTCAATCGCACGACTGAGGTCATACGCATCCCCCATACGCTTGATTGCACTCATTCGTACTCCCATTCGTACAACTGAGAAGTCTATTCGTATTGTTCAACCGCATTAGTTCATTCGCCCGACTGAGCCATCGGCATTAGTTCTGTCGCACGATTGAACCATCCGCATAGTTCAATCGCCCGAATAGCCCAATCGCACACCTTCATTCACACTAATACAGCAGTTTGGTTTAAAGTTAAAGTTTATAGCAATGGATGACCAATACTCAGCATTCACAGCAGGGAGAGACTCACGTATTCAGAACTTACTGCTGTTGGAGAATGAAGTGGGGAATCATAATAAACCCCCAAAGCTAATCACGTTAGATGAATACCCACAATGGAAGAAACGTTCCGAGATCTACTTAAATGGAGTAGATCCCAATCTATGGGAATCTATAGAAACGGGTACAGCATACCAGTAGGAGCTGATGGTGTCAAACTTACACTAGGTGGCATAACTGATGGACAAAAGGTCAAATACAATGCTGAAAAGAAAGTTTATGCTTTGCTTACATAGTCAATTCCGAAGGATATTTTCCATCAATTCTCGGAGTATACGTAGGCAAAGAAACTATGGGATGCATTGTAGAAAAGGTATGACGGAAACGCATCATTAAAGGCCATAAAGGCTAAGGCTTTAAAGGAGTTTGACAACTTCTCCTCGATGGGAAAAGAAAGCCTAGATGATGTTATCGATAGGTTCTACCACTTGATGTGTGAGATGAACACTCATGGTGTAACGACGTCAATGGAGGACAAAGTGTCTAACTTTGCAGATGGGTTGCCGGAGAAATGGGTTTCATTTGTCTCCAACCTCAGACAAAATGATATGCTAACGAAGTTAGATATAAATGACTTCATTCTGAAACTAAGAGAGGAAGAGCTGACAATGAAGTATAGAGCACAAAAGGCTTCCTATGATCAGAACCCAGCCCTGCACAATGCGACTCCTCAAGCCAAAATAGCTGGAGCACCTCTTCAGACAGCTTTTGTATCAAGCTCGCCTGGTCCTTCTCAAGCCTCTACTTCAAGGTCAGAAACGTCAGGGTCGTCTGGTACCCAATACATTGTACTTGAAGCCAATGCAGCAAAACTGAAGACCGAGAATTTCGGTAATGTGATAGTTGAGGTAGCTAAAGAACACATGGATGTCTTAGCTGCAGTAGTCCACTCCTATGATGGACTAGATGCTGGTAAAATTGGGAACTGCCATCTTGTAGATGAGGACTATGAGCAGGTTGACGAGACAGAGCTGGAAAGGATGGACATAATGTGGGCCTTAGCGAGTGTTGTGCGGCGAGCTAAGAAGTTTTTCAAGAAAACCAGACAGAACTTGGTTGCAACTAAGGACACTACCTTTGGTTTCGATAAGACCAAGGTGACTTGTTTCAACTGCGGCAAGAAAGGGCACTTCAAACGGGAGTGTGTGAAGCCAAACAAGACTGGAAACGAGAATCCTTTCACTTCCTTCAATCATGAGGATAAACCCACTAGCAGTCCTACTTATCAAGAAAGGATCCTAAAGCCTTGACTACTCATGATGATGAAGGACAGGACTGGAGCTTTCGGTTTGTCTCACCGGGAGAATCCAATATCGCTAGTATGGAGGATCTAGATGATGATTTGCTGGTGAAGGAGATATTGCAGTCAAACTCGCGATGTCAAACATAGAAGAGACTGCACCAGTGGTCAACTACCTTCCTGAAGAAGGGAAAACCGCAACAACATCAGAACCATCAGCACTAGAAACACCAGACTCTGCATTGATGGCTAATTCATGAGAAACCTTTCAGGTAAGTACTGCTAACCAACTTTTTAATAATCATGCTTGTTCTGGTTGTAATAAATTTAGGGAAAGCATTGATTTAAAATTTGCTAGGTTATTAGATCATAATGATAACTTAGTAAAGGACTTGGAACTATGCACTGAAGCTAACAGAGTTCTAAAACAAAATGAGCATAGTTACAAAGAAAAGATAGACCTTTTGAACAAACAGCTTAGGGAAAGAAAAGTAGTAGCCTTTAACCAAGCTAATGACATTAGGTACTATCTTAACTCCCTAGAGGACACTAAGAAACAAAAGGTAGTCTTAGAAGTAGAAGTTAATTCCTTATAGCAAAAACTGCACCATTGGACAAGTTCATCTCGTATTGTCCAAAACTTAGTAAGAAAGAGAAACAACGGGGAAGGATTGGGTTATAAAGTGGTTCCACCACCACATGAGATCTTAATGAACGCAAAATGTAAACAAATCAATGATAATCCGATCAAGGATCATGTGGTGTCTACTCCTCTTGTAAGTGATCCAGATTCGATAAGTAAATCAAATGAATCTGTAGTAAACAAAAGGAGGCCACTTCAAAGGCAAAAGGTAAAATGCCTTGTGTTAATCTGGACAAAGAGTTTGAAAAGGTTAATATACAGTCTGGGTCAATCAAGTCTAATTCTGAACCCAAAAAGACCAAATAGGTTAACCACCCACGTGTGTCAAGTCAAAGTCCAGATAATAGAAAAGGAAAAGATGTTAAAAATGTTAATGCAATTAACTTTGTTAAACTAGACAAAACATCTAAACAAGAAGAGACAAAACCCAAACAGAGTAAGGTGACACATGTGTCACATATATCTCCACAATAACAGTTAAACCGTAATGTCAAAAGCAGATCATGCTACAGCTGTGGAGAGTATAGACACATCGCGTCTCATTCTCCTTATTATCAAACACCGAGGAGGAAGTTGAACTTCTGGAATCAAAACCTAGCTCTTTTAAGAGGAACTCAGTGACGCCACCTAAAAGGGATATTGAATCTAAAGTTCAACACATTAGCCAGTCGTCTGTTTATCACAAACAGGCCTTACACAAAGCTGGCTTATGGAAAGAAAAAATCAACCTCTTTGTCTTATACTGAGAACAAGAAGACATCTGTGCTTCCCTCACCCTCGAACGGTCAATGGATTGAGTTTATGATGTGTGATGCCTCTGGGAAACCCAAGCCAGTGAAGGCTTGGGTCCCTAACATGAACTAATATTTTCAATTGAATGTGTAGGGTGTTCGCTATATTGCTGAAACCAACACGTGGATTATAGATAGCGGAGCATCCAGGAACATGATAGGGAACAGGGCTCTCTTATCAAACGCCAAACATATAAAAGGAGGTAATGTTTCGTTTGCTATAAACAAAGGTGGGTATATCAAAGCTCAAGGAGAAGTAGGTAATCTGAAAGTGAAGTTTGACAAGGTAAACTATGTTCAACAACTTCAAAATAACTTGCTTTATGTTCTCAAATTTGTTATAAAAGTTTTAAGGTAGTATTTGACAACAAGAAGTGCTATGTCCTGAAAAAGGACTATGTCATCCTGGAGGATCAAGTCGTAATGTCTGCCTCAAGATATAAGGACCTTTATGTCTTGGATCTATCAAAGGCCTCCATAACGGATCATGAAGTTTAGTGCTTCTTGTCAAAAGCTACTGAGAAGGATTCCATCTCCTGGCATAGAAGAATGGGACACATTAATCCACGGAAGATGAATCACTTGATCCAGAATGATCTAGTGAGAGGAGTTAACGTCAAAAACTTCCAACTTCCAGATTTCTGTGTTGCGTGCAAGAAGGGCAAACAGAAGAAGAAGTCTCATAAGGAGAAGAAAGTTCATTCCATCAAATTACCTCTTGAACTTCTTCACATGGATCTGTTTGGTCTAGTCAGTACAAGAAGCATCGCAGGCGATTTGTACAGCTATGTAGGTACTAATGACTACTCAAGATTCTCTTGGGTGATGTTTCTGAAATACAAATCATAAACATTTGAGTCATTCAAAGAATTAGTAACTACTCTAGAATCTTTATACAATTTGAAGGTACGACAAGTGCGCTTAGACAATGGAACCGAGTTCAAGAATCAATGGATGGAGGCTTACTACAAGGAAAAGGGAATTGTGCATCAGTTCACTTCTGCCTACACTCCTCAGATGAACAGTGTTGCTGAAAGGAAGAATCGTAGCTTGATAGAGACAGCACGAACGATGCTAGTAGACTCAAAACTGCCTATCCAATTCTGGAATGAAGCAGTTGCAAATGCGTGTTACATGCTAAATCGAGTTATGGTAGTTAAACGCCATGGAAAGACGTGTTACGAGTTACTACAATGACGTAAATCTAATCTAGAGTATCTCGAGCCTTTTGGTGCTCTGTGCACCCTATTGAAGAAGACTCAGGAGGGAAAATTCAACAAGAAGGCTGATGAAGGTATCTTTCTAGGATACAACATACCGAACAAGAGAGTTTATAACAACTCAACAGGTCAAGTAGAAGTGTGGTGTAACGTTGATGTTCAGAGATACACCACACCACCTGTTGGAAAAGTACCTGCCTTCTTTTTCGACTATGATGGATTCTTCAAGTCCTTCAACATCCCACTCTCCACTTATGATGATGAGTTAGCAACAAAGATGATGTATGATGTCTTGAACACACCTTCACAAGCATCTACATCATCCGGACTTCAAGGTGATTCATCCACCAACTCAGGGGAGAACTCGAGGGAATTGACTCTTCCTCTAAAGATGAAGACGTGGAGACTGATCTGAACAACCAGGAGGAATAGGTTCCTACTACTGCAACTCCACAAGCATCTGACATTAATGCCTCTGAGTCTTCGGAACCTCACACTCCTATTGCCTCAGATACTGAACCAAATGTTCATAATCTTGATTTTAAGGTAGTTGTTCCAACCACTCCTGGATCACACCTAAATGTCTATCATCCTTTGGATAATGTCATTGGGGATGTGAGGTCAGAAGTTCACATCATAAATCAGCTGTACTCAGCTGATTATGCCTCGGTGATGGAAAAAGGATACCTTCACAATGGTGCATATCATTTCTTTGTGTCTCAGTTTGAGCCAAAGTATGTTAGTGAAGCCTTGAATGATGAGGCATGGATGAGTGCCATGCAAGAAGAACTTCTTCAGTTTAAAAATTTAGGTGTATGGACTCTAGTGTATACACCTAAAGGTGATAAGGTCATTGGCACCAAATGGGTCTTGAAATGCAAGAAAGATGATCAAGGCGTGATCGTCAAAAAAAAGGCTCGACTTGTTGTTCAAGGATTTCGACAAGTCGAGGGCATAGATTACAATGAAGTGTTTGCACCCGTGGCAAGAATGGAAGCAGTCCATATCTTCCTTGCCTATGCATCATATATGAAGATTAAAGTTTATCAACTTGATGTGAAGAGTGCATTCCTTCACTGTGAAATCCGAGAGACAGTGTACGTTAGTCAACCCGAGGGATTTGAGGATCCATATCATCGAGATAGAGTTTACAAAATCAACAAGGCTTTATATGGGTTTCATCAAGCTCCCAGGGCCTGGTATGAGAAACTCTCGACTCACCTTGTGAAACACGATTTTCGCAGAGGTGTCATTGACTGCACACTATTCATCAAAGAAAAGGATGGTGATTTACTACTAGTCCAAATCTATGTCGATGACATAATCTTCGGGTCCAAGAACGAAGATCTATGTAAAAAGTTTGAAGCAGTAATGAAGGTTAACATGGAGATATTCTCAGTTGGTTTGACATGGAGAATGCTTCCAAAGCTGGGACTCCACTTGCTACAAACCATGATGTAGCACCCGACGAGAATGGTGATCTGGTCGATGCCACCATGTACCGAGGAATGATTAGATCTCTCATGTACCTCACTCCCTCAAGACCTGGTATCATCTATGCGCATGTTTATGTTCAAGATATCCGGCCAAACCAAAAGTTAATCATCTGATAGAGGCCAAAATGATCTTCCGTTATCTGAAGGGTACACCAACACTTGGGTTGTGGTATCCTCATGACAATGACTTCGAGCTTACGGGGTACAGTGACTCGGATTACAGTGGCTGCAAGATGAACTACAAGTCTACATCAGCGGGATGTCAATTTTTTGTGAGGAGATTAGTGACCTGGCAGTGTAAGAAGCAAACCTCGGTTGCTTTGTCAACCTGTGAAGCCGAATACATTGATGCTGCAAGTTGCTGTTCACAAATCATATGGATTCAACAGCAAATGCGGGACTACGGTTTGAATTTCTCGTCTACTCCTATTTTTGTTGATAACTCTGCTACAATTGCAGTAACTAAAAATCAATCCAACATCCTAAGACCAAACACATCGGCATAAAATATCACTTTATACGTGATTGCTTTGAAAAGAACCTAATCGATGTGATTAAAATAAATACTGATTTTCAATGCGCTGACCTCTATACAAAGGATTTTGATAAACCATGTTTTCTATATTTGTTAGAGGTCAACGGCGTTAAAAAGAAAAGTGATGTAATTTCTGAAGATGACCATGTGTAGTCTGAGGCATATAGTCAATTGTTCTTTTAACTTTTATTTTCGTTATTTATTTGTTTAACTTTAAGTATTTAGTTAAATTGGTATTCTTTTGTCGCCAATTAAAATCCTAAAAAGCGTAAATCGGTTACGGTTTTAGAATTTTAGGGGGAGAATAGGTTTAGTTAGTTACATTAAAAAAAGAGGAAGAGAGGCTAGCTGATAGAAACTAGATCATATCTGTGATACCGATTCAATGTTTTTGGAAAATGATAGTACATAGGAACAAACCAATTGGGACTTTAAAAGTTTAAATTGTATAAGATGTGAAATTCAAAGTATAAGTCTGTGTAGTCTGAGCAATTTAAAAGGAAAAATGATAGTAAAACTAGCTACTACTAAGGTAACACAAAGAAAGTAGACCTAGAGATTGCTAGACCACAGATGATATGTCGGTAGATTCAACACAATAGATGATTAGACCTTGTTGGGGATCTCAAGAACAAACTAAGTTGTTCAACAAGCTATGGGTTATCATCTTATCCCTGGTTAACACAATCAATGAAATTCCAATAAGGGGTGACGAGCAGAATAAACGCCACAAATCTGACCGTAAGATCAAAATATGAGCAAAAGCACATGGAAAAATGCAAAAGCAATCAAACTAATAACCTATGTTGTTGGTGAGATCTGTGAAAAAAGAATAAAATTGCTCAAACAAGAAGATAGGTTATGTGCCTCTCTGCTGTGCGATGGCACTGACCTGAAGATAAGCATAACCTATATATTCTAGAATTTATTGTTGTTTGCCGCCTCTCTGTTGTGCGGTGGCACTGACCTGAGGCTTGGCTTCTCTTTGAAAGCTTTAAGAATAGTTTCTTCTTGACCACTACCCTGAGACCAATCAAAAATCTCCTAAGGAATGTTGATTACCATATATGTGTGGGATCCACTAATGCTTGTTGAAAGAATCAAACCTTAAACTATCACCAATGTGTGTCAAAAGTCTATGTATGGATTTAAGATGACAAGCATACTAACAATCATCGTGGCTACAATTCTTCAAAGTCTAACTCAATGTGGTGATCTAATAGTACTAGTATGATTTCCTAAACTTGCTAACGACTGTGGATGAAAAACAAGAATTAAGCATCAAAAGGTGTTGATAACATGTCCCAAATGATTTGACTTGCCTATATGATTCCAAATTGAATTGGTCCATTTATGGTCAAAATGAATTGAAACTGCCTTTTCCGGAACCGAATCCATTAGATTTCTATCTTAGGATTTACACCTCACACAAAATGTAAAAAAAATAAAATAAAATAAATTTAGCTTTGTATTTCAGTTTAAGTCTTTTATTTTGTTTAAATGTCTTCAATTTAGTTTGTTAGATATCGGATTATGCCATGGAATTCAATAGGGGATTTAATCACCTAAAAGGGTCACGTCTGAGGTGACCACACATGTTTTCAAATGAAAAATCAGTCACGTCTGAGGTGACAAATTGTTTAAAAGGATCACGTCTGAAGTGACCGAAAGTTTTCCAAGTTAAATTGATCATGTCTGAGATGATCAAATGCTCATAATGTTTATTCCAAAGTTAAAAAGGGATTAAATGTTGAATGGTCATAAAGTCAAAATCATGAGTATGATCCAAACGCACGACTAGACCATGAGTATGGACCAACCGTACGAATGGACCATATTCATGCACTAAACAGCCGAATGGCAAATGAGTATGAACCATTCATCGGAATGGCATATCAGAATGAGCCAGTCGACTGAATGGAGTTGTGCGAATGAGTCAGTCACCCGACTGAACCCCAATCGACTGACTGAATGTGATCGATTGAGCCAATCGCACGACTGAGGTCCAATCGCCCAAATGAACAGATCAAATGGGTCCAGCCACCCGATTGAAATTATATTCAGTATAAATAGGGCCATAGTCGATCGCATTCAACTCATCACCCCCAATCACCCTCATATCACACACACTACCGTTACTCTGCTAAAATTTCCTCTGACCCAAATTGATTACATACTTTGATATCCTGACGTTCGTTGGTGAATATACAGGTAAAATGCGGTGTGACCATGCCAAAACTCCGTCGATTAGACTCCAAAATCAAGAAATTGGCCCTAACTAGAACCGAACCTGTAAATGGACTAATAACCTAACTATATCGAGTAAAATGTTGAAATAACAGTCAGTAGGTTATTAGTAAAGTCATTGCGAGTCTATTGATCCATAACAAGACGTCTAATTCCTAGTTTTGGATCAAATTCGAATTTCAGTCGACCGAACAGTGGGACATGCGACTGGACACCAAGATGAAATCCAATCGCACGATTTAGCTGGTCGAATGGCTCAATCAGCTGAATGGTTAATGCGAATGAGCTCAGTCGGCCGACTAAACCAATCGCCGGCGCAGTTAACCGACTGAACTCAGTTGCCTCTCAGTCACCCGACAGAATCCAGTCGTATGCCAGATCAACCGACTGAACACAATCGCATGGTTCAATCGCATGATTGAACCAGACTGAATTCAACCAAGTCAATTAGAACTGATCTGTGTTGTGTGGTTATCTAATTTCTACATGTCTTGTGTTATAGATTGATGGCTGACAGGTGGTCCATCAACCCCAAGCACAACATATGTGCTCATTTACATGTCAAGACTTGGAACGGTGCCGAGTTTGCGGGGATCATTGCCTTCCTCAAGCGGTCTAGGATCTACAAGGCTATATCTACACCATGCACTCCCTCTAGGTCTATTCAGCAGGCCTTCTGGGAGGGGGCTTCGGTTGACCACTCTCATAAGCCATACAGCATCAGGAGTTCTATTTTTGGGATGCACATAGAGATTACAGCTGAGGATATCCGACGGGTACTTGGTTTAGGTGACGATGCAGACCACCCTACCAGACTTCACCCACTGACTGTGAGAGGGTGCTTCTTAAGGATGAAGTACGCTAGGGATATCAATGCAGGGGTGCTCAACAAGAGCAATATGTGTCCCCAGTACAAGTACTTAGAACATTTCATCCTGAAGTGCTTGGCTTCGCGAAGGGGTGGGTTTGATGATCTTTCAGACCAGATTCAAAATGCCTACGTGGCACTGGTTCTGAACCACCCTTTCAGCTTCTCGAGCATGATCTTCTCTTACTTGATGGAGAATCTGGAGGCTAGGGGCACAGAGGGTTTATGCATGTACCCTAGGTTCCTTTAGATGATTTTTGATGAGAAGCTGTCCACACTGCCCAAGGAGAGCCATGACGTTGTGTCGTTGGAGATCATGGATGATACAACACTGGGTCGTATGAGGGTCTACGGGGAAAGCAGGTCAAACCCCTGGTGAAGAGACTCTTCGGCCACCTGGCCAAGGTTGATTACGTGGCGCCAGGGAGGCGTAAATAGCGCCACACAGACAGTGATTCAGATGTTGAGCAACTTGTGCTCCTGGACGATGATTTCGATGACGATGATAGCGGTGATGGTGGAGATGCAGGGCCTACTCAATTGAAGGCCCCCACTGCTGATATAGCATCTCCAGCATCCACCCAAGGTGGGACAAAGGCAGCAAGTTTCCATCAGGACTTCCAACCTGATGAGGAGGAGGAGGAGGATGAAGAACCGTTGACTCGAACGGTGGGCAGCGAGGTGGTTGCCACCGAGCGAGGGATTAGGGTGGCTGGTGAACGCCTGGGAGGGTCTGGGGAGATTATGACTGATCCAACCTACACCCGATCAGCCCAGCATCCCAGGGGGAGCATCCACCTCGAAGGGTTTGAGGAAGAAATGGATGGCTCAGCCCCACGGGATGAAGAAGAAGAGGAGGAGGATGACATTTATCACCACCACCACTACTACCTCCACTTCCACCACTCCACCTACTACCACCACTCCACCTACCACCACTACCATATCTACCACCTCACACACCACTACTACACCCACTCCACCATCTACCCACATACAATCCACCTCCACTACAGCTCATCCACCACCACCTTCATCTATACCACCCCCAATCCTCACCACAACCACCACCACTAGCCACCAAGAAGGACCGTCATCTTACCCCTCCTTTCCATCTGGATCCTCTCTACCTCCCAGTGGGGTAGAGGAACAACTCTCAGCATTGAACTGTATGGTGCTGAAGCTATTGGCAGCCGATGACGAGAAGACTGCCCAGATTCGTCAGCTAGTAGAGCTTACTGCTGCATAATCTCAGCAGATATCTCAGCAGGCTCAGCTGATTGAGTAGCGGGCATAGCAGATGGCGGCGCAGAGCTTAGAGATGTCCCAACTCCAGGAGCAACATGTCCATTGAGCAAAACGGGTAGAGGAGTTGGAGGCGACCAACAAGACCATCATGTTGAGGCTCAAAGGATCAAAGGATGAGCCACTAAAGATCAAAGAAGGAGATGGAGATGATGGTGATGATGATGATAGTGATGATGATGATGATAGTGATGATGATGATGATAATGATGATGATGATGATGATGATGGTGATGATCAAGGGGATGATACTGATGCAGGTGATGATGTTGATGATGATGATGATGATACATCTGTTGCGGGTGCCACATCAGCTCAAGGTCAAGAGAGGCGCACAAAGAAAAATCAAGACAAGGAGCCCCATCATCTTCTGCTGATCCTACTAACATACCAGCTATTCAAGACAAGAGTAATACATAGTTGTTTATGTTGTTTAAATCATGTGTATTTGAATCTTGTATTAAATTAATGTAATTATGTTTATGATTATTATAAATGTTTACTGCTTTGATTGTTAACTAATGGTTGATGTGTTACATCTTTTAAATCAAGCAGATCCATATTATCAACGAGATGAATATGATGTTGCTCCCCTCCAACAGATCAAGACTCAACTTATGATGATTCTTGATCTGTAGGGGATTGTTAGGAGATCGGTGAATTACACTCCTGAAGAAGGAGAGATAATTCATGATCTCACCGACGAGTAACTTGCTGAAATGTTCCGACTCAATCCTGATGAGATCGTGAAAGATGCTCCTACAGTCCATGTTGAAAGTGAAGACGAGCTCAACGACGTTGATGAGATCGAGATTGAAGATGTCACGGATCAACATTATCTAGAGTACTCTGACAATGAAGGTAATGTTGTTCCCAATCTGGGGGACAATCTTGTCAGTGAAACTTTTGAGACTCTGGATAAAATGGAACAAGAGTCTGAAAAGAAAGAAGATAAGGCCTAAGCCTTAGAAGATGAAGTCAACATCAGAAAGGCTGAGTGGGCTGCATGCTTTGAAGAAATAAGAGCTCAACAAAGTGCTTCAACGTCAACTGTCTACACCAAGCTGTACAAACTGAAGAAACGTCATAAGGTGTCGGGAAAAATCATAGCATGGGCACATTTTGAAGATCTTAAAGTTTATGCAGTTAAACGTGAGAAGGGGATTGAGTACTTCAGATTCCCACACGATCTGAAGACTCTTCCTGGATTTGAGCTTAACCAGTTAGCAAAGTTGAAATTGCTATACGCTGACCCACGTAAAATGTCAGGCTGGTTTGAAGCAGCTCTAAAAAGAGAGTACCACACTAGATGAGTCAACTTCAAACCTCAACAACCAATGAGGTATATCATACGGTCTAAGGTTGATGCCATAACTGGAAAAGCGAAAATAATGATAAAGTGGAGTCCTCCGCGCACCATGTCTAAGATCCCTCTACGGGAAATGCCACAGGACTTCACTCCACACTTCAAATGGTGGTACTATGATTGGAGAACATGAGAGGCAGTCATACTATTAAAGAAGAATGGTGTTATGGAAACCATCAGGGTGTTTGATCCGATGTGGCTTACTAACTTGTCTGTTGATGATGTCTATACATTATACAAGTGGCCACTATTCTATGACTTACAAGATATTATACAAGCTCTACAATTTTAGAACGTGATACGACTCTGTTTTGCTTTTGAGATACACGCAGGAGTCACAAGAGAAGAGATTTACAAGAAGTTTGAAGAGCTTATGAAGGATGTAAGACAATAGATGAAACTAGGTCCAAGGGGGAGTTTGTAGATACATGTGTCCCTAGTTTCTGAACTTAATGTAATATGTCTTTATTGTCTTACTCATATGTAATTGAATGGGTACTTAATGAAATACAATGTGTGGTTGTGCTTATAATGTTTATTATTTCATTGATTGGTAGGTTAACGCTTATTGAATTAATTATATAGGTTTATGGTTGTTTGAATAGATGTAAGTCAAATAATGATTATGAAACATAGTCAAACTTAATCATATGAAGTTCTCATGCGCTTGGCCTATGCTAATGAACCATACACATGAACAGCTTCATTCTAATGAACCAGTCGTACGAATGAACCAGGAGACTGGATCAGTCGCATGATTGTGACATGAGATTGGCTCAATCGCATGACTGAACACTCAGTCATACGAATGGATCAACCGCATGACTCAATCGCATGACTGAACCATGCAAATGGTCCAGTCACACGATTGAGAAACCCTAACCTATAATAGTACTTAAATCGTGGAAAAACGAGACACTTTGAATAATTTGATACCTACACGCACCCTAGCCGTCCAGAGACCTCTAGCAACCTGTTCCAACTTCATAAATCGCAGTAGATCGATTGCTAATCTTCATAACGTTTAGATTCAATCTTTAATTGATTCTACGTGCGTTCTCACTGATTGGATCGCCGATCAAATAAGATTCCGCACTATTTGATTCGGTACACGGGTAAATCTGTTAGTATTCGTCCATACAAGATCCTAACAAATAATGCTTTATAGTCTAATAGACTTTTAGGAAACTTACTAAGTTTAAATATATTCATCTAAATGTTTAATTATAACGTTGACAGACTAAAATGATACAAAGTTATCTTTAAATTGTATATAACTAATATGAAGAAAAGACCATTGATATGCTAAGCATTATATATATAAGAAACACAAACTCGTTGCATTTTAAGTAATTTTTGTTATAGAATTCATTTATTTTACATTTATTTGTGTTTAATTCAAATTTGTAGTTTTCAAAGGAGATTTGTGCGTGTGATGAAAACTCAAGATTTGAAGAAGTTCAAGAGTAAAAATGTTTATGATAGTACCATATCAAAGCTGATATGCCCATATCAAAGCTGATATGCCCATATCAAAGCTGATATGCCCATATCAAAGCTGATATGCCCATATCAGCTGCCAAAATGTCAAGCCACTTATTTCTAAAGCCAAATATGGTCATATCATTTTTTATATGGCCATATTCATACCAAAAATAGGTTTATAACTTCAAGACACCTCATTTTTAACAGAACTTTCATTTGGAAAAACCCCAGCCTCCCTGAAATCCTTAGGTGATTTTGGGTCTTTTTTTAAAAGTTTTGGTGGGATTTGAAGGCAAAGATTAAAGATATCACACTTTCAAAAAGATCTAACATCACCCTACTCATATTATGATTATGTGTAGTTATTCTAGTTTGATGAAATGTTTTACTTTGTGAGTGTTGTGAGCATATTATGTTGGAAAACCTCATGTTCTTACAAGACTTATATATGATTGCATCTTTTGTCTGTAATTTGTGACACTTGACTTAGAATTGTTAATGAAGGTTGAAGGTTTAGTAAATTTGGGTAAATGTACATCATTATGCTTATGTTTGAAAAATCATTAGTATATATCACAATCTATCTTATTATTAGTTATGAATTGATTTTATAATCATGGTTTAATATTCATGAATTGAGGGAATTATTGTTGTGTTTATTTAACGCAAGTTGAAGTGGTTATCATTTTGTTTATCGTGTTAACTGTCCAAAATTTTATGGAATCAGATAACGGAGTTTAGCTCGTCTTTAACATTGACATAATTGTATCAATAGTTCCTCATGACATAACTTTAGGATGTTATGGTGTGCTTATCTTTCAAGCTTTCTCAATATATATATTTATATGACTAGATATCCTTGATAAGAGGTTAGAATACTTTCATGTATCATATGTTACAATGATCTCACTTTGATTTTGTGCTATTTGTTATGTATATGCTAAGTGGAGTTTTTAATTGATTATGATTCTCCGTCTTTATTTTCTTGCTTTGTTACTTTAACTTGCTATTATTTTACATAATTTCAATATTCACATATTCAAACTCAATTAATCGGTTAAATAGTAATAAAGTTTAGTATTAAGAGTCATTTTGTCCACAAATCGATATTCAATTCTTACCTCAAGCTATATTATTATGCGATAAATACACTTATCTATTGTTTGTAGGTAGTCTAAAAATGATAATCATTTTTTAAATTAAAAACAAATTATGTGAAAAACTTTACTAAGAATGTATATACATTTACACACATCAACCGTACTAGAAACTTTAGGGTTTACATTTATATTATATTGCAAATACAAAATGCCATACAAACATATATGGTGGGAAACATAGTGGTGGAAAAATCGGAAGTGTTAATGAGCACCCCCTTTTATAATCTACAAGATTTATTACCAAAAGACTTATCATGTGCAGTATGATCTTGGCAAATCAGCTTTTAGTTCATTTGAAAAACAAAAGGCATATAAATAATTTCTATTATTTTTTTTTAAATCAAAGGAATGTATAAGGGGATATTAGTCTCCATTGAGATCATTTGAATAATTATGGTCTTAAGATATGCATCTCAATATGATTATATGTGAGTCTTTTGGCTATCTAAAATGAAATATTTATGCAATTATTAGCCCAAGTCATACAAGTAAGAGCTATTTTTCCAAGAAAATCAAATTAAGAATTTTTGGATGGATGATACGGTAGAATTCAAATCCTAGTCTTTTAGTACTATTGTTTTTCTATTGGAATAAAAGTTCAACATCCACTGGTTCATGTTAGGGCATAACCCGTTTTCAATTAAATCATTACTAATCAATTACATCAAGTTGCAAAAATGGTCGTGATGTGATGTGAATTGTCATTTTCTAGTTGGAGAATGTTAGTTTGTGTATAATTGCTCTTGTCAGAAGAAGAGCAACTACAACATGGAATACTCCCACTATAATTGACCACTAGAAGAAAACCAAGTCAGTTCAATATATAAATATTTTATTTTGTGATCTATATACAATTACCACCGCCATAATATAGATCAAACAAGACATGTTTATAGCGTAATACACTTACTATCAATTTAATGAGACTGCATGACTTGCTAGAATTGGGTTAATGCAAGAAAACTTACCATACAAAGCAAACATGGGAGATAGATAATTTCATAGACAAAAATATACAACAGCAAAAATGAGAAAAATAATGAAAGTGGTGAAATCTAAGGATAAGGTAACAAAAAAACCTTCAAAGAGGTGTAGGCAGTGAATTCTCATAGAAATAGAAGGATATGTTGCCTCATTATGATCATATCTACTTTTTTTTCTATTTTGTTGTCTTGTTGAGTGAGAGAACACTCCCGTTTATCTTGTTTTAGATTCAATTTGAAAGTCATTTATAATTAACGATGATCAAGTAAGACTTCTTTTCAAGCCAACAAAATGAGACAATTTGTAATAAACGATGATCAAGTAAGACCTCACTTATAATAAAAGGATAATAATCCTAAAAGGAGACAATTGTTTGACAATTTTATTTAATGTGTAGTAAATAGTGAGATCATTTTAAATTTTTTTCTTAGTTTATGCATGTTTTTATTGTATTTTTGATGTTTTATATAAGGTGATTGTTTTAGTTTTCATTTAATATGTTACTTGTAAAGTGTACTTTTAATATATTGTTTGGAAAAAATAAAACAACTAAAAGAAGACGAAGAATTGATTCACTTGAAACATATAAAAATTAAAAAATATATATATAATTAGTTGAAAATTTTAAAACAATATGTATGATAAGTTATTAATCTCTATACTAATAAATAAAGATAATTCTGGACACTTGTGATCATTCTAGACCATCTAGTAATTGGTTTTCTCACTTCTTTCTCATCTTAATTATAAAAGCTATAATAGTTATTTATTAATTAATAACTATCCATAATTAAATTTTCAAATGTGTAATATATGTGTGTATTCAATCCGTATAATACATAATATTTAACAAATAACTTTATATATTATAAACAATGTAATAATAAATTTATTCAGCCCGTGTATTATACGGGATTGTAAGCTAATTAATAATAGAGTAAAATATAATTTTCATCCCTTTGTTTGATAGAAATTATCATTTCTATTCAAAAAGTAACTCCATATGATATTCAATACAAATTTATATAATTTGACAAAGATACCCTTGTCAAATATAAAAATAACTACATGAATATATATATATATATATATATATATATATATATATATATATATAATATATATATATATATATATATATTCCCTTATCTATCTATCATCTATTTCAAACTAGGCCCATCGATTTTATCCGTACCCGATTAACCCGCCCAACCCGATCCCACCCATACCCGAAGAAACCCGACCCAAACAACCCCTTACCCTAACAACCCAAAAAATCGATTGAATCAATTCTTATTCGGGTCGGATTTCAGATAAACTTTCAAACCTCAAATACCCTAATAACCCGAACCGAATAACTCGAAATCCAAATAACTCGATCAACCCATATTATAATTAAGTAAATTATATGTAAACACTTGTTTAAATTATCCAAATTGGTCAAGTTGTTTGTAAATATATATTTAAGCACATTTTATAAACTGTAGAAGTAAACTAATTTATGTCCACTAATAGTATAAGATTTAAAATGAAACTCACTAAAATCAACTAAATTGAGTCTATTGTTTAATACCCGAACCGAAAAACCCGTTACCCGAACAACCCGAAACCGATTAAACTGATTGTTATTCGGGTCGGTTTTCGGGTAGACTTTCAACGTTCAAAAACCCGATTAACCCGAACCGATTAACCCGAAATTCAATTAACTTACCCGATCAACACCCCTATTTCAAACGCCAAAAACTCTTCCCCACCTCTGCCCCTTACTCACCAGCGACCACACCCTTCACAAGTCACAACCCTTTCAAAATGAAATCGATAGCAAGTCGCACCACTTGCATCGCACCTGAAAGCCGCTGGCCACAAAAGCACCTCTTGAAAACCGTACTCACTATCTTGCTCACTCGATTTGGGTAATCTTTGATGTTGTATTGTTGGAGTTGGGTTAGGCTATAAGGCGTGTGGTGATGGTGCAATATGTTGTGGTGACTTTTGAACTACTTTAGAGCTTGGGATCTGCATAAAAGAAGCCTAAATCAATCCTTTACACCATGAATATCGAAACCCATTGCCACTCACCTTGTGCGACTTTTACCGGAAAATGCTTGATTTTGTTCTTCTACCGTTTAAGATTCAAAGTTGCTTGATTATTTACTTGAATACATGTATTTTGGTAAACAAATCTAGGTGTTTTTTTTCTTTTTGTCAAAAAGAGTTTTGTTTATGCAGGTTACAAGATGTGGGTTCAATGTAGGGTCTTGATTTTGGAGTTTGAATAAAGATGACGATAAAAGATTGGTTTATGATTTGAATTTCTTGTTTTTTTGTTGGTTAAGATCACTAATGATGAACTGTGATTTAGTTTCGGCAAAGAGGAATAGAAAGATAGTGCAGGAAGAACTAATATCTTTTTTTCTTATGTTTTTTATTTAGCATAAGGGTTATTTTAGTCAAGTTACAGAAATTTTAACTAAAGAATTGACAAAGTTAGCCATTTGGACATGGCAAAAAATTACAAAGCACAAGGTCCGAATAGTGAAAAAAAATGACTTTGAAATACGAAAATTACATTTCTCTTAATAATAATAAAAAGTTATAATAGTTTGTCAAAAACTAGTTTGGAATTATATATATTAAAAACTATGTTTGACTCTAAGGTGTCAATCATACCGTTGCCACCTCCGCCGGTATGCAAGTTAAAAAGAGTGGTTTTGGCTAGTCAGCTTCACCTGTAATAGTCTTCTGCTAGAAGTCTTGTGATTGTATTAATAAAATCTTTGTTGTTTAAAAAGGAAAGGAAAAAAACTTCACCTGTACAAAAATACCAGTACAATTTCAACCGAGTCGATCCAACAGTTATTCTGTTTATAATTTAGAGTTAAAATTAAAAGTAAATTACTTGTCCATGTTGTTTGGATAAAATAGTAAATTTGATATTAAGCAAAAGATATAAGTATATAACAGGATTTAAGAATTAACTTTAAATTTTATAATGGGTTTTAATTATTAGATAAAAGTTCAAATAAAAGAAGTTTTAAATCTAAAAAACGTAAGAAGAATTGTTAATCATCAATCTTAATTGTATGGAAAAAGCTTGTTAAATGAGAATTTAAGGCATATCCATTTTTTTTTCAAATTACCTTATTTTTTTAATATTCATAAGTTTTATACATCATATTATTTTTTATAAATTTTAAAAACAAGTTATTTAATCAGAATAAGTACAGAAAATTTAACTTTTTTTAGCTCGAATGTTTTATGTTCATAATTATGTCTTTAGTACAACTTATTATGTGTTTTTGTTTGTTATTATCTATTTTCAACGTAATAAATTTTATATAATATAATGTTAAAATAATATTGTTATGTATATCTAATATGTAAAACAATGATAACAACTAATACTAATACAATGAAAACAATAATTCAATAACAAAACTAAAATAAACTGTAAAACACTCTATGTAGGACCAGTGAAGGGGGTCACTTACAACACAACAACACAAAGAGGAGAGTAGCTAAACTTAATCAAACAGTGAACTGGATTAACCACAAGAGAAGACACTAAGAACAGAAGTAAGTTAGTAAGAGACAAAACAAGAGAACAAGATACAAAAATATATGGTTTTCAAGAATGCAGTATATTGCTTTCTCAAGCTCTATTACAAGTGTTACAAAGCATGAAAGAAAGTTACTAGAACATGAGATATTTATAATACATCCTACAGCCGGCCATACTATGAAAGCCAGCTGGATACAATTGACTAGACACAAAATAAAATCAATTGTAGAGTCAAAAGGCAAATTATCTTTTGACTAGTGACTATGCCATGTCATAGCTCACATCATTATCCATTACAAAAAGGATAAAGTACATGAAGTAGAAAGTTACAGACTCAAGACCTCAATGTAGAATTACCAAAAGCATGGACCTTTTCACCAACTCATGTAAGTTGGTGACTTTACAGAGTTGCAGCGGAAAGGGGTCCAGCTTTATGGAAAAGTACATCAGATAAAGCATGTAGTTAAAAGTCTTGAGAAGAAATCTGTATTCAAGAGTTGAGCTTCGGAAGACATTGTCTCTGAAGCTTTGGAAGACTTCATCTTTGGCTTCGGAAGATATTGGTCTTGGCTTCGGAAGACTTCACACTTAGAATATTTCTATTGCATGTGTGAAACTTCTGAAGCATTCTTCTTCAGTACTTATGCATCATACAGGCAGAAAGACTTTGGTTGCTTCAGCCTCTATACATATTCTTTACAAACTCCCCCTAGGCTGATGCTACCAAAACATTTGAAGACTTCAGATATCAACAGTCCTCATCATGATAATAACTAGTCCTTTCTTCATGAGATGATCAGGATCCTTCAGACTGTCAAAGTATCTTCTCATGTCAAAGAGATCATGCAGAGGCAATTGAAACATGTCTTTCCAAGTGTAGACATTCACAATGCAATGATCTCTGATGACATGCCTGGCTGCACATCCTCAGGATGTTGAAATGGGAGATGATGGAGCATCCTCTAGCTGCACATCCTCAGGATGTTCTGACTCATCCTGAGGTTCAGAAAAGGATGCAGTCTTCTTTTGCTTTGGCTTTGGTTTAGAACCCATCCTTTTCTTTCTCTTTACAACATTTAACTGAGAAGACTGGCCTATAGTACCAGCTTGATCTTCATTGTCTTTCTTAGTTAGGTCTTCTACTCTCACAGGTTCAGATTGAGAGTGAGATTGACCCTGCTGTGGATCAGAAGATGAAGCTTGCTGAGATTTAGTAGGTGGTCCAGGTTGTGTTGTCTCTGGTTGTTCAACCTTAACCTCCACTTCAGGTGGGGATTGACTTGGAGGGGAATGTAAGTCAACTAGCTCTCCACTCTTGATCTTCTGCTTGATCACCCTGATATGCTCATCCATAATGGATAGAGACATGGGGCAAAGTCTCCTTCCGGAAAATCCATACAGCTTCAAGAAGCTCATCATCCTCTGCCTGTTAGCAGACTTCTTCATATTCTTTTGGATGATGGCGCTTGTCTTAGCAGCTTCTTCCACTAGCTTTCTTTTGGTTGTCTTTCTTTCCTTGACTATCTCAAGTTTAAGCTGTTTGAGATACTCAAACTCAACATAGTCATAATGTCACATCCCGACCGACGGCGGAATCATCGGGGCGAACGAATGGGAGACGATTGCTCATAGCACATGGAACTAATTAAGTTGAAATAATATTAAATGTCATTATTCAATAAAAATTACAAGACAATTAATTATTTGCAAAACAATCAAGATACAAACAGAAACATAAGACTTTCAATAAATTTAGTTCCAAGTCCTACATGAGCACGAAGAGAAAATCCACAAGAAGTAAACCTCAAAACATGATAAAAATAAAAGGTCAACTAAAAAGTTGGTGAGTTTTCAAGGTTTTCATACATAATATATCAAGGTTACAAGTAGCAATTCATGTCATAGGTCATAAGTTAGTAATGTTATAGAACACATATCGTTACAACCAAACCTCGACTTGATTAGAAGTATATAAGATTGGCTAAGTGTATTTGGTTCCCATGATGAACAAGCATACGTCATCAGGAGACGGCAATACATCGACTTTAGCACCAAATTGGCTTGTCAGGCCCAAAGATCTAAGACGTCGCCAGGCTAGCAATAGTTAATGATTGTAAACAAACTATGTATCTCATATAAACACTTACAACACACAAATAACCATGACAAAATCATAAGATGAAGTGCAAGTGCTTTACAAGTCTCAAATGTTAATAAGTGTACGATGTATAAGTATTATGTTTCACCCCAAAATAGTGTGAAATAAAGTAAAAAAGCGGCAAGGAAAACTCACATGCTATAAATTGCACTTAAGATAACGTTAAGAAGATAAGATGGTTCTAACAATTTTTCACGAATCAACCTAACGGTTAATGCCTTAGAATTAGAATTAAGATAAGATTTAAGAGTAAACATAAATTAGGGTTTCATTTGGAAATTTGAGGGTTTTAATATTTAAGTCAAATAAGTTTTAATAATGCAATTGGTTGTGTTTTGGTTCAATAAGGTTGGTATACAAATCAATCAAGAATAAAAATGATAGTGAATGATTTACTAATTTAGTTAATTTAAATAAATGAGGATTAAATATGATGTGTGAAAAGAAATAATTAATTTATAATTAATTATTTAAAATTGAAAAAGATGATTTATTAAATACTTAATTATATGCCTTGCAAAATAATATAACATTATTTAAAGTCATTTTATAAAGTTTTTATAATCTTTATAACAATTTTATAATATCAAACCCCAAATAAAGAATAATAGAAATTTGTATTGTTCTATTAGTTTAAATAGTTTATATAAAAGTTAAGGAATAAATTATTACTAATTATGAATGATTAGATGAATATTTAGTTTTTTAAAATATAAATTTATAATATTTAGTTTTTTAAAATATTATGATTAGATGAATATTTACATAAAAGAATTTATAATGTTTTATAATCTTTGTTATTCTAAAGAAAATAATTAAATTTAGAATCATAAGTTTTTTAATACATTTAAAATTAATTTAATAATTTCTGAAATATTTTAGTTATTAAAATAATTTTTACTTTTATTTAATAACATATTAGTGAAGTTTAAAATATACAAAATTAGCTTTTTAAAAAAATAAATGCAGGAGGCTGGGTTCAAACCCGTGACCTCTTGCATACAAATGTGATATGGTAACCGGTTGGGCTAAAGCCCAGAATTTATTTTAGAGTACAAATCATTTAATAAAAATCAACTTTCAAATAACCCCCAATCATCAAGAACCCTAGTTTGATTTAGATCCAAATTGAACACCAAATCGAATACATTTACAGAAATAGACATGGGGCTTTGATTCCCCATGTAATTTCGAGTATATGTATGTGTTTAGTTTACCGAAAGCTAGTTGAATTCGATTAGCACCGATTGAAGAATAGTCACGAATATCTTGTGTCCCGTCGATGGTCAAACGTTGATGATAATATAATTAAACTTGCGGATAGCTTCAGATATGATTCTTGATTGAAATCCCTTTACTAATTTCAGTTGAGATAGGTCGGAGTATGGATTTCGCTTAGAATGCAGGTTTGCGATGATAAGAGAATCGAATGAGATGATTGTGTTCGTTTTCAGGTGGAATTGCAACTGGTAATGATTTAGGGATAGTTAATCTATTGTTTAAGCACGATTAATTGAATTATTATTGTAGTTAAATGCTCAAACGACTATGAACTTCAAGAGGTTCGGTTATTTGATTGATCGAGTTTATAACTGGCGTTTAAACGCATTTAAAGTTCATAATGATGTTCGAATCGTGTTCGTGAAGCATTTCGTAGGATTTGGCATAACAACCGGTAGTGATTTGGTGGGTCTCGGGTCTCGCTGGCGCCGTGCCGGACTTGGCCGGCCGGCGGCCGGAAAAACGGGGAGAGAGAAAGGAGGTTTTGGGTTTTTAGCCATAATTACACATATGGTCTCTAGAGTTTTGATAATTTATTATTTTATGCTAGAACTTTTATTTTAAGTTTCATAAATTACAATTTAAACCATTTACTTATAAAAACAACTTAAATAACAAATCAACTTAATTATTCATTAAACTTTACAACTTTTATAATGTTTATAAATTTTAAGTTAATTATTTATTACAATTCATGATTACCAATAGAGTTTTATAAGTTTGTTTAACATTGAAATTTAATTCTTTATTTTTAATTTAGTAGTTGAAACACATAATAACATTCAATTTTCATACATTTATAAAACTCTATTTTATAACTTATAAAATTAATATAAATTATTTAAATGATTTTGATAAATGGAAATTAAATAAAACTATTATCAACATTGGTTAATTTGTAGATTTGATGCATTAAAATTATTTTAATAACGGAAGTTAAAAATGGATTCGGGTTTAGGTTTAAGTTTTGAAAATGATGGATGTTACAGTCTCCCCTACTATAAGAAATTTCGTCCCGAAATTTAATCACGGGAGGACTAATTTCAAGGGCATGAGGAGACTTGGATTCGATTTCATGTTTTCACGGGAACACTTGAAAGCGTTTAAATTCAACAAGTTAAATTATGACATTTTGATATGCTTAAGTTTTTTTTAGGTTTCGTAATTCATGATTTCATGTATTCCTTGACAAAGTAAGAGAGGATTAACTTGGAATTTTTAATTGATAAGCGTTTGTATTTTAAATGGTTCAAGACAATTGGGAAGGTTTTATCACGAGGGAAGCACTAAGTATTAGTGTGACACACGATTCGGAGATAAATTCAGGATGCTTTTGGGTGGGATATGAAATTTATAAGAGCTTCTCAAGAGGTTAGGGTCGTTACGAGAATCGTGTTTGTTAAGATTGATGATTCAATTTAGAAAGGGAGCATCATTGTTATATGTTTCAGGATAAGTGCGGTTTTGAGGGAAGACATTCAGAAAGATTATTAAGGGTCTTTACGAGAATTGGGTAATGATTTTTAAGATTCAAAAAGACAAGATCAAAGATAAGGCGATTTAAAATAACAAGGTGTTTCGAGTGTAACATTCGGTTACAAACCAAAACAGTACGTTGACTTATCAAAGTATTAGGTTAACTACAACCTTAATGAAGACATGCGTACCTATAAGCGGACACTCACCCCAAGGGTTCCCAGGTAAGGTAAACGGATCCATCGGTTGATTTGGATTTATATGAATACATTGCCTAGACAGAACACCTTGAGATACAGGCATCACGCTCTTCCAGCATTACATGTTTCGAGTTGTATATCACAAACTTTGACGAGACTTGAAAATCACGAATAATTATTCAAAGCTCATTTTGAAAGCCATTTGATTTAGGCACATAAGGCCTTAGAATATGATTAAAAATTAATATGAGCAATGATAAGATTCTAAGTATAAGAATAAGCACATAAGCCATGTAATCACATAATCAAATATAAACATATAAGGCATATAAAATCCTATCTAAGCATATAAAATACATGAGAGGACTCATGTGTAAGAGTACTTAGTTATAATCTAGGTCATTCCATTTCTAATAACCTAAATCCCTATAACAATGGCTCTTATACCAATCTGTCACACCCCGACCGACGGCGGAATCATCGGGGCGGACGAATGGGAGACGATTGCTCATGGCACATGGAACTAATTAAGTTGAAATAATATTAAATGTCATTATTCAATAAACATTACAAGAAAAATAATAATTTGCAAAACAATCAAGATACAAACAGAAACATAAGACTTTCAATTAATCTAGGTCCAAGTCCTATATG
Source organism: Flaveria trinervia (assembly GCA_025506515.1). Lineage (NCBI taxonomy): Eukaryota > Viridiplantae > Streptophyta > Magnoliopsida > Asterales > Asteraceae > Flaveria > Flaveria trinervia. The sequence continues at coordinate 66,269,085 of CM046455.1, forward strand.
AGCACGAAAAGAAAATCCACAAGAAGTAAACCTAAAACATGATAAAAATAAAAGGTCAACTAAAAAGTTGGTGAGTTTTCAAAGTTTTCACACATAATATAACAAGGTTACAAGTAGCAATTCATGTCATAGGTCATAAGTTAGTAATGTTATAGAACACATATCGTTACACCAAACCTCGACTTGATTACAAGTATATAAGATTGGCTAAGTGTATTTGATTCCCATGATGAACAAGCATACATCATGAGGAGTCGGCAATACATCGACTTTAGCACCAAATATGCTTGTCAGGCCCAAAGATCTAAGACGTCGCCAGGCTAGCAATAGTTAATGATTGTAAACAAACTATGTATCTCATATAAACACTTACAACACACAATAACCATGACAAAATCATAAGATGAATTGCAAGTGCTTTACAAGTCTCAAACGTATATAAGTGTATGATGTATAAGTATCATGTTTCACCCCAAAATAATGTGAAATAAAGTAAAAAGGGGCAAGGAAAACTCACATGCTATAAATTTCACTTAAGATAACATTAAGAAGATAAGATGGTTCCAACGATTTCTTCACGAATCAACCTAACGGTTAATGCCTTAGAATTAGAATTAAGATAAGATTTAAGAGTAAACATAAATTAGGGTTTCATTAGGCAATTTGAGGGTTTTAATATTTAAGTCAAATAGGTTTTAATAATGCAATTGGTTATGTTTTGGTTCAATACGGTTGGTATAGAAATCAATCAAGAATAAAAATGATAGTGAATGATTTATTAATTTAGTTAATTTAAATAAATGAGGATTAAATATGATGTGTGAGAAGAAATAATTAATTTAGAAATTAATTATTTAAAATTGAAAAAGATGATTTATTAAATACCTAATTATATGACTTGCAAAATAATATAAAATTATTTAAAGTCATTTTATAAAGTTTTTATAATCTTTATAACGATTTTATAATATCAAACCCCAAATAAAGAATAATAAAAATTATATTGTTCTATTAGTTTAAATAGTTTAAATAGAATTTAAGGAATAAATTATTACTAATTATGAAATAACATGGTTAAATGATTAGATGAATATTTAGTTATTTAACATATAAATTTATAACATTTTGAAATAATCAAAATTTTAACCATAATATATTTTTAGCATTTAAATTACATAAAAGAATGTTGATATGTATATGTACCTAGATCCTGATCTGAATGTAATATGTCTTACACTTATGTAACTATTGGTACTTAATGAAATACAGAATGTTTGGTTGTGTTTATAATGTTTAATATTTCATTAACGAGTTTATTAACGCATATTAACGTAATTATATAGGTTTGTGATTTTTTGAAGTGCTATGCATAATGTTATAATATTGAATACAATCAAACTTGGTGAAGTGAAGTTCTCATGTGTCCGACTGGACCATGTGCCCTAACAGTGGTCATGCGTCCGAATGGCCATGAGACTAAGTGTCCATGCGCCTAAATAGTCCATACGCCTAAACAACTTCATGCGACTGACTCAGGCGCACGACTGAACACTCAGTCGTGCGAATGGATCAAACGCATGGCTCAATCGCACGAATGAACCATGCCAATGGTTCAGTCGCCTGATTGAGCAATACTAACCTATAAATACCACCTAATTCGTGGAAAAACAGAAGCATTGATTCCTATTTGACTCCAGACGTACCCTAGTCGTTCAGAAGCCTCGAAGTCCGTACTCCAAGTTCATAGAATGCTGCAGATCAATTCGTAATCGATTCTTAACGTTAGATTCAATTCCTTATTGTTTCTACGTGCGTTCTCACTGATTGGATCTCCAATCAAATAGGATTCCGCACTATTTGGTTTGGTTTACACGTTAATCAGTTTGTATTCCGTTTAAATACAAGATCCTAACAAGTGGTATCAGAGCTTTGGCTCTTGATTACGTGTGATTTAATCAATTTTGATACAAAGGGTGTGTTTTTCATTAAAAGCGCAATCTTTTTGTGTCAAAAGTTGTCTTGGATGTCCCCTGCTCATCAAGTTTTGGTTTCTACGGCATAAGGCGATTAGGATTGGTGGAAATTCGGGTTTTTACGGCCAAAACACGTTAAACCTAGAAATTTTCGAAAAACAGCAGCTTCAGTCGCACGATTGACCCAATCGCACGAATGGACTTTATTTGCATCCCCAGACGTACGATTGGACTCAGTCGCATCTTTATTCGTACGACTAAGTCTACCGGTCGCATTGTTCATACGCATCAGTTTCACTCGCACGATTGAACCAGTCGCATAGTTTCATTCGCACGGCTAGCCCATTCGCATCGCTCCATTCGCACCAGTTAACAGATTGTTTAAGAGACTTAAAGTTAATCGAGATGGAGGATCAGTTGTCAGTGTTTACAGCCGGGAAGGACTCACGGATTCAGAACTTACTGCTACTCGAGAGTGAGGTGGGGAATCATAATAAACCCCCAAAGCTTTTAACATTAGATGAGTTTCCCCACTAGAAACAACGTTTTGAGATCTACCTCAATAGAGTGGATCCAAATATGTGGGAAGCTATTGAGACGGGATACAGTATGCCGGTGGGAGCCGATGGGGTGAAACTTACTCTAGGAGTAATGATTGATGCACAGAAAGTTAAATATAATGCTGAAAAGAGAGTATATGCATTGCTAACACGGTCTATCCCTAAGGATATTTTTCACCAATTCTCAGAGAATAAGCAAGCCAAGAAGTTATGGGATGAGCTGGAGAAAAGATATGACGGGAATGCTTCGTTGAAGGCCATTAAAGCTAAGGAGTTGAAGAAAGAATTTGACAACTTTTCATCGATGGAAAATGAGAGTTTAGACGATGTCATTGATAGATTCTACCATTTGATGAGCGAGCTGCACCACATGGTGTCACAACTACCATGGAAGATAAAGTGTCAAATTTTGCAGACGGGTTGCCATAAAGTTGGGCTTCTTTTGTTTCAAATCTGAGACAGAATGGATTGCTATCAAAGTTGGACATCAATGATTTCATACTAAAGCTACGAGAAGAAGCACTAAGGATGAAGTATCGAGCTCAGAAGTCTTCGTATACTCAGATCCAGCTTTGTACAATGCCACTCCTTAAGTTAAGACGTCTGGAGCACCTCCTTAGACTGCCTTGGTGTCAAACTCATCTGGTCCTTCACAAGTCTCTCCTTCAAGAACAGATACGTCAGGGTCTTCTAGTACCCAATTTATTGGATCTGAAGCAAATGCTACACGATTGAAGACTGAGTATCTCGGTAACGTGACAGTAAAGTAGCTCGAGAGCACATGGATTCTCTTGGAAGCATTGGTCCAGTCCTATGATGGACTTGTTGCTTGGAGAGACAGGTTCCAATTCCTACAAGTCCACAAACATCTAACAGTGATGCCTCTTCAACTTTGGAACCTCAAACTCCTTCTACCTCAGATGCATAACCAAATGTTCAATTCTTGGCTCTGAGGTAGTTGTTCCTACCACTCTTGGATCACGTCTAAATGTCTATCATCCCCTAGACAATGTCACTGGGGATGTCAGATCAGGAGTGCAGACCAGAAATCAGCTATACTCAGCTGATTATCCTCGGTAATGGAAAAAGGATACATTCACGATGGTGCTTATCGATGTTTTGTCTCGCAGGTTGAGCCAAAATAGTTTTGAAGCACTGAATAATGAGGCATGGGTGAGTGCCATGCAAGAGGAACTTCTTCAATTCAAGAAGTTAGGTGTATGGACACTGGTAGATAGACCTAAAGGTGCTAAGGTCATTGGCACCAAATGGGTCTTGAAATGCAAAAAGATGACCAAGGTGTCATTATCAGGAACAAAGCTCGACTGGTAGTTTTGGGATTTCGACAAGTCAAGGGGATTTATTATAATGAAGTGTTTGCACCCGTGGCAAGGATGGAAGCCATCCGCATATTTCTAGCCTATGCATGGTATATGAAGATCAAAGTCTATCAATTAGATGTGAAGAGTGCATTCCTTCATGGTGAAATTCGAGAGATAGTTTGTGTTAGTCAACCCGAGGGATTTGAAGATCCTTATCATCGGATAGAGTTTAGAAACTTGACAAGGCCTTATACGGGCTTCATCAAGCTCCAAGGGCCTGGTTTGAGAAACTCTCGACTCATCTTGTCAAACACGGATTTTGCAGGGGAGTCATTGACTGCACATTGTTTATCAAAGAAAATGATGGAGACTTACTGCTAGTACAGATCTATGTCGATGACACAATCTTCGGTTCAAAGAATGAAGAGTTATGCAAAGAATTTGAAGCAGTAATGAAGGCGAAGTTTGAGATGAGTGCCATGGGGGAAATGAAATTCTTTCTCGGGTTACACGTGGATTAGACACCCAAAGAGATTTTTCTACATCAGACCAAGTATTTGGGAGACATTCTCAGTCGGTTTGACACGGAGAATGCTTCTGCAGCTGGAACTCCACTTGCCACAAACCATGATATAGCACCTGATGAAAATGGAGATCTGGTAGATGCAACAATGTACTGAGGAATGATTGGATCTCTCATGTACCTTACTGCCTCTAGACCTGATATCATGTATGCTACATGTCTATGTTCTAGATATCAGGCTAAGCCAAAGGTTAACCATCTGATCGGGGTCAAGCAGATATTTCGTTATCTGAAGGGCACACCCACACTTGGGTTGTGGTATCCTCATGATGATGACTTTGAGCTCACGCGTATAGTGACTGGATTTCGGGGGCTGCAAGATGAATTACAAGTCTACATAAGCAGGGTGTCAATTATTTGGGAGGAGATTAGTGACCTGGTAGTGTAAGAAGCAGACCTCAGTTGCGCTCTCAACCTATGAAACCGAATATGTTGCAGCTGCAAGTTGCTGTTCTCAAATCATTTGGATTCAACAGCAAATGCGGGACTACGGTTTAAATTTCTCTTCTACTCCTATTTATGTTGATAACTCGGCTGCAATTGCAGTAACTAAAAATCCAGTACAACATCCTAAGACCAAACACATCGGTATAAAATATCATTTTATACGGGACTGCTTTGAAAAGAATTTAATCGATGTGGTAAAAATAAATACGGATTTTCAACGCGCTGACCTCTATACAAAAGCTTTTGACAAACCACGTTTTCTATATCTGTTAGAGGTCAACGGCGTTAAAAAGAAAAGTGATGTTATTCCTGATGATGATCATGTGTAGTCCGATACAGTTTAGTCTATTTTTCTTTTTTATTTTCTTTATTTATTCTATTTTGTTTTAAATTAAATTCATGTTATTTAGCTGTCTATTAAAATCCTAAAATATGTAAATCGGTTATGATTTTAGAATTTTAGGGGGAGAATAGGTCAGCCAGTAACATTAAAAAAAAGAAGGAGAAGGAGAGGCTAGCTGACAGAAGGTAGATCGTATCTATGATACCGATTCAAATACTTGGGAAAATGATAGTACACAGGAACAAATCAAGAGGGACTTTAATATTTAATTTAGAAAAGATGCAAAATTCAAACTCTAAGTCTGTGTAGTCTGAGCAATATAAAAAGAAATGTGATAGAAAAGTTGGTATCTACTAAGGTAACATAATGAAAGTAGACCTAGAGGTTGCTAGACCACAGATGATATGTCGGTAGATTCAACATAATAGATGATTAGACCTGACTGGTGATCTCAAGATCAAATTAAGTTGTTCAACTGACTGTGGACTCCCATCTTATCACTGGTTAACACAATCAACAATATTCCAATAAGGGGTAACGAGCATGTAAACGCCACAAATGTGTGCGGATGACCATAATAGAGCAAAGCACGAAAAAAAGCAAATGCTATCAAGCTACAACTTATGTTGTGGTGCATTATGTGCTAAAGAAATTAACGATGCTCTAACAAAAGATAGGTTGTGTGCCTCTCTGCTGTGCAATGGCACTGACCTGAGGATAAGCATAACCTAGATATTCTAGAATTCATTGTTGTTTGCCGCCTCTCTCTGCTGCGATGGCACTGACCTGAGGATTGGCTTCTCTTTGAAAGCTCTAAGAATAGTCTCTTCTTGTCAAAATGCCCATAGACCGCTCAAAAGCTCCTGAGGAATGTTGATTATCATATAAGCGTGGGATCCACAAATGTTGGTTGAAATAATAAACCTTAAACTATCACCAATCTGTGTCAAAAGTTTGTGTATGGATTTAAGAGGACAAATATACTGACAATCATCGTGGATACAAATTCTTGAAAGTCCAAATCAATGTGGGAATCTAATAGTACCAGTATGATTTCCTAAATTTGCTAACGACTCTGGATGAAAACCGAGAAGTGAGCATCAAATGGTTTTGATAACAGTCCCAAATGATTTGACTTGCCTGTATGATTCAAAATTGATTTGGTCCAGGTATGGTCAAACTAAATAGAAGCTGCCTATTCCAGAAACGAATCGAGTAGATTTCTATCTTAGGATTTACCTCTCACAAAAAGTTAAAAACAAGTTTATTTTTGTACTTTAGTTTAATTTTCTATTTATTTAGTCATTTCAGTTTATTTGTTGTCGGACTACATCTTGGAATTCAGTAAGGGATTAATTCACCTAAAAGGGTCATGTCTGAGATGACCACATGTTTTCAAAAGATAAGTATCATGTCTGAGACGATCAAATGTGTATAATGTTAAGATTCTAAAGCTTAAAAGGGGTTTTAATGAAAATGGTAAGAAATGCAGAAAATTTCATAAGTATGACCCATTCGCACGAATGGACCATGAGTATGGACTTATCATGCGAATGGGAGCTATCCGTACGAATGGACCATGAGTATGGACTAATTAACTGAATGAACCGTACGAATGACCCAGTCGGATGTTTAAGAGGGAACGAATGAGTAAGTCGCACGACTGTACTCCAATCGGACGACTGAAGGGGGCCAACTGAACCAATCGCACGACTGAGGCCCATTCGCCCGAATGAAATGTGCGTATTAGCCCCGTCGTACGATTGAATTTAGGCTGAGTATAAATAGAGGGTGAATCGGTCGCAGAGACTCACCACTCCAAAAATTGCCCTAATTCGCACGACTAACGTTACTCTGCCCAAATTTCGTTTGATCACCATTTGAGCCTTCAAGACTATTGTTTGTTGTGTACTAATGATTTCTATTGACTTTACAGGTAATTTGCGGTGCAGAACCATTGTTGTATCACTCAAATTGCTACAGAATCTGGACAATCGGACTCCTTAGAAAAACCGTAACAATTATGTTCAAATAACCTAACTAAACGACGTAAGCAGATGAAATTAAAGAAGTTAGGTGTTAAACTAATGGATTGCGAGTCTAATGAACCAGAGCACGAAGTCTAAAATTCAAAATTGGTAATAAATTGAATTTGAATTGAACAGTTAGAACAACATGCGAATGGACAGGTTCATGAACCTCAGTCGCACGACTGATGTGTGCGACTAGCTAAACCGCACGACTGAACCATGCGTACGAGTTCAGTCGCACGACTGGTGTAATCACATGTGTTTACATACGCATGAGTCTAGTAGCACACTCAGTCGTACGTATGGGTTAATTCGCACGACTGAAGTTCAATCGCACTGCTAATGCGCACAACTTGATCTCAGTCACACAACCTCATTCGCATGACAGAAAAGAAGGTTTTCAAGTCCAAGTGATTCAAGACATTCTTAGCAATGGATACTAATGTTTACTTTCATTGTGTAATAGATGGAAAGTCGATGGACAATGAGTACGAAGCACAACATATGTGCTCATCTAGATCTGACATCCAGAAATGCTTCAGACTTTTCTGGCATTATCACCTTTCTAAGGAGATCGAGAATTGCACATGCTATATCTGCTCCATGTACTCCATATTGTTCTATATAGAAGGCCTTTTGGGAAGGTGCAGTAGTTGACCGATCTTCTGAGCCTCACTGTATGAGGAGTACTATCTTTGGAGAGGCGATTGAGATCACAGAGGAAGATCTCAAGATTGTGCTGCAGTTGGGGGAAGATGTTGACTGTCCTACTAGACTACACCCCCTTACTGTCAGAGGATGTTTTCTTCGAGCTAAGTACTCTGGGGACATCAATGCAGGGGTGCTCAACAAGAGCAACCTGTGTCCCCAGTTCAAGTACCTTGCTCACGTACTGCTGAAGTGCATAGCATCCAGGAAGGGAGGATTTGATGAGTTGTCGGATCAGATCCAGAACGCCTATGTAGCGTTGGTGCTGAACCATCCGTTCAGCTTCTCAAGGATGATTTTCTCCTACTTAGTGGAGAACAATAAGGGAAAAGGGAAGGAGGGCTTCTGCATGTACCCCCGATTCATGCAGATGATTATAGACCAGAAGCCCTTCCCTGTCGAAGGAGAAGGAAGATGCAGTAGTGCTTGAGGTGATGGATGATACACCTTAGGCCGGATGAAAGTGTACAGGGGGAAGCAGGTGAAACCCTCTGTCAGGAGACTATTCGGGCATCTGGCCCGTGAGGACTATATGGTGCTAGCTCGGAGGATGTGGCGTCACGAGGATAGTGTTTCTGATGTTGAGCAGATTGCTCTACCCTCCGATGACTCTAATGATGATGACAGCGGGGATGCTAGAGATACCATGCCCATTCCACCGAGGGTACAATGACTGATAGTACACCTCCAGTATCTGCCCCCACTGGAGATATAGCAGAGTCGACTAGGTTTCACCAGGATTTTATACCTGGTGAGGATGATGAGGAGTCAGATGAGGAGCCACTGACTAGGACTGTGGGAAGCAAAGTCGTTCCCACAGAACATGGACCCCAGGCGGTTGGTGAATGCCCCAGTGGATCGGGAGAGACTGCCGTTGACCCGACCTATGCTCCAGAGCCGTCCAACGTGTTCTAGGGGGAGCATCCTCCTCGACAGGATCGAGGAAGAAAAGGATGGCTCAGCCCCACGACATGAAGAAAAAGAAGCGCAAACACACCTACATCACCACCTCGGCCACTACCATAACCATCTCTACAGCCACAGCCACCAGCACGACCACCTCCACAGCAACCACTACCATTCCCACACCCCCTACCACTATCACCACACCACCCAACACTACATATATCCCATCCACCACCATATCATGCACACCTACATCACCACCACTATCATCTAGACCTAACCCAATATTCACCACTGCCTCCACTACTACCACTAGCCACCAAGCCAGGCCATCTTCACATCCCACCCACCTATATGGATCACCTCTACCACCCATTGGGATAGAAGAACAGCTATCAGCGCTGAACCGTATGGTGATGCACCTATTAGCAGCCAATGACGAGAAGACTGCGCAGATTTGTCAGCTAGCAGATCTCACAGCTGCACAGTCCCAGCAGATCTCTCAGCAGGCTCAGCTGATTGAGCAGCAGGCACAGCAAATGGCTGCTCAGAGCGAAGAGATTACCCAACTCCAAGAGCATAGAGTCATATCAGCAAAGAAGATTGAGGAGTTGGAGGATGCTAAAAATCTATTATGCTCAAGCTCAAAGGAACTAAAGATGGGCCTCTGAAGATAAAGGAAGGAGATGGTGATGAGGGAGGATGATGATGAGGATGAAGATGAAGAGAGTGATGATGATGAAGGGGATGAAGAAGAAATGACAGAGGACAGGCAGAAGGATGATGATGAGGAAGGAGATGCACCTGCATCTGCCTCAGCTCAGGGTCAAGAAAAAAGATCAAAGAGAAATCAAGACCAACGAGCTTCCTCTTCTGCCGCCCCAAGTGATGATCCAGCGAATCAAGATAAAAGTAATGATTAGATGATTATGTATTTGATAGCTTTTGTACTTGAATCATGTATTAAACTTATGTATTTGATGTTTATATTAAGATTAATGTATTTTTGTCTTGATTATTAACTAATGTTTGATGCGTTACATGTTTACAATAAGCAGATCCAAACTTTCAAAGGGACGAATTTGATGTTGCTCCCCTTCAACAGATCAAGACTCAATTGACTATGATTCTTGATCTGCAAGGGATCGTCAGGAGATCTGAAGTTATACCCCTGAAGAAGGGGAAATAATTCATGATGTTTCAAATGAGCAACTGGTTGAAATGTTCAAGCTCAACCCAATGAGATCATTAAGGATGCTCCAACTTTTGAGTCTACCAGTGAAGAAGAGCTAAATGACATTGATGAGATAGAGATAGAAGACATCACAACAGAGCACTATCCTCAGTACTCTGACAACGAGGGAAATATGGTCCCCAATCTGGGTGAATCCCTAGTCAGTGATACATTGAGGTATTGGATCAGATGGAGCAGGAGTCTGAGAAGATTGAAGGAAAAGCCCAAGCCTCAAACAACGATGTTGATATCAGAAAGGCAAAATGGGCTGCTTGTTTCGAAGAAATCCGAACCCAACGCGCAGCTCCTAAACAGAATGTCTACACCAAACTCTACAGAGTGAAGAAACATCATAAGGTGTGAGGCAGGATTATTGCATGGGCACATTTCAAGGATATAAATGTTTATGCAATAAAGAGGGAAAAGGGCATAGAGTACTTTAGATTTCCACATGATCTAAAGACTCTACCTGGTTTTGAGCTCAACCAGCTGGCTAAATTGAAGTTATTATATGCTGACCCAAGGAAGATGTCAGGCTGGTTTGAGGCTTGCCCTAAAGAAAGAGTACCACACCAGGTGGGTCAACTTCAAACCTCAACAACCTACAAGGTATATCAGACGATCTGAAGTTGACTCCATCACTGGTAAGCCCAATATAGTGCTCAAGTGGAGTCCCCCAAGAACAATGTCTAGAATCCCTCTCAGGGAAATGCCACAGGACTTCACTCCACACTTCAAGTGGTAGTACATGATTGGAGATCCGGGGAGGCGGTCATAGTTCTAAATAAAGAGGGACAAATGGATACCATCTGGGTGTTTGACCCAATGTGGCTCACTAACTTGTTTGATAATGATGTCTACATATTATACAAGTGGCCACTATTCTATGACCCGCAAGATATTGTACAAGCACTCCAATTCCAAAATGTCATAAGACTCTGCTTTGCGTTCGAGATACATGCAGGAGTCACAAGAGAGGAAAAGTACAAAAAGTATGAAGAGGTGATGCAGAAGGTAAGACATTAGATAGATCTAGGTCCAAGGGGGAGTTTGTTGATACATATATGTACCTAGATCCTGATCTGAATGTAATATGTCTTACACTTATGTAACTATTGGGTACTTAATGAAATACAGAATGTTTGGTTGTGTTATAATGTTTAATATTTCATTAACGAGTTGATTAACGCATATTGACGTTATTATATAGGTTTGTGATTGTTTGAAGTGTTATGCATAATGTGATAATATTGAATAACTCAAACTTGGTGAAGTGAAGTTCTCATGCGTCCGACTGGAACATGCGCCCCAACAGTGATCATGCGTCAGAATGGCCATGCGACTAAGTGTCCATGCGCCTAAATAGTCCATACGCCTGAACAACTTCATGCGACTGACTCAGGCGCATGAATGAACACTCAGTCGTGCGAATGGATCAAACGCATGGCTCAATCGCACGAATGAACCATGCTAATGGTTCAGTCGCCCGATTGAGCACTACTAACCTATAAATACCACCTAATTCATGGAAAAACAGAAGCATTGATTCCTATTTGACTCCAAACGTATCCTAGTCGTTCACAAGCCTCGAAGTTCGTACTCCAAGTTCATAGAATGCTGCAGATCGATTCGTAATCGATTCTTAACGTTAGATTCAATTCCTTATTGTTTCTACGTGTGTTCTCACTGATTGGATCGCCAATCAAATAGGATTCCACACTATTTGGTTTGGTTTACACGTTAACCAGTTTGTATTTCATTTAAATACAAGATCCTAACAAGATGATACCAATTGTGAAGTCAGCTTCTTGGATCGATAAACATCCGAGCATGATCTTGACGAAAGGATAAACAACAACACAAACCAAAAGTCAAACAATAATACGAACTATAATTGAATGGTTTCATTGAACAAAACCTAACGATTACAAGCTCGTTACAACATAAGAATCAAGACTCTTGGCAAGGGGAAGATCGAGCATGATCTCCCATCTCATCCGGCAGCCCTAGGCTCCCGGGCACACTCTCTCTAAAGCCCTTAGAAATCCTTTTTTCTCTACACATTAAAACTGTTATATATAGGCCTCGGCACATATTAGATGCGACTGGGCCCATATTAGATGCGATTGGGCCCATTCGTGCAATTGGACCATGCGTATGGTTCAATCGTACGACTGGACCTGCGTATGGTTCAATCGTACGACTGGACCATACTTATGGTTCAGTCTTACCAATGTCCAATCGCATCTCTCAGTCACACGACTGGTCCATTAGCATGGTTCAGTCGTACAACTGAGTCTCATTCGCATATGCTCCTGCGAATGACGCAGTTTTATGTGTTTACAACATATCAGGTGTATAACATTAAGCCTAGACTATTCGACAAGCGACGAACACACTATATACGACTATATATGCTCCAACAAAGAATTTATAATGTTTTATAACCTTTTTTTTTTAAAGAAAATAATTAAATTTAGAATCATAAGTTTTTTAATACATTTAAAATTAATTTAATAATTTCTGAAATTTTAGTTATTAAAATAACTTTTACTTTTATTTAATAACATATTAGTGAAGTTTAAAATATACAAAATTAGCTTTTTAAAAAAATAAATGCAGGAGGCCGGTTCGAACCGGTGACCTCATGCATACAAATGTGATATGGTAACCGATTGGGCTAAAGCCCAGAATTTATTTTAGAGTACAAATCAATTAATAAAAATCAACTTTCAAATAACCCCCAAATCAAGAAGAACCCTAGTTTGATTTAGATCTAAATTGAACACCAAGTCGAATACATTTACAGAAATAGACATGGGGCTTTGATTACCCATGTAATTTCGAGTATATGTATGTGTTTATTTATCGAAAGCTGGTTGAATTCGATTAGCACCGATTGAAGAACAGTCGCGAATGTCTTGTGTCCCGTCGATGGTCAAACGTTGATGATAATCTAATTAAACTTGGGGATAGCTTCAGGTATGATTCTTGATTGAAATCCCTATACCAATTTCAGTTGAGATAGGTTGGAGTATGGATTTCGCTTATAGTGCAGGTTTGCGATGAAAAGAGAATCGAATGATGTGATTGCGTTCGTTTCAGGTGGAATTGCAACTGGTAATGATTTAGGGATACTTAATCTATTGTTAAGCGCGATTAAGTGAATTATTATTGTAGTTAAATGCTCAAACGGCTATGAACTTCAAGAGTTTCGGTTATTTGATTGATCGAGTTTATAACTGGCGTTTAAACCCATTTAAAGTTCATAATGATGTTCGAATCGTGTTCGCGAAGCGTTTCGTAGGATTTGGCATAACAACCGGTAGTGATTTGGTGGGTCTCGGGTCTCGCCGGCGCCGGCCGGACTTGGGCGGCCGGCGGCCGGAAAAACGGGGAGAGAAGGGAGGTTTGGGTTTTTAGCCATAATTACACATATGGTCCTTGGAGTTTTGATAATTTATTATTTTATGCTAGAACTTTTATTTTAAGTTTCATAAATTACAATTTAAACCCTTTACTTATAAAAACAACTTAAATAACAAATCAACTTAATTATTCATTAAACTTTACACTTTTATAATGTTTATAAATTTTAAGTTAATCATTTATTACAATCATGATTACCAATAGAGTTTTATAAGTTTGTTTAACTTTGAAATTTAATTCTTTATTTTTAATTTAGTAGTTAAAACACATAAATAACATTTAATTTTCATAAATTTATAAAACTCTATTTTATAACTTATAAAATTAATATAAATTATTTAAATGATTTGATAAATAGAAATTAAATAAAACTATTATCAACATTGGTTAAGTTGTATATTTGACGCATTTTAAAATAATTTTAATAACGGAAGTTAAAAATGGATTCGGGTTTAGGTTTAAGTTTTTGAAAATGGTAGATGTTACAGTCTTCCTACTTTAAGAAATTTCGTCCCGAATTTAATCATGAGAGGACTAGGTTCAAGGGCATGAGTAGACTTGGTTTCGATTTCACGTTTTCACGGGAACTCTTGAAAGCGTTTAAATTCAACAAGTTAAATTATGACATTTTGATATGCTTAAGATTTTTTAGGTTTTGTAATTCATGATTTCATGTATTCCTTGACAAAGTAAGAGAGTATTAACATAGAATTTTTAATTGATAAGCATTTGTATTTTAAATGGTTCAAGACAATTGGGAGGTTTTATCACGAGGGAATCACTAAGTATTAGTGTGACACGCAACACGAAGATAAATTCAGGATGCTTTTGGGTGGGATATGAAATTTATAAGAGCTTCTCAAGAGGTTAGGGCCGTTACGAGAATCGTGTTTGTTAAGATTGATGATTCAATTTAGAAAGGGAGCATCATTGTTATAGGTTTTAGGATAAGTGCAGTTTTGAGGGAAGACATTTGGAAAGATTATTAAGGGTCTTTACGAGAATTGGGTAGTGATTTTTAAGATTCAAAAAGACAGGATCAAAGATAAGGCGATTTAAAATAACAAGGTGTTTCGAGTCTAACATTCGGTTACAAACCAAAGCAGTACGTTGACGTATCAAAGTATTAGGTCAACTATAACCTTAATGAAGACATGCGTACCTATAAGCGGACACTCACCCCAAGGGTTCCCAGGTAAGGTAAACGGATCCATCGGTTGATTTGGATTTATATGAATACCTTGCCTAGACAGAACATCTCAAGATACAGGCATCACGCTCTTCCAGCATTACATGTTTCGAGTTGTATATCACAAACTTTGACGAGACTTGAAAATCACGAATAACGATTCAAAGCTCATTTTGAAAGCCATTTGATTTAGGCATATAAGGCCTTAGAATATGATTTAAAATTAATATGAGCAATGATAAGATTCTAAATATAAGAATAAGCACATAAGCCATGTAATCACATAATCAAATATAAACATATAAGGCATATAAAATCCTATCTAAGCATATAAAATACATGATAGGACTCATGTGTAAGAGTACTTAGTTATAGTCTAGGTCATTCCATTTCTAATAACCTAAATCCCTATAACCATGGCTCTGATACTAATCTGTCACACCCCGACTGACGGCGGAATCATCGGGGTGGATGAATGGGAGACGATTGCCCATAGCACATGGAACTAATTAAGTGTAAGGCCCCGTTCCTGGGACGCTTACAGCTGGGTTCTCATCGCCCATAAAACGTATAATTACATTTGTATTTCATAAATCGCAGCGGAAAACTAAAACAATCTTTCGTTTCCATGTAAATGCTTTTGCAAATTTACAACATTCATTACAAAATAGCTTGTTCGCATTACAATGCAAAAACATTAATCAAAAGGATGCCATCCCAAAAGAGCTGAGTAGTCGCCCGTGCCATCCTCAGCAATCATTACCTGCCAACTGGAAACACATCAAGTCAACGTTGCTGAGTGAGTCCTAGTTTTATAAATAAAACATACTTTACTTTACATCCGTTCGCGATCATACATCATACGTACATACAGATAATATCAGTATTATCTTCATCATTCCGTTCATTAACTTTGCTCATTCAACGTGTTACATTATCGTTCGCTTCTCAATCTAGATCCGTCAGACTTTACCCTCTTCGTGGTACTCAGCCACGATTATTGAGGTCGAATGACAAGGATCTTATTCTGTACATTATTCCGATAATTCATTTACGTTCATTCATACTTCTTTCTTTCATACATAATCTTTTGTTCCTTTATACATTCGTTCCTTCGAGTCTGTTGCGACAACAGGGTCGCTCACCTCATTAACAATCCCAACGACTTCGCGCTAATCGAGTCTGTTGCAACCATAAAGTTGCTCACCCCAATTGCCAATTTTAACGATAGCATGCTATCCGAGTCTCTTGCAACCATAGGTGGCTCACCTCATGGCAACTTCACGATAACGCGCTGTCTGAGTTTGTTGCAACCATAGGGGTGCTCACCTCATAGCAATCTTAATGATTGCATACCATCCGAGTCTGTTGCAACAACAGGGTTGCTCATCTCATTGCCATTCTCATCGATGGCACGCTATCCGAGTCTCTTGCAACCATCGAGTTGCTCACCTCATATATGTGCTTGCAAGCCTTTCCTTCGTTCGTTCATCATTCAATAATGCATGCATTCTTAATTTATGTTCCCCTTTCATTATCTTTCACTTTACGTTACATAATACTTCGTTCATTCATTAACATGACACGTAAAGCCACAAGAAAGATACATATACATCATAATAAGGAACATATCATACACGTTCATCATCATACAGGGCAAGCATAAACATGCAACTTCATCATCATCATGCCCAACATGCTCTCTAAGACCCCAATCGTCATCTTACATGCTCTTACAGGAACCTTTACGTCAAAACTTACATCTGCACTTTTCCCCGAAAGTTAGAAGTCAAACTACACTTTCCACAGGTGCGACAGCCCTATTCGGGCGTATGGACACCCTTCAGTCGCATGGCCTCCATGCGACTGAACATCATGCGAATGAACTAATACGGATGAACACCTATGCGAATGAACATCCAGTCATGCGAATGGACAATACGGATGGACCTCATGCGAATGGGATTAATGAGGATGAGCACTTATGCGACTGGACCTTCAGTGGCATGTCCTCCATGCGACTGGCCTTTTAATCGTGCGAATGGATCTTCAATCGTGCGAATGGATCTTCAATCATGCGAATGGATCTTCAATCGTGCGAATGGATCTTCAATCGTGCGAATGGACCCCAATCGCACCCTAATCGGCCGTATGGCCTCCATTCGGCCTCCAGTCGGTCGCCTAGCCCTAGCTGATGCAGAATGCAGTTCATCCCGACTGCAGCCGAGGGTTTTCTCCTGCCTCCAACTCATCTAAACACATTTTAAGCCCAAATCAACCATCCTAAACTTAGGGATGCATACCACAACACCATTCAAGCACACACAAGTTCACAATCAAGCCACAAATGCATCATACATACACATACACGTACACAAATGGGTCAACATACACACACTCAAAAACCCGATTTCAGATGTTTTCCAGCCCCAAAATCATTAGAAAACAAGTAAAAGTTGGGTTCTAGAACTCACACAAACGACCACGACGAGTAGAGCTTCGGTTTGACTCGTTTCTCAACAACTTTGGCTACTCGAACCAACTCGAACCAACACTTTTCCTCTTTTTCTCTTCTTTCTCTCTTATCCTCTTTCTTTGGCTGATTTGTGAGTGTGGGGGAGAGGGTAGGGCTGCCCTTTCCCTTATATACTCCCACTCACCCGACTTTCTTTCGTTGGCGAGTTTGATCCCTCGACTTTGGACTTTATTTCTTTTTCTTCTTTAGTCGGCTTCAAAATAAATGAATAAATAATCGGGTGTTACAAGTCTACCCCCCTTAAATAGGTTTCGTCCCTGAAACCTGTTATTCTTCGAACAGACGTGGATAATGCTGTCTCATTTCTTCCTCAGTTGACTCGGATCCCTTCCTGTGCTTCCACTGTACACGCACAAGAGGAACCACTTTATTCCTTAGCCTTTTCTCCTTTCAGTCGATGATTGCCACTGGTTGCTCCAGATAATTAAGCCGTTCATGTACTTCGATATCTTCCAATGGGACAATCATATCTTCATCTACTAGGCACTTCCTTAGATGAGATATGTGGAATGTTGGGTGAATTCCATTTAACTCATCCGGTAACTCCAGTCTATAGGCTACCTCTCCCACTCGAGCAATGATTCGGAAAGGGCCTATATACCTTGGGCTCAACTTGCCCCGCTTTCTGAATCGGATAATACCCTTCCAAGGTGAGACCTTCAACATAACCCGGTCACCCACCTGGAACTCAATCGGCCTGCGTCTTTTATCAACATACGACTTCTGTCTATCTTTGGCTGCCTTCATAAAGGCTTTGATCTTTTCAAGCTTCTTAGTCGTAGCCTCGATTACCTCGACGCTTCCCAATTCCTTCTGACCAATATCACCCCAACAAACGGGCGTTCTGCATCTCCTACCGTATAGCATCTCATATGGTGGCATACCAATACTGGCATGATAGCTGTTGTTGTAGGAGAATTCAGCTAACGGTAGGTGGTCATCCCAACTTCCACCAAAATCAATCACACATGCTCGAAGCATGTCTTCGAGTGTCTGAATGGTCCTTTTTGATTGACCATCGGTTTGAGGATGATAAGCTGTGCTAATATGTAACCTCGTCCCCATAGCGTTGTGGAATTTCTTCCAAAATTTAGATGTAACCGAGTGTCGCGATCAGACACAATAGACACCGGCACACCATGACGAGTTACAATTTCCCTGATGAACAGATCAGCCAATGTCTCAGATGAATATGTCTCGCGGATCGGTAGAAAGTGAGCACTCTTCGTCAGACGATCAACTATCACCCATATGGCATCATACCCCTTCGGAGTACGCGGTAGCTTTGTAATGAAGTCCATGGTGATGTGCTCCCACTTCCATTCCGGTATATCCAAAGGTTGGATCTTCCCATACGGCTTTTGGTGCTCGGCCTTCACCTGTAAGCAAGTAAGGCACTTACTCACATACTCCACCACGTCGCGCTTCATACCCGGCCACCAATAATCTTTCTTCATATCATGGTACATTTTCGTGGCACCTGGATGAATGGAGTATCGAGTCTTGTGAGCTTCATCCATTATCTTCACCCGTAGATCCCCAAAACGAGGAATCCATACACGACCGAATGGAGTTCTAACACCGAGTGTGTTTTCACCCAATTCCCCAACCAGACCTCTCATTCTTTCCAAGTTAAGATGATCTTCTTTCAATGCCTCATCTTGAAACTCCTTGACTTGCTTCATCACATCAGAGGTCATGATTAGTTGATAAGCTTTCACCTAAATCGGTTCGGGCCTTTCCTTTCGGCTAAGGGCATCCGCCACCACATTAGCTTTGCCCGGATGGTAATGGATCTCGCAATCATAATCCTTTATAAGCTCCAACCATCGCTTCTGCCTCATGTTCAGGTCTTTTTTCTCGAAGAAGTACTTCAAGCTCTTGTGGTTAGTGAAAATAGTGCACTTCGTCCCATAGAGATAGTGCCTCCAAAACTTTAGTGCAAAGACCACGGCTACTAGCTCCAAGTCGTGAGTGGGATAATTAACCTCATGAACTTTCAACTATCGGGATGCATAGGCTATAACCTTCCCTCTCTGCATTAACACACACCCCAACCCTGAGTAGGAAGCATCAGAATAAACCACCAGATCTTCGCTTCCATCGGGTAATGACAGAACAGAAGCTAGAGTCGATCTTGCCTTCAACTCTTCGAACGCCTTCTCTTGAGCTTGACCCCATACGAACTTCACATCCCTTCGGGTCAGCTTAGTTAGTGGAGAAGAAATCTTAGAGAAGTCTTGGATAAATCTTCTATAGTAGCCCACCAAACCCAAGAAACTACGAATCTCGGATGGCATCTTTGGTGACCTCCATTGCATAACCGCCTCCAATTTCTCCCGGTCCACCATAATCCCATCGGGATTCACCATATGACCCAAGAACTGAACTTCGCGCAAATAGAATGCGCACTTGGAGAATTTAGCATACAATTTCTCACTTCTCAGCGTCTCCAGAACCTCCCGAATGTGACTGGCATGCTCAATCTCGCTCTTCGAATAAATCAGGATATCATCAATAAACACAATCACTGATTTATCCACATAGGCCGACACACACGGTTCATCAGATCCATAAAAGCAGCTGGCGCATTGGTCAAACCAAAAGACATGACAAGAAACTCGTAATGACCATAGCGCGTGCGGAAAGCTGTTTTAGGGATATCTTGCTCCTTCACCTTCAACTGATGATAGCCAGATCGAAGATCTATCCTTGAAAACCACTGGCACCCTGAAGCTGATCGAACAAATCATCTATTCTTGGTAAGGGGTATCGGTTCTTCACTATCAACTTGTTCAGCTCGCGGTAGTCAATGCACATCCTCATACTACCATCCTTCTTCTTTACAAACAGGACCGAAGCACCCCAAGGATAGATACTCGGTCTAATGAACCCCTTATCAAGTAACTCTTGCAACTGTTCCATCAACTCTTTGATCTCCGTCGGAGCTAACAGATATGGTGCCTTGGCAACGGGTTGGGCACCCGGTATCAGATCAATCTGAAATTCAATTTCTCTGTCAGGTGGTACTCCTGGTAAGTCTTCGGGGAATACGTCTGGAAAGTCACACACAACTGGTACATCAGACAGTTGTGGTGTTGGCGTATCTACATCCTTTACATAAGCCAAGTAGGTGCTACATCACGCCTAATACACTTTCCCGCCACAGCCATTGAGATCACCTTCGGAATCATAGTAACTCGATCACCATAAACCGTTACCAAACTTACATCAGGTGCTGTCAACCGAATCATCTTCTTGTGTCACATAATGTTGGCCTTGAAGTCCGCCAACCAATCCATCCCAAGAACCAACTCAAACCACCCAAGGTCATAACGAACGGTCTAACAGGAAACTTGTGACCTTCTAATTCCACTCACAGTTTTCTATCATCTCCGAAATCCTGGTAGACTTACCTATGGCAGTTTCTACATCAAAGGCGCATCAACACGTCTACTACTAACAGGCAGCTTAGCACAGAAAGCAGCAGAAATAAAACTCCTACTAGCACCAGAATCAAATAGCAGAGAAGCTAAAGTTTGGTTCACCAGAAACGTACCAGACACGACATCAGGGTCTGTCCTAGCTTCCTCCTGTGTCATGGTAAATGCCCTGGCGCTCGCCCTCGGTCCTTCGCCTCCAGTTCTCTCACCCCAGAACTCTCAGCCCTCGATTTCTTACAATCCATACTTACGTGACCCTCTTCACCACAGTTATAACACCGGACTATACGACAGTCCCTTGCCAGGTGCCCCGCCTTCCCACATTTGAAGCACAAGTTTGACCCAAACCTACATTCCCCATTGTGCTCTCTTCCACACTTTCCACACCTTTTTGACCCCGCACTTGATGTGACCACATGTCGATCATCCACTCGTGCATTCTTATTACCCGTCGAGGCATCACCTCGACCAAACCTCTCCCCCGCCAGTTTCGATCACCACCACTCTTCTTGCCGCCCTCAGTCACCACCACCGTTCTCTCATCGTACAATCTCCCTGCCAAATCCACCGCCGACCTAAACGTACTCGGCCGGGCAGCGATCATGTGCCTGCGAATATCCGCCGGCAAACCCTGAATATATCTTTTAATCTTTCGTGACAAAGGTGTCACCTGATCCAGCATCAGACGTGCCATCTCGTTGAGTTTAGTGGTGTACTGCTGGTGCGTCATAGTTCCCGCCTCCAGTTGCAAGAACTCCCTTTCGACTTTGTCCATTTCCCGATGAGGAAAAAATTCCTCAATCACCAACTTTCTCAGCTCAGGCCATTTCACTTTCCCAATGGACCTACTACTCTCAGCTTTGACAATGTTGTCCCACCAGCACAGAGCTGAAACCACAAAAGAGTGGGTAGCAAACTTCACCTTCTGGTTCTCTCGACACTCGCTGATATCAAGAACAACCTCCATTTCCCCTCACCCACCGGTCAGTAGCTGCAGCAGTACCAATTTCCATCGAAAGTAGGGGGCTTGCATCTTATAAAAGCCCCATAATTGCATCCTCGTGCCGTCTCCGGCGTAGGCTCTTCTTCTTCCTCTTCGTCATCTGATAGAACCGTTTCCGGCTCTGGTTGTTCCCGTTCTCCAGAGGATCTGTTTCTTTCCTTCCTTTCCCCTTCTCGTACAGCCTTAATAACTTCAGTCACCACAGATGGTAAGATTGTCTGCATGACCTGAAAGACTTCTTCTACAACAGCCTCCTTTGCAGAGGCTCTCAGATTGGCGCTTTCGTTGCCACCCTCTGGATGAGGGGTCTCTGGTTCTTCATGAACCACTTTCTCCACTCTGGGTCTCCCTCTCTTGGGTCGCGGTTCAGCACCGTGACCTCCACCCCTTGAAGCTTTCGAAGATCTACCACCGGCCATCACACGCACACTGAAAGATTCAAACACTAACACGGTCATTCAAGGGAACAGCTCAGTTTATGTTAAGTATAGTAAGTCCCTAATTACAGTGCCAGTTGTGATTAGCCACTTACTTTACTCTTCACACCCCAAGCATTACCTGTCCTGACTACATCAGTAGTTAAATCCACATACAACACATAGCACATACCATGCACACATAAAACCGGTTAAATTTGCGAAAATACCTAATGGCACGCAGCTACTCAGGTGGGCATCCCATTCCCTTTCCGTCCCATTCTCAGTTTAAGTAAAAGGTTTATTTTGAAAGTTTACCCATTTCACTTAAACTTTGGCACTGATACCAACTTGTAAGGCCCCGTTCCCGGGACGCTTACAGCTGGGTTTTCATCGCACATAAAACGTATAATTACATTTGTATTTCATAAAATCGCAGCGGAAAACTAAAACAATCTTTCGTTTCCGTGTAAATGCTTTTGCAAATTAATACAACATTCATTACAAAATAGCTTGTTCGCATTACAATGCAAAAACATTAATCAAAAGGATGCCATCCCAAAAGAGCTGAGTAGTCGCCCGTGCCATCCTCAGCAATCATTACCTGCCAACTAGAAACACATCAAAGTCAGCGTTGCTGAGTGAGTCCTAGTTTTATAAATAAAACATACTTTACTTTACATCCGTTCGCGATCATACATCATACGTACATACAGATAATATCAGTATTATCTTCATCATTCCGTTCATTAACTTTGCTCATTCAACGCGTTACATTATCGTTCGCTTCTCAATCTAGATCCGGTCAGACTTTACCCTCTTCGTGGTACTCAGCCACGATTATTGAGGTCGAATGACAAGGGTCTTATTCTGTACATTATTCCGATAATTCATTTACGTTCATTCATACTTCTTTCTTTCATACATAATCTTTTGTTCCTTTATACATTCGTTCCTTCGAGTCTGTTGCGACAACAGGGTCGCTCACCTCATTAACAATCCCAACGACTTCACGCTAATCGAGTCTGTTGCAACCATAAAGTTGCTCACCCCAATTGCCAATTTTAACGATAGCATGCTATCCGAGTCTCTTGCACCATAGGGTGGCTCACCTCATGGCAACTTCACGATAACGCGCTGTCCGAGTCTATTGCAACCATAGGGGTGCTCACCACATAGCAATCTCAATGATTGCATACCATCCGAGTCTGTTGCAACAACAGGGTTGCTCATCTCATTGCCATTCTCATCGATGGCACGCTATCCGAGTCTCTTGCAACCATCGAGTTGCTCACCTCATATATGTGCTTGCAAGCCTTTCCTTCGTTCGTTCATCATTCAATAATGCATGCATTCTTAATTTATGTTCCCCTTTCATTATCTTTCACTTTACGTTACATAATACTTCGTTCATTCATTAACATGACACGTAAAGCCACAAGAAAGATACACATACATCATAATAAGGAACATATCAACATGTTCATCATCATACAGGGCAAGCATAAACATGCAACTTCATCATCATCATGCCCAACATGCTCTCTAAGACCCCAATCGTCATCTTACATGCTCTTACAGGAACCTTTACGTCAAAACTTACATCTGCACTTTTCCCTGAAAGTCAGAAGTCAAACTACACTTTCCACGGGTGCGACAGCCCTATTCGGGCGTATGGACACCCTTCAGTCGCATGGCCTCCATGCCACAAAATATCATGCGAATGAACTAATACGGATGAACACCTATGCGAATGAACATCCAGTCGTGCGAATGGACAATGCGGATGGACCTCATGTGAATTGGATTAATGCGGATGAGCACTTATGCGACTGGACGTTTAGTCGCATGTCCTCCATGCGACTGGCCTTTTAATCGTGCGAATGGATCTTCAATCGTGCGAATGGACCCCAATCGCACCCTAATCGGCCGTATGGCCTCCATTGGCCTCCAGTCAGTCGCCTAGCCCTAGCTGATGCAGAATGCAGTTCATCCCGACTACAGCCGAGGGTTTTCTTCCTCCAAACTCATCTAAACTCATTTTAAGCCCAAATCGACCATCCTAAACCTTAGGGATGCATACCACAACACCATTCAAGCACACACAAGTTCACAATCAAGCCACAAACGCATCATACATACACATACACGTACACAAATGGGTCAACATACACACACTCAAAAACCCGATTTCAGATGTTTTCCAGCTCCAAAATCGTTAGAAAACAATTAAAAGTGGGGTTCTAGAACTCACAAAAACGACCACGACGAGTAGAGCTTCGGTTTGACTCGTTTCTCAACAACTTTGGCTACTCGAACCAACCCGAACCAACACTTTTCCTCTATTTCTCTTCTTTCTCTCTTCTCCTCTTCTTTGGCTGATTTGTGAGTGTGGGGGAGAGGGTAGGGCTGCCCTTTCCCGTATATACTCCCACTCACCCGACTTTCTTTCGTTGGCGAGCTTGATCCCTCGACTTTGGACTTTATTTCTTTTCTTCTTTAGTCAGCTTCAGAATAAATGAATAAATAATCGGTGTTACATTAAGTTGAAATAATATTAAATGTCATTATTCAATAAACATTACAAGATAATAATTATTAGCAAAAAAATCAAGATACAAACAGAAACATAAGACTTTCAATTAATCTAGGTCCAAGTCCTATATGAACACGAAGAGAAAATCCACAAGAAGTAAACCTCAAAACATGATAAAAATAAAAAGGTCAACTAAAAAGTTGGTGAGTTTCCAAGGTTTTCATACATAATATAACAAGGTTACAAGTAGCAATTCATGTCATAGGTCATAAGTTAGTAATGTTATAGAACACATATCGTTACAACCAAACCTTGACTTGATTACAAGTATATAAGATTGGCTAAGTGTATTTGGTTCCCATGATGAACAAGCATACATCATCAGGAGTCGGCAATACATCGACTTTAGCACCAAATAGGCTTGTCAGGCCCAAAGATCTAAGACGTCGCATGGCTAGCAATAGTTAATGATTGTAAACAAACTATGTATCTCATATAAACACTTACAACACACAAATAACCATGACAAAATCATAAGATGAATTGCAAGTGCTTTACAATTCTCAAACGTTTATAAGTGTACAATGTATAAGTATCATGTTTCACCCTAAAATAATGTGAAATAAGTAAAAAGGGGCAAGGAAAACTCACATGCTATAAATTTCACTTAAGATAACGTTAAGAAGATAAGATGGCTCCAACGATTTCTTCACGAATCAAACTAACGGTTAATGCCTTAGAATTAGAATTAAGATAAGATTTAAGAGTAAACATAAATTAGGGTTTCATTTGGAAATTTGAGGGTTTTAATATTTAAGTCAAATAGGTTTTACTAATGCAATTGGTTATGTTTTGGTTCAATAAGGTTGGTATAGAAATCAATCAAGAATAAAAATAATAGTGAATGATTTACTAATTTAGTTAATTTAAATAAATGAGGATTAAATATGATGTGTGAAAAGAAATAATTAATTTAGAAATTAATTATTTAAAATTGAAAAAGATGATTTATTAAATACTTAATTATATGACTTGCAAAATAATATAACATTATTTAAAGTCATTTTATAAATTTTTTATAATCTTTATAACGATTTTATAATATCAAACCCCAAATAAAAGAATAATAGAAATTATATTGTTCTATTAGTTTAAATAGTTTAAATAAAAGTTAAGGAATAAATTTATTACTAATTATGAAATAACATGGTTAAATGTTTAGATGAATATTTAGTTATTAAAATATAAATTTATAATATTTTGAAATAATAAAAATTTAACCATATATATTTTTAGCATTTAAATTACATAAAAGAATTTATAATGTTTTATAACCTTTGTTATTCTAAAGAAAATAATTAATTTAGAATCATAAGTTTTTAATACATTTAAAATTAATTTAATATTTTCTGAAATATTTTAGTTATTAAAATAACTTTTACTTTTATTTAATAACATATTAGTGAAGTTTAAAATATACAAAATTAGCTTTTTTTTAAAAATAAATGCAGGAGGCCGGGTTCGAACCCGTGTCCTCTTGCATACAAATGTTATATGGTAACCGGTTGGGCTAAAGCCCAGAATTTATTTTAGAGTACAAATCAATTAATAAAAATCAATTTTCAAATAACCCCCAAATCATCAAGAACCCTAGTTTGATTTAGATCCAAATTGAACACCAAATCGAATACATTTACAGAAACAGACATGGGGCTTTGATTCCCCATGTAATTTCGAGTATATGTATGTGTTTAATTTACCGAAAGCTGGTTGAATTCGATTAGCACTGATTGAAGAACAATCGCGAACGTCTTGTGTCCCGTCGATGGTCAAGCATTGATGATAATCTAATTAAACTTGGGGATAGCTTCAGATATGATTCTTGATTGAAATCCCTTTACCAATTTTAGTTGAGATAGGTCGGAGTATGGATTTCGCTTAGAGTGCAGGTTTGCGATGAAAGAGAATCGAATGAGGTGATTGCGTTCGTTTCAGGTGGAATTGCAACTGGTAATGATTTAGGGATAGTTAATCTATTATTTAAGCGTGATTAATTGAATTATTATTGTAGTTAAATGCTCAAACGGCTATGAACATCAAGAGGTTCGGTTATTTTATTGATCGAATTATAACTGGCGTTTAAACGCATTTAAAGTTCATAATGATGTTCGAATCATGTTCGCGAAGCGTTTCGTAGGATTTGGCATAACAACTGGTAGTGATTTGGTGGGTCTCGGGTCTCGTCGGCGCCGCGCCGGACTTGGCCGGCCGGCCGGAAAAACGGGGAGAGAGAAGGGAGGTTTTTGTTTTTAGCCATAATTACACATATGGTCCCTGGAGTTTTGAAATTTATTATTTTATGCTAGAACTTTTATTTTAAGTTTCATAAATTACAATTTAAACCCTTTACTTATAAAACAACTTAAATAACAAATCAACTTAATTATTCATTAAACTTTATAACTTTTATAATGTTTATAAATTTTAAGTTAATTATTTATTACATTCATGATTACCAATAGAGTTTTATAGTTTGTTAACTTTGAAATTTAATTCTTTATTTTTAATTTAGTAGTTAAAACACATAATATCATTTAATTTCCATATATTTATAAAACTCTATTTTATAACTTATAAAATTAATATAAATTATTTAAATGATTTTGATAAATGGAAATTAAATAAAACTATTATCAACATTGGTTAAGTTGTACATTTGATGCATTTTAAAATAATTTTAATAATGGAAGTTAAAAATGGATTCGGGTTTAGGTTTAAGTTTTTGAAAATGGTGGATGTTACACATAAGACAAGGGAAGAAGTGCTTCTGCCTGATAAAGGCCTGTGGCACTCATGTACTTGATCATCTTGATCCTGTCTTCTTCTTTATCTACCTGAGGTTCTTGTTGAACCACATCCTCATGTGTAGGACTTTCTTGAACTGGGGAGAGGGCAGGCACATGCTTGTACAATCTTTTCTTTCTTCTATCTTCTTTGATTTGTACTAGAAGTTCTGCATCTTCTGCCTTCTTCTTCTCTCTTGACCATTCCAGGTCAACCAGTTCATTTAACTCCTCCAAGGGGAGAGAGGTGACATTGTCTATGTCATAGTTCCTTGTTTGCAGATAGTTTATCCTGACTGCCCTTAACTCATCATTCTGAGTATCTGGTCTGGGGGCAGCCCTGATAGCACTCTCCATGAGTCTTGAAGACTCAACAGAGGAACTTTTTCCCCTTAGCTTCCTTTTCCTCTCTCTCTCCTCCTCCTCAATCTCCTCAGATGTCATCTTTCTTTTCCCTTTATCACTCACAGACCTTTGTGAATTATGGTGGAGAGATCTTTGGCCTTCATTGCTTGATGCAACTTCTACGCTCTAGCTAAAGAGAGGTTGAGAAGCACCTTCACTAGCACGTGTCTCCAAAAGGGAATTGATCTCTGCAGCAGTTGTTGGTGATAAGACAGGGCTCTCAGGTTCCATCACTAGGCCTTCAGTCAAGGTTTCCCCTTTAAAGCTAATCTTAGGGTCTGCCTCAACATCCAGTTCACTGATGACATTGCCTGATTCCCATAGTCTTCTTCTAAGGCTGAACTCTACAGTGATCTAATCTTGGATTCTTTGAGCCAACTTGTCAGCTTGTCTTGATTGGCTTGGATTGACAAGTGGCATGCTGACTAAATCTAGACTGTCATAGAAGTTCAAGGTCTAAAAGTTGAAGATCTCCTGCTACCCTTGAACTATAATTATGATTAGGGCTCTCCTGTTGTTGTCATACCTCCACCCAATGATGTGATTTGAAGATGGTGGAGATGATATAACCCTTCGTATCCCTTCCTCAAACAAACTCTGTATGAAGGAGTCTATGTAGTCCACATCAATGTGAACTTGAGAAAGTTGCTGAGAATGCATAGTTGCAAGTGAGGATAGTGAGTCCTTAATGTCCACACTCTTTGAAGAACGCTTGAGTTCTGTGATTGTGATGACTTTCTCCCCTTTTTTGGTAGCATCATCCACTTGCATAGGTGAGCTAGGAGTTAGGCCAATCACATCCATAGGTTCTTGTGTTCCTGGTTAAGCTCTTCTTAAGGGTCTCCCAGCTAGTTTTTCTTAAGATAAGAAATCTCAAGTTGCTGATCATTGATCTCGTTGTGTAAGGTAGTCACATGAGATTCAAGGTGACTCACCTTTGAGACTAAATAGGTGCATGTTTAGAGTGTTTTTGCACTTTTAGTCTCATATTCTCCTTATCTTCATCAGAAGAATCATGGGGGATGAGATGATTGGACCAATGTCCTCACCCTCACCACCAGCTTTAGTTTCTGGTTGCTAGATTTCCTCTGCTCACTAGCAATCTCAGTTGAGATGTCAGTAGGCTGAGTTGCCATGGTTGAGGTCTTAATGATGTAATCACTTTCAAAAGTGAGAGCCTCTTCCATATGGACATCCTGAACAGGTTCAGAAGTGTCCACCTTAGTAGTAGGTGACTAATGTGGGCTAGAGATAGGAGCCTCCGAAGCATTCATCTCTCTTTGAGTAGGGGAAAGAAGAAAGTATCATGGTACTCACTGAAACCTAGATCTTCATTAGTATAGAAGTCAAGGTTAGGGATAGGTTGATTGAGATCTAAAGGTTGGGGATGGTAACTGTCCCTGAAGGTTGATCACCTGAGTGTTGAGACTCAGAGTGATGGATTAAGGTAGTTTGGGAGAGTTGGCTAATGAGCTAATCAAGCTGAGCTTGAGGAACCTTAGCACTGATCCTTGAAGAGATAGGAGCGGTCTGCTGCTCAGGAGAAGTGGGAGCTCCAATATCCACTTCTTCCTGTATGGGTGAGTGTATAGGGACCTGCACAGACTGAAAAGCCTGAGTAGGTGTTCGTTTGGATTTTCTTTGGTAGGCGAGGGTGATTTGTGGCTGTTTAGGTGGTTTGGAAGTAGAAGGTGTGGGTTCAACACTAGCTGGTGCTACTAGGTTGTCACCTTGAGCAATGAGCTCTAACATTTTTGAGACTAGGGTTGTTTCTACCCCAGAGAAGCCAACAGTGGGCTTTCTTAGTATTTTAAAGATGTCGGGATTCATTTGTCCCAATTTAAGAATGTTACCTGTCCCCTTTATGGTGAGCCCAAATCACATTTAAGAATGTGCTGGACATATCTAGAGAACATGTAATATTCTACGGAGTCTAAGTTTGCAAGCAAATTCATATAAATAAACTGAGAATACCTGAACTTGACCCCCCGAATCATTCCATGGACAATGAAGGAGAGATCCTCAGGAATCTGGTCCCATCCACCATGCTTGTTTGATAAGCTGTAGATAACCACATGGAGTAGCAATTTCCACTAGGATGAGACCTTCTTTTTCCTAAAGGTTTTGACAGAGAAGTCTCCCTCATAACCCATCTGCTTAAAAGAATGATTAACAGCTTCCTTTGGTAAGAAAACCTTACCTTCTTCATCATCCATCTGAATATGTATGTTGATGATGGCTGGAGTGATGAAGATTATTCTCCTCTACACTGTGGCAGACAGTGTCTTCTCCCTATCCATTACGACCTCTTGGCAGGTCTTCTAGAATTCAAGCAGATAATCCTCATAGAGTGAAGGACCAATGGTTAGGGAGGTGAAGTAGTTAGACAAAGCTAAGAAATAGCAAACCTCTGAGAAATGAGGATCTTTCTTAGAGCTTAACAGAGCAACATGAATATGTTGCATGTGTAACTGCATGGTAAAGTTTGGGTCATTTCTGGGAAGAAGGTTGGCCATTGTGAGGTATCTAAAGGATGAAGAATGAAAGAAGAAAGAAATTTAAGAGAGAAATTTAGGGTTTTAGATTTAGAGGAAGAAGCAGATGATAGAAAGAGGGGAAAACCGTTGGGTTTATATGTGAAAAAGGATTTCAGATAAAGTTTAATAAAATAGGATAAACTTTGAAATCAGGATGTCAGTCCCACCTCTAAAAAGTAGTTTACTTTTGCTCAAAAAGTAGTTTTCTTGGAAGTCAAAAGCTTCCGAAGGTAAATTATCTTTGAAAGTTTTAATGAAAAAGCTTCCGAAGGTAAATTATCTTTGAAAATTTTGCTTAGGAAGAGAAATGAAAACTTGAATTCTTTGTACATAAAAGAACAAAGCTTTCGAGAGTTAATTTTGCTTCGGAAGAAAAATATCCTTGAAAACATATAAGTGTCTGAGGCAAGCATTTAAGCTTTGAAAGATATTCTAGAAATTTCTTCCGAAGGTAAAATTTCTTAGACAGTTATTTGTGTTGAAGGCATGATTTTCTTCTGAAGGTAATATCTTTCGAAGGATAAAAAATTTACAAATATCTAAGGAAAGTCTTCAAAAAGATTTTCATCCACAGAAAACAAGAGCTTATGAAAGTGATAAACTACACAACTTAGGACACACAAATTTTAAGAAATAAAAAGAATTAGTTTTAAGAAAAACCTACTCAAAGTTGATCATCTCAATAGCTGATATTAGATATTTAAATCGATGTTCATCAAATGCCTTTATAAGCAGATCAGCATATTGTTCATCTGTGTGAACTTTGACTAGTTAAAATAATCCATTTTCAAAATTATCTCTTATTAAATGATACTTGATATTGATGTGTTTGGTCCTTGAGTGCTGCACAAGATTCTCTGTGATTGAGATAGCACTGTTGTTGTCTATGTGATTGGGAGTCTCCTTGATGTTTAACCCATAGTCCAGCATCTGATTCTTAATCCAAAGCACTTGAGCATAGCAGCTTGCAGCAGCAATGTATTCAGCTTCAGTAATAGATGTAGAGACGTAGGATTGTTTCTTGCATTGACATGAGACAACCCTTCCACCATGAAACTAACATCCCCTATATGTAGACTTTGCATTCATGTTGTAACCACCATAATCACTCTCTGTACAAGCATACAAATTGAAGTCAGGAGTTTTAGAATACCATAAACCAAGTGTTGAAGCCCCTTTGATGTATCTTAGAATCCTCTTGACAGTGATGAGGTGAGACATCTTAAGGTTGGCTTAATATCTTGCATAAATACATGTAGCAAACATGATATTAGGCCTGCCAGCTGTAAGATGCATAAGAGACCCAATCATAGCCCTGAAAAGGTGTTCATCCACACACTCCCCCTCAAGATCAGGTCCAAGGGAGTGGTTTCTTGCTATGGGTGTCTTAGCAATCTTACAATCAGTCATGTTGAACCTCTTGAGTATGTCTTGAACATACTTTGACTGACTAATGAACATGCCATCTTCAACTTGCTTCACTTGAATTCCTATGAAGAAATTAAGATCCCCCATGGCACTCATTTCAAATCTGTCCTTCATCAGCTTCTCAAAGTCTTTGCAGAGCTTTGGATTAGTTGAACCAAAAATGATGTCATCCACATAAACTTGAACTAGCAATATGTCATTTCGCTATCCTTTGATGAAGAGAGTTCCATCTATAGTACCTCTCCTGTATCCATGTTTGCAAAGATACTCAGATAGTGTCTCATACCACTTCCTGGGTGCCTAATGTAGCCCATAAAGAGCTTTGTCAAGCTTGCAGACATAATCAGGATGACCAGGATCTACAAAACCAGGTGGTTGTTTGACATACACCTCTTCATCAATCATTCCATAAAGAAAAGCACACTTCACATCAAGTTGAAAGACCTTGAAGTTATTGGATGCAAGAAATGGCAAGAATATCCTAACAGCTTCCAGTCTTGCTACAGGATGAAAGACATTAGTGTAGTCAATCCCTTCTTCTTGTGTATATCCTTGAACAACTAGTCTAGCTTTGTTCTTGATGATAATGCCTCTATCATCCTTTTTATTCCAAAACACTCATTTTGTTCCAATAGTAGTCTTCCCATGAGGAAGAGGACAAAGGTTCCAAACTTTCTGCCTTTTGAATTAAAGCAGCTCCTGTTGCATAGCTTCAACCCAAATTCCATCCTTTAGAGCCTCATCAACTTTCTTTGGCTCTATTTGGGATAAGAAACAAGAGTAAAGACAAACATTTGCTTCAAGGGTTTGTCCTCTTGTTCTTACCCCTGTGATGACATCTCAATGATGTTTGTGGTGGGGTGAGACTTGTGGATCCTTAGCTGAGGGATCATAGCAACTTGCTGAGGAGATCTAAATTAGAAAAATTTAGATCTGGCATAGTTGCTTCACCCACCACATCAGCACACTTATCAAGAGAAACTTTATCCAATAAGTGTGTGACATAATTTATGTTGTCATCTATGGAGTGGTTATCAGCATCAAGAAACTCCTGATCATTCTCACCATCTCTATTGGTTTCTTCTACATGTGAGGTATCTTTATCTGGTTGTGGAGCCTCTGAGCTAGAATTTGAAGGCATCCCGGATGTTTCAGCTGAAGTTGTCATTGTAGTGCTGATAGAAACCTCATTTGCAGAAGTACTTCCAACTGGAGCTAAAGATGTGTTACTTGAAGGTCTTCTTAGCTCAAATCTTGGAACAAGATCACCTGTATTTAAATTTTTTGCAGATCCTGAAACAGTCTCACAAGATTTGTTAAAACAGTTGGTAACTAAATCAAGATCAAATAGCCAATCAGGACCAGAACCAACCACACAGGATGTGTGTTCATTGAAAGTCACATTAGTTGACTCCTCAACAGTTTTAGTTCTAAGATTATATAATCTATAAGCCTTAGCTTGGGAAGAGTATCCAATGAAGTGTCCATCATCTAATTTCTCAGCAAATTTGGCAATTTGATCTTTGGTATTCAAGATGTTGCAAGGACATCCAAATGACCTGAGAAAACCATTGAAAGGTTTTCACTTGTGCCAAAGTTCATAAGGAGTCTTGCCATGAGTCTTACCCACTAAAACTTTGTTCTGCACATAGCAGGCAGTGTTGACTGCCTCTGCCCAGAAGGTGATGGGCAACTTAGAGTTAGACAATATGGTTCTTGTAGCTTCAATCAGTGTCCCGTTTCTCCTCTCAGCAACACCATTTTGCTGGGAGTCGTGGGAGCACTGAATTGTCTTGTAATACCTTTTTCATCACGAAATGTATGAAGGATTTGATTCCTGAATTCAGTTCCCTTATCACATATTATGATTTTGATCTTGTGATCAGATTGATTCTCAATCTTCAAGATGTAACTTTTTAGAATCTCAGGAGTCTCATCCTTAGTTCTAAGGAAGAAGACCCAAGTGAATCTTGTAAAGTCATTTGCGATCACTAAACAGTAAGAGGTCCTTCCTAGACTCATTACACTAGTGGGCCCATAGAGATCCATATGTAACAAGTGTAGGGGTGTAGTGATGGAGTTCCTTTCCTTAGGCTTGTGAGATACCTTATGCTACTACCCTTTCAGGCATGCAACACAATGATCATCACTTGTAAACTCTTTCTTTGGTATTCCAGTTACCAAATCATTCTTAATTAGTTTATTCATGTTCTTAAAGTTTGCATGGCACATTCTTTTATGCCATAGGAAAGACTCATCACTATTGGCTTTAGACAAAAAGCATGAAACTTCTTTAGAGGGAGATGTTTCTTGCAAGTCCATCTTGTACATGTTCCCTTTCCTGGGGGCTCTAAGGAAGATATGCCCATGAGGAATAATCACCCCGGCCTTGAGAACAATGCACTCATCCTCAGTAAAGAGCATTTTATAACTCTGATCACAAAATTAGGATACAATCAAAAGATTGTACCCATGCTCCTTGACAAAGTTTAACTTTTTAATGCTGAGCTTACCATTTGTGATCTTGCCCCTTCCAGAAATGTAACCACCTTTATCTCATCCAAAAGCAACTGGCCCTCCATCAATCCATTCAAAGTTCTGGAGTAGTAACCTATTGCCTGTCATGTGACTAAAATAGTCACTGTCAATGATCTAGACATTTTTGTTTGTCTTGAGCTGTCCCTGCACAAAGAAAATGATTAGTTACATTTGGAAACCCAAGCCTTACTTGTCTTGGGCTCACTAAGTGAAACAGAAGGTAATGCAATAGTAAAAGATCCTATGGTTGTGCTAGGAGGATCTTGAGCTGTTATTGATGGAGAATTTTCAAACACTTGGTCTTTCTTTGACTTCCACACCACCTTTGGAGTCTTGGACTTGAACTTCAACACTTCGGAAGCTTTTGAGACTTCGGAAGTTTTGATGACTGAACCTTCGAAAGATTCTGCAGACACTGCAACAGACTTCAGTGTTTCAGAAGTATTCCTTTCTTCTGAGGCCAACTTTTCTTCCAAAGGCAATTTTTCACTTGCCTTCTTCTTAGATTTGGAGCTTCTGAAGGAAATAGATTTTCCTTCCGAAGCTTGAATCTTCTTGGAACTCTTGGAAGTCCTTGGTTTGATCATGTGAAGAGTACTCTTGGGATTGTATGGACAATCCTTAGGAAGATGAGTAGTACTCTCACACATAACACATTCCATTCTCTTCTTCCTAAGAGCCTTCTGTTGGGAACAAGACTGACTTTGGTTACATCCCTTCTCCACCCTCATCTTTGTAGATGCTGAGACAATCCTTTTAGGCTTATGACTATTCTTGGAGTTGGATGGTCCAGGTTGTGTATAAGTGATACACAACATATCAACCTTCTTCGGGGTACTTAGATGATTTGAACAAGAATCATAACTCTTAGCAGAAGAGTTTAGGTTGATGTCTTCAGTCTTTACTACTTCAAACCATGCAGAGATAAAACTTGCTTCTGCTTGGAGTCAAAAGTAGCCTTGAGCTCTTGAGCCTTCCTTGCTTTTCTTTTGCTCTTTCTAATCAAGTTCATTCTCATGACTTGGTCATCATAGTCTTCTTCTTCTCCTCAGAAGGATAGTTGCCCTTCCTAGAATCCTCCTCTTCACTCTTCTCAGAGGAATTCTTCACTATCACTTCGTCATCTTCTTCACTCAAAGGATCTGTGAGAGGAAGCTCATCTTCACAAGTTCCACACCTAGGTGATCTTACAGACAAGATTGTGTGTGGAGGAGCTATCTTATTTGATCCCATTCCCTGCTTGTTTTGATAGCACACTTTGTTATGCAGGGATGAGGATATTATGTTCTTAAAGGTCTCTTCTTCAAGAACACACTTTTTTGCCCTGGCTTTGCTGATCACAAGCTCAGCCTGGTACTCAGTTAGCTTGGTTATAAAATCCTTGATTTGAGTCCTAAAATCTGTATGCTCATGTTTCAGAATTGAAATAGTTTTCTCTAAGTCCTCTATCTTCAGTTTATAATCATTTTTAGACTTTCTAAAATCAGCTTTTAAAATGTTTAAGGACTCAAGATCAGATCTCATCTCCAAGTTATAGGACCTGTATTTGTTAACTTTAGCAATGAATTCAGGGGTACAGAGATGTTCCAATGCCTTGGCTTCACCATGAGTTGCCATCAGTGCTTGGTTTGGAGAAGCATCTTCCACTTGAAAGCTCCAGTCAAAGCCTCATTCTTCAATAGGAACAGCAACTTGCTGCTTTTTCTTCTTATTCTGGGGAGCTTTGTCAGTGTAGTTGGGTCTGGACTGTGTTTGGCCACCATTTGTTCTAGGTGCCTTACACTCCCTAGCAAAGTGGCCCATCAAGTTACAGTTGTAACACTTGACTCTGCCTTTGTCCAGGCCAAACTTTCCACTGGTTGCATTGCATGGAAACTTGCTTCCTGTCCTCTTGTAGAAGTTCTTGGCTCTGTGATTGAGAAGAGCCATCTGTTGGACTATCCCCATATACTCCAGATCATCTGGATGGATGCAGTCCAGGTCTTCAAGATTGAAAAGAAAGCTGCCATAACTTTCATGAGATAACACAAAGGCTTGAGAAGAGCTTGTCCCTTGGAATGGGCTTCCATGAGTGTAGTTCTCCCTTGGTGTCTCTGGGAAAGTGATGAAAGGACCCGTTGGTGAGTTATCAGGGTAACATATAAGATGATGTTGGGGTTCTATGCTATCCTTTTCAACCACATGCAGAGCTGAACCCATTTGATTATTGGAGTTGCCAGATGAACCTTGCATGTTCATCTCCATCTGGTAGCCACTGAGAATCCTATATAACTCTGTCAGAGTAAGAGTTTTGAGATTTTCAGTCCTCTTGATCACCACACAGTAGTGTGTCCACTGCCTAGGAAGTGAGGACATGAACTTCCTTACCATGTCCTTGTTCTCAAGAGGAACTCCTCCATCCACAAGGGTATCCACAATCTCAACATACCTGAAGTATTGCTGAGTCATGGTTTCACTTGTTTTGAAGGTGAAGTTTTTAAACTGCTGCTTTAGGAGATCCTTCTTGTTCTCCTTGGCTTCAGAGGAAACCTCATACATCAGTTTCAATGCATCCCGTAGCTGCTTAGTTGTTTTGCATTTCTTGAAACCTCTGTATATAAAGTTTGGAAGAGCAGTCTAAAGGGTTGTCATGGCTTTTCTGTCAATCTCTACTCTCTTTCTGTCTTCATAAGAGTAGTTTGCTACAACCTTGGGGATCATACCAGCACCAGTAGCAAAAGGGGTGCTAGGTATGTAAGGTCCATTTTCAAAACACTCCTACATTCTTGAGTCTAAAGACCTGATGAAACCTTCCATTCTCAGGCACCAGGTATCAAAGTCATCAAGAGTGATTAGTGAGGATTTGTTCATGGTTCCAATTTCCATATCAGTAATGGTTGCCATTTGAAAAGTTAAGTATTTGTGTGTGTGAGGGATCTTAAGATGGTGAGATCTTATATCAAGAGCCTGGAATGCTCTGATACCAAATGCAGGACCGGTGAAGGGGGTCACTTACATCACAACAACACAAAGAGGAGAGTAACTAAACTTAATCAAACAGTGAACTGGATTAACCATAAGAGAAGACACTGAGACCACAAGTAAGTTAGTAAAAGAGAACAAGAGAACAATATACACAAGTGTATGGTTTTCAAGAATGCAATATATTGCTTTCTGAAGTTTTATTACAAGTGTTACAAAGCATGAAAGAAAGTTACAAGAATATGAGATACTTATACTACATCCTACAGCCGGCCATACTATGAAAGCCAGCTGGATACAATTGACTAGACACAAAACAAAATCAATTGTAGAGTCAAAAGGCAGATTGCCTTTTGACTAGTGACTATGACATTTCATAGCTCACATCCTTGTCTATTAAAAAAAGGATAAAGTACATGAAGTAGAAAGTTATAGACTCAAGACCTCAATGTACAATTTCCAAAAGCATGGACCTTTACACCAACTCATGTAAGTTGGTGACTTTACAGAGTTGCAACGGAAAGGGGTCCAGCTTTATAGAAAAGTACATCAGATAAAGCATGTAGTTAAAAGTCTTGGGAAGAAATCTGTCTTCAAGAGTTGAGCTTCGGAAGACTTTGTCTTTGAAGCTTTAGAAGACTTCATCTTTGGCTTTGGAAGATATTGGTCTTGGCTTCGGAAGACTTCACACTTAAAATATTTCTGTTGCATGTGTGAAACTTCCGAAGCATTGTTCTTCAGTACTTGTGCAGCATGCAGGCAGAAAGACTTTGGTTGCTTTAGGCTCTATACATATTCTTTACACTATATTATAAAATAATGAGTAAATTACCATTTGTATCCCTAGCATTTGTTCATTTCAACCACTTGCATCTCTACGGTTTCAAAATTGTCATTCGGCCCCTGACGGTTCATGTTATTTTCATTTGAGTCTATATGTTTCATTTTTATCTCCATTTGAGTTTAAATAAGTAACACTGTTAAAATTATTATTAAAAAGACAAAATTACCTTTAATATTAAATAATAACGTAAAAAACCTTGCGGGTCCCATTCATCAACATCATCTTCTTCAAATCACCATCACCACAACCACCCCCATCACTACCACCACAACCACTTGGTCATCACCATGACAACTGCCTATCACCACCACCACCACAATAGCCCATCACCATTACCACAACCACTATCACCACCACAGTAGCCCTATCACTACCATCGCAGCCCCATCACTACCATCACATCCCCATCACTACCACCACAGTCCCCATCACCATTAGCGTAGCCACCCATCATCACCACCGCAAACCCTATCACCACCATCGCAACAACGATCACCACCACCATAGCCCCATGACTACCACCGTATCCCCATTACTACCAGCACAGCCCCCTATCTCTACCACCATAGCCACCCATCATCACCACTGCAACCCCTATTAGCACCACCGCAACCCCTATCACCACCACCACCAAAGCCGCCCATCACCGCCACCGCAACCACTATCACCACCACCGTAGCCCCTTCACTACCACTGCAACCCTATTACTACGGCCACAACCCCTATCACCACCATCGTAGTGTAAGGCCCCATTCCCGAGAAGCTTATAGCTGGCCAATCATCCCCATAAAACATATAATTACATTAACTTGAAATAAACATTGCAGCGGAAACATCAAAAACAACATTTTCATTAAAATGCTTTTGCAAAATAATACAATATTCATTACACAATTTCATTTGTTCTCATTACATGTAAAACTATTAAACAAAAGAATGCCATTCAAAATGTCAAGTAGCTGCCCCACGCCATCCTCAGCAATGCTCAACTGCCAACTGGAAAATGCATAAAAAGTTAGCGTTTCTGAGTGAGTTCTAGTTTTATAAGAAAATATACTTTATCTTTTGTTTAAAACCGTTCTTTACAATCATACGTGATCATGCACTATACATACACATAGTTAATATCATTATTATCTTCCTTTACTCTTCATCACATTCTTTATTTAACTCTTTTTTCTTTATCACATTCTTTATCACTATCTGGATCAGTGTCATCAGCTATGCCCTAAACAAATGGGGTACTGGGCCGAAGTTCATAATTGACTTCTATACCGCACATAACCTGGCACCAGCACCGGGGTAAGCGACAAAGATCCCAATTGTATACTACACCTCCAACATTATGCATAATTTGGGTACTGGGCCAAAGATCATAAATGACTTCCATACCACACATAGCCTGGCACCAGCACTGAGGTAGTAATCACTATAAACCAACTGTATACTACACCCCCAACATTATGCATAACTCGGGTACTGGGCCGAAGATCATAAATGACTTCCATACCGCACATAGCCTGGCACCAGCACTGAGATAAGTAATCACTATAAACCATGTACCAAATCCTTTGTTAGTCACAAATACTGGAACCCCTGCATGTATCCTTAAAGGTTAGCTAAACCATACGCAGTTCAGCTTACGACATTTTAGAGTCGTGCACCTCTGTACATATTGCTTCAAGCATTTTTATACTTTCTTTTTCATTAATGCATGAACTCTATCATTATATTCCTGTTTTCATTATCTTCTACTTAACGTTACATAATACTTTTCATTCATTCATTAACATTCAACGTAAAGCCACGAGAATATAAAACATACATAATAGGAACATTAACATAATCATGCAAATCATCATACATACATAACATACATCATGCATACCATCAAGCATAACATCATACATAACATCATCGTCATCATACATCATCAAATCATCATCTTATCATCATCTTATATCATCTTATATCATTCATGCCCATCATATCATCTATGACCTTAAAAGTCAACTTACATGAACCCCCGGGAACCTCCCAAGTCAAAACCTACTTCTGCACTTTCCTCGAAATTTAGAAAAGAAACTAAGTCTTCATCCGCATTTCCTATGTTCATTCGCATTTCTTTTGTTCATCCACATTTCTTATGTTCATCTGCATTTCTTTTGTTTATCCGCATTTCTTTTATTCATCCGCATTTCTTTTATTCATCCGCATTTATTATGTTCATCCACATTTCTTATGTTCATCCGCATTAATTTGTTCATCCGCATTAACTGTTCATCCGCATTAACTTGTTCCTCCGCATGAACTTGTTCATCCGCATTAACTATTCACCTGCATTAACTGTTCATCCGCATTAACTGTTCATCCACATTAACTTGTTCACCCGCATGAACTTGTTCACCCGCATTAACTGTTCATCCGCATTAACTTGTTCATCCGCATTAATTGTTCATCTGTATTAACTTGTTCATCCGCAGGAACTTGTTCATCCGCGTTAACTATTCATCTGCATTAACTGTTCATCCGCATAACTGCTCATCCATATTCACTTGTTCATCCGCATTAACTTGTTCATCCGTATTAACTTGTTCATCTGCATGAACTTGTTCATCCGCATTAACTGTTCATCCCCATTAACTTGTTCATCCGACTTGTTCATCCGCATGAACTTGTTCATCCGCATTAACTGTTTATCCACATTAACTAGTTCATCTGCATGAACTTGTTCATCCGTATTTCTATGGGAACACTTAGGAAAATTCTAAAAATTAGGCGTATGAGCCCTATCTAGGTGCATGAGTAGCCTCATTCGCACCTAACATCAGATTTCAGTTCCCAACCTCACTTATCATGTTCTAAGCTTAAATCTTACATTCTAAGCCATAGAAACACAACCATAACAACATCAAACATACATAGCCCAAAATCAAACCCCATCCACAACATACATGTATACATACATACGGGTATAAAAACCCAACTTTATAAAAAAAAATTATACATGCATTTTTAGCCCTAAAATTAGTTAAAACATGTAAAAGAGAGGTTCTAGAACTCACCTTTGTAGCTTTTTGGGTAAGACCTCTTCAAACCCGTTTGCAAATTGAACTCAAACACCTAAAACCCACCAAAGACACACAACCGAACACACACAACATACATAAGCACACAACCGAGGATGAAACCAATTAAGAACATCTTAAACATACGAATTCTTATCTTGAATTCGATCTTCTGCCCTTGTTCTTCTTCAAAATCCAAATTCTGCACTTTCTCTCTTTTAAACATCCGAATGTTGAGTGTGTGTGTAGGCTCAAGGGCGGCCATACCACCTTTATCACCAAATTTTAATCTTTTTGTCCTTTTGGATACTTTTTACCCCTCAACTTGGGTAAAATATCTTTTCTTTTTTTTTTCTACACTTTATTCTTCTTTCTTTGTCTTTTATAAATAACCGGGTTTTACACGTAGCCACCCATAACTACCACAAACATACACTATATCTGCACAATCATAACTACCAGAACAGAAAACACTCTGTGTGTGAAATCATCATCTTCAAATCATCAGATTCAACATTGTTGTGTTCAATCCGATGTTAAATTTGAGTTTTATCAGTTAATTTGTGAAAAAATGGGCCAGAAATCCCCTGGTCCACTCGTCGGAGACAACTCCGACGGTAACTCCGGTGTATATCTGATTAGAAATGGTTTCTGATTCAATAGAAACCCTAAACCTACATCTAAAGATGTATCGAAAGCATCTTCTACATCTAAAGATGTATCAAACCCGTTGGTGGTACGGCGGCAACGATGGTGGTGCGGCAACGGCGGTGGAGCGATGACGGAGGTGGTTGCGGTGGTAGTGGTGGACCGGTGGTGGACATAAAGAGAGAGAAGATGGAGAAGATAGAGATAGTATAAAAGGGATAAGGGTGTGGATGAGTGAATTCTTTTAATAAATAAGAGTATTTTTGTTATTTCATTAAAAATAACGGAAAAATCTAACGTCGTTAGTGTATTAGACTCAAATGGAAATAAAAATGAAACGTCAGGGGTCGGATGACAATTTTAAAACCATAAGAATACAACTGGTTAAAATAAACAAACGTTAAAGATACAAATTATAATTTACTCAAACTTCATATGTATGCCTACCCAAAATCTCCAAATTCCTTAAAAGAATTTAAAAACAACATAATATATCGAGATACATACAATACTTTTGGGGTTTAGCCTGTATAAAAAGAAGGCAGACTTCACTTGGTGCCAACCTACTTTCCATTGCATCCTCTTCAGTTCTTAGTTCATTCCGCCATGGAAGGCATCAAGCATAAAACTGTGAGAGTTAATGGAATCAACATGCATGTTGCTGAGAAGGGTGAAGGCCCAACAATTCTCTTCCTCCATGGCTTCCCCGAGCTCTGGTACACATGGCGCTACCAGATCCATGCCTTTTCCACTCTCGGCTACCACTGTGTTGCCCCAGACCTTCGTGGCTATGGCGACACAGATGCCCCACCATCTGCATCAAGCTATACGTGCTTCCATGTCGTTGGCGACCTGGTGGCACTTATTGACTCTATGGGAGAAAAGGCGGTGTATCTGGTGGCTCATGACTGGGGTTCCATGATTGGATGGTATTTGTGCATGTTTAGGCCCGAAAAGGTGATGGCCTATGCATGCATATCCGTACCGTACCGGCCTAGGCATCCCAAGATGAAGCCCGTTGAAACCATGAAAACGTTATTTGGTGAAGATTACTATATGTGCAGGTTTCAGGTCAATCTCAACTCAACGAACTTAATCTTCGGATGTAAAATTTTCCTGTGTCTTTTATTTCCCTATGTGTGTCATTTTTCTCTCTTACCCTCTCCGGTCTCCAAAAGTTTCATTTTCCTCTGTGTCTACTCTTTTATGTTAACTTACAAAATTATAATAATTTACTGTGTTTAGAATTCTTTGAAACATAGTCACAAGATTTCAGTTTCTTCAAGCAATCATTATAATATTACGTTACAATATTCATAGTTGTTATAGTTGTTTGACACCATTTTCTAGAAATAAAGTTGTTTTTGTATAAGATCAACACGTCTAGAATATTCAATCTTTACTTACTTATTTTCACTCTATATAAAACCTTTTACTCAAGAGTTTAAAGCATTCTACTTTCACACAATCCATAATATTCAACAAACGATATTTCACAATCAAAGACACATACAAATTGAAGTTGCGATATATCCTTACAATTAAGATGTAAGCGATAAGAATTGTTTTATTCATTTCTAAGTATCATTATAAATAATACTATTAGTTATAATAATATATTTAATATAATAGTCGGGTGATTAACTAGAAGTCACACTCTTATTCATAGCTCATAACAAGAAAAATTACAATATTATTATTTATTGTGAGATTATATTTGTTGTACGTAGTGTAAAATAGTTTGAGAGTAGACAGAGTTGACATAACTGTTGTAAGAGAAAATATTTTGGTAGTAGCATTAAGAGCTTTGAAATGTAAATACAGATACATGTCGATAAAAATATTTAAAAGACCATCAACCTTGTGCTTGGGATGCTCGTACATTATGCGCCAAGCTGACATGATGGAGTTACAGTGGTAATAAATGCATTAAAGAAATGAAACCAGATATGACTTTAATGTAACATGGAAGATGGGTAGCTATCACTTGCCAGCAATAATTAATATTTTTTCTTTTACTTAACATGGTAATATTTGTATTCTTAAGGAAGTTGGAGTTATGGAAGAAGAGATGAAAAGCTATGAAACAACAGAAGTTCTTAAAAAAATTCTGACAGATAAGAGCCCAGGACCACCTTCCTTGCCTAAATCTGATCCGTTCGGATTAAAAACTCTAAATGGACCATTGTTGTTACCTTCTTGGTTATCTGAAGAGGACATCAAGTATAACGTTGAAAAGTTTGACCAAACTGGCTTCACCGGCGGCTTGAACTATTATCGTGCTTTGGATCTGTACGTATTTGCAGCCACCTAGCTCGTCTTAAATTGTTGTGTCAAATGGTTTTTTTATGGTCACAATTGAATAGGCTGGACATTGTAACAGGTTGTTTATATTTTGGGTTAGGGTTGCTATGAATGTGACCTATATTTATTCCCATCCACCTCAAGCTTTGACCCAAGACAAATTTATTTTTTCTATAGCGATAAATGCAGAGGTTGGATGTTAGGACTATGAAAAACCAGGTTGGCTTCTAATGATTTGTTTAGGGTTTAGGCCTATGTAACGTGTTTAAACCGGTCCAGGCTGAAGAAACTAATCATTTTAATATTTGAAGGTTCATTTTTAAAACCACCGGCTTACTTTATTCATAGTCTCATCTTATTTTGATATTAACTTTTAAAAAATTCACATTATTCAATTTATTGGAGATGATATTGTTTTCACATTCCGGTTATTTTTCTAGATGTGTAAACAATTTATCTCTCCGATTTTCCCGTAACAGAAGATCATGATGTTTCACTCTTAAGATAAATAAATAAATCGTTAT
This sequence comes from Flaveria trinervia, assembly GCA_025506515.1. Taxonomy (NCBI): domain Eukaryota; kingdom Viridiplantae; phylum Streptophyta; class Magnoliopsida; order Asterales; family Asteraceae; genus Flaveria; species Flaveria trinervia. The sequence continues at coordinate 66,313,843 of CM046455.1, forward strand.
TACAAAAAGCTAGATATAAATGAAATATATAATTTATTTTAATAGACCAATCAAACACTATAAAAATTATTAATTTATATTTTTTTGGAAGAGTTTAACAAATATTTTTGAAAAACATAAAGAATTATATTTAAAAATCATATGTGAAATATTGAATAAAATCATCTCTAAAAGAATTTATAAACATATAAAAAATCTTTTGTAAAGTATTCAATTACAATAGGAGTGAGAAATAAAAATAATTTCAAAATAACACTACTTTACTAAACATTTTTGCACCTCCACCATTTTAGTACTTAATTTTTCCAACTACACTCTTTTGGGAAAAAAAACCTAGTATGAGGGCTGGAACCTAACACGATACTTGCCTAAACCCTAATAGATAACTTAAGGAAACTTTACCCAAGCCACCTTTACTGAACTTGGAGGCATATATGGATTGCATGAAACATAAAATTAATACATATTTTGGCCAATTGATTTCACATATGCTTTGTCTGTGCTGGATTTCGGATTAGGAATTGGGAACTCACGGCAGCATGGACAGGAGCACAAGTGAAATTGCCGGTGATATATATAGTTGGAGATAAGGACATGGTGTATACGACACCAGGGCTAAAAGAGTATGTGCATGATGGTGGATTCAAGAGAGATGTGCCATTGCTTCAAGATATTGTGGTTATGGAAGGCGTCGGTCACTTCCTCAACCAGGAGAAGCCTCAAGAATCTACAGCTATCATTCATGAATTCATCAAGAAGTTTTAATCAACCACCAACCACTAAATTTCTAGTGCTAATTATGTACTTACAACTTCCATATATGGTTCGGAATGAAGTGAATGGTTCTATTAGCTAAAATTTGTATACCTAATCTATAAGTATTAGCATTTTCATGGAAGATAATATTGCTCCTATTATTACTATCTTGAGCATATTTATGTAATTTGAGTAGCTAATTATCACCATTTCTTCTGTGGTCCAATCATTTCAAAAGTTCCATCTCAAGTTACTATGAGTGGGTGTGACCCACACTTCGCATCAGAGGTCATAAAAGTTAAAGATTTAATTTCGATCACTATAAATTAGTACGAACCATTCAAACCAAATTGTGTATGAAACACCGATACAAAAATAAAAAAAAATGCTATAAAAATGAGTATAAAACTTAAGGAAAATTCATGTGACTAAATGTAAATTCGTCATAACTTTATTGACATAACATGTTGTTAGAGAAATAACGAATGTGTAAATATTGAATTTACTAGAATATATGAGTTCTATTGTAAATTATTTAAAATAAAATATACATAACTCAAAGGCTTATGTATAAAACTTAAGAAAACTTAATGTGATTAAATGAAAATTTTACATTACTCGAATGTTTAAGTATAAAATTTAATATAAGTTCAAGTGATTAAATATAAATTTGACATAAATCGAAAGCTAAAATATAAAATTTTAATCAAAACAAACTATGTAGGCATCAAATTTATAAAAAAAGAAAATAAAAGTGTTCTTAGTTTCAAAATCAACATAGAGTATTATACATAGAAATGTACAAGCCAAAGTAGCATTTTTATTTTTTGGAGAAAAAAAGTATTATGATAACATTGAAAAAACCTATACCTTCGCTACTAGTAACTTTTTCTATATGTTATATATAGTGATGCGGTGGGTGTTATCGAGTCTCTTTCCAATCTGCCTTAAATGATGATATATTTGGGTAGTATTATTATTATAACTATGTAATATATATAATAAATGTATCTATAAAATTTAATATTAATTTAATATATTAATCAAATAATACTTAAAATAAATGTATATTAAACAATATATTAATTGAGAGAAATTTATTAAATATGGGGAAATTAGGAAGTATGTATATAACCCTTATACTTTATATCTAAAGAGTTGTAATAGTTGTCTTAAGTTTTGAGTAAACTGCAAGTGTGTATTCATCAAATTTTTATATAATGGTATAAATAATATATTTATATATATGTATATATATATGTGTATATGTATATATATGTATATATGTATATATATATATATATATATGTATATGATATATATATTTATATTTATATATATGTGTATGTGTATATATACATATACATATATATATATACATATACATATATATATATACATATGTGTATATATATATGTATATAATATGTATATATACATATATACATATATATACATCTATATATATGTACATATATATGTATATACATACATATATATATAACATACATATATATATATGTATATATATTATATATATATATATATATGTATATATATATGTATATATATATATATACATATATATATATACATATATATATATATATGTAACACCCGGTTATTCTATTAAAGTAAATAAAAGAAGGAAACATCAATAAACCCAAGTTGAGGGGTTACAAATTTAAAAAGGAGACAAAAGTACAAAAAGTTAGTATAAAGGTGGGCATGGCCGCCCACCCTCTTTTCACATCACTTTTTCACTCGGTTCTTGAGAGAGTGAGAGCAAAAACTCACAGGTTTGAAAAGGAAGAAAAAGAGGAAGATTGATTTGAAGGTAAGAACTTGAAGTTTTTAAGTGTTTATGATGGGTTTTGTCTTGGTTATATGCTTATGTGTTTGTGTGTGTGTTCGTGTGTGTGTTTGGTGGATTTCTAGGTGTTTGAACTCATTTGCATACGGTTTAGAAGGAAGATACACCCAAAGTTGCACGAGGTGAGTTTTAGACTCCGGTTTTACTTGTTTTAAACTCTCTTTGGGGCTGAAAATGTATTTAAATGATTTTACAATATTTATGTATGTATACCCGTATGTATTATGCATGTTTGATGATGTTTCTTAGGTGTTATTAAGTCGTTCATGCGTAGAATAGCCTTGGTAAGCGTAGAACAATTAGGCTTGATGTTTGGGTTCGAAAATATCCTAGAAATATGTTGAGCAGAAGGTTCATGCGCCTAAATAAGGCTCATGCGCCTGGAATTGCCTTAGAAATGTTTAAGTGTAAGTCATGCTCCTGAACAGTGGTTCATGCGCCTAGAATTTGTAATCGGACGACTAAGGGTAGGGCCATACGCCCCAATAGTGCCCATGCGCCTAAGTTTGCCCAACCGCCCAAACCCTATGCGCCTAAGTATGCCCAACCGCCCAAACCCCATGCGCCTAAGTGTCCATGCGTCCGAATGGACCATACACCCGAATAGTATCCATGCGCCTGAATAGCTCATGCGCCTAAGTGTTGAAACGGTTAAGTATTGGCTGATGCGGCTGCATAGTGATGAAATGCCCAAACAGGGCTCATGCGCCCAGATAGTATTAGTGCACCTAAACACTTAGAATTTATTAGGAAATTTTTAGGAGTCTGTGCTATTAAGGTTTTGACCGAGGTTTGACTAGGGCTTATTAATGCTTGGTTTCATGCATGATTATTATTGTTTTATGATTGTTCCATATTATTATTATTACTATTAGTGTATGAGTTTACGTGGTGTGTTTATTATTGTAACTTAAAGTATTACTAATAATAATAAAGAGAAAAAGCAATGAAGAAGAGAAGTGGAACTTAATTTAAAATGTTAACAAATCTTGCAAGCATATAGGAGGTGCACGACCATGTTGTCGTTAGCTCAACTGTGATGCAGGTTAGCTACCCTATTGTGCACACGAGGCTAGTCAATTGAGATTGGCGGACCTTTGCAACGTACCCTAGGTGACTGGGCCAGCCTTGTATATAGTATTTAGAGCCCCTTGAGGGAACAGAGGGCCCAACACCATTTCCGCCGCGTATATAGTTTAGGGTATTGCTCATTGGTCCACATAGACAGTGAAAGATAAAGATAAAAGAGTACAAAGTAAACAAGGCATACAGTAAAGAGAAGAAGCATTATGTGATTGTATAGTTAATGCGTGCTCACGTATAAAAAGATAATTTCATAAAAAAGAGTATTTTCATATATATATATATGTATACCTTACAGAAAGTATTTTATTACTTTTAAAATTAGAACTCACTCAGCAACACTGAGTTTTATACATTTTTCAGTTGGCACGTAAATATTGCTGAGGATGGCATGAGGGTGAAGCTACTCGGCAGGGAAAGCCTGACATCCATTCATACTTATTATTGCTGTTGTTTTGTAATTCAATTAAACAATTCTTTTGTATTCGGCTAAAAAATAGTGTATTGCTCAACAACAGTGTTTTAAAGAAATGAATGACTTTTGTTAAAATAATTCTGTTGCTTAAGCTTGTAAATTTATAATGTTTAATGTATTTAATGCTGTGAATGACCAACTGTGAGGTCTCCGGGAACGAGGCCTTACAAGTTGGTATCAGAGCCAAAGTTTAAGAGAATTGGGTAAAATAAGTTAAAAAAACCTATCTTAAACAGAAAATGGGACAATTGGAGGGATGTTAGCCCGAGTAGCTACGTGCCATCCCGTATGTCTTTTCTTAATGTTAACCGGTATTATGTGCGCATGCTATGTGATTTATGTGCCTTTAGTGGATTTAGATACTGTTTAAGTCAGGATAGAAAATGCTTGGGGTATGAAGAGTAAAGTAAGTGGCTAATCAGAACTAGCCACTGTAATTAGGAACTTACTATACCTAACATAAACTGAGCTACTCCCTTGAATGATCGTGTTTGTGTTTGAATCTTATAGTGTGTTAGAGGATGGCTGGACAGAAATCTTCCAAGACTCCTAGAGGCAGGGCTGTGAGAAGCGAGGAGTGGAAGTACACCAGGTCATGCAGACAGTCTTACCGTCTGTGATGACTGAAGTCATCAGGGCTGTGGTCAGAGAGGAGAGGAAGGAGAAGGATACTAGAAAAGGATCAACGGGCAAGGGAAGCAGAGGGGAGGAGGAACAACCGGAGCCTGAGACTGTGTTGTCCGATGCGGAGGAGGATGATGTACTGGGGGTAGCAACCAGAGGGTGCAGTTATGGGGCGTTCCAAAGGTGTAAGCCCCCAACTTTTGTTGGCAATGGTAATGCTGCTGCCGCTCATCGCCAGGTGAGGGAGATGGAGGCAGTCTTGGAGATCAATAAGTGTCGCGAGGACCAGAAGGTGAAGTTCACAACTCACTCTTTCGTTGATTCAGCGCTGTGTTGGTGGGACAACATTGTCCAAGCTGAGGGTACCAGGACAATCGGAAGGATGAGGTGGAGTGAACTGAAGAAGTTGGTGGTCGAGGAAATCTGTCCTCACAGGGAACTTGATAAAATCGAGAGGGAGTTCTTGCAACTTGAAGCAGGAACCATGACCCACCAGCAGTACACCACTAAATTCAACGAGATGGCGATGCTGGTGCCGGATCAGGTGACACTGGTGTCAAGGAAGATCAAGAGGTACATCCAGGGACTGTCAGCTAATATTCGCAGGCACCTGATTGCTACTCAGCCAGGTACCTTTCGATCGATGGTGGACTTAGCGGGTAGATTGTATGATGAGCGAGAGGAGGCTGTGGTGGAGGTGAAGAAGACGAATGGGAATGGTAAGAACTGGAACGAGAAGAGGTTTGGATGTGGTTGTTTCACTCCAAACAACAAGAAGATGAAGGTGGATGACCGTAGGGTGTCATTAAGATCAGGGCTGAAAAAGTGTGGCAGATGTGTAAGGGAGCATACCGGTGAGTGCAGGATGGGAATGAATGTATGCTTCAGGTGTGGCAAGCCTGACCACATCGCTAGAGACTGTAGGGCGCTGAAGTGCTATAACTGAGGCGGGGAGGGCCACGCAACCAAAGATTGTAAGAAGTCGAGGGCGGAGAGCTCTGGAGCGAAAAAGAAGCCAGAGGAAGGAGGGCGGAGGGCAAGTGCTAGAGCTTACACCATGACCCGGGAAGAAGCCAGAGCTGATCCCGATGTCGTGTCAGGTATGTTTCTAGTAAACCAAACTTGTGCCTCTGTATTGTTTGATTCTGGTGCTAGTGGAGTTTTATTCCATTACTTTTTGTGCTAAGTTTCCTATTAGTAGTAGAAATGTTAGTGAACCATTCGATGTAGAAACCGCTATTGATAAGTCCACTAAAATTACTGATATGATAGAGGACTGTGCTATAGAACTAGAAGGTCATAGGTTTGCTACTAGATTACACGTGATGCCCCTAGGTGGATTTGATGTAGTACTAGGGATGGACTGGTTAGCAACCTATGAAGCAAACATCGTATGTCGCAAGAAGATGATTCGATTAGTTACGCCCAATGGGAGTTTGGTTACGATTTATGGAGATCGCGTTACTACGATCCCGAAGGTGATTTCGATGGCGGTGGCGGGGAAGTGCATGAAACGTGGATGTAGTGCCTACTTGGCATACGTAAAAGATGTGGATGCGTCGGTACCACTATTATCTGAGGTACCAGTGGTGTGCGACTTTCCGAACGTATTCCTGAAAGACTTACCCGGCGTGCCACCGGATTGCGAGATTGAGTTCCAAATTGATTTGATACCTGGTGCTCAACCCGTTGCCAAAGCACCATATCGATTAGCTCCGACTAAGATGAAGGAACTCATGAGCCAATTGCAGGAGTTAATGGATAAGGGATTCATTCGACTGAGTATCTCTCCGTGGGGTGCTCCGTACTGTTTGTAAAGAAAAAGGACGGAAGTATGCGAATGTGCATTGACTATCGAGAGCTGAACAAGTTGACGGTGAAGAATCGGTACCCGTTACCAAGGATTGATGACTTGTTCGACCAGCTCCAAGGTGCCAGTTGGTTCTCGAGAATAGATCTACGATCTGGCTACCATCAATTGAAGGTGAAGGAATAAGACATTCCTAAGACAGCTTTGCGTACGCGTTATGGACACTACGAGTTCCTAATTATGTCTTTTGGTCTAACTAACGCTCCAGTTGCTTTTATGGATTTGATGAATCGAGTGTGCCAACTGATGTTGGATAGATAAGTGATCATGTTCATTGATAATATTCTGATCTACTAGAAGAGCGAAGAAGAGCATGTCGATCACATTCGAGAGGTGTTGGAGACATTAAGAAAGGAGAAGTTGTATGTCAAATTCTCCAAGTGTGCGTTCTGGTTGCGCGAAGTTCAGTTCGTGGGTCATGTGGTGAATCCTGACAGAATCATGGTGGACCCAGCAAAGGTGGAGGCAGTGATGCAATGGAAGTCTCCAAAGACGCCATCCGAGATTCGTAGTTTCTTGGGTTTGGCAGGCTACTATAGAAGATTCATTCAAGACTTTTCCAAGATCACTTCTCCACTAACCAAGTTGACCCGGAAAGATATGAAGTTTGTATGGGGTCAAGCTCAAAAGAAAGCATTTGAGGATTTAAAAGCAAGGTTGACTCAAGCTCCTGTCCTGTCATTACCCGAAGGAAGCAAAGATTTCGTGGTCTATTCAGATGCTTCCTACTCGGGGTTAGAGTGCGTGTTAATGCAGAGAGGGAAGGTTATAGCCTATGCATCCGACAGTTGAAGGTTCATGAGGTCAATTAGCCTACTCATGACTTGGAGCTAGCAGCCGTGATCTTTGCACTAAAGATTTGGAGGCACTATCTGTACGGGACGAAGTGCACCATTTTCACTGACCATAAAAGCTTGAAGTACTTCTTCGAGCAAAAAGATCTGAACATGAGGCAGAGAAGATGGTTGGAGCTTATAAAAGACTATGATTGTGAGATCTACTATCATCTGGCAAGGCCAACGTGGTGGCTGATGCCCTTAGCCGAAAAGAGAGGCCCGAGCCGATTCGGGTGAACGCATATCAGTTGATCATGACCTCTGATGTGATGAAGCAAGTCAAAGAGTTGCAAGATGAGGCACTGAAAGAAGATCATCTTAACTATGAGAGGATGAGAGGTCTGGTTAGGGAATTGGGTGAAAACACACTTGGTGTTAAAACCGATATGGACGGGTGTGGATTCCTTGTTTTGGGGATCTACGGGTGAAGATTATGGATGAATGTCACAAGACTCGATAATCCATTCACCCTGGTGCCACAAAAATGTATCAAGACATGAAGAAGGATTATTGGTGGCCAGGTATGAAGCGTGACGTAGTGGAGTTTGTGAGTAAGTGTCTTACTTGCTTGCAAGTGAAGGCCGAGCATCCGAATCCATATAGGAAGATTCAACCTCTGGATATACCAGAATGGAAGTGGGAGCACATCACCATGGATTTCATTACAAAGCTGCCGCGTACTCCGAAAGGATACGATGCCATATGGGTGATAGTTGACCGTTTGACGAAGAGTGCTCACTGCCTACCAATCTGCGAGACATATTCATCTGAGAGGTTGGCAGATCTATTCATCAAGGAATTGTAACTCGTCATGGTGTGCCGGTGTCTATTGTATCCGATCATGACACCCAGTTTACATCTAAATTTTGGAAGAAATTCCACGACGCCTTGGGGACGAGGTTACATATTAGCACGGCTTATCATCCCCAAACTGATGGTTAGTCAGAAAGGACCATTCAGACATTGGAAGACATGCTTCAAGCATGTGTGATTGATTTTGGGGGAAGTTGGGATGAACACTTACCGTTAGCTGAATTCTCATACAACAATAGCTATCATGCCAGCATTAGTATGCCACCCTATAAGATGCTATACGATAGAGATGCAGAACACCCGTTTGTTGGGGTGATATTGGTCAGAAGGAATTGGGGAGCGTCAAGGTAATCGAGGCTATGACTGAGAAGCTTGAGAAGATTAAAGCCTTTATGAAGGCCGCCAAAGATAGACAGAAGTCGTATGCCAATAAACGATGCAGACCGATTGAGTTCCAGGTGGGTGACCGGGTTATGTTGAAGGTCTCACCTTGGAACGGTATTATCTGATTCAGGAACTCAATCGGTCTGTGTCGTTTATCGGCATACGACTTCTGTCTATCTTTGGCTGCCTTCATAAAGGCTTTGATCTTTCTAGCTTCTTAGTCGTAGCCTCGATCACCTCGACACCTCCCAATTCTTTCTGCCGAATGTCTCCCCAACATACGGGCGTTCTACATCTTCTACCATATAGCATCTCGTGTGGTGGCATGCCAATACTGGCATGATAACTGTTGTTGTATGAGAATTCAGCTAACGGTAAGTGGTCATCCCAACTTCCCCTAAAATCAATCACACATACCCGAAGCATGTCTTCCAGTGTCTAAATGGCCCTTTTTCACAGACCATTAGTTTGGGGATGATAAGCCGTGCTAATATGTACCCTCGTCCCCATGGCGTCGTGGAATTTCTTCCAGAATTTGGATGTGAACCGGGTGTCGCGGTCAGACACGATAGACACCGGCACACCATGACGAGTCACAATACCTTTAATGAATAGATCAACCAACCTCTTGGATGAATATGTCTCACGGATCGGTAAGAAGTGAGCACTCTTCGTCAGACGGTCGACAATCACTCATATGGCATCACACCCTTTCCGAGTACACGGCAACTTCGTAATGAAATCCATGGTGATGTGCTCTCACTTCCATTCCAGTATATCAAAAGCTTGGATCTTCCCATATGGATTTTGATGCTCAGCCTTCACTTGCAAACAAGTAAGGCACTTACTCACATACCCCACCACATCAAGCTTCATACCCGACCACCAATAATCTTTCGTCATATATTGATACATTTTCGTGGCACTAGGATGAATGAAATATCGCGTCTTGTGAGCTTCATACATGATCTTCATGCGTAGATCCCTAAAACGAGGGATCCACACACGTCCAAATCGGGTTTTAACATCGAGTGTGTTTTCACCCAATTCCCCAACCATACCTCTCATTCTTTCAGAGCTTAGATGATCTTCTTTCAATGCCTCATCTTGAAACTCCTTGAATTGCTTCATTACATCAGAGGTCATGATCAAATGGTATGCTTTCACCCGAATCGGCTCGGGCCTCTCCTTTCAGCTAAGGGCATGAGCCACCACGTTGGCTTTGCCTTGATGGTAATGGATCTCGTAGTCATAATCCTTTATAAGCTCCAACCATCATCTCTGCCTCATGTTCAGATCCTTCTGCTCGAAGAAGTACTTCAAGCTCTTGTGGTCAGTGAATATGGTGCACTTCGTCCCGTATAGATAGTGCCTCCAATCTTCAGTGCAAAAACCATGGCTGCTAGCTCCAAGTCATGAGTAGGATAATTGACCTCATGAACCTTCAGCTGTCGGGATGCATAAGCTATAACCTTCCCTCTCAACATTAACACCACCAGATCTTCGCTTCCATCGGGTAATGACAGAACAGGAGCTTGAGTCAATCTCGTCTTCAATTCTTCAAACGCCTTCTCTTGAGCCTGACCCTATATACACCTTACATATTTTCGGTTCAACTTAGTCAGTGGAGAAGCGATCTTGGAAAAGTTTTGAATGAATCTTCTATAGTAGCCCGCCAAACCCAAGAAGCTACGAATCTTGGATGGCGTCTTCGGTGTCTTCCATTGCATAACTGCCTCCACCTTTGCCGAGTCCACCATGATTCCATCAGGATTCACCACATGACCCAAGAACTAAACTTCACACAACGAAAATGCGCACTTGGAGAACTTGGCGTACAGCTTCTCCTTTCTCAACGTCTCCAAAACCTCCCGAACATGACCGACATGCTCATTCCCGCTCTTCGAATAAATCAGGATATCATGAATAAACACAATCACTGATTTATCTAGCATCGGCCAACACACACGATTCATCAAATCCATAAAAGCAGCTGGCACATTGGTCAAACCGAACGACATGACAAGAAACTCGTAGTGACCATATCGCGTGCGAAAAGCTGTCTTAGGAATATGCTGCTCCTTTATTTCAACTGATGGTAGCCAGATCGAAGGTCTATCCTTGAAAACAACCTAGCACCCTGGAGCAGATCAAATAGATCATCAATTCTTGGTAAGGGGTACCAATTCTTTACTGTCAGCTTATTCAACTCACGGTAGTCTATACACATCCTCATGCTACCGTCTTTCTTCTTCACAAATAAGACTGGAGCACCCAAAGGAGAGATACTCAATCCAATGAACCCCTTATCCAGCAGCTCTTGCAACTGCTCCATTAACTCTTTCATCTTAGTTGGAGCCAACCGATACGGTGCCTTAGCTACCGGTTGGGCACCTGGTATCAAGTCAATCCGAAACTCAACCTCACGGTTTGGTGGCACACCTGGTAAATCTTCTGGAAACACATCTGGAAAGTCACACACAACTGGGACATCAGGTAGTTGTGGTGTTGGCGCGTCCACATCCTTTACGTTGGCCAAGTAGGCACTACATCCACGCCTCATGCACTTTCCCGCCACCACTATCGAAATCACTTTCGGGATCGTCGTGACTCGATCGCCATAAACCGTCACCTTATTCCCATCACGTGCTATCAATCGGATCATCTTCTTGTGACACACAATATTCGATTCGTAGTCCGCCAGCCAATCCATTCCTAGGACTACATCGAAACTGCCTAAGGCCATCACGAATGGTCTAACAGGAAACTTATGACCGTCTAGTTCTATGTCACAACCTTCTATCACCTCAGAAATCCTTGTAGACTTACCTATGGAAATTTCTACCTTGAAGGGCTCATTAATACATCTACTCTCAATAGGAAACTTAGCACAAAAGGCAGCATAAATGAAACTCCTACTAGCACCAGAATCAAACAACACAGATGCATGAGTTTGGTTTACTAGAAACATACCTGACACCATGTTGGGATCTGTCCTAGCCTCTTCCTGAGTCATCTTGAAAGCTCGGGCGCTTGCCTTCTGCCCTTCTCCTCCAGCCTTCTTCGCTCCCGAACTATCCGCCCTTGGCCTCTTACAATCTCTGCTCAGATGACCATTCTCCCCACAATTGTAACACCTGCTAACCCCACAATCTCTAGCCATATGGCTAGGCTTCCCACACTTGAAGCAGCTGTTTGATCCCCATTTGCATTCTCCCGAATGCTCCTTCCCGCATTTATCACACTTCTCAACCCTGCACCAGATGTGACCACACGTCGGTTACCCACCTTCGCCACCTTATTGTTTGGAGTGTTTCCACCATGTCCAAACCGTTTCACATTCTAGTTTGGCCACCACCACCCTTCTTGTTCACCTCAACCACCATCAACTCGCACTCATCATAAAATCTACCAGCCAAATCAACTGCCGACCTAAAAGTGCTCGGCCGGGCGGCGATCATATGCCTACGGATATCCGCCGGCAACCCCTTGATGTATCTCTTAATTTTCGTGATAGTGGTGTCACTTGATCTGGCACCAGCCTCGCCATTTCATTAAATTTTGTGGTGTACTGCTGGTGTGTCATCGTTCCCACCTCCTGCTGCAGGAACTCTCTTTCTACCTTATCCATCTCTCTGTGAGAACAAAATTCCTCAATCACTAACTTCTTCAGTTCAGGCCATCTCATTCTCCCAATGGCCCTGCTACCCTCGGCTTGGACAATGTTGTCCCACCAGCACAAAGCCGAGTCCACGAAAGAGTGGGTAGCGAACTTCACCTTTTGGTCTTCACAGCACTCACTGATGTCAAGAACAACCTCCATTTCCCTCACCCACTGGTGAGCAGCTACAACAGAGCCGTTTCCATCGAAAGTAGGGGGCTTGCATCTCATAAACGCCTCGTAGTTATAGCCTCAGGCCGCCTCCGGCACAGGCTCTTCTTCTTCTTCCTCCTCATCATCAGAGAGAACCATTTCTGGCTCTGGTTGCTCCCATCCTCCCAAAGACCTGTTTCTCTCCTTTCTTTCCCCTTCCCTTACTGCCTTGATCACTTTGGTCACCACAGATGGTAGATTCGTCTGCATGACCTGAGGAACTTCCTCCACCACAGCCTCCTTTACTGAGGCTCTCAGATTGGCGCTCTCGTCGCCACCCTCCGGATGAGGGGTCTCTGGTTCTTCATGAACCACCTTCTCCATTCTGGGTCTTCTCTCTTGGGTCGTGGCTCAGCACCGTGACCTCCACCACTAGAGGCTTTCAAAGATCTACCTCCAGCCATTCACACGCACACTGAAAGATTTCGACACCAACACGGTCATTCAAGGGAACACTCAGTTTATGTCAAGTATAGTAAGTCCCTAATTACAGTGGCCAGTTATAATTAGCGACTTACTTTACTCTTCATACCCCAAACATTACTTGTCCTGACTACATCAATATTTAAATCTACATACAACACATAACCACATACCATGCACACATAAAACCGTTAACTTTACGAAAATACCTGATGGCACGCAGCTACTCAGAGTGGCATCCCATTCCCTTTCCGTCCCAATCTCAGTTTAAGTAAAGGTTTATTTTGAAAATTTACCCATTTCACTTAAACTTTGATTCTGATACCAACTTGTAAGGCCCCGTTCCTGGGACGCTTACAGTTGGATCCTCATCGCACATAAAACATATAATTACATATACCTTATGAAAATATTGCAGCGGAAACATAAAAAAATAGCTTTTTATATCAGTACAAATGCTTTTGCAAGTTAATACAAGCGTTCATTTCAAAACATCATTCGTTCGTATTACGATGCAATAAAACATACATTTCAATCGTTAAAACCGTTCTTTACTTTCTTTCAAATCATACTACGCTTTACATTCATTCGTGATCATACATCATATGTACACATTAATAATATAATTATTACCTTCCATTACATTCGTTAAGCTCGTTCATTTTATACGTTCATCATTTCGAGTCTGTTGCGACAACAGGGTCCCTCACCTTATTAACAATCACAACTATTTGCACGCTATCCGACTTTGTTGCAACCATAGGTGTGCTCACCCCAATTGCCAATTTCAAGGATAGCACGCTATCGAGTCTGTTGCAACCATAGGGTCGCTCACCTCATGGCAACTTCACGATAGCTCGCTATCCGAGTCTGTTGCAACCATAGGCTTGCTCACCCCAATTGCCAATTTCAATGATAGCACGCTACCCAAGTCTGTTGCAACCATAAGGTTGCTCACCTCATGGCAACTTCACGATAGCACGCTGTTCGAGTCTGTTGCAACAACTGGGTTGCTCACCTCATATATGTGCTTGCAAGCCTTTCCTTCATTCATTCGTCATTAAAAATGCATGCATTCTTACTTCGTGTTCCTCTTTCATTATCTTACACATTACGTTACATAATACTTCATTCATTCATTTACATGACATGTAAAGCCATAAGAAAGATAAACATACATCATCCTAAGGAACATACCATACAATCATACATAATCACCAATCATACATCCCATCATACCTCACTCATCACAACATTTATGACTTCAAAAAGTCAACTTACATAACCCTCGGGAACCTCCCAAGTCAAAGCCTACTTTACACCTTTCCCCAAAAATCAGAAAATAATCTAAGTCCTTAGACGCATGGGCACTATGCAGGTGCATGGGCAACTTTCAGGCGCATGGGCACTATGCAGGCGCATGGGAATCCTAGACGTCTGGACACTTAGTCAATTCCAGCTCAATTCTAGGCGCATGGGTACTATTCAGGCATATGAACTTAGGCGTATGGACGATTCAGTCGCATGGACACTTAGGCGCATGGGCCACTTGGGCGCATGGGCACTATTGGGGCGCATGGCCCTACACTTAGTCATCCGACTAATATTTTTAGGTGCATGGACTACTGTTCAGGCGCATGGGTTACACTTATCATTTCTAAGGCAAATTTCAGGCGCATGAGCCTTATTTAGGTGCATGAACCTTCTGCACAACATGTTTCTAGGATGTTTTGAACCCAATCATCAAATCTATCTGTTCTAAGCTTACCAAGTATATTCTAAACATGAACAACCTATATGCATCCAAGAATCATCATCCAACATGCATAATACATACGGATATACATACGTAAACATTGTAAAACCATTTTAATACATTTCAGCCCAAAAAGTTTAAAACAAGTAGAAATCGGGGTCTAGAAACTCACCTGGTGCAACTTGGGTGTATCTTCCTTCTAACCCTTTTCCAAATGAGTTCAAACACCTAAAAACCCCAACCCGAACACACACAAACATATAAGCATAAACCCGAGACCAAATCCCAACACAAATGCTTAAAAACGACGAATTCATACCTTAAATTCGACCTTCTTCTTCTTCTTCAACCAAGAGATTCTGCTCTCTCTCTAACCGAATGAATAGTGGTGTGAAGGGAGGGTGGGCGGCCATGCCCACCTTTACACCAACTTTTGAAAGATTTTGTCCTTTTGACACTTTTAGCCCCTCATCTTGGGTTTAATTGCATTTCCTTCTTTCATTCCTCATTTCTTACCTTCTTTAAAAAAATAACCTGGTGTTACAATAAGCTAGAGCTTTCTTTATATAAATCTGCTCCATAGCTGTATCCATTACCTTGATGATTGTCATAAAGTATTTCCTATTATTATTTGCAACTTCATAAGATACACGTTCAAACTTATGATTTAACAAGAGTGAGATATAACTCGGATGTAGAAGTGTAAGTTTAAAACTCCAAACAAAGATATCATGTCTTTATCCTAATCATCCAAGTTTCTAGATAACATCAACTAGAATGAGTTAGCATGATAAAACCATCTCAAAATTGGCTTTAAAGTTTGTGGACCATCAATCACCTTCAATCCAAAATTAGTAACTTTATCAAAATGTT
Organism: Flaveria trinervia; assembly: GCA_025506515.1. Classification (NCBI taxonomy): domain Eukaryota; kingdom Viridiplantae; phylum Streptophyta; class Magnoliopsida; order Asterales; family Asteraceae; genus Flaveria; species Flaveria trinervia. The sequence goes on from CM046455.1 coordinate 66,329,483, forward strand.
GAACATTGTAAACATCCAAAAATCTTCTTCTTCTTTAGAGTTAGTAGCCACCTTTCTTTTGTTCTTTAAAGACTAGAAATATTCATTGTCTTCTTCATCATATATAGTCTTGAGATAAGATTCCATCCTGGTAATCCCATGATCCAAAAGCTTACAAAGTTTTCTCCTGGAGCAACCTTTTAGGATCAATTAGAGGTAACTTGTTTAATTTCTTAAGATCTTGAATTGGAAGTCCAATGATGCTTGAGTAAAAGTGATACACATCACAAATAGCATTCACCCGCTTAATAAAAATGCATCAAAGATCTCTTCATATTTCTAGGCTACAGTCTTACCTATGTTTGTGTTATCAGACGTAATCATAGCACTAAATAGCCCAGATATAGATTGTTCTGTTTGCAATATATTCCTTGCAATCTTACAAACTGATCTTGCTTTGTTCTAGAGTTGTTGTTACTCAACTAAGACCTTATAAGCTTGCATTTCATTCTTAGGAAAAATATCAATAAACTTTTTCCTTTTCTTATGACTTCTCTTCACTAACTCCATCGATTTTTATCTCTTGTGGCTTCAAAATTCTAGTTCTTTTATTAATATCCAATTGTTGTGGATTATCCATATCAAGCTAAATCTTCTTTTGCTTTTCTTGAAAACTTCTAACAAGTTCCTTAGAGAAGTGGATTGCAGTCTATTAAGTATCTTCCTTGGATAATTCCTAGATTGTAACCATATTCTTAACTCAAGAATACTCATATCTTCTGGATTTGGATGGTGAAGTTTTGAAGTTGTAATTTCTTCAATGTTAATACTTTCATTCATTGGAACCCTATTCACCATGTTCCATACAAATCTCATTAGGATCCACAGGAGTAGTTTTATTAGCTATCAAGCATTTGTCATACTCTTCATTAATTTAAGAGACAGTTACACTATCCAAAAATACACAATTGTATTTCTTTTGAAGTAGATAATTATGTTCTTCCTTAATGTCTAGCGAGATATCTTCATGTACTGCACTAATTTCAGAATTAGCAATTTCATAAATATCTTCTTCCTCTAATACCTCATCATACCAATCATGAGGAAATTTAGCATCCAAATTGTCTAATGCACCAATTTGTTCTTGAATATCTTCTTTATTGACTTCTTTAATTGAAGGATCATCTACATTCAAAGTTTTAGCTACAATTTTTAGTATTTTTTATGGAAATTAGAAGATGATTCAGCCAAAGGTTCATCAATCTTCCTTTTTTCCTTTCGTAGCCTCATATAATCTTTCAACTTCAATTGATTGCATTTCAGGTCCAGTCTCCTTTTCTGATGGTACAATATTATGTTCTTGAGATTGAGCTTTTAAGCTTTCTTTCAACATCTCATGCTCTTCTTTCAGTTTCACATACCCATCATTCAACTTTTTGAATTTTCATCAAGTATGTCATAATATTTTACAAATACATTAGCATTCTTTACATTCAACTCTTGAATTCTTCTAAGTCAACAACTTTCAAGTCTTTCTATAATTAATTAGCTTTCAAGTGAAGCATTCTACTTATAGCTTTTCAATCATCTTAAGCTATTCATCATTTATTACTTTCAAAGATTATATTACTAGCTCAGTATTCAAGTTTTCATCATGGAGTATAACATTTTGTGTTGAAATGAGGGAAGACTCCTTAGTAATCACATTCTCTTGTGTAGTTTGGTTTGGTGATTCAACAACAAGATATCTACATATCTACATTTTGTTGTTCATGTCCTTCATCAACATCCTCATTTACGTCATTATTAACATCGATATTATCAACATTTTATTCACATCATCACCAACAACATCATCATCATCAACATTATCATTCATATCATGAGATTCAGTCTCTTTATATTCCCTCCAGTATTATTATCATCATTATAACTTGAGGAAGAACTTTCTTCACTCTTAGATTCATCTTCTATATCATCGTCATTGTCTACTGCATCAGAACTAGACAAACTTTGAGAATTTCTTTTATCAAATAACTTGGATCAACTACTTCATCATTAATCAAATAGAAGTGATCTTCATCTATGTTCACTTCTTCTCTTGCTACTTTCCTCATATAATCAAACATAGGAACATTCTATGCACCAGTTTTAATAGCAAGTCTTTTGTATATTGTTTTAGACGTATGCTCTAACTCCAATCTTTCAACACTCACTCCTTAAGCATACAAATCAGAGTATTCTTCATTTATAATCATTTGATAAATTTGGGGATACAAATCAGAGTTTTCTTCATTTATGATCCATTTTGACATGTTGAATCTTCTATCACTAGCAACTGATACTATTGGAGATACAATGTTGGAAGATATAGCATAGGAGTTTTTAGTTGTTATACACTCTAGCACTAATAAATTTCTTCTTTGGAAAGTGATTTGGGTGCCCCATTACAATGGAAGTGTCTCTGCACTCATTAGAAGTAAGCTCAACCAAAATTTAAGGTTCATTGTCACCCAATCTTAGAGCTTCTCTGATTAAATTTTCAAAGACCACGATCATCTTGTAATCATTGATAAACTATCTAATGACTTTCCTTTGTTCTTTATCTTTATCTGACTAGGTGGTGAGAATGAAATTCTCTATTGATGTGAATCAACAAGGACTGAATATGATGATTGAGTCGATGATTATGTAGTGGAAATACACAAAACACAAATCATTGAGTGCTGAAAATAGTCATAAATGCTTCATATTAACGTTGGCAAATAAGTTACAATGAATGGTATGGTTTTAGCAATAAATAGTAACTTGACACGTCTAATACATGAGACTATAAAAGTTCTAATATTCTAGTTATCTCAAAAGTACCATTTTCTATTCTATTTATAGGATGACAAAAGGCATATACAAAATGACTAAACTATCGTGAATTTATACATCAGATGTCTAGTCTAAGTATAACACTAATCAATATTTCTTTTGTCCATCAGCATTGACTAATACAGATGTCTTGTTCTTCATCAACATTTCATCCTTAACTTCAGCATTAGTGTTTGGTCATCAGCATTGATAAATGCGTATGAACAAACACTAAGCGAATTTGTCTTCTAAACATCCCCATTAGTTAATGCACATGAACAAATACTTAACAACATTTGTTTCGACCATTCGCATTTGTCAATGCGGATGAACAATTACTTTTCAACATTTGTTTTTGGTCATCCACATAAACAAATGAGGATAGCCAACACTTGTCTTCTATGCAGCAATGTTCACCGAGATTTCTTCTTCGACTTGTCTTCTATTCAGTAGTGTTCACCTAAGACTATCAATCACCTCTTGAATTAGCATGTATGGTCCTTTCAGGGTCCAACAATACTCCCCTAAGGATTATACAATGTATGTACTTCAAGGGTTTGATGGTAGATGAAGTTATGAAGACTCTACTAGGTCTTCTGTTGGTGCTTAGACTGATGATGAGCTATTGTTAGGTCTGCCAATGTTGGATTCAAGATGGTTTTAATCATATTAGAGAAATACCTTGACTCAACCATCTTTTCTCTGCTTAATACTTGGATCTTCATTTGGGTCATTGTGTAAACAACTTCCAAAGGCATTTGCCTTAATGATATGGGCTCCCAAACTTATATAGTAGATAAACCATCTCCATGAATCAGCAAGGATCCTTGGTATCAACCTCTAGCTTCACAATGTTTTCAACCAGAGAAGAGTCTTTTTCTACTTTCTTTGTTCTTTTTTTCGTGTTGATCGGATCATAAGCCATCATCAAAATCTTGATACGCTTAAGGGAGAATACATGTCTGCCTCTCCAAGCTTATTGTTGATCTCCCTAAAGTGTATGTTGTAGATGTAGTGGATATAGGATTCATCTAACAATCTTGCCGCATCCTTTTCTCCCTACTTCCTTCCTATAACCAATTCATAGGCTTTCTCATCATAAAACACAATGGAGATTGGTTAAGTCGTGTAAGTTCCAACTAAAATCTTTCTCTTTAATGATTCTGTTGGCTTTATATTTAGTTCAAGAGATACCAACTCCTCAGACCTATTAACCTTCTTCTTCTTCTTTACATGGTTCTAAATTGATGTTTCTTTTCTTATAAAAATGGCTTTGAGAGATTTGAAGTTGTTAATTCTCTTGAACATCCTTAGAATGTCTTTAAATTCATACCCTCTATACATAGCTTTGTTATTGATGATCTCTAAATCAGCTAGTTATTGTAGATCATGAATATGCAGAGTGTTCACCAGAGTATTATACTCTATGAAAAATTGAAAATACTTAAGATCCTTTTCACCATGAACATGTTTCTATCGCTATCATACTTCAAGGTAATGATTTTAATATCTACTTTTCCATTAGTAAACACACCCTAAATCATCTCTGAAGTGGTGAGTCCTTCTTGTAGCTATAGTTAAGAGTGCTCAATAAACCACTCAGGATTCTTATGAAGTATGGGTGCCAACACATCATGATCCCTTAGAGTGAGCTGGATGTCCCGGGCTAATACCCTTCCCCTAGGCTTTCTACTAACAATCTCCTCTTCTAAATTTTTCAATCCTTCCTTCTTTTCACTAGTCAGTTTGAGGATTGCAGCCCTTAGGGAATTTGTCTTCATATTTCCAAATTTTCTTTTGGTGTAGCCTTGCTCCAAGAGATAATCCTTCATTTCCCAGTCAGTCATACTATAAGGATATGGATACTGTGATTGAGGAGCTTTGAAGTTTTGGGATTTGGTTGGTGTAAATGACATAGATGAATTGAGTGTTTGTGTCTTCTCATACTCAGTCACAAATGATGGGTCAAGTAGTTTGTTCAACTTATCTTCTTCTTCAACCATAGCTTCATAAGTCATGCTAATCACTTCATCAACATCATAACCATGATTGATTAAGAACATTGCTTAAATAATAAGAACATCTATTAGTGCCTTTTCAACCCTTTCTTTTACTAAAGTTTCAGTCTTCATTGGGTTGTCTTTTACTATCAGTTCATCAACCAGATAGCCTCCCTCAATTTCCCCTTCCTCCAAGTCAACATGCTTAATCTTTTTCTTTAGTTGTTTCTTAGCCTTTTCATATTCATCAAGGAATTCATCTAGTGCATCTAGGCTACGAGGATCATCTTTTTGTTTCTACATGACCGATACATCTTCATCTATAGGCCTTTTTCCTTTTTACTTTTTAGGGATGTATATTCTCTTCTTGGAATATACATGAACACAGGATCTAGATAAAATGGAAATAGATGGTTCAGCTTCTTTCTTTTCTTTATTTTGTACAACAACTTCTTCTTTTTCTATCTCAACTGCCTCTTCTTTTTCATTTATCTTTTCACAAACATTTCTAATAAATTTATTTTTCTCATCGGACATTGTGATAGCTTGTACAATTTGCAAACTCATCTCTTTCTCTAATGTAATTGGAGAGTGAGGAGTCATTACAATATGCTCAATTGGAGGTTTTAAGTCTTTCACAAACTCCCAGAACTCATCATCAATAATAAATTCTCCAAAAGAGTAAATATCCAACTCTTTTATCACATCCCTAAGCTCAGATTCCTCATCTTGTGTTTCTTTAATTGCTCACTTTAGTACACCACCGTTTCCATACTTTCATCTTCTTTTCTAATCTCATTGGGTCTAGTTTCTTCTACTTGCCCAGATGTCTTTGTTTTCTTTGAAGGTTGAGAGTCACTTCCATTTTCATCACTCTCACCTAAATCACTATCATCTTTTTCTTTATTACTATCATCCTTCTTCTCCATTTTAGATTCATCATATTTCTCTTCCTTTTCTTTTGCTATCTCTTGTTTAATCATGATCAACATCTCCAATTCAGAGACTCTTTTTGTCAAAGTCTCAATCTGTTTTTTGCATATAAAAAATGATGTTTGTTTGTACTTCAATAATGCTCTCTTGTTCTTCCAGGCAATTGTTTATAGAGTGACAATATCTAGATGCCCACAAATCTCATCTTTTGCTTGCTGTAGAGCAGCCTTTAATTTGTCAATCTCATCATCCTTTTCCATCTTTCTACCCTCATATTTTTATTTAGGATTTTTGATTTCCATTTCTTTTTCATCCACCTCACGAATTCTGTCTCTTATAATACTAGATCTTCTATCAAGGAGTTTTTCCATCCGAGCTACTTTTAACAATAATTCTGAAATCAATTCATCTTTCTCATCAGGCTGGTTGAATTCTGATTACACGTAACTTTCAAAAGGACTTGCCTCAAATAGAGCTTGCCTTATAGACATCTTCATGGAGTGATCCTCCTCATCAAAAGATGAATTGGATTCTTCTGAAGGGCTGGTTGATTTACCAAACTCAAAGGTTCAATAGTAATAGGAGGTGAATAATAGCAATATGATGCAATGTCAGCTTCTTGAATAAAAGGCTTAGTGTGAAGATCACCATCTACATCCACCTATGGTGACACTATCCTTTGTCCTTCTTAAGCTTCTTCAACATGCTTATCAATGTGTTGTTGATCAAGAGTAGCTTATTATTCTTCATGATCATCATGCTTATCAGCATAAGATTCTTCTTCTTGTTGTTTTTCAATTACCTCTTCTTGATTAATCTGTTGCAATATCCATGGTAGTAATAAGAAGATTGTTCCACTATAAAAGTTCCTTGGATCTCTCTTCTTAATGTAATTTAGGACTTTGAATTGTAATGAGGAATATACATCACTGATCCTTTAGGCACAATCTTAGGAAAGGTCTAATTGATGAAGTATTATAAGAACCTTAGGTACATGAGAAACATGTATCTTCTTCCCTGTAGGATGTTAGATACTAGACCACTGAATATATAGGCAGACATGTTAAATGGTTTGTTTGTGCATAAAGCACATATAGCAGATGAAGTGGTGATGGGGATGTCATTCCATCCTGTCTTCCTCTTGGATAAACAATATTGGAATATATGAATAAGAAATATCTAATGTACATCAACCCACCCTTTGATTATCTATTTTCCTTCAAATCCTCCTTCATATCCAATGTTTTTAAAGATCTAAAATAGGTTGGACTGACCTTAGATTAGATTTTGCTTATGTTTGACTGTAATAGGTTAAATGTTACATTACTTTTGTAAGTAGTTTAGTATTGTGAGTTTTGTTGCCCAAAGAAACAATTAGCAAAACTATAGTTTCGCTCATAGTCAGCTGACAGTTTCACCCGGTCAATCTTTGTTTCATAGTCGGGAGAAATTATGCTTAGGAAAGATAGTTCCACTAACAGCAAAACTGTCAGCAAAACTATCAACTCTATATACAGATTTTACTTTTTTCATTGTAGAAATACTTGCAAAACCCTAATTCGTTTGATTATTGTTGCAAGTGTCTTTTGGTGGAATTACTCAGAAATATCATTGAGCTTTTATTCTATAATGTGTATTGATTTGATTGTCTTATTTTGAATACTTTTGGTTTATTCTTCATCATCAATTACTTATAGTGTGTGTTTGTTATTGATATTGAACGATTCTATCAATAGATTGCACTTTAATTCGATCATTTGGACCAACAAAATGGTAGCAGGGCCTTTATGCTCTTGATTGTTTGGCGGTTTTTCGTTGTTTTTATTCAATATCACTATTTCATCAATTCCGGAACAATTTGAGTGTATTTGATATGGAATTTGATTATGTTTGCTTAGTTTTTTGTTGGGAGAGTGATAAGTTCAAATGGATCGATCTTTGTTAATGATGTAATGTGATTGACAATTATATCAACAAAGTAATCAAACAATGCAAATATAAGAAAAATTCACAGAGTTTCATTGATATTAGAAGGATCATATTATGTGAATAAGCAAGCTATGAAACATATGTAAATGAGCATTATGGACAGCCATATAGAGGCTGCCATAACTACCTTTCAGCAGCTCAAATGGGGTCGAGTTCTTTGAAGATGATGATGTTTTTTGAGCAGCAATCCTTCAAGGTGGAGGACCTCAAATCGTGATACCCACAAGCTCTTCAAACACCTTGCTTGTTAGGATGCAACACCAATGGATTGCATCTCAACGCTCATGGCATCAAGCCATTTGTCACAATCCGAATTGGACACTGCATCACGATAGGTGGTTGGTTCATCGGAATCTACCACATAGCATCCATCTACGAAAAATCCATATCTCTCACGTGGATTATTAATCTACCAGATCTGCGAACGTTTTGTGTATATTGATCAACCACTTGATCATCTTCAACATCCTCATGTTGAGTGCTAGTTTCAACCAAACTTGCATCGGGTTGTGGTTCTTGATCCTCCTCAAGATCCACTTTTCTACTGCTAGTTTCTTCCATAAGGAACTTTGCTTCTAAGAACTCACCCTTTCTGGCAACAAACACCTTTTGTTCCGGTGGATCATAGAAATAATATCCCATAGAATCTCTAGGATATCCAACAAACATACACTTGGTGGATCGGACTTCCAATTTGTTTGGGGTGGGAGTCTTAACATAAGCCTCACAACCCCAGACCCTTAAGTACGATAGGGATGGAACTCTTCCATGCCATATCTCAAAAGGTGTCCTTTCCACCTTTTTGATTGGGGCCATATTTAGAATACGGGCCGCGGAGAGCAAAACGGAACCCCAAAATGATAGAGGTAATGTGCTACTAGCCATCATAGATCGGACCATATCCAATAAGGTTCGATTCCTCATCTCAGACACACCATTATGTTGTGGTGTTCCAGGTGGAGTGAGTTGTGAGACAATCCCACAACTCCTAAGATGATCTTGAAAAGCATCACTTAGGTATTCACCTCCTCTATCAGTGCGGAGAAATTTAATTGACTTGTTGAGTTGAATTTGTACTTTATTTTGAAAGATCTTGAACATTTCAAAACCTTCATCTTTGTGTCTTAAAAGGTACACATACCCATAGCGACTATAATCGTTGGTAAAGGTAATGAAGTATCTTTCACCATTCCTAGTCATTGGCTTAAAAGGACCACATACATCTGAATGTATGTTCCTAACAAATCTATTGCCCTTTCGTTAGTCCCACTAAAGGGTGCCTTAGTCATTTTACCTTGTAAACAAGACTCACACACATCAAATGAATCACATTCACTTGTTTTTAAAAGACCATTCTTTTGTAGTGTTTGAATTCTTTTCTTGTTTATATGACCAAGATGACAATACCAAAGATAGGTATCACTCAAATCCAACTTGAGTTTCGTGGTGCTAGTTTGGTACAATGAACTATTTAAAGTATTTTCATGAACCAATTCATAATACCATTAATGGGAATAGCTTTAAAGTAGAACATATCATTTAAAGAAACATGAATATCTTTTTCAACAAATGATAATACATATCCAAATTGTTTTAATAGGGCTACAGAAATAATATTCCTAGTCAAACTAGGAGCATACAAATCATTGTTCAAAATTACTTCCAAACCATTTGGAAGTTACAAGATGTAGTCACCACGGGCTTCAACTTGAACTTTAGCCCCATTGCCCATGTAGAGCCTAACATCCCCTTTGTTGAAGTTACTACTTCTTTTGAACCCCTACAACAAATTGCGAATGTGAGTTCCACATCTGGTATCTAATACCCATGTGTTAGAGGATGTCATGTTTAAATCAATATGGATCATGTATAGTGTATCTTAGGTTTGCCCAGCATCCCTCTTTCCTTTCAACTCTTGGAGATGGACAGGACAATTTCTTGCCCAATGTCCAATCTTCCCACACTTGAAGCATGGGTCATTGGAAGCAACCTTTTGCTTCTTCTCCGGTGCTTTGGGTGGCACCCTTACCACCCCTTTCCCTTTTCCCCATACGGGTCCCTTGCCCTTGGCAACCTTTGCCTTGGGTGTGGGATGAGGCCTTTTCTTGTTCCCACCTTCATTGATGGTGAGAACAGGTAAAACCCTTTTACCCAAGGCCGCCTCGGCTATTTTGAGCATTGAGTGAAGCTCACCAATGCTTTTGTCCCAAGAATTCATGTTATAGTTCAACATGAATGTCTCGAACTTCTTGGTAAGGCCATTGAGGTTCAAATCCGTGGCCAATTCCTTCGAGACAGGACAATTAAGTCTTTTGAGGCGGTCAATGTGGCTTTTCATCTTAAGTACATAAGATGAAACCGATTGGTTGTCGTCCATAAGACATGCATGGAGTGCTCGAACCATTTCGAAGCGCTCAACCCTCGCTTGCTGTTGGAATGTTTCCTTCAGCTGGGTTATCATGTCATAAGCTCCGTGATGTTCATACTCCTTTTGGAGATCCGGAGTCATGCTCGCCAGCATGAGACAAGACACTTGGACGAAGTCCTCAGTGTATTTAAGCCAATCATTATAGGCCTCCTCATCATCCTCAGAAGGTTGATCGGGGATACAGTCGTCTAAAATATATGATCGTCTCTCTTGCTTGAGAACGATTCTCATGTTTCGATACCAATCAATGAAATTGTTATGATTTAGACGTACCTTTTGGAGAATCGCTCGTAATGATTGGCCGGAAGTGGATGAATTTTCATTGTTATCATGGTTATTGGAGGCCATCTACAAAATTTTAAAAATATCAATTTTAGTATTTTCGATATTGTTATTTTAATAATAAATACCTTTTATCGCCATTTTATATTAAAATCTAGAATCCAACATTACATTTAAATTGTGGTTAGATGACCTTTATCCACGATTTAAAGTAATAAGGTGGTCAACGATTGACGGTTGCAACCATTTGCAACTTCTAGAGGTATGTGATCGACTTTAAACATCATATGTAAAGTCGGCATGTTAATCCCATCAACACCATTTGAAAACCATATTGTAGGTGATCCATTTAACATGGTTTGCAAATCAAGTTACCCTACTTGCACACACATGTGAGTTTACCAACATAAGTGGTTAGGTGACCTTTATCCCACCACTATGGTATCCCCACTTTAAGTCACAAGTTCCCTCTAAATGGTTAGGTGATCTTGATCCTATTAAGAGTTTCCATATGACTCAAGTGTTGTGAAAAAGGATGGTGTTAAACTTTTTGATAAAGAATTTAAAGTTTTCATTAGTTATAGACTTTGAAAACTCTATGTACCTTGTAATTGCATGCTTACAAATACTTGATACTCTATGGTTCTTTTAATAAAACCCATTTTATTATGAAATCATTAATCCTTTTAATAACATTTATTAACACTTAATGATTAAAAACCATTTTTATATTAGCTTGTTAAGATCATTTTATTAAGATTGTATAACATATCCAAATATCACACAATCATTCACAAAATCACAATCAAACAAGCATAATATAAACAACCACATGTGCATAACCATAGCTACTATTGTGACCACACTTGTTTGCCATCACAAGTGTGGTCATTTGGTCTTTCTTAAGGGTTACCAAAAACACAAAATAGAGATCACAATGGATCTCTCACTTGATTTCGCATCCGCATGGTTCAAGTCCACTTTGTGTCTACCTTTTGTCCTTCCTTCCCGAGCATCTTCTTTTACAAAATATATATCCTAATACATATTTTCTAGTAAAAGAAAAATACTCCTAATCTATTATTACATCCCAATGAATAAATAGATAAATTACAACCACAAAACTTTACAACCCAATTGAGTGAATATAATCAAATAAATACGTTCTATCAAACCAAACAACACAAGGTCAAGCTAGGTTATGCACTATCAAAAGAACAATAACAAACATCATATAATAAACAAAATAAACCCCATCAAACCCCAAATTTTCAGCCAACATAAACTGAAAATTAGGGTTTGTTTGTCAAAACAAACAACAACCAAACATATCAACCAATTGACATTCCTATCTTTCAAAGTTTAATCATAAGCATGAAGATATAACTTTGAAAGACATGGGGTTTATTAAATCAACCAAAACAGCCTCTAATGAGTGAAAAAACATCCTTTAAAACCGATTTTTAAGGGCATGAACAAGCAAGCTATCCACATAATAGGCTCTTGATACCATTGATGGGTTTGTTTGACCATAAAACCAAAGTTTAACCTCTTAAACTTTCAGAAAAACGCAGCGGAAATATATTTAGAAACATCGTTATAAAACTGAAGTTTCATGTTCTTATGGTGACATATATATGTTTAAGACAAACCCAAAATCAAAGGATCCAATTATGTGAATAAGCAAGCTATGAAACATATGTAAATGAGCATTATGGACAGCCATATAGAGGCTGCCATAACTACCTTTCAGCAGCTCAAATGGGGTCGAGTTCTTTGAAGATGATGATGTTTTTTGAGCAGCAATCCTTCAAGGTGGAGGACCTCAAATCGTGATACCCACAAGCTCTTCAAACACCTTGCTTGTTAGGATGCAACACCAAAGATAGCCCTTCCTTAGCTCCTCCAAAAACCGAAATAGGCAGCCCCTTTCAAGCTTCAAAAAACCGAAAATGCAGTCCCCTTTTCAGCTTCTTAAATCCGAAAATGCAGCCTTGTTTTGAAGGTTCTTTTGCTTGTGTTGTTAGAGAGAAAAGTGTGTAATTATATGGAGTGTTAGAGAGGAGAAAGAACCCCCAAAAACCAAGACAAAAGCTGGTCCCTCATGACCATTTGGGCGGCCGATTTTGTGTTTTCCAAAATGGGTTTTCCCCCCATTTTGGTTTTTGATAAAATTACTCTCCAAACCCTCAACTTTATAAAATTAAAAACACTTGTAATTTTATAATAATAACACATTTTTGTTTGTTATTACTTAACCAACTTAAATAATAAAACAAATAATATCTCATGAACAAACTATCCACATAGTATTGTTGTATTACAAAGCAATGTTTTAGAAAACCCATTTTCTAAATTGGTGTGAATGTTTATATGTATGATCTCATCAACGAATAAACATTTATTGGTGTTTGTTTAGCTTGTTATTGGGTATGACCTGACTTGGATCATAACGTACTAACCACATCAATCTTGTATGTGTCTTGGGCATACAAGATTCAACAGTTTGTTCATCCGTATTTGTCAATGCGGATGACCAAACACTAATGCTAAAGACAAAAGATGAAATGCTGATAAAGATCAACTCATCCGCATTTGTCAATGCAGATGAACAAAAGAAATGCTAATGAAAATCAACTCATCCGCATTTGTCAATGGAATACTTGCTTCTAAAGTTCTTGAAAAAGTTAGTTTTCATGGACTTTTTCAACCCATTAGGGGTTGTTTTGTTATGGATGATTGAATCCCTTATGTTTCAAGGTTTTATCATACATGCTTTAGTATAAACCTTGAAAGATTAATATCAAATGGTTGATTGTATTATTTGGACAAAACCCTAAAGTTTTGGTTCATGTTGGCCAGAACTTTAAGGTTATAGATAGGGGTTCATTGTTGTTCTTGAATGTTGTATATGATACATATTTTGGTGCATAACATAGCCTTGACCTTATGTGTTTTGGATTTGGTTGATTGTGATTTTTTCATGTTGGTTTAGTTTCTTGAAAGGGTTGTAATATTTGTGTTTGTATTTTGGGTTGTAATTTATTTATTCATTGGTTATGTAAAAAATAGATTAGGTGCATTTCTTTTATTAGGAAAAAAATGTATTAGGATATGATTTCGTGAAAGAAGATCCACAAGATGAAGACCCAAAGATGGACACAAAAGACATGGACACTTGAAGCATTTGGATGTGGATTCAAGTGGGAATTCATGGACACATATTGATGCGTCATTATTAACCCTTAAGAAAGACATTATGACAACACTTATGATGGCAAACAAGTGTAGTCAACTTAGTGGCTATGGTTATGCACTTATGTTTGTATGATTATGCTTGTTTGGTTGTTTGTTATATGGTTGTTGTTTGATATTTGGATATGCATAACAAACTCATTAACAAACTTAACAAGCTTAATTTATGGTTCTTTATCATTAAGTTATTAATAAAAGGTTATTAAAAGGATTAATGATTTTAATAAAATGGGTTTTATTAAAAGGTGAACCATAGGGTACCTTGTATTTGAAAGCATGCAAATATAAGGTACATAGAGTTTTCTAAACTAGTATTATGAAAACTTAAAAATATTATTTTATAAACAAGTTAAACACCATCCTTTTGCACAATACTTGAGTCACTTGGAACTCTTAATGGGATAAAGGTCACCTAACCATTTTGAGCGAACTTATGATTTGAGGTGGGGATACCATATTTGTGGGATAAAGGTCACCTAACCACTTATGTTGGAAAACTCAGATATGTGTGTAAGTACGGTAACTTGATTTACAACCATGTTTAATGGATCACCTACAATGTGGTTTACAAAGGTGTTGATGGGATAAACGTGCCAACCACACATATGATGTTTAAGTCGATCCCATACCTTATAAGTTGCAAAGGGTTACAATTGTCAAAATGTTGACTACCTTGTTAATTAAATAATGGGATAAAGGTCACCTAACCACTATTTAAATGTAATATTGGATTCTAGAATTTTAAAATTGTGTAAGACACTTAAAAGGGCTTTAATTACTAAAATATGAATAATATCGAAAATACTAAAATTGAACTTTGTTAAATTTTGTAGATGGCCACCAAGAACAATGAAAATAAAGATATCCCATCCGCTCTCTCACTATAACTAAGAGCCATTCTCCTAAAGGAGCGTCTAAACCATAATAACTTTATAGATTGGTTTTGAAACTTGAGAATTGTTCTCAGGCAAGGGAAGCGATCGTATATTTTAGATGATCCGATTCCTGATCAACCAAATGAGGAGGATGGGAGGCCTATAATAATTGGGTTAAATACACTAAGGACTCGGTCCAAGTGTCTTGCCTCATGTTGGCAAGTACGACTCCGGATCTACAAAAGGATTACGAACCTCATGGAGTGTACGACATGATTACCCAGTTGAAGGAAATGTTCCAACAACAAGCAAAGGTAGAGTGCTTCGAAACAATTCAAGCACTCCATGCATGTCGTATGGATGACACCCTATCTGTTTCATCTTATGTACTTAGGATGAAAAGCCACATTGACCGCCTCTAAAGGCCGAATTGTCTCGCCTCAAAAGAGTTGGCTACGAATTTGATCCTCAACTCTTTGTCAAAAAGGTTTGACAACTTTGTCATGAACTATAACATGAACGGGTGGGACAAGACATAAGTGAGCTTCAATCTATGCTCAAAAATGCCGAGGCGGCCATGGGTAAAAAGGTTTTAGCCGTTCTCACCATCAATGAATGTGGGAACAAGAAGAGGCCTCACCCCGCACCCAAGGAAAATGTTGCCAAGGGTAAGGGGCACATTAGGGGAAAGGGAAAGGGAGTGGTAAGAGCGTCACCACTAAAACAAGCGGAGAAGAAGCAAAAGGTTGCTTTGAATGACCCATGCTTTAAGTGTGGGGAGATTGGACATTGGGCAAGAAATTGTACAGTCCATCTCAAGGAGTTGCAAGCTAAGAGGGATGCCGGGCAAACCTCAGGTACAATTTTCATGATTCATATTGATCTAAATTTGATATCCTCACACATGGGTATTGGATACTGGATGTGAAACTCACGTATGCAACTTATTGCAGGGTTTCAAAAGAAGTAAGGAATTCAAGAAAAGGGATGTTAGCCTCTACATGGGGAATGGGGCTAAAGTTCAAGTTGAAGACAGAGAGGACTACATCTTGAAGCTTCCAAATGGTTTGGAAGCAATTTTGAACAATGTTTTGTATGCTCCTAATTTGACTTGGAACATTATTTTTGTTTCTCACTTAAGACAATATGGATATGTTATGACATTTATTGAAAATGAAATTCATGTTTCTTTAAATGATATCTTTTATTTTAAAGCTATTCCTATTAATGGTATTTATGAATTGGTTCGTGAAAACACATTATATGATAGCTCATTGTACCAATCCACCACCAAGAAACTCAAATTGGATTTGAGTGATACCTATATTGACATTTCCGTCTTGGTCATATAAACAAGAAACGCATACAAACACTTCAAAAGAATGGTATTTTAAAAGCAAGTGAATATGATTCATTTGATGTATGTGATTCTTCTTCACAAGGTAAAATGACTAAGGCACACTTTAATGGCAAAACCAAAAGGGCAAAAGATTTGGTAGGAATCATACATTCGGATATATGTGGTCCTTTTAAACCAACGACTAGGTACAATGAAAGATACTTCATTACCTTCACCGACGACTATAGTCGATATGGTTGTGTACTTTTTAAGACACAAAGATGAAGCTTTTCAAATGTTCAAAATCTTCTAGAATGAAGTAGAAAATCAACTCAACATGAAAAAAAATTCTCCACACCGATAGAGGAGGTAAATACCTAAGTGATGCTTTTAGATATCATCTTAGAAGTTGTGGTATTGTCTCACAACTATCTCCACCTGGAATACCATAACACAATGGTGTGTCCGAGAGGAGAAATTGAACTCTATTGGATATGGTTTGATCTATGATGGCTAGAAGCTCATTGCCTCTATCATTTTGGGTTTTGCTTTGCTCTCTACAGCCAGTATCTTGAATTTGCCCCAACCAAGAAAGTGGAACGACACCTTTTGAAATATGGCATGGAAGGGTTCTATCACTATCATATTTAAAGGTATGGGGTTGTGAGGCTTATGTTAAGACTCCCACCTCAAACATGTTAGAAAGCCGTTCCACTAAGTGCATCTTCATTGGGTATCCTAGAGATTCTATGGGATATTATTTCAATGATCCATTGAAACCAAAGGAGTTTGTTGCTAAGAAGGCTGAATTCTTAGAAGCTAAGTTCCTTACGGATGGAACTAGTAGTAGAACAGTGGATCTTGAGGAGGATCAAGAACCACAAACTGATATACGTTTGGTAGACACTAGCACTCAACATGAGGATGTTGAGGATGATAAAATTATTGATCAATACACACAAAACGTTTGCAGATCTAGTAGAACTAGTAATCCACCTGAAAGATATGGATTTTTCATAGATGGATGCTATGTGGTGGATTCTAAGGAACCAACCACTTATCGTGATGCAATGTCCAATTTAGATTGTGACAAATGGCTTGAAGCCATGAATTTTGAGATGCCATGTATGACAACCAAGTGTGGGACTTAGTTGGACCACCTCTTAACTCCAAGAAAGTTGGAAGTAAGTGGTTTTCAAGGAGAAACCAATATGCATGGAAAGTGGATACTTATAAAGCTAGACTTGCAGCAAAAGGTTTCGCTTAAACTCAAGGGGTTGATTATGATGAGACCTTCTCGGCGGTTGCAATGCTAAAGTCTATTAGGATATTATTTGCCATAGCTACTCATTATGATTATGAGATTTGGTAAATGGATTTCAAAACCACTTTTCCAAATGGATATCTTGAGGAAGATGTCTATATGGTTCAACCTGAAGGTTTTTTCGATCCAAAACATCCTAACAAAGTATGCAAGTTAAAGAAATCTATCTATGGATTGAAGCAAGCATCAAGAAGTTGGAATCACCGTTTTGATGAAGAGATAATCAAATTTGGGTTCATCAAAAACGCTGATGAAGCATGTGTATATAAGAAAGCTAGTGGGAGCATCATCACTTTCCTACTATTGTATGTTGATGACATTCTGCTATTCGGAAATGACATTCCAACCTTGGAAGGTGTGAAAGCTTGGCTTGGAAGCTATTTTTCCATTAAGGATCTTGGTGAAGCCGCCTATATTTTGGGAATAAAGATCTATAGGAATAGATCAAGGTGGTTGATAGGTTTGATTCAAAGTGCATACATTGATAAGATCTTGAAAAGGTTCAAGTTGGAAAAGTCTAAGAAAGGTACCGTACCTATTGAAAGAGGAACGATATTGAGTAAGACTTAATGTCGGAGCTCAAAGGATTAGCAAGACAAATGAATGGAATCCTGTATGCATCTGCCATAGGATCCATCATGTATGCAATGATATGCAGTAGGCCGGACGTGTCATGCGCTTTGAGCATGACAAGCCGATACCAGCAAAATCCTGGAAACAATCATTGGATGGCTGTTAAGAACATACTTTAGTACCTAAGGAGGACCAAAGTTATGTTCCTAATCTATGGATCTGGTGAGGAGGAACTCGTAGTAAAGGGTTACACAATGCAAGTTCCCAAACTAATCGGGATGATTCATGATCACAATCGGGGTACATTCATCTTGAATGGAGGAGCAATTTCTTGGAAGAGCTCTAAGCAAGATGTGGTGGCATTGTTAACTACAGAGTTAGAACACATCACCGCTTCATTAGCAGCTCAGAAAGCTGCATGGTTAAAGAAGTTCATTGCCGATCTAGGGGTAGTCCCTTCCATTCAGGACCCCATAGAAATTCTTTGTGATAACGAGGGTGCGATTGCTCAAATTAAGGAACCCCATGCACATCAAAAGACTGGACACATTGAACAGAGATTCAACAACATAAGGGATGAAGTTGAAAAGAGAAAGATATGTATTCGCAAAGTACACACGTATCAAAACAATGCTGATCCACTCACGAAGCTTCTTGAAAAGGCAAAGCATGAAAGTCATACTTGTGCCATGGGACTTCAATATTCTAGTGACTGGATATGATCTTTAATTTCGGTATTTAGATATTGTAACCCTTTATTACTTGAATGAATTATTTGGTTATAACGATTCAACTAATATTCCTATTTTGCATGTTTAAAATCCATGAGTAAATCATTTACTCAGAATGTCCGTAGTCGTTCATACTTGTGGGAACAAGTATGAAGGTAAGACTATTATGAACTTGGATTGGTAGATATTCATATGGATGAATATAGAGCAAAGGGTTGCTGCCAAAGTTCATAAATATTTGTGAGATACAAATATTGGACTGAACTGCATCTCAAATATTACTACATGTAATCTTCCTGATTGATCATAAGTAATTTTGAGGAAAGGCGAACATCATTTGGTATCCTCTAACCCGAGATACATATTGGGTCTTAATATTTACCAAATATTATACTTTGAGTTAGTTCTTTGCTGTTCTGAAACATGGCAGTAAATAAGTCTGAGTTAAGGTATGATATAAGGTAATTGTGAGAGATGTATGTAGTCAAGATGGATTTGTCCCTCTTATTCACTGAGAGTAAGATGTCTAAGGCCTGATAAAGTTCAATCAATGGAGAATGATCTTCTATGTCTCTGGGATTTAACATGACCTATGTGACAAAAGGATAGATGATTGATTGACCTAAAACATTTCAAGTAAGGTACTTGATAGGGATGATGTTATTGATGGCACTTAATCATACGTATTAAGGGTAGTAAACCATTGTTAGGCGGTATTTACTGCTTGCATCATTCTTCTATGAATCTTGTGCAAGTGGGAGATTGTTGGATCTTGTATACCCAAAACACATACAAGATTGTCGTGATTAGTACGTTATGATCCAAGTCGGGTGATACCCAATAAGAAGCTAAACAAACACCAATAAATATTTATTTGTTGATAAGATCATATCAAATAAATATTGACACCAATTTAGAAAATGGGTTTTCAAAAACATTGCTTTTGTAATAGAACAATATTATATGGATAGTTTATTCATGAGAAATTATTTGTTTCATTATTTACGTTAGTTAAATAATAACAAATAAAAGTGTGTTAATGTTATAAAATTAATAGAGGTTTTAATTTTATAAAATTATGGTTAAAGAGTGGATTTTCTATAATATTACAAAATGGGGGAACCTATTTTGAATGCCTATTTCAGCCGCCCAGGGTGGTCCCATTCTTGGGATTGCATGTCTTGGTTTATACAAGACTTTAATCTCTCTTGCACTCCACCTCAACCAACACTCTCTCTCACACACATATTGCAAGAACTCTCTCTCAAATGGCTGAAAAATTCGGATTCAAGGCAAAAGGTTGCTCGAAACTTCGGATTTTGAAGGAGCATAGGAAGAGGATTTTGGTGTTGCACTCCCTAACAAGCTAAGTGTTTGGAAGGGCTTGTGGGTATACAAGCATGAGGCCTTCTACTTTGGAGGCTATACATTCAAGAAGCATCATCTTCTTCTTCTCATCCTTACTACAACGTCTTGTTCTTGAAAGGTAGTTACAAGAACACCCTATGGTTGCTCTTTTCGTTTTGATAGCATGTCATTTCACATATATTATGATCCTTGTTTGTGGGTTTTGTCTTTGGTTAAAAATGGTTCAAAATTTCAGAATGTTAAACACATTTTAACCACTAATATCCGTTGCGTTTTTGAAGTTTAAATGGTTAAACTAGCTTTGATAAACTTGTTACAAAACCCAACAAAGTGTTTATTCTTCTGTATAAAAAATACGGATAGCCACAACAAGAAATGTTGACAAGTTTTGTACATCCGCATTTGTCAATGCGTATGAGCAAACACTAATGCTGAAGACAAAAGAAGAAATGTTGAAAAAGATCAACTCATCCGCATTTGTCAATGCGGATGAACAAAAGAAATGCTGATGAAGACATAGACTAGTTCTGATGTATAGGTAAGGGGTAGTTTAGTCATTTTGTAAAAAGGCATCTAGTTTTCCTATAATAGAATAGAAAACCTCGTATGTGAGGTGACTGTTGATAGACATTCATAATATTTTTGTTAAGTCTTATGTTATCAAGGTGTATTGTTACTATTTAATGCTCAAACCCTCGCATTCTTGTAACCAATCACCTTCATTAATACAAAGTGCATTTATGAGTATTTCTGCATTTATGAGTATTTCTTGCATTAATGTTTCTTGATTGTTTGATTCTGCCATACAATCACTATCACAATCATCATATTCAATTCTTGTGAGAATATCAATCTCATAACCCAGTCAATTGGTATCAGAGCTTTGGCTCTCGGTTCTTTTTCAGATCTATCTAGATCTAAACAGAATTCGATTGATCCGGTGATTGAGTTGCTAATAGAGTGTCTTACTACCTCTACTTAGTAACCTGTAGAAAAATCTAACATCAATCACTATCATCCGCTTTCATCTTCAAGAACAAAGCTGTCGTTTTCATCTTCAAAGTGGTGAACAGTTAATAAAACGTAAAAGTTACAATAGAAACTTATAAAAACATCAACATATTTGATTTCTTGATCCTGTTTTGAACTATTTGGACTAGTTGGACTAAGTGAACTCAATTAATCTAATCATCATTTAAATAAGTTAAAAAAACTTATAAAATGGATTCACATAATTTTTCAGAACTTGGACATACTCCAAAACCTCACATGCTTAAACACAAATATGAGTTTAAGCAATGGAAAATCAGATTCATGAATTATTTTACAGGTGTAGATCCGGACTATTGAATCTCAATATGTAAAGGGCCTGACATTCCTGTGACACTCTCTGCTGATCAAGCTACCCTATACAAAACCTCAGGAATACCCATTGAGGATCTGACTCTTGATAATGATGACTATAAAATGATAAAGGTTGATCTCAAAGGTTACTCTATACACACTAAAGCACTGAAAATGGATGTGCTAAAAAGATTAGAAAAGTATGGAACTGCAAAAGCTGTTTAGAATGCACTACTGATAATGTGTGAAGGCAGTAGTGAAGTTGCTGAAATTAACAAGGATAGGCTTGTTAATCAGCATGAAACCTTTTATCACTCCAAGGGGGAGTCAATCTCTAAACAGCTACATAGATTTGTGCAGCTGGTAAATGACTTAGAGATCATAGGGGTAACTTATAAAGACAAAGAGTTAAACAAGAAAATGCTTCACATTCTTCCAGAAAGCTAGAAACAAATGTGACAATGCTGAAAAACACTCTGGTCTAGAGAGTACCACCTTGGATATCATGAGTGCCAAGATAAAAGCACTGGAACTTGATGAGAGAAGCAAAAATCTTGGTGGACCCAGAGTTATTGAGGCTTACAAATTCCCTGTAGATACTCATTCTGTAGAAAATGCTTTCATTACAAAAGATGATGATTTTCTTTCTTCAAGAGATCAAGTGAAAACAACAGGTTTCATTGCAGCTCCACCTATTAACAAGCCATCAACATTGTCACAACCAACATGGTTCTCTGCAACTCCCTCATTACTCCTGATGATACAAGATCAGAAGAACAAAATGCAACTTACGATGCCTTTGTTGCTAGCTTTGAAGCTTATCTAGGAGGCAGATTCACTTCCGCTCATCTGATCTAGTAAGACTTGGAAGAAATGGATCTAGATAATATGGAAGAAATGGATTTGCAGTGGCAAATGGCTATGATTGCAATGAGAGCCAAGAAGTTTTTCAGAAAAGGAAGAAAGCTTAGCCTTAATGAAAACACCAAACTTAGATATGACAAATCCAAAGTGAAGTGCTTCAACTGTTGCATGACTGGCCAGTTCTACAGAGAATGTGATGTTCCCAGCAGAAACAACAACTTTCAAAGGAATTCTCAGAACCAGTCATCTTCACAACCAAACTTAAGTTTTCACTCCAACAATCACCAACATCAGTATCACCATCAACAACACCAATAAACATATCAGAATCAGCCTCAACTGACTAATCAAGCTCATGGAAGCAGTCAGTCATCTTCAAATGCAATTTTCATTAAGCAAGATGGAGTATGTGATTGGAGTCTGTATGCAGAGGAAGTAAGCCTTAACTCCAGAATCATGCACTCATGGCTCACATCAATGATGGTCCATCTCCCATGCCATTTAAGTTAAAATCTAACCTTTGTAGTGATAAATGCATTACTGAAACGTAAGGTTATTGAGAGCATAATCATAAACTGGCTGACAAAATAAAAGAACAAAAGGTCAAGTCAGAGATGCTTAAGAGAGAAATAAAATGCTTTGAAATCAAAATTAAATCTCTCATCTATTACATTGAAAAATACACTCTTGCAGTTGAGAATGAGCAACTGACTAAAAAGTTAGCTCAATCAAAAGCTGAAAAAACACTTACTGAAGTGAAACAAAAAAAGTTTCAATTATCTTCAGTCAAGCTGCAATGGATACTTGATTGACAAAAGGATCCCAAGGATATGTCTGGAATTGGGTATAACTCTTGTCCTCCACCTTACAATGGCAACTACACTGTCATGCCTAAATTTGTTACACTCAAAGAGAAATTGAACCTAATACTATTGAACAAAAAACAATAGTAAAACAAGTAACAAATCCTCAAAACAACCAAATGTTTACATTGAAACAAATAAGGAGAAAATCAAATTAGTTCGCCCAATTAAAATCAAGGAGCGTTCAGACAAGATAGTGAAAGTCATCAAACCAACGAGCCCAATCAAGGCCATTGTCCCCTTTGTGAAATTTATACCTGCTATTTCAAAAGGAAAGAAGAAAATTGTGAAGTCAGTGACACCTTCTGGTGAAAGCAATTCCGATAATAAGATTAAATCTCCAAAAAATTCGAGCAAATCATACAAGGTTTCATTATAAAAGAAACACAAAAGCTCACTGATTTCAACAACTAAATTTAGTCAGACCCTAAATCTTCAAAATTAAGACAAGGAGTAGGTTTTAACATACGTAACAAGGAGCATGTTGATAAGTTTGAGCAAGAAGTAAGGAAAGAATTGAGGAAACAAAAACAACCTAGTACAATTAACAAAAGTAGAGTTGTGAAGCAAACTACTAAAAAGGCTAATTTTTATTCCTCCCCTAAACCAAAGGTAGTGACTCAATTTAGAATAGGTAAATCAACTAAGCTGCGAAAGCAAAATCCGATTCAAGAAACAAACATATGTATTGTGACATATGTGACATGTTTAATCATAAAAGAAAAGAGTTCTTTTTCAATAAATACTACTCTATTTGTGACATGAACAACCGTTCCACTAAACACTGCTATTTCACTAAATACTGTTCAGTCTGTGATATGAACAATCACAATACAACTAATTGTTACTTCAGTCAGAAGGGATTGAGAATTGCCCAAAACAAACCCATCTCAACAAAATCATCAGTGAAACCCACTGTCAGAATTCATTTTCATAACAATAAATCTAGGATATCTAGATAAAATAATGACAGGAGTAACATGAAAGAATTATGGAGGATTCAAAGAAACAAACATCACAACATTAAGGAAAAGTTTGATCTTCCCAAACCAAAAATGATACTTGATAATAAAAAACGGGTTAAATTTCTTCAAAGAAATAGAGACCAAAGGTTTCATTACTCCTCTGACTCTTCAATTAATGTTGATAAGATGACACAATCAAGTTATAAACAGAAATCTCCTTAGACACCTCTTTCTAAATCACAATTTAGAGGAAAGTATCAAAAGGTCACCATCATGGATAGAAATGGGAAACCCAAGACCATTATGGCTTCAGTTCCATAATCTAATAGTTCTTTGTCCATATAGGTCTAGTAGCTTATGGTACGTGGTCAGTGGATGTTTCCGACACATGACTGGAGATCGTTCTCTCCTTCATGACATCATGCATACAAGAAATATTGTGGCATTCAGAGGAGATTCACAAGGTAGAAGAATTACCGCTGAAGGATCTGTGACAAATGGGATGCTAAGCTTTGATAGAGTGAACTATTGTGAACAACTAAACTTTAATCTTCTAAGCGTGTCTTAGATCTGTGACCAGACATATTCAATTAACTTTACTGACACTCATTGCTACATTCTGAAACCAGGATTTCAAATTTCTGAAGAATGGGTTGTCCTAAAGTCTTTGAGAAGAATAAAACCTATGTCCTAAACTGAATTCTATATCACGAATAGAAGAGACATGTCTACTATCTAAAGCACCATCTGATGAGTCTTAGCTTTGGCATAGACGTTCGGGGCACACAAACTTTAAAAACATGAACATAGTGGTCAAAGGAAACCATGTCATTGGTCTTCCTCAAAAAGAATCTCACTTTGTTGATCACTGTTCAGCGTGCCTCAAAGGAAAACAACATAAAATTCTCACAAGCTAAAGCTGGTGAACACAAACAATGCTCGATTGAAGCTATGACATATGGATGTATTTGGACCAACTCATGTTATGAGTATTGGAAAGAAACAATAATGTTTAGTGATTATTAATGACTTTTGAAGATTCACATGGGTTTTCATCTTACTTCATAAAAATGAGCATCCAAAATAATAAAAGACTCTATCACAAAAATGGAAAGCCAACTTGATCATAAAGTCAAAACAATAAGAAGTGATAATGGAACTGAGTTTAAAAACGAGGACATGAGTTAATTTTGTACAACCAAAGGCATTGCTAATCAATTCAGTGCAACTAGAACTCCTCAACAAAATGGGGTAGCTGAAAGGAGAAATAGAACACTTATTGAAAGAGCAAGAACAATGCTTCCCGATGCTAAACTGCCAATTACCTTGTGGGCAGAGGCAGTTAAGACATCGTGTGTTGTGCAAAATCAAACTCTGATTGAAAAAGAAATAACATGACTCCATATGAACTATTATTTCACAAAAAACTAGTTATTGGATTTTTTAAGTCATTTGGTAGTCCTGTCTCAATATTAAACACTCAAGACTATTTGGGAAAATTTTCATCTAAGTCTGATGAAGGATTCTTTGTAGGTTATTCCTCTGTTTCAAAGGCTTACAGAGTGTTTAATCCAAGATTAAAAATTATTGATGAATCAACAAATATTCAATTCAAGGAACATTCTTTTCCAAAATCTACAAATAGTCCCGACTGGTGGTTTGATGTTGACTTATTTACAAAATCGTTTGATCAATTTCACTTATCTAATGCAGGAAACCTACATTCAGCTAAACCTTCTTCAAGTGTAGAATGAAGACATGGCTTCCTATTGATTCCTCCTAGCTTTACTAAGCAACTAAATGAAGATGTTCCACTCCAAGTTGATTCTGTCAGAAAACTGTCTCAAAATCAACGTGTTTCAACTGAAGCTGGACCCAGCTTGTTATCATCTCATTCAAAAGATCTATTACAGAATGGTATAAGAGCCACTCCTGTGCCGTTCGGGATGTGGGACATACCTCACCAAGGATGGTGACTTCTCGGGCTCATCGAGGACGATGAGTCCAAACAGGGGGTGTTTGTGACACCCTACACATATCTCACATCAGCCGTGGACAGGAGAGATTCCTGGTTCATAAGGAATGTCTGGCCTTTAACATCAATAACGCGTTTTGGGCGTATTGACTGTGGATGAGAGGAGAACTCCACAGTTAAGCGTGCTCAGGTGGGAGCAATCCAAGGATGGGTGACCTCCTGGGAAGTTTTCACCCGGGAAACTAAAAGTAAATCCCTGAGCTCCCCATGGGCAAAGCGAACAATATTGTTGATGCGAGGGGCCGGGTGTTACAGAATGGTATCAGAGCCATTCCCGTTTTGTTCGGGGTGTGGGACTTACCTTACCAAGAATGGTGACTTCTCGGGCTCATCAAGGACGATGAGTCTAAACAGGGGGTGTTTGTGACACCCTACACATATCCCACATCCCTAGTTGAAACATAAAGAACAACAAACGATGAAAGCAATCAAAGTGCTGCTAATGCTGAAGGAGTCACTAAAACTAAGTCTGATTATCTTCATAATTCCCCAACAGTAGAAGATGAAGGTGCCTCTTACTATAATGATCTGAATGTCTCCAATCTTGATGTAACCATTGTTGGTGACTAAATTCCAACCACCAGAATACACAAGAATCATCCAGTAGAAAGCATTATTGGTGAACTTAATGAACGGGTGACAAGAAGCAAGTCAAGTATTGCAAACATCTGTTTGTTCTCATGCTTTCTTTATCAAACAATACCCTATAACATCAAAGAGGCTCATCAAGACAATAGTTTGATTGAAGCAATGAAAGAAGAATTATTGCAATTTAAGAAGAAAGAAGTATGGCAACTGGTAGATCTTCCGGAGGAGAATACCCTATCGGTACTAGATGGCTGTACAGAAACAAAACTAATGATACAGGGATTTTCATTAGAAATAAAGCAACATTAGTGGCACAGGGTTACACTCAAGAAAAAGTAATTCATTATGATAAAGTATTTGCACCTGTTGCTAGATTAGAAACAATAATAAACTTTCTTGCATTTTCATTATCCATGAAGTTTAATGTTTATCAAATGGATGTGAAGTGTGATTTCTTGTATGGAAAAATGCTAATGAAGTGTATGTGAGTCAACCACCTACCTTTGAAGATCATGATTTCCCTCACAGGGTGTACAAGCTTGACAAAGCCCTGTATGGTCTTCATCAAGCTCCAAGAAAGTGTATGAGACTCTATCATCTTTCCTTCTTGAACATGGATATGAAAGAGGAAAGATTGATCAGACCCTCTTTAGAAAGAGAGAAGAAAGAGACATGTTGCTAGTCCAGATAGATGTGGATGATATCATTTTTGGTTCAACAAACAAGCAAATCTATAAAGACTTTGAAGACCTTATGCATTCAAAACTTCAAATGAGTGCAATGGGGGAACTCATATTCTTTTTAGGGGTGCAAGCCCAGCAAACAGTAGATGGATTTTTTATCAATCAATCAAAGTATTTAGAAACAAAGTTTAAGAATTTCCACTTTGCTAACTATCAGTCTATGAGAACACTTGTGGATACTAAAGTGAAGATAGGACCTGATCTAAAAGGAAAATCAGTGGATCAGATTCACTATCGATCTATGATAGGTACACTTATGTATCTAACAGCCACTAAGCCTAACATTATGTTTAGTGTTTGTGTGTGTGCCGGATATCAAGCTGATCCTAAAGAATCTCATGTAAATGTTGTCAAGAGGATATTTAGATATCTTCAGGGCAAACCAGCTCTTGGTTTATGGTATCCAAAGGAAGGAGACTTCAATCTCTATTCCTTCACTGACAGTGATTATGGAGGATGTAACTTTAATAGGAAGTCCACATCTGGCGGTTGTCAATTTCTTGGTTTCAGACTGGCCTCCTCGCAGTCCAAGAAGCAGACAAATGTATGTGTATCAACAGCATAAGCTAAGTATATTGCAGCATTAGCTTGTTGCTCTCAAGTTCTCTAGATTCAAAACCAGATGCTTGATTATGGTTTTAACTTCTTGCATACCCTTATTGACATTGACAACACTCATCTATTTTCATTACAAATAATCCAATTCAGCACTCAAAAACAAAAAACAATGAAATAAGATATCATTTTTTTGAGAGATTATGCTGAAAAGGTTTAATCAAATTGATTCAAGTTCCAACCGAAAATCAATTAGCTGATTTATTCACCAAGGCATTCGAACCTAGTAGGTTTGAATACCTAGGTCAATCAATTGGGCATGATTAACCTTGAATAAATTCAAAACATCAAAAAAATTTAAAATTTAAAAATGTTAGAAAATCACAAAAAGAAGTCAATTTTAATGAAGAAAAGAATACAAGGGAAATGATATAATTACAGTCGTTATATCATTCACTATGCTTAATTTAAAATTTGAAAGACTGTCATGACTTACCAGATATGTTGATAGGCTTAACTTGGAAGAGAAGATTCATGCTTTGATGAATTAAAATCTTATTCAATGGTGAAACTCTCATCTCAAATTACAGGTATTTATTAGCTTATCTAAGTGTATGTATCTGTAGTAATCTAAACACACCGGGTAATGACACTTTATGAATCTTTTTCACCTACATCAAGTTTCATCTATGTTTTTCTAAGCAAATACCTGAAGAAACAAGCACATAGTGTAGATGTATTGATCCAAAAGATTTCAAATATGGAACACATCCAAATTGGTTGAATCTACAATAACAATGCATTCCTTGTGAATGAACAAAAGAATCCAATAATGGATCACCTTCCAAAGTGAAGTGAAAATAATCCCAATGTGGATCATCATGAAAAGGATCAAAGTAAAGGAATCCCAATAAGGATCACTGAAAATGAGATCTCATAACTTAAGTAACCCGGTCAAGAAAGTTGTGAAAAAGTTCTACCATGCATTACATAAGGATGGTTGATCATTCCATGCTTTCGTGTGTGAGGTACATGTTGAATAATCAAATCAACCAAAACATGATAAATATCACATGCATTAAAATATCAACCTCATATGAGTTTAATTGGACAAATATACCTTCAATCAATAAATTCATAAACACGTCCATTTTTATCACAAAATAATGAACATGTGCAATGTAAGAATGATATGATCCCAATAAAAGGTATACTTCTCTTTATTCTTAATTAGAAAAACAAAAAAATCAAAATTAATTGATATTCAAAAGTTTTAAATGTTTAAAGTTTCTATCCAGATGTGGATATAAACTTTAGGGGGAGTAATTTTAATTTTTTTTGTAGTTTGTATAGTCATTTACTTTCTTAATTACTTCCTTGAAATTTCAAAACAAATCAAAAAGAGAATGTATGTGTTGGTGCATATGTTATACCATAGTATCTCGGCTTATACAGATTCTTGGAAGCATAAGAAGCCCAAGATCAGTCAAACAATGGGAAACTTGTATTACTTCCAATATACAAGTCAATCCAAGCAATAATTGATAAACCCTAACAATAGCCAACAACTTCATAAGACACGAATCAATCAAAGATAGCTCTTCATAACAAGAAAAACCAAAAACAAAAACATTAAGTTTTAATTAAGTTCAAAATTTAATGCGGGTAAGTGCATTGGTTAATGCGAGTGATGGTAACCCATGCATATAACCAATGTGGGTAACCGTTTATGTCAAAGTGAAACTATTACGGATAAGGATTTTACCCTACTGCATTTGTATCAAACAAGTATACAAGAAAAGTTTGAAATGTTAAAAACCTATGCAGACAAACGTGTTCTACCACATTTGATTAAATCAGAAGACATGTTCATTCCCGCATTTGTTTTTACTCATTCGCACTTGTGAACGTGTGTGACATCAACACTTTACATGTATTTCCAAAAAAGAATAAATAAGTGCTTAATCTCTTCTGTCACCATGGATGATGATCAAGAAATATGGACAACTTCACTGATGTGTCGTATTTGTTGAAGTAAATGTGGAGAAAGGAATTTTACTCTGCCGCATTTGCTACAGTGGACAAATGCTGATTAACTTTGTTTTACCACATTTGCTTCAATGACAATGTTTATTAATTTTGTTCAACCGCATTTGCTACAGTGACAAATGTTGATTAACTTTGTTCAACTGCATTTGATACAGTGAACAAATGCTCTTAAGTTTCTACTTTTGCATTTGTAACAATACACAAATGCCGATGACCAAAACCTTTCCGCATTCGCTATAGTGTAAATTAAAAATTTGATCGCATTTGTTCTGAAACTTGTAAAAACTTGTAAAAGCCATTATTTGACTATTTAAAGCAATATCAAAAGGTCATTTAATACTTTTCAAAGTTGAGAGTCTCTAAAGTACGACGAGCGAAACACACTATTCTTCATCAATCATCATCACCATTAACAATCTGAGTTCTCAGATTCATTTCATCTAATCAATCCTCATTTTCTATTCTCTACAACACTAGTATCGAACAAAAGGTGAAAGTCTTTAAATTTGTGACCTAAATTGATGGACTTTTGAACTGATAATGAACATAGAACCCTAGGTCAATAAAGGAAACTCAAAATCAGAGTTGATTTAAGAAAAAATGATCATTGTCGACTTCAATGAACATGCTAACTAAGAATACTAACAATCGACAGGGAAGCTTCAAAATCATGTTCATCATATGAATAGAGCATAACAAAAGTTGAAAATGTTGAAATTAAAATTTGAAATAAAAGTTGATAAGAGGTTAACAACATCAAACATTATCTCTTCAAACATGAAAAACAAAAAAATAGTGATTATTCATGATTATTCATGATAATGCCAACATTTACTTTCATAATCATACCACGAAAAGCCACGGAAAATAAACATAAATAATCATGAAAATAACAAAAACATAATCATACATAAGAATAATATCATCATACTTGACATAACATACATCATTCATCATCATAAGGTCAACTTACATCACCCCTGTAACATCCAAGTTAAAGCCTACATTTAACATTTTCCCAAAAAATTCAGAAAAATATTCTAAGTCCTAGGCACTTAAGCATGCAGGTGCATGGCCTTCTAGGTGCATGGGGAACACCTAAGCGCATGGAAAAATTCTAGGTGCGTGGGTACTATTTGGGCGCATGACCCAACACTTAATTATTCTAGCAAAGTTCTAGGTACATTGGCACTATATAGGCACTTGAGTGCTTAGGCGTATGGGCCTTTTAGGCGTATGGACACTTAGTCAATTTCATCCAATTCCTAGACGCGTGGGGTACTATTAAGATGCATGAGCTTTGGGCGCATGGGACTACACTTAAGCAGTTATGACCGTTAGGCGCATGGGCCAATCCAGGTACATAGGAAACTTACTCACACTATAACCATCATAATCGAGTCCTAATTCAACCTACATCATCTTCTAGGCTTATTCTTACATTCTAAGCATCAAATCAAGAACATGGCACCATCATATCATCAAGAGCACCCAAAATCGAAACTACCAACATTCACACATACACACAGATATGGGTATAAAACCGACATTTATAAACAAATTTACACTTGAATTTGCAACCCCAAAATCAGTTTAAAACATGTAAAAAGGGGGGTTTTAGAACACACCTTAGAAGCCTTTAGGTATGACTTCCTTCAAACCCGTTTGCAATTGAGTTCAAACATCTAAAACCCACCAGAAAACAAACCCAAACACATAAGCATATACTGAGGCTAAAACCCAACAGGAACACTTAAACCTTCGAATTCTTACCTTGATTCAGCCTTCTTCTTGATCCTTCTTCAAAACCCAAAAGCTTGTATGTTTTCTCTCTCTAAAATTAGGGAAAAGTGGATGTGCAAGAGGATGTGGGCGGCCATGCCCACTTTTACACCAACTCTTTAAACTTTTTTCCTTTTGACACACTTATCCCCTCAACTTGGGTTAAATTATGTTTCCTTATTTTATTTGCTTTTTATTCTTTCTTTCCCATCTTTAAAAATATCTGGGTGTTGCACATTTGAACTGTTTAGGTGCATGAGCATTGTTTTAGGCACATGAGAATTGTTTAACTGCATGACCTATCCTGAAACATCTAACACTTTGATGAATGCATGAACCCTCAGTTCGAATGAGAAATGTTTAGGCGCATGGGCTTTCAAGAGTCCACACTTGGTTTACTTTTAAATTGAAACGTCTGTACTGTTAGGCGCATGATCTTGTGTAACGCGCCCAACACTTAACCAAATTTTCAAAATCATTATCATAAAATTAAAAAAATCATCATACTCCTAAACTAGGCTTATGGTCTCTATTTAGGCGCATAGGATCATTCCATACGTATAACACTTGGAATTTTTCACCAAAAATATTTAAGTCTTAATTTTGAACAATTTCACTATCCTTCATGGAAATTCCAACCCTGGTCAAACTTTGACTTTTTGACTTTATAAAAAACATTTAAGCCTTAAGAAAGAAGACCCAAATGAATCTTGTAAAGTCACCTGTGATCACTAAACAGTAAGAGGTCCTTCCCAGACACATTACATTGGTGGGGCGAAAGAGATGCATATGTAATAAGTGTAGGGGATTAGTGATGGAATTTTTTTCCTTTGGCTTGTGACATACCTTGTGTTGCTTCCGTTTCAGGCATGCAACACAATGGTCATAACTTGTAAACTGTTTTTTGGCATTCTAGTTACCAAATCATTCTTAATTAGCTTATTCATGTTTTTAAAGTTAACATGCCACATTCTTTTATGCCAGAGAAAAGATTTGTCACTATTTACTTTTGACAAAAAGGATGACACTTCTCCTGAGGGAGATGTTTCTTGCAAGTCCATCTTGTACATGTTCCTTTTCCTCGGGGCTCTAAGCAGGATATGCTCATAAGGAATGACCACCCCGGGCTTGAAAAAAAATGCACTCATACTTAGTAAAGAGCTTGTTATAACTCTAATCAAAAAATTGAAATACACTTAGTAGATTGTATCCATGCTCTTTGAAAAAGTTTACCTTCTCAATGCTGAGCTTACCATTTCTGACATTGCCCGTTCCAGTAATGTATCCACCAGCATATCCTCCAAAAAAAACTAGTCCACCATCAATGTATTAAAAATTTTGGAGTAGTGACCTATTTCCTGTCATGTGACTAGAACAACCACTATCAATGATCCATACATTGTTGTTTGTCTTTACTTGTTCCTATACAAAAAAGATGGTTAGTTAAATTTGGAAACCCCAACCTTATTGGTCTTGGGCTTATCAAAAGAAATTGAAGGTAATAAAGCAGTAATAGATCCTATAGTCATGTTTTAAGGATCTTTTGCTATTGTTGATGGAGAAATCTCAATCATTTGGTCTTTCTTTGTCTTCCACACCACCTTCAAAAGCTTAGACTTGACCTTCAATGCTTCGGAAGTTTTGCTAACTTTGGAAGATTTAATGACTGAACCTTCGAAAGATCTTGCTAACACTGCAACAAGCTTCAGTGCATCGGAAGTATTCCCTTCTTTCGAGCCCAAATTATCTTCCGAAGGCAATTTTTCACTTGCCTTCATCTTCATTTTGGAGCTTCCGAAGGAAACGGATTTTCCTTCTGAAGCTTTTTTTCTTGATCATATGGAGAGTACCTTTTCAATTATAAGTACAATCCTTAGCAAGATGAGAGGCACTCTCACACATGATACATTCCATTTTCTTCTTTATAAGAGCTTTCTTCTGTGAATAAGGCTGAACTTGATCACTTTCCTTCTCTACCGTCATCTTTATAGATGCAGTGGAAGTCCTCTTAGGGTGAGAACTTCCTTTGGAGTTGGATGGTTCCAGTTGTGTAGCAATGGTACCTAAGTGATCAGTCTTCTTCTTGTTGCTGGGTTGAGTTGATACTACACTAGAACTCCTCGTACTAGAGTTCAGGTTAGTATCTTCAGACTTTACCACTTCAAATCCTACATATATAAAAATTGTTTATGCTTAAATGTGAAGATGGCCTTTATCTCTTGAGCCTTCTTTGTTTTTCTCTTGCTCTTGCTCATTAATTTCTTCTCACACACTTAGTCATCCCAAGCTTCTTACTCTCTTTAGAAGGATAGTGACCCTTCTTCGAATCATCTTGTTCATTGTTCTCAGAGACATTCTCCACTATCTCTTCACTATCCTCTTTAATCAAAGGATCAATGAGAGGAAGCTCATCTTCACAAGTTACACACCTAGGAGATCTTACAAACAAGATTGTGATGGATGAGCTATCTCACAAGATCTCAGTCCTTGCTTATTCAAATAAAAAACTTTTGCATGCAAAGGATGAGTATATAATGTTCTTGGAGGTCTCATCTTCAAGAACACATTTTTCTGCCCTGGCTTTGCTAATCATAAGCTCAACCGAGCATTCAGTCAACTTAGTGATGAGATCTTTGATTTGAGTCTTCTAATTTGTATGTTCATGTTTAAGAGTTGAAATGGTTTTTTGTAAGTCCTATATCTTTAGCTTATAGTCATTTTTAGCTCTTTTGAAATCAGATTTTAAGATATTTAAAGACTCAAGATCAGATCTCTTTTTTAAGTTATAGGACGTGTATCTATTAACTTTAGCAATACATTCAGGTGTATAGAGATGTTCCAATACCTTTGCTTCATCATGATCAGCCATGACTACTTGGTTTGGAGATGCATCTTCCACTTGAAAGCTCCAATCAAAGCATAATTCTTCAATAGCAACTGCAACTTGCTACTTTGGCTTCTTATCCTGTTTAGGTTTCTTAGTGTAGTTTGGTTTGGTTTGTGCTTATCCACCATTTATCCTTGGTGCCTAGCGCTCCTATGCAAAGTTCCCATTTGATTATAGCTGTAACACTCGACTTTGCTTTTACCCAGGCCAAACTTTCCACTGGTTGCATTGCTTGAAAACTTCCTTTCTGTCCTCTTGTAGAAATTCTTGGCTCTGTGAGTAAGAAGAGCCATCTGCTAGACTATTTCCATGTACTTCAGATCAACTGGATGGATACAATCTAGGTTTTTAGGGGTGAACAAAAACTTGCATGTGCTTTCATCAGAAGACACAAAGGCATGTGAAGAGCTTGTCTCTTGGAATAGGCTTCGTTAGTGTAGCTTTCTCTTGTTTCTCTGGGAAAGTGATGAAGGACCCTTTTGTGAGTTTTCAGGGTGGCATAAAAGATGATGTTGAGGTTCTATGCTATCCCTTTCCATCACATGTAAGGATGAACTCATTTGATTGCTGGAGTTACCATATGAACCTTGCATGTTCATCTCCATCTGGTATCAACTAAGAATACCATATAACTTAGTTAGATTGAGATTCTTAAGGTTCTTAGTCCTCTTGTTAACAACACAGTAACGTGTCCATTGCCTAAGAAGAGAGGGCATAAACTTCCTTACAATGTCCTTTTTCTGAAGAGACTCCAAAATCCACTAGAGTGTCCACAATCTCAACATAGTTAAAGTATTGTTGAGTCATGGTTTCACTTGTTTTGAAGGTGAATTTTACAAACTATTGCTTTAGGAGATCCTTGTTGTTCTCCTTGGCTTTAATAGACCCCTCATACATTAGCTTTGGCATCCCATAGCTACTTAGCTATTTTGCTCTTCATGAAGCCTCTATATATTGAGTTTGGAAGAGTAGTTTGAAGGGATGTCATGGACTTCTAATCAATTCTACTCTCTTCCTATCTTCATTAGAGTAGTCAGCCACAACCTTTGGAATCATACCACCCCCAACAACAGCTGGAGTGGTGCTTAGTATGTAAGGTCCTGTGCCAACAGAATCCCACATCCTGGAGTCTTGTGACTTCATAAAACAATCCATTCTTTGGCACCAAGTCTCAAAGTCTTGAGGAGTGATTAGTGGGGACATTGTGATGATTCCAATTTCCATATCGGCTTTACTAGTATCTACCATTTCAGATTTTATGTTGTGTGAGAGGGATCTTAAGATGGTGAGATCTTACAATCAAGTGCTTAGAATGCTTGGATACCAATTGCAGGAGCGTTTAAGGGATGGTCACTTACAACACAACACATAATGAGGAGAGCGAGTTAGAATAATTAACAAATTAAATAGGGAACTAGTAACCAATTACGCTTTGATACAAAGAAACACAAATAATAAAGAAACAAAACAAGAACAAGATAACATAAGTGTTTGGTTTTCAAGAATGTTGTATATTGTTCACAAGTTCCTTACAAGTGTTTACAATACATAAATAAAGATACAAGGGACCTGAGATACATTATACTACATCCGATAGTCGGCCATACTTTGAAGGCCAACTGGATACATGATCTAGACAATAACAAGATCAATTTAGAGTCAAAAGACAGATTGCCTTTTGACTAGTGACTATGACATGATAGCTCAGATCCTAATGTATTAAAAGGATAAAATTACATCAAGTAGAAAGTAACAGACTCAACACCTCAATGTACAGTTACCAAAAGCATGGACCTTTAACCAACTTGTGAACGTTGGCGAGTCAATAGAGTTGTAGCGGGAAGGTAGTCCAGCTTTATGGTAAAGGTACATTAGATAAAGCGTGTACAAAAAAGTCTTCGGAATAAATCCATCTTCATATGTTGGCTTCGAAAGACTTTGTCTTTGAAGCTTTGGAAGACTTCATGTTTGACTTCAGAAGATTTCACACTTAGAATATTTTCTAAGGCATATTGTGAAACTTCCAATACATTCTACTAAGTACTTCTGTGCACGCATGCCGGATAGACTTTGGATGTTTTGGATTGCATCAACTTTGTATGAAACCTTACACTAGGGTTACCTTCACCCCTATTAACCAATGCATTAAGTATTTTACTTGTCAATACTTAATGTTTCTGCATTTGATAGATTTGGTTGTTTTAAGCTGATTTTCTAAATTTCATGAAGAAGTGTCTTCTAACATTTATTCTTATGAAGGTGTGTCTAATGATTTGAAATTATGAAGTTTTGACTGTTGTTTGGCCTGTTAATGCTTGCTTGGATTGAATTGTGTGCAGGATGTGATAAAAGTTTCCTAGGTTTGATTGATCTTGGACTTTTGTGCTTCCATGAAGCTGCATACACTAAGATACTGTGGTATAAAATTTGCACCAACACAGTCAATTTTCTAATTTTATATATTTTTAAATTTTGATTGAAAAATATTTTTGTATGTTTTTGTTTCCTTATCTGTACATGAAGAGGAGATATACCTTTCTTGGGATCATATCAATTTTACCTTTCACAAGTGCAAGCACTTGTTAGTAGAAAATACATACTCATGAACATATTGATTGTAGGTATGTTTATCCTCTTAAACTCATACTTGGTTAATATTTTAATGGTTGTGATCTTTATCATATTTTAAATTGATTAAGTATTTAGCATCTACCTCACATTCAAAATAATGGTAATATCTACAATCTGCATGACATGCATGGTATAACTTTTTACAATTTACATGACCAGGTCATTTGAATTATGCAATCTCATTTTCATTTGTAAGGCCCCGTTCCTGGGACGCTTACAGCTAGCCAATAATTGCTCATAAAACATATAATTACATTAACATGAAATAAACGTTGCAGCGGAAACATTTAAAAAAATATTTTCATTAACAATTCTTTTGCAAAATAATACAATATTCATTACATAATTTCATTTATTCGCATTATCATGCAAAAACATTAACAAAAAAATGCCATCCCAATGCCAAGTAGCTGCCCCGCGCCATCCTCAGCGATGTTCACCTGCCAACTGGAAAATGCATAAAACGTCAGCGATGCTGAGTGAGTTCTAGTTTTAACATAAAACATACTTTTCTTTCATTAAACCATTCTTTACCTTCATGCGATCATAAATCATACGTACACATAGATATATCATTATTATCTTCATTATTCGCTCTTTCGTCATTAAATCTTTTCCTTTCATCAACACCATGAACTTTACCCTTCATGCTCATGGTACTGGGCCTAAGCCTATCATAGACCTTCATTCATGGTGACCAACACCTCTGGCCACAGTACCTAAGATAAAGTTTAGGTATACCATTGTCATGTGCTATGCCCTTCATGCTCATGGTACTGGACCTAAGCCTATCATAGACCTTCATTCACAGTGCCCAGCACCTCTGGTCATAGTACCTAAGGCAAGCAACAATGGT
This sequence comes from Flaveria trinervia, assembly GCA_025506515.1. Taxonomy (NCBI): domain Eukaryota; kingdom Viridiplantae; phylum Streptophyta; class Magnoliopsida; order Asterales; family Asteraceae; genus Flaveria; species Flaveria trinervia. Next base: position 66,367,580 of record CM046455.1, read on the forward strand.
TTCATACAAATGGTCAATCGCAAAGAAAAACCCCAATATGCATCCTCCCGGGGTAGCGAACCCGCACACCGTTGGGCTAATACCTTTTAATGGCGTGCCCCAACATACAAGAATTGCAAGACTTTCTTTACTTTCATCATTCATTAATGCATGCATTCTTACTTCATGTTCCTCTTTCATTATCTTTCACTTTACGTTACATACTACTTTCATTCATTCATTATCATTCAACGTAAAGTCACGGAAAGATAGACATACATCATAATAAGGAACATAACATACACAAACATCATCATCATACATGACAACATCATACATACATAACATGCATAATCATGCAACATCATCATCATCATCATATGCACCAATCATACATCATAACATGCCCATCATAACAACTAGGACCTCAAACAATCAACCTACATAGCCATGGGACCCTCCCAAGTCAAAGACTACATTTCACCCTTTTCCCAGGAGTCAGAAAACAGTCTAAGGGTTCATCCGCATTTGCTATAGTTTATCCACATTTCCCTTTTGTTCATCCGAATTTGCCCTTTCTTCATCCACATTTCCCATGCTTCATCTGCATTTCCCTATGCTTCATCCGCATTTGTCATCCGCATTCGTTCACACTTAGACTTTCTCATCGACATTAGCCTTACTCATCCGCATTAGCCATTCACATTTCCCATACTTTGTCAATGCTCATCCGCATTGACCTTACTCATCCGCATTTCGCATACTTAGTCAATGCTGGCATTACTCATCCGCATTTCCCATACTTAGTCAATGCTCATCCGCATTGACCTTACTCATCCGCATGAGAGTAAATGCTCATCCGCATTACCCGATCATCCATATTTCTTCCCATTACTCATCCGCATTTACTTTCCAACACTTAGGCAGATTCAAAAACTAGTAAAAGAGGGGTTCTAGAACTCACCTTAGCAACTCTTGAGTATGGCTTCTTCCAAACTCGTTTGCAATCGAGTTCAACCTCCTATATACCCAGTAAAAACATACCCAAACACATATAGACAAACATAAGCATAGACCCGAGGACATAACCGGTTAAGAACACCATAAAACATGACCTTGAATTCACACTTTTCTTCTTGTTTCTCTTCAAACCTGAGAGTTCTCTGCTTCTTGCTACTTTCTCTCTAAAACCCGAAGATTAGTGATGTATGTGACATATGGGTGGCCATACCACCTTTTACACCCACTTTTCAAACATTTTGTCCTTTTGGACACTTTTTACCCGTAAACTTGGGTTTATTTCTTTTCCTTTTTTTCTTCAGTTTATTCATTCTTTCTTTGTCTTTAAAATAACCGGGTGGTACATCATTGATCCTCATTGGATTATTTTATGTCACACCCTCAAAATCAAAGTTCAAAATTTAAAACCATGTGGAAGCGGTTTGTAAATAAGATAAACCAAAGTATTACAGGCAAAATTTGGCAAACACATGCCAAACCATTACTTAAATATCATAAATAAAACTCAATTATTATGACTTAAGACAAAGTCTTAAAATGTATGTTGGACCCGTCATGTGCTCCTAATGGTAACGTTAGTAAACGACCTGAGAATAACATACTAAAAATGTCAACACAATGGTTGGTGAGTTTGGAGTTCGCATTTAACATAAACATTAATAATTTGCATAACACAAGAAATGCAATGAAATAGATAGCTAGTCTTTATTCACAAGTAATAACCATAATGATCTGGCAATCGAAGCTGACTGTGATGCGTTTGTTGTCTCCCGTTACGACTTACCAGGTCGAGACGATATTTATGTTTAGGATAATATTGCACCCGTTTGACCTCGAGTAGCACAGGTGGGCTTGTCAAACCTAGTACTACTACCCATTGGTGACATATTAGTTGGCATGTCATTTAATCATGCATATCAACTTAAAATATATGAATATCATACAAACTATCCACATGTATCACATTATCAACCCAAGTCTACCAAGGTCATCATGCAACATTAGATCATCATACAACTCATGCAAATCTCAAACACCACAATGTTCAACACAATTCTAAATACATCATAACTAGTAATTCATACGTGGAGTCTAATCATGCACTATATGCCATTTGAAGCCACTCATGACTTCACATTGTCACACCCCAACCTTAACGGCGAAATCACCGAGATATAAGGCTTAAGATTGTTACAGCCACATAACACAATCATTTAGTAAAATATTATTATAATAAGTTTTAAAGATGCACATTACAATCATAAGTCTCAAACAAGATATAAAACAAACATAAGTTAAAATAATCCAATACAATTTATTTATTATTCTAGGTCCAAATCCTAGATTTGAGCAACTTCAAATGATAACTTCAAGCTTGGGCATTTCTTGAAACATGTTAAAAATTAAAGGTCAACTATGAAAGTTGATGAGTTTCCAAGGGTTAATATACAGAAATATATCAAAATGTTACAAGTAGTAAATCATGTCAAGGGTTATGAGTTATGCAAGATTATAAAACACATATAGCTACAATCAAACCTTGATGATGATTAAGATTACAAGTTAATAATGATTAGCTAACCGTATTGGTTCCCATGATGAACAAGTCATGCGACATCACGAGCCGGCATACATCGTCTTTAGCATCAAATAGGCTTGTCAGGCCCATAGATCTATGACGTTGCCAGGCTAGCAATAGTTAATGATTGTCAACATAATATGTATCACATATAAAACTTACAATAACACAAATAACCATGACAAAATATAAGTATGAATTGCAAGTGCTTACAAGTGTAAGTTAATAAGTTTAACATGATTCACCCCAAAACGGTGTGAAATAATATAAAAATGGACAAGGAAACTCACATGGAAAATAAGTATATAAATGATAATTATTAAGAATAATAAACATTGTTCCAACGTAATTGCTTCAATAGGTACCTAAATCATATATATATTTACAAAATTTAAGTCCAATGAAAGTTTAACATTTTAATTAGGACTAGGTTTTTAGTGGTCTTTGGGGTTTTTATTAACTAAACTAAATAAAATGTGATAATTAATTATATTTTTAATTCAATGAATATATACTAATTGAGCCTTCTAGTATAAAGAATGCATAAAAATATTATTTGCAACAAAGTTTAATTATAATTTTTTATAAATTTTTTAACATAGTCATAATTTAAACAATAATACATAGATGAAGTTTTAAGGTTTTAAATCATTATTTAGAGTCTATTTTAAAAAATATAAACTAAATATAATTCTTGTTCTATAAATGTTAAATTATTAAGGAAATAAAACCATAGTGTGACACCCTACACATATCCCACATCGGCCGTGGACAGGAGAGATTCCTGGTTTATAAGGAATGTCTGGCCTTTATCATCAACAACGTGTTTTGGGCGTATTGGCTGTGGATGAGATGAGAACTCCACAGTTAAGCGTGCTCAGGTGGGAGCAATCCAGGGATGGGTGACCTCCCTGCGAAGTTTTCACCCGGGCAACCAAAAGCAAATCCGTGAGCTTCTCGTGGGCAAAGCGGACAATATTGTTCATGGAGGGGCCGGGTGTTACACATAGAAATTGCTAAAATGATTTTAAAAATACACAAAGTTTATAAACTATTTTAAAAAAATTCAAAACTTAAAAGCTTGAAAAAAAACCAAAAGAATGGATTGAGGTTCCCCAGATTCAAACCCGGGACATCAAGTCCACACTGCAAGCATATTAGAGGTATACCAAAGCCCTTAGCCGTGGTTTATCTCTGTTTTAAAATTTTAAACATATAACTCAAGCAAGACCTCCAAATCCTATGAACCCTAATTTGACAAATCCCAAAAATGAACATCAATTTGATGTTGTTACTTAGATTGACCAAGGAGCTTTTGAACCCCAAGTGAAACCGATTGAGTAGGTATGTTCAACTTACTTGATTATGAACGAATTACTAAGATTGAATTCGGTTTATCTTTGGTTTTTTCGTGATGAACAGTGGGGTTGATTTCAATTTTGCTATGGATCTTTCAAGCAATTAAGTGTGAAGAGAGGTAAAAGGGATCTAAGAAATTGTGGGATTGTCTCACAACTTACTCCACCCGGAACACCACAACATAATGGTGTGTCTGAAAGGAGAAACCAAACCATATGGGATATGGTTCGATCTATGATGGCTATAAGCTCACTCCCTCTGTCATTTTGGGGTTTCGCATTACTCTCCACCGCACGTAATTTGAATATGGCCTCGACAAGAAACTGGATTCGACACCTTTTGAAATATGGCATGGAAGAGTTCCATAACTATCATATTTAAAAGTATAGGTTGTGAAGCTTATGTTAAGCTAAACACCCAAAACAAGTTGGAAAGTCAATCCACTAAGTGCATATTTGTTGGATAACCAAAGACTGTATAGGATACTACTTCTTTGATCCAACAGAGCAAAAGGTATTTATTGCTCGAAAGGCAGAGTTCTTGGAAGCTAAGTTCCTTATGGAAGGAATGACATATAGAACAGTGGAATTTGATGAGGATCAAGATCCGAAGGCCGATACATGTTTTGTTGACACTAGCAATCAACAAGAGGTTGTTGATGATGATCTAAAGGTTGATCAATACACACAAAACAGTTGTAGATCTGGTAGAGTTAGCATTCCACCTGAAAGATATGGATTTTTTATGAATGGATGCTATGCGGTTGACTCCGATGAGCCAACTACATACCATGAGGCGATGTCCAATTCCAATTGTGACAAATGGCTGGAAGCCATGAACGTAGAGATGCAATCCATGTATGACAACCAAGTTTGGAATTTCTTGACCCTCCACTTAACTCCAAACTGGTTGGATGCAAGTGGGTTTTCAAGAAGAAAACGGATATGCATCGAAACTTGGATACTTATAAAGCAAGACTTGTAGCAAAGGTTTCACTCAAACTCAAGGGGTTGATTATGATGAAATTTTCTCGCCTGTAGCAATGCTAAAGTAATTAGGATATTATATGCGATAGCTGCATATTATGACTATGAGATTTCGCAAATGGATGTCTAAACCGCTTTTCTTAATGGACATCTCGAAGAGACTATCCATGGGGTTTCAACATGATGGTTTTGTCGATCCACAACATCCTAATAAAGTATGCTAGTTAAAATATCTGTTAGGATTGTGTATTGAACAAAATACTAACTGATATATGTGTATACAAAATCAAATAGTATGGAATCCTATTTGATTGGCGATCTAATAAGTGAGAATGCACGTAGAAACAATTATGGATTGAATCTAAATGTTTAGAACGATTGGGAATCGATCTAGTGCGATCTATGAACTTGGAACAGGTTCTTAGAGATCTCTAGACGGCTAGAATATGATTTAGTACGTAGGTATTCGAAGTGTCTTGTTTTTCCACGATTTAAGTGGTATTTTAGGTTAGGGTTTCTCATTCGGGCGACTGAACCATTTTGCATGGTTTAGTCGTGCGATTGAGACATGCGGTTGAACATTCACATGACTGAGTGTTCAGTCGTGCGATGGAGTCAATCTCATGTTACAATCATGCGACTGATCCATTCTCCTAGTTCATTCATACGACTGGTTCATTAGCATGAAATTTTTCATGCGTATGGTCTATTAGCATGGGCCATCGCATGTGAACTTCATATGATTAAGTTTGAACATGTTTCACAATCATTATTTGACTTAGATTTATTCAAACAACCACAACCTATATAGTTTGTTCAATAAGCGTTATTACATACCAAGCAATGAAATATTCAACATTATAAGTACAACCACACATTGTATTTCATTAGTACCCTTTCGATTACATATGTGTAAAACAATAAAGACATTTTACATTAAGTTCAGAAACTACGGACACATGTATCTACAAACTCCCCCTTGGACCTAGTTTCATCTACTGTCTTACATCCTTCATAAGCTCCTCATACTTCTTGTACTTCTCCTCTCTTGTGACTCCTGCATGTATTTCAAAAGCAAGTAGAATCGTATCACATTCTGAATTGTAGAGCTTGTACAATATCTTGCAAGTCATAGAACAGTGGCCACTTATATAATGTGTAAACATCATTAGATGACAAGTTAGTAAGCCACATAGGATCAAACACCCTGATAGTTTCCTACTACCATTTGTTCAACACTATGACTACCTCTCCTGTTCTCCAATCGTAGTACCACCACTTGAAGTGTGGAGTGAAGTCCTGTGGCATTTCCCACAAGGGATTCTAGACATCGTGCGCGAAGGAATCCACTTTAGCACTATTTTAGGTTTCCTAGTTTGGCACCAACTTCAGATCTCCGGATATACCTCGTTGGTTATTAAGGCTTGAAGTTGACCCACCGGGTGGTGGACTCTCTCTTTAACGCTGCTTCAAACCAGCCTGACATCTTACGAGGGTCAGCATATAGCAATTTCAATTTTGCTAACTGGTTAGCTCAAAACCTGGAAGAGTCTTCAAATCGTGTGGGAATCTGAAGTACTCAATCCCTTTCTCTCTTTTAAATGCATAGACGTTAAGATCTACAAAATAGGCCCACACATAATTTTGCCTGACACCTTGTGATGCTTCTTCACTTTATAGCGTTGGTGTTGACATTTGACTTGGGAGCACTATGCTGGGCTCTAACTTCTGAAAACACGCTACCCATTCAGCCTTTTTCATATTGACGTCGACTTTTGAGGCTTGGGCCTTGTCTTCCTTCTTTTCAGACTCTTGCTCTATTTTATCTAGAGTTTCAAAAGTTCCACTAACAAGAGAGTCCCCAGATTAGGGACTACATTTCCCTCCTTGTTAGCGTACTCTGGATAATGTTGAGCAGTGATGTCTTCAATCTCGATTTCATCAACATCCTTAAGCTCATCGTCATTGTCAATTTCCACTGTCGGAGCATCCTTCACTATCTCGTCGCGATTCAGTTTGAACATCTCAGCAAGCTGCTCATCAGTAAGGACATGGATTATTTCTCTTTCTTCAGGAGTGTAAGTCATAGACCTCCTAACTATCCCTTGCAGATCAAGTATTATTGTTAGTTGAGACTTGATCTGTTGAAGGGGAGCAATCTCATACTCATTTTGCTAAGATGTGGGATTGTCTCATAACTTACTCCACCCGGAACACCACAACATAATGGGTGTCTGAAAGGAGAAACCAAACCCTATTGGATATGGTTCGATCTATGATGGCTATAAGCTCACTCCCTCTGTCATTTTCGGGTTTCGCATTACTCTCCACCGCACGTAATTTGAATATGGCCCCGACCAAGAAACTAGATTCGACACCTTTTGAAATATGGCATGGAAGAGTTCCATAACTATCATATTTAAAAGTATAGGGTTGTGAAGCTTATGTTAAGCTAAACACCCAAAACAAGTTGGAATGTCAATCCACTAAGTGCATATTTGTTGGATAAACCAAAGACTGTATAGGATACTACTTCTTTGATCGAACAGAGCAAAAGGTCATTATTGCTCGAAAGGCAGAGTTCTTGGAAGCTAAGTTCCTTATGGAAGGAATGACATATAGAACAGTGGAATTTGATGAGGATCAAGATCCAAAAGCCGATACATGTTTTGTTGACACTAGCAATCAACAAGAGGTTGTTGATGATGATCTAAAGGTTGATCAATACACACAAAACAGTTGTAGATCTGGTAGAGTTAGCATTCCACCTGAAAGATACGGATTTTTTATGAATGGATGCTATATGGTTGACTCGGATGAGCCAACTACATACCATGAGGCGATGTCCAATTCCAATTGTGACAAATGGCTGGAAGCCATGAACGTAGAGATGCAATACATGTATGACAACCAAGTTTGGGAATTTCTTGACCCTCCACTTAACTCCAAACTGGTTGGATGCAAGTGGGTTTTCAAGAAGAAAACGGATATGCATCGAAACTTGGATACTTATAAAGCAAGACTTGTAGCAAAAGGTTTCACTCAAACTCAAGGGGTTGATTATGATGAAATCTTCTCGCCTGTAGCAATGCTAAAGTTAATTAGGATATTATATGCGATAGCTGCATATTATGACTATGAGATTTCGCAAATGGATGTCTAAACCGCTTTTCTTAATGGACATCTCGAAGAGACTATCCATGGGGTTCAGCATGTTGGTTTTGTCGATCCGCAACATCCTAATAAAGTATGCAAGTTAAAAATATCTGTTAGGATTGTGTATTGAACGAAATACTAACTGATATATGTGTATACCGAATCAAATAGTGCGGAATCCTATTTGATTGGCGATCTAAAAGTGAGAATGCACGTAGAAACAATTATGGATTGAATCTAAATGTTTAGAACGATTGGGAATCGATCTAGTGCGATCTATGAACTTGGAACAGGTTCTTAGAGGTCTCTAGACGGCTAGAATATGATTTAGTACGTAGGTATTCGAAGTGTCTTGTTTTTCCACGATTTAAGTGGTATTTATAGGTTAGGGTTTCTCATTCGGGCGACTGAACCATTTGCATGGCTTAGTCGTGCGATTGAGACATGCGGTTGAACCATTCACATGACTGAGTTTTCAGTCGTTCGACTCAGTCAATCTCATGTTACAATCATGTGACTGATCTATTCTCCTAGTTCATTCATACGACTGGTTCATTAGCATGAAATTGTTCATGCGTATGGTCTATTAGCATGGGCCAATCGCATGTGAACTTCATATGATTAAGTTTGAACATGTTTCACAATCATTATTTGACTTAGATTTATTCAAACAACCACAACCTATATAGTTAGTTCAATAAGCGTTATTACATACCAAGCAATGAAATATTCAACATTATAAGTACAATCACACATTGTATTTCATTAAGTACCCTTTCGATTACATATGTGTAAGACAATAAAGACATTTTACATTAAGTTCAGAAACTACGGACACATGTATCTACAAACTCCCCCTTGGACCTAGTTTCATCTACTGTCTTACATCCTTCATAAGCTCCTCATACTTCTTGTACTTCTCCTCTCTTGTGACTCCTGCATGTATTTCAAAAGCAAAGTAGAATCGTATCACATTCTGAAATTGTAGAGCTTGTACAATATCTTGCGAGTCGTAGAACAGTGGCCACTTATATAATGTGTAAACATCATTAGATGACAAGTTAGTAAGCCACATAGGATCAAACACCCTGATAGTTTCCGTACTACCATTTGTTCAACACTATGACTACCTCTCCTGTTCTCCTATCGTAGTACCACCACTTGAAGTGTGGAGTGAAGTCCTGTGGCATTTCCCGCAAAGGGATTCTAGACATCGTGCGCGAAGGAATCCACTTTAGCACTATTTTAGGTTTCCTAGTTATGGCACCAACTTCAGATCTCCGGATATACCTCGTTGGTTATTAAGGCTTGAAGTTGACCCACCGGGTGTGGTACTCTCTCTTTAACGCTGCTTCAAACCAGCCTAACATCTTACGAGGGTAAGCATATAGCAATTTCAATTTTGCTAACTGGTTAAGCTCAAAACCTGGAAGAGTCTTCAAATCGTGTGGGAATCTGAAGTACTCAATCCCTTTCTCTCTTTTAAATGCATAGACGTTAAGATCTACAAAATTGGCCCACGCGATAATTTTGCCTGACACCTTGTGATGCTTCTTCACTTTATAGCGTTTGGTGTTGACATTTGACTTGGGAGCACTATGCTGGGCTCTAACTTCTGCAAAACACGCTGCCCATTCAGCCTTTTCATATTGACGTCGACTTTTGAGGCTTGGGCCTTGTCTTTCCTTCTTTTCAGACTCTTGCTCTATTTTATCTAGAGTTTCAAAAGTTCCACTAACAAGAGAGTCACCCAGATTAGGGACTACATTTCCCTTCTTGTTAGCGTACTCTGAATAATGTTGAGCAGTGATGTCTTCAATCTCGATTTCATCAACATCCTTAAGTTCATCGTCATTGTCAATTTCCACTGTCGGAGCATCCTTCACTATCTCGTCGCGATTCAGTTTGAACATCTCAGCAAGCTGCTCATCAGTAAGGACATGGATTATTTCTCCTTCTTCAGGAGTGTAAGTCATAGAGCTCCTAACTATCCCTTGCAGATCAAGTATCATTGTTAGTTGAGACTTGATCTGTTGAAGGGGAGCAATGTCATACTCATCTTGCTAAGATGTGTGATCTGCTTGATTTAAACATATAAACACATCATACATCAGTGAATAATCAAAACAGAATCACATTAACAAAATATAAAAATTATGTACATTATTTGATACAATATTCAAATACACATGATTTTAAATAACATAAACAACTATGCATTAATCTTGTCTTGAATCATGTGTTCCTCTGCTGACGGGGCAGAAGTAGAGGCACCTTTGTCTTGAGCTTTCTCGGTCCTCCATTCACTTGTTGATGTGGCACCCGTAGCAGTTGTATCTCCTTTTCCTTCATCATCATCATCACTTTCATCAATATCATCACCTCCCTCTGTATCATCACCTTTATCATCATCATCATCACTGTCATCATCATCACCATCATCTCCATCTCCTTTTCTAATCTTTAGTGGCGCATCCTTCGATCCTTTGAGCCTTAACATGATGGTCTTGTTAGTAGCCTTCAACTCCTCTATCCTCTTAGCTGAGTGGACATTTTGCTCCTGGAGTGGGACATCTCAAAGCTCTAAGCAGCCATCTGCTGTGCCTACTACTCAACCAGCTATGCTGCTAAGATATCTACTAAGATTTTGCAGCAGTAAGCTCTACTAGCTGACGAATCTGGGCAGTCTTCTCTTCATTGGCTGCCAACAGCTTCAGCACCATACGGTTAAGTGCTAAGAGGTGTTCCTCTACCCCACTTGGGGGTAGAGATGATCCTGATGGAAATGAGGGATATGATGATGGTCCTGCTGGGTGGCTAGAGGTGGTGGTGGTGGCAGTGGTGAAGATTGGGGGTGGTATAGATGTAGGTGGTGGTGGATGGGCTATAATGGTGGTGAATGGGATGTGGGTAACTGGTGGAGTGGGTGTGGTAGTGGTGTGGGAGGTGGTAGTAGGTGGAGTGGTGGTAGTGGTGGCTGTAGGTGGAAGTGGTTTAGTAGTGGTGGTGGTGATAAACGTCATCCTCCTCCTCTTCTTCTTCATCCCGTGAGGCTGAGCCATCCATTTCTTCCTCGAGCCCCTCGAGGTGGATGCTCCCCCTGGGATATTGGCTGATCTGGGTGTAGGTTGGATCAGTCATAGTATCCCCAAACCCTTCTGGGCGTTCACCAGCCGTACTAATCCCTCACTCGGTTGCAATCACCTTGCTGCCCACCGTTCGAGTCAATGGCTCCTTATCTGACTCCTCCTCCTCATCAGGTCGGAAGTCCTGATGGAAAACCTACTGCCTCTATCCCAACTTGGGTGGATGCTGGAGATGTTATATCAGTAGTGGAGTCCCTCAATGGAGTGGCCCTGCGTCTCCACTATCACCACTATCATCGTCGTCGGAATCATCGTCCGGGAGCACAAGTTGCTCAAGATCAGAATCAATCTCGTGGTGCCATTTACGCCTTGCTGGCGCCACATAATCCTCCGAGCTAGATGCCCGAACATCTCCTCATAGGGGGCTTTACCTGCTTCCCCCTGTAACCTTCATACAACCCAGTATGGTGTCGTCCATCACCTCAGGGACTTCAGCGTCCTCATTTTCTTAGGCAACGATGGTAGTTTCTTATCGATCATCATCTGGATGAATCGAGGGTACATGCAGAACCCCAACTTCCCTTTCCCCTCAATGTTCTCCACCAGATAGGCGAAGATCCTCTTAGAGAAGCTGAACGGGTGGTTCAGCACCAGCGCTGCATATGCGTTCTGAATCTGATCTGAGAGCTCGTCAAACCCTCCCTTTCGAGAAGCTATACACTTCAGCAGCACATGGGCGAGGTACTTAGTTCGCATGAAACATCCTCGAATAGTAAGGGGGTGTAATCGAGTGGGATAGTCAGCATCATCCCCGAACTCTAGAACAGTCTGAAGATTATCCTCTGTGATCTCAATAGCCTCTCCAAATATCGAGATCCTGATGCGATGGGGCTCTAGGATCTGTCTGCCAAAGCGCCTTCCCTGAAAGCCTGTTGCACTGAGCGGTAAGGAGTGCATGGTGTCGAGATAGCATGGAAGATCCTCGATCTCTGTAGAAAAGTGATAATGCCAGAGAAGTCTGCAGCAGTCCTCGAGGTCAGATCTAGATGAGCACAAATATTGTGCTTCGTGCTAATTGGCCAACGACTCATCATCTATCACACAATGCAAATAAATGTTAGTGTATGTCAATGTGCAACAAGTTGAATAATTTAACATGACCTCTTCTTCTGTCATGCGAATGAACTGTGCGACTGAGATTTGGTTATCCAATTGAGCTCTTTCATATGACTGCGCATGCAACTGGGGTCAGTCGTATGCTATCTCATGCGATTGAACCAGTTGTGCAACTGAGCTCATTCGCATGGGCAGTTGTGGCGACCAAGCCATACGCTCGTCATAGTCATGCGATTGAGGTTTATCTGGCTGCCCATTCGCATGACAGACTACTGTTTCATTCAAATTGAGTTTTTGAGCAAACTTTAATGTTAGACTTCATAGCTTGGCTCATTAGTCTTGCAAATGACTGATATCATTCCTAATAACCTTTAATTTAACAATGTGCTTAGGTTAATTAGTTTCTCAAACACATTAAGTTTCGGTTCTTGTTAGGGTTAAAATCGGTCGTGTTAGAGCCTGAATTAATGGGTAGATGAGTGAATCACGCCGCACATTACCTGTATAACAAAGCGATGTCATCAGAATGCAATAAGAAGTGTGTAATAACAGTCAAGACAAAAATTGGCAGAGTATAGGTAAGTCGTGCGATTTGGGGCGATTTGGGAGTGATGATTGACTGTGACCGACTCCCCCTTTATTTTTACTGGGGTTTCTTTCAGTTGTGCGACTAAGGATTAGTCGTGCGACTAGCACAGTCGGTCTCCTTCAGTCGTGTGACTTTGTCATTCGGTCACCTTCGTCCATGCGATTAGCTCATTTTGGTCATCCAATCGTGTGATTTTATTCGTGCTTATGGTCTAATCGCATGTATGTCCGATACGTGTGCGTGAATCGTGCGATTGGGCTCATTTTGTATCCTCCAATCGTATGACTGGTCCATACTCATGGTCCAGTCGTGCAAATGGATCATTCTCATGATTTTGACTTTATGACCATTCCACATTTTTATCTTTTGATTAAACATTATGAGCATTCGATCATCTCAGACATGATCATTCTAATTTTGAAAACTATTAATCACCTTAGTCTTAATCCTTTTAAAACAATTTGTCACCTCAGACGTGACCCATTTACATTCGAAAACACATGTGGTCACCTCAGACGTGACCCTTTTAGGTGATTAAAATCCTCTATTGAATTCCATGGCGTAGTCCGATGTTTAACAAACTAAATTGGCAAAATTTAAACAAAAATAAAAGAAATAAAGTTGAAATACAAAAATAAAACTTGTTTTTGTGGTTTTGTGTGAGGTGTAAATCCTAAGATGGAAATCTAATAGATTTATTTTCTGACAAGGCAGCTTCTATTCATTTTGACCATAAATGGACCGATTCAATTTGGAATCATACAGGTAAGTCAAATGATTCGGGACATGTTATCAAAACTTTTTGATGCTCTGTTCTTGTTTTTCATATAGAGTCGTTAGCAAGTTTAGGAAATCATACTAGTACTATTAGATCCCCACATTGATTTGGACTTTCAAGAATTGTAGCCATGATGATTGTCAGTATACTTGTCCTCTTAAATCCATACACAGACTTTTGACACAAATTGGTGACAGTTTAAGGTTTGATTATTTCACAAGCATTTGTGGATCCCACACTTATCTCGTAATCAACATTCCAGAAGAAATTTTTAGCGGTCTCAGGGTAGTATTCAAGAAGAAACTATTCTTAGAGCTTTCAAAGAGAAGCCAAGCCTCAGGTCAGTGCCACCGCACAGCAGAGAGGCGGCAAACAACAATGAATTCTAGAATATCTAGGTTATGCTTATCCTCAGGTCAGTGCCACCGCACAGTAGAGAGGCACATAACCATCTTCTTGTTTGAGCAATTTTATTCTTTTTGCACAGATCTGACCAACAACATATGTTGTTAGTTTGATTGCTTTTGCAATTTTTTTCATCACTTGCTTTTGCTCATATTTTGGTCATACGCACACATTTGTGGCGTTTATTCTGCTCATCACCCCTTATTGGAATTTTGTTGATTGTGTCAACTAGGGATAAGATGATAACCCACAGCTTGTCAAACAGCTTACTTTAATCTTGAGGTCACCAACAAGTCTAATCATCTATTGTGTTGAATCTACCGACATATCATCAGTGGTCTAGCAACCTCTAGGTCTACTTTCTTTGTGTTACCTTGGTAGTAGCTAGTTTTACTATCATTTTTCTTTTTGTATTGCTCAGACTACAAGACTTATACTTAGAATTTCGCATCTTCTTCAATCTAAATTTTTTAAGTCCCAAGTGATTTGTTCTTGTGTACTATCATTTTTCAAAGTTTGAATCGGTATCACAAATACGATCTAAAGCTTACCTCTCCTCCTCCCTCATTTTTTGTAATGTTACTTCCTAAACCTATTCTCTCCTAAAATTCTAAAACCATAAACAACTTACATTTTTTAGGATTTTACTAGGAAAATAAATAACATCAATTTAATTAACTACTAAAAATAAATTTGATAAATAAAGAAAATAAAAATAAAATTAAATGGACTATACGCATCAGACTACACATGGTCATCTTTAGAATTACATCACTTTTCTTTTTATTGCCGTTGACCTCTAACAAATATAGAAAACGTAGTTTATCAAAAGCCCTTGTATAGAGTTCAGCGCGTTGAAAATCAGTATTTATTTAAACCACATCGATTAGGTTATTTTCAAAACAGTCACGTATAAAGTGATATTTTATACCGATGTGTTTGGTCTTAGGATGGTGGACCGGATTTTTAGTTACTGCAATTGTAGCAGAGTTTCAATAAAAATAGGAGTTAAAAGAAATTTAAACCGTAGTCGAAATTTAAACCGTAGTCCCACATTTTCTGTTGAATCCATATGATTTGTGAACAGCAACTGCATTAGCAACGTATTCGGCTTCGCAGGCTGACAAAGCAACTGGGCTCTACTTCTTACACTGCAGGTCACTAATCTTCTCCCAAAGAATTGACATCCTGCTGATGTAGACTTGTAGTTCATCTTGCAGCCGCCATAATCCGAGTCACTATATGGCGTAAGCTCGAAGTCATCATCAAGAGGATACCACAACCCTAGTGTTGGTGTACCCTTCAGATAATGGAAGATCCTTTTGACCCCTATCAGATTGTTAATTTTTGGCTTTGCCTGATATCTTGAGTGTAGACATGTAGCATACATGATATCAGGTCTTGAGGCCCTGAGGTACATTAGAGATCCAATCATTCCTTGGTACATGTGGCATCTACCAGATCACCATTATCGTCGGGTGCTACATCATGGTTTGTAGCCAGTGGAGTCCCAGCTGCGGTAGCATTTCCATGTCAAACCGACTGAGAATATCTCCTACATACTTGGTCTGATGTAGAAAAATTCCCTTAGGTGTCTGATCTACCTGTAAACCAAGGAAGAACTTCATCTCTCGCATGGCACTCATTTCAAATTCAGCCGTCATTACTGATTCAAACTCTTTACACAATTCTTCGTTCTTGGAACCAAAGATTATGTAATCTACATAAATTTGGACCAGCAGTAAATCACCATCTTTTCTTTGATGAACAGTGTGCAGTCAATAATACCTCTGCGAAACCCATGTTTCACAAGGTGTGTGGAGAGTTTCTCATACCAGGCTCTAGGAGCTTGATGAAACCCGTATAAAGCCTTGTCGAGTTTGTAAACATTGCCCCGATGATATGGATCCAGAAATCCTTGGTTGACTGACATATATTGTCTCTCAGATTTCACCATGAAGGAAAGCACTCTTCACATCCAGATGACAAACTTTAATCTTCATATACGATGCATAGGCAAGGAAGATACGGATGGCTTCCATTCTTGCCATGGGTGCAAACACTTCATTGTAATCTATTCCCTCAACTTGTCAAAATCCTTGAACTACAAGTCGAGCCTTGTTCCTGATGATGACACCTTGGTCATCTTTCTTACATTTCAAGACCCATTTGGTGCCGATGACCTTAGCACCTTTAGGTCTATCGACCAGTGTCCATACACCTAACTTCTTGAACTGAAGAAGTTCTTCTTGCATGGCACTGACCCATGGCTCATCATTTAGGGCTTCACTAATGTATTTTGGCTTGAACGGAGACACAAAGCAACGATAAGCTCCATCGTGAAGCTACCCTTTCTCCATTACTGAGGCATAATCAGCTGATTACAACTAATTTCTTATCCTAACTCCTGATCTGACATCCCCAATGACATGGTCTAGAGGATGATAAACATTTAGGCGTGATCCAGGAGTTATGGGAATAGCTACCTCGGGATCAAGATTATGAACATTTGGGTTTGTATCAGAGGCAACAGGGGTGTGAAGTTTTGAAGACTCAGAGGCATCAATGTCAGATGCTTGTGGACTTGTAGTAGGAGGAACCTGTTGCTCCTAAGTGTCGTGATCATTCTCCACGGCTTCATCATCAGAGGAAGAGTCACTACCCTCGAGTGCTCCCCCTGAGTTGGTAGATGAATCACCTTGTGTGCCAGATTATGTAGATTCCTGAGATGGTGTGTTTAGAACATCATACATCATCTTTGTTGCTAACTCATCATCAGACATGAAGAGAGGGATGTTGAAGGACTTCAAGAATCCATCAAAGTCGAAAAAGAAGGTGGGTCCTTTTCCAGCAGGTGGGGTGGTGTTTCTCTGAATGTCCACGTTACACCACACTTCTACTTGACCCGTCGAGTTGTTGTAAACTCTCTTGTTTGGTATGTTGTATCCTAGAAAGATACCTTCTTCAGCCTTCTCGTTGAATTTTCCCTCCCGAGTCTTCTTCACTAAGGTGCACGGTGCGCCAAATGGCTCAAGATACTCTAAATTAGGTTTACGTCGTTGTAGTAACTCGTAACATGTCTTGCCATGGCGTTTAACTACGAGAACTCGATTTAACGTGTAACACGCATTTGTAACTGCCTCATTCCAGAATTGGATAGGCAGTTTCGAGTCTGCTAGCATAGTCCGTGCAGTCTCTATCAAGCTCCGATTCTTTCTTTCAACAACGTCGTTCATCTGAGGAGTGTAGGCAGAGGTGAACTGGTGCACAATTCCCTTTTCCTTGCAGTATGCCTCCATCCATTGGTTCTTGAACTCGGTGCTGTTGTCTAAGCATACTTGTCATACCTTTAGCTTGTGTAGGGACTCTAGTGTAGTTACTAATTCCTTAAATGACTCAAATGTTTTGGATTTGGATTTTAGAAACATTACCTAAGAGAATCATGAGTAATCATTAGTAATTACATAGAAATACAAGTCGTCTGCAATGCTTCTTGTACTGACTGGACCAAACAGATCCATGTGAAGAAGTACAAGAGGAAGTTCGATGGAATGAACTTTCTTTCCTTATGAGACTTCTTCGTCTGTTTGCCCTTCTTGCATGCAACACAGAAATCAGGAATGTTAGGACCTGGTATTTGAACGAAATACCGAATGATTAACATAAAACCAAATCAAATAGTGTGGAATCCTATTTGATTGGCGATCCAATCAGTGAAAACGCACGTAGAATCAATAAGTATTGAATCAAACATAAGAATCGATTAGGAATCAATCTACGCATTCTATGAACTTGGAGTATCAACTTGGAGGCTTTGGACGCTAGGGTACGTCTGGAGTCGAAATAGAATGAAAGCTCACGTTTTCCACGAATGGGTTGTATTTATAGGTTAGTACTGTTCATTCGTGCGACTGAACCATTAGTATGGTTCAGTCGTGCGATTGAACCATGAGGTTGATTCATCCGCATGAATGAGTGTTCAGTCGTGCGACTAAGCCAATCTTATGTTACAATCATACGACTGATCCAGTCTCCTGGTTCAGTCGTGCGACTACGTCATTCATATGAAGTTATTCATGCGTATGGTCCATTCGCATGGGCCATTCGTATGAGAACTTCATTTTGTTAAGTTTGAATGTATTAATTATATAACATTATATGTAACAATTCAAACAACCACAAACCTAATTAACAATTTAACATCGACTCATTAATGAAATATTAACATTATAAATAACAAACAATCAATATCATTTCATTAATCATTCCAAACATTATATCAGAATCAGACAAACAAGATCTATTACATTCATATCATGATCTAGGGACATACATGTATCAACCAACTCCCCCTGGACCTATCTCTCTAATGTCTTGTTTTCTTCATTACCTCCTCATACTTCTTGTACTTATCCTCTTTTGTGACTCATGCATGAATCTCAAATGCAAAATAGAGTCTTATGACATTCTGGAACTGGAGGGCTGTACTATATCCTGCGTATCATAGAACAGTGGCCATTGTATAGAGTGTAAACATCATTAGCTGACAAGGTTGTAAGCCACATTGGGTCAAATACCCTGATAGTATCCATTTGGCCCTCTTTGTTTAGGACTATGACCGCTTCTCCTATCCTCCAATCGTAGTACCACCACCTAAAGTGTGGAGTGAAGTCATGTGGCATTTCCTGAGTGGGATTCTTGACATGGTGCGTGGAGGACTCACTTCAACACTATCTTTGGCTTTCCAGTAATGGCATTAACTTCAGACCTTCTAATGTACTTGTAGGGGTTGGGGTCTGAAGTTAAGCCACCTGGTGTGGTACTCCTTCCTTAGGGCAGCCTCAAACCAGCCTGACATCTTTCTCGGGTCAGCATACAACAGCTTTAGTTTGGCCAGCTGGTTGAGCTCAAAACCTGGTAGAGTCTTTAGATCATGTGGAAATCTAAAGTGCTCTATGACCTTCTCTCTCTTAACTACATAGACGTTAAGGTCCTCAAAATATGCCAAAGCTATAATCCTCCTGACACCTTATGATGATTCTTGACTCAGTAGAGTTTGGTGTAGGCGTCCTGGTTAGGTGCAGCGCGTTGGGCTCTAACTTCTTCAAAACAGCAGCCCACTCAGCCTTTCGGATATCAACATCATCATTTGATGAGCTGGGCCGTTCCCTCTGTCTTCTCTGACTCCTGCTCCATTTTGTCTAACACCTAAACATATCACTGACAAGGGATTCACCCAGATTGGGGACCACATTTCCCTCATTGTCAGCGTATTGAGGGTAGTTCTCTGTAGTGACATCTTCTATCTCTATTTCATCAACGTCGTTGAGCTCTTCGTCACTTGTCGAGGCGCACGTTGGAGCATCCTTCCAATCTCATCGTGATTTAGCTTGAAGATCTCAGCTAGTTGCTCATTGATAGATCGTGAATTATTTCCCCTTCTTCAGGGGTATAACTTACTGACCTTCTGACGATCCCTTGCAGATCAAGTATCATAGTTAGCTGAGTCTTAATCTGTTGAAGGGGAGCAACATCAAACTCATCCCTCTGATAGTTTGGATCTGTTTGATTTAAACATGTAACACATCAATCAGTAGTTAATAATCAAAACAGAAATGAATTAATATTTAATATAAACATTGAATACATAAGTTTAAATACATGATTCAAATACAAAAGTAATCAAACATATAGACATCTAATCATTACTTTTCTCTTGGATCACTTGATCATCGCTTGGTGGAGAAGAGGAGGAAGCTTGTTGGTCTTGTTTCTTCTTGGATCTCCTATCCTGACCTTGAGTTGAGGCAGATGCAGCTGCATCCCCTCCTTCTTCATCGTCATCCTCATTCCTCTCCTTTGTCCTCTCATCCTTAGTTCCCTCATCATCCTCAGTCTATCATCATCATCTTCATCATCATCACCATCATTAACATCTCCCTCTTTAATCTTCAGAGGCTCATCTTTAGATCCCTTAAGCTTGAGCATGATGGTTTTCTTAGCATTCTCCAACTCCTCAATCTTCTTCGCAGATGTGACTCTATGCTCTTGGAGTTGGGCAATCTCATGGCTCTGAGCAGCCATTTGCTGGGCCTGCTCCTCGATCAGCTGAGCCTGCTCCGAGATCTGGTGTGACTGTGCAGCAATGAGATCTGCAAGCTGACGGATCTGCGCAGTCTTCTCTTCATCAGCAGCTAACAGAGGCATCACCATCCGGTTCAGTGCAGAAAGTTGTTCCTCTAGCCCAATTGGAGGTAGAAGAGATCCATATATATGTGGTGGTGGTGGCTGTGGTAAAGATGGGGTTAGGTCTGTGAGATAGTGGAGGTGATGTTGAAGTCAAAGATCTAGTGGTGGTTGGCATATGTATAGTGGTGGGAGGTGTGGTGGTGGTTTGCATATGTACAGTGGTGGGAGGTGTGGTGGTGGTAGTGGTAGCTGTGGTGGTGACGAAGGTGAGTCTTCTCTTCTTCTTCTTCTGGCCGTTGGGCTGAGCCATCCGTTTCTTCCTCGATCCAGTCGAGGTGGATGCTCCCCCTAGAACACGGCTAGCTGACTAAGGGGCATAGCTGGGATTTGCAGTCGTCTCTCCCGAATCCCTGGGGCGTTCACAACCGCCCGGAGTCCATAGTCTATGGGAACAACCTTGCTTCCCACAGTCGTCGTCAAGGGCTCCTCATCCGACTCTTCTTCCTCCTCACCAAGTATGAAGTCATGGTGGAAACCTGCAGTCTCAGCTATGTCGCCTGTTAGGGCAGATACTGGGGGCATAACATCTGAAGTTGTGCCCCTCGGTGGAATAGGCATATCATCCCTAGCATCCCCACTGTCATCATCGTCTGAATCATGCTTGGGAGCAATATCCTCTCATCATCTGAATCGCTGTCATCATGACGCCACTTGCGTCTACCTGGCATCACATATCTTTCATTTTCCAGATGGCCGATCAACCTCTTTACCTGGGGCTTTACCTGCTTGCCCCGATACACTCTCATGCGGCCCAAAGTCGTGTCATCCATAATCTCTAGGGCAACCACATCATGGCTCTCCTTGGGAAGTAATGGCAGCTTCTCGTTGAAGATCAGCTGCAGAAATCCGAGGTACATACAAAAACCCTCCTTCCCCTTGGCCTACAGATTCTCCACCAGATATGAAAAGATCATGCTCAAGAAGTTGAAGGGGTGGTTCAGCACCAGTGCCACATAGGCATTTTGAATCTGGTCTGGCAGGTCATCAAACCCACCCCTCCTAGAAGCAATACACTTCAGGATCACATGCGCCAAGTATTTATACTGGGGACACAGGTTGCTCTTGTTGAGCACACCTGAGTTGATGTCCCCAGCGTACTTATCCTGAAAAAGCAACCTCTGACTGTAAATGGATGTAGTCTGGTGGGGTGATCAGTATCATCCCAAAAATCAAGTACTCTCTCGATGTCAGCTGCTGTAATCTCAATATCATGACCATGAATGGAGCTCCGTATGCTGTAAGGCTCACGTGAACGATCTACGGAGGCATTCTCCCAGAAAGCCTGATGTAACGACCTGTAAGGAGTACACGGTGTGGATATGGCTTTATGTATCCGAGAATGTCGGAGGAACGCAATAATCTCTGTAAACTCGGCCCCATTCCGAGTCGTATGGTCCAAATGAGCACATATATTATGCTTTGGATTGATGGACCATCCATTAGCCATTGACCTGAACCACAAGACACAGACCCATTAGAAAGTCATATATTGAAAATTCAGTTCAAGGTGTATAGTTTAAATTCAATCTGATTCATTCGTGTGAATGAATCATGCGACTGACGTCAGTCGGTTGTCCTTTCATGCGACTGAGCTCATTCGGGTGAATGAAACATGCAACTAAGTTCAATCTGTTGGCTGAGTCTGCGATTGGTTCAGTCGGCCGACTGAGTTCATTCTCATGGTGCATTCGGCCGATTGACCCAATCGCAAGATTCAATCGTGCGATTGGAGTTCACCCGGACAAAAAGTCGCTTGTCCCATTGTTCAGTCGCCTGTGGTTTGAATCTTGACCAAATCAAGTAATTTAACATGGTTTAATGGTCCATTAGACTCACCATCTTGTCACTAATAACCTATTAAACTTAATTTTAACATTTTGCTTAGTTTATGTTGGTTATTAGGTTATTTACAGTCCGGTTCTTGTTTCACTCGAATATCACGAATTTGGGTTCAATATCTTCTGATTTTGGTAAGATTTCACTACAATATACCTGTATAAACGTCAACGCACGTCAGAAGATCGATAACGATGTAAAAAACAAGGTCGAGAGGAATTTCAGTAGAGTAACGGTACTTGGTGCGATTTAGGAGCGATTGAGGGTGATGAGTGGAATGCGATCGACTATGGCCCTTTAAATACTGAAGCTGAGTTCAATCGGCTGACTGGCCTCATTCGCTCAGTTCATTCGGGCGACTGAGGCTCAGTCGTGTGATTAGCCCAGTCAGTCGCATTCAGTTGGCCGACTGAGTCTCAGTCGATCGACTGACTCATTCGTGCCCTTTTATTCGCACCTTCAGTTAACCGACTGAGTCTCAGTCGGTCGACTGACTCATTCGCACCCCTTCATTTGGTCGAATGGATCATTCTGATAAGCCATTTGGGTGAATGACTCAATTTCATGTCTAGTCGTGCGAATGGGATCCATTCGCATGGTTTGTCCGTACTTATGATCCAGTCATGCGAATGGGTTACACTTATGAACATTTAGCACTTAAACCCTTTTTACCTATTGAAATTAACATTATGAGCATTTGATCATTAGGGACTTGTTATCAAAACCTTTTGATGCTCAATTCTTGGTTTTCGTCCAGAGTCGTTAGCAAATTTAGGAAATCACACTAGTACTATTAGATTCCCACATTGATTGGAACTTTCAAGAATTGCAGCCACAATGATTGTCAGTATATTTGTCCTCTTAAATCCATACATAGACTTTAGACACAAACTAGTGATAGTTTTAGGTTTAATTATTTCAACTAACATTTTGGATCCCACACTTATATGGTAATCAGCATTCCTCAGGAGCTTTTGAGCGGTCTACGGGTAGTTTTACTAGAAGAGACTATTCTTAGAGCTTTCAAAGAGAAGCCAATCCTCAGGTCAGTGCCATCGCACAGCAGAGAGGCGGCAAACAACAATGAATTCTAGAATATCTAAGTTATGCTTATCCTTAGGTCAGTGCCATCGCACAACAGAGAGGCACACAACCTATCTTCTTGTTAGAGCAGCTAATTTTCTTTTGCACAGAATGCACCAACAACATATGTCATTAGCTGGATAGCATTTGTCTTTCTTTTTTTATGCTTTGCTCTATTTATGGTCATCTGCACACATTTATGGTGTTTACATGCTCATTACCCTTTATTGGAATATTGTTTATTGCCCAGTGATAAGATGGTAGCCCACAGTCAGTTGAACAGCTTAGTTTGATCTTGAGATCACCGGTCAGGTCTAATCATCTATTGTGTTGAATCTACCGACATATCATTTGTGTTCTAGCAACCTCTAGGTCTACTTTCTTTGTGTTACCAGTTTTCTATCATCTTCCCTTTTATATTGCTTAGACTACACAGACTTGTACTTTGAATTTTGCATCTTTTTTAAATTAAATTTTTAAGGCCCTTTTGATTTGTTCCTGTGTACTATCATTTTCCAAAAGGTTTGAATCGGTATCACAGATAGGATCTACCTTATATCAACTATCCACTCATTCTCCCTTGTTTTTTTCTTTTTTAATATTACTAGTTGACCTACTCTCCCCCTAAAATTCTAAAATCATACTGGATTTAATTATTTTAGGATTTTAACAGATAGCTAAATAACATGAATTTGATTTAAACAGAATAAAATAAATAAGGAAAAAAAATATATATAACTACAATGCATCGGTCTACACATGATCATCATCAGGAATAACATCACTTTTCTTTTTAACGCCGTTGACCTCTAACAGATATAGAAAACGTAGTTTATCAAAGGCTTTTGTATAGAGGTCAGCGCGTTGAAAGTCGATATTAATTTTTACCACATCGATTAAGTTCTTTTCAAAACAGTCTCTTATGAAATGGTATTAATTTTTACCACATCGATTAGTTACCGCAATTGCAGCAGAGTTATCAACAAAGATAGGAGTAGAAGAAAGCTTTAAACTGTAATCCCGCATTTGCTATTGAATCCAGATGATTTGTGTACAGCAACTTGCAGCAGCAACGTATTCAGCTTCACAGGTTGACAATGCAACCGATGTCTGCTTCTTACACTGCCAGGTAACTAATCTCCTCCCGAAGAATTGACACCCTGCGGATGTAGACTTGTAGTTCATCTTGCAGCCCCCGTAATCCGAGTCACTATACGCCGTGAGCTCAGTGCCAAGATTATGAACATTTGGTTCTGCATTTGAGGTAGAAGGAGGGTTTGAGGTTTGAAGTCGAAGGTGCATCACGTTAGATGCTTATGGACTTTCAGGAACTGGAACCTGTTCCTCCTGACTGTTCTGGTCATCTTCTTCAGCTTCATCTTCAGAGGAGGAGTCACTGTCGTCGACTACTCCCCCTGATTGAGTACATGATTCTCCCTGTGAACTCGATGATGTTGAATCAAGAGATGGTGTATTCAAGATATCATCCATCATTCGTGTAGCTAAATCATCATCAGAAGAAGAGATAGGGATGTTGAAGGACTTAAAGAATCCATCATAGTCGAAAAAGTAGGCGGGTCCTTTGCCAATAGGCGATGTGGTATATCTCTGAACATCAACATTACACCACACTTCTACTAGACCCGTTGAGTTGTTGTAAACTCTCTTGTTCGGTATGTTGTATCCTAAGAAGATTCCTTCATCAGCCTTCTCGCTGAATTGACCTTCTTGAGTCTTCTTCAGAAGTGTACACGACGCGCCAAATGGTTCGAGATACTCCAGATTCGGTTTACGTCGTTCTAGTAGCACGTAACATGTCTTTCCGTGGCGCTTGACTATCAGAAGTCGATTCAGTGTATAACACGCATTAGTCACTGCCTCATTCCAGAATTGGATAGGCCGTTTCAAGTCTGCCAACATTGTCCGTGCTGTCTCTATCAAGCTTTTGTTCTTTCTCTCAGCAACACCATTCATCTGAGGCGTGTAGGCAGAAGAGAATTGATGCACAATTCCTTTTTCCTTGCAGTAAGCCTCCATCCACCGATTCTTGATTTCAGTCCCGTTGTCTGAGCGTACTTGTCTCACCTTCAGCTTGTAGAGAGATTCCAGTGTGGTTACTAACTCCTTGAATGACTCAAATGTTTCTGATTTGGGCTTCAGAAACATTACCCAAGAGAATCTTGTGTAGTCATCAGTAACCACAAAAACAATACAAGTCGCCTACAATGCTCTTTGTACTGACTGGACCAAATAGATCCATGTGAAGAAGTTCAAGAGGAAGTTCTATTGAATGAACTTTCTTTTCCTTATGTGACTTCTTCGTCTTCGTCTGTTTGCCTTTCTTGCAAGCTACACAAAAATCCGGAAGTTGGAAATTCTTGACATTAACTCCCCTCACAAGATCCTTCTGGATCAGGTGATTCATCTTTCGTTGATTGATGTGTCCCATTCCCCTATGCCAGGAGATGGAGTCCTTCTCAGTGGCTTTTGATAGAAAGCACTAAACTTCTTGATCCTTTGTAAAAGCTATTGAGAGATCCAAAACATAAAGGTCTTTATATCTTGAAGCTGTCATCAGAACTTGGTCCTCCGGAATCACGTAGTCTTTATTTAGGATGTAACACTTCTTGTTGTCGAATATGACTTAAAAACCTTTATCACAGATTTAGGAAACAGAAAGTAAGTTGTTTTGAAGTTGTTGAACGTAGTTCACCTTATCAAACTTAACTTTCTGATTTTCACCTTCTCCCTGAGCTGTGATATAGCCTCCCTTGTTTCCAGCAAACGAAACATGCCCTCCTTTTATTTTCTTGACGTTTGATAAAAGAGCCCTGTTTCCTGTCATGTGCCTGGATGCTCCGCTGTCTACAATCCACGTGTTGGTTTCAGCACTATAGCAAACACCCTGAGGAGGTTCAGAAGAGTTAGCCATCAACGCAGCATCAGATGTCTCTGGTTCTGGTGATTCTGTCTTTGCTGTTGAAATCCCTTCTTCGGGCTTGTAGCTGACTTCAGTTGCAGTTGTCTATTTAATATTTGACATCGCTATCTCAACTGCAATATCTCCTCACTCGCGGAATCATCATCTAAATCTTCTACACTGGCAATATTAGATTCCCTTGGAAAGACAACCGAAAGCTCCAGTCCTGTCCTTCATCATCATGAGCAGTCAAGGCTTTTGGATCCTTGCTTGATGCAGTAGAACTGCTAGCTTGCTTGTCTTGACGAGTAAAGGACGAGAATGGGTTCCCGTTCCCAGTCTTCTTTGGCTTTACACATTCTCTCTTAAAGTGCCCCTTTTCTCCACAGTTAAAGCAGGTCACTTTACTCTTGTCAAAGCCAAATGTGGTATCTTTAGTAGCAACCAAGTTCTGTCCGGTCTTTTTCACAAACTTCTTCGCCCTCCGGACAGCACTAGCTAAGGCCCACATAATATCCATCCTCTCCAGCTCCATTTCATCCACCTGCTCGTAGTCCTCATCTGCCAGATGGCAGTTTCCAATCTTCCCAACAACAAGTCCATCATAAGAATGAACCACTGCTGCCAAGAGGTACTGTCACGTTTCCAAGATTCTTAGTCTTCAGTCTGGTAGCATTTGCTTCGGATCCGATATATTGGGTACTATAAGACCTTGACGTTTCTAATCCTGAAGGAGAGACTTGTGAAGGACCAGATTTGATACAAAGCTGGATTCTGAGTGTGCGAAGACATCTAAGCTCTGTACTTCATCCTAAGGGCTTCTTCTCGCAGCTTTAGAATGAAGTCATTGATATCCAACTTTGCCAGCATCTCATTCTGTCTCAGATTTGACACAAATGAAGCCTCCGGCAATCCGTCTACGAAATTTGACACCTTTTCTTCCATGGTAGTAGCAACACCATGTGTATGCAATTCACTCATCAGATGGTAGAATCTATCAATAACATCGTCCAAACTCTCGTTTCCCATTGATGAGAAGTTTTGAAATTCCTTCTTCAGTTCCTTAGCTTTAATTGCCTTCATCCCACAATTTCTTGGCCTGCTTATTCTCCGAGTACTGGTGGAAAATATCTTTAGGAATAGACTGTGTGATCAATGCATAAACTCTCTTCTCTGCATTATACTTAACTTTCTAAGCATCAGTCATCCCTCCCAAAGTAAGCTTTACCCCATCTGCTCCCACCGGCATACTATACCCAGTGTTGATAGCTTCCCACAAATTTGGATCCACTCCATTGAGGTAGATCTCAAAACGTTGTTTCGAGTGGGGAAGCTCATCTAACGTTAAGAGTTTTAGTGGTTTATTATGATTCTCCACCTCACTCTCAAGCAACAGTAAGTTCTGGATCCTTGAGTCCTTGCCAACAGTAAACGCTGACATGTGATCTTCCATCCCGATTAACTTTTAAGTGTACTAAACAAACTGTCAAACTGGTGCGACTAGGTGATACGAATGGGCTATCCGTGTGAATGAATTATGTGATTGTTCAATCGTGCGGCTGAACTAAGCGATTGGTTCAGTCGTGCGAATGAAGCTGATGCGTATGAACACTGCGAACAGATGGCTCAGTCGTACGAATGGAGATGCGACTCAGTCCAATCGTGCGTCTAGTGTATGCGGATGAAGTCCAGTTGTGCGAATAGCTCACTCGTGCGACTGAAGCTGCTGTTTTGCAAAAATTTCTAGGTTAAACGTGTTTTAGCCGTAAAAATTCGCAATTTCGAAAACCCTAATCGCCTAAGGCTGTAGAAACCAAAACTTTATGAGCAGGGAACGTCCAAGACAACTTTTGACACAAAAGATTGCGTTTTTAGTGTAAAACACAAACTTTTTATCAATCTTGATTGAATCACACGTAATCAAGAGCCAGAGCTCTCATACCACTTGTTAGGACCTGGTATTTGAACGAAATACCGAATGATTAACGTATAAACCAAATCAAATAGTGCGGAGTCCTATTTGATTGGCGATCCAATCGGTGAGAACGCACGTAGAATCAATAAAGTATTGAATCAAACGTTAAGAATTTATTAGGAATCAATCTACAGCGTTCTATGAATTTGGAGTATCAACTTGGAGGTTTCTGGACGGCTAGGGAACGTCTGGAGTCGAAATAGAATGAAAGCTCACGTTTTCCACGAATTGGGTTGTATTTATAGGTTAGTACTGTTCATTTGTGCGACTGAACCATTAGTACGGTTCAGTCGTGCGATTGAACCATGCGGTTGATTCATCCGCACGACTGAGTGTTTAGTCGTGCGACTGAGTCAATCTTATGTTACAATCATACGACTGATCCAGTCTCCTGGTTCAGTCGTGCGATTGCGTCATTCGTATGAAGTTATTCATGCGTATGGTCCATTCGCATGGGCCATCGTATGAGAACTTCATTTTGTTAAGTTTGAATGTAATAATTAATATAACATTATGTGTAACAATTCAAACAACCACAAACCTAATTAACCAATTTAACATCGACTCATTAATGAAATATTAAACATTATAAATAATAAACAATCAATATCATTTCATTAATCATTCCAAACATTATATCAGAATCAGGCAAACAAGATCTATTACATTCATATCCTGATCTAGAGACATACATGTATGAACAAGGAAGTTGGAAGTTTTTGACATTAACTCCTCTCACGAGATCATTGTGGATCAATTGATTCATCTTCTGTGGATTAATGTGTCCTATTACTATGCTAGGAGATTGAATCCTTCTTAGTAGCTTTTGAAAAGAAGCACTGACCTTCCTAATCCGTTACGGAGGCCTTTGATGGATCCAAGACATAGAGATCCTTATATCTTCAGGCAGACATTAAGACTTGGTCCTCCGGGATCACATAGTCCTTTTTCAGGACATAGCACTTCTTGTTGTCAAATACTACCTTAAAACCTTTATAAAAAATTTAGGATATAGAAAGTAGGTTATTCTAAAGTTGTTGAACATAGTTTACCTTGTTAAACTTCACTTTCTGATTTCCTACTTCACCTTGAGTTGTGATATACCTCCTTTGTTTCCAGCAAATGAAACATGGCCTCCTTTTATTTGTTTGACGTTTGATGAGAGAGCCCTGTTCCCTGTCATGTGTCTGGATGCTCTGCTATCTATAATATCATGTGCCTGGATGCTCCGCTATCTATAATCTACGTGTTGGTTTCAGCACTATTGCGAACACCCTGCACATTTAATTGAAACATTAGTTTAGGTTAGGGACCCAAGCCCTTACTGGCTTGGGTGTCCTAGAGGCATCACACATCATAAATGTAACCCATTGACCTTTAGAGGGAAACTCAGTTATCTTCTTGTTCTCATTATCAGACATTGAGGCTAGTTTTTCATTCCATAAGACTGCCTTGTGTAAGGCCTGTTTGTGATAAACAGACGACTGGCTAATGGGTTAAACTATAGGGTCACTAGCCCTTTTAGGTGGAGTCAACGAGTTCCTCTTAGAAGAACAAGGTTTTGGGTCCTCAAGTTCAACTTTCCTCCTCGATGTCTGATAGTAAGGACAGTTAGATGCTATGTGTCCATACTCTCCACAGTTGTAGCATGATCTGTTTTCGACTTTTCGATTTAACTGTTTGTGTGGAGAAGTGTGTGGCACACATGTGACATTAACCTTTCGGGATTGACACTCTTCTTGTTTAGATGTTTTATCTTGTTTAACAAAGTTAATTGTTTTAACATTTTTAACATCTTTTCCATTGTGTTTACCTGGACTTAGACTTCACACGCGTGGTGGTTAACATGTTTGGTCTTTTTGGGTTCAAAATTAGACTTGATTGACCCAGACTATATATTGACCATTTCAAACTCTTTTTCCAGATTAACACAAGGCATTTTACCTTTTGCCTTTAAAGTGGACTCCTTTTGTTTAGTACCAGATTCATTGATTTACATGTGGAATCTATGTCATTTACAAGAGGAGTGGACACCACATGATCCTTGATTGGATTGTTATTTATTGGTTTACATTTTGTGTTCATCATGATCTCATGTGGTGGTGGCACCACTTTATAACCTAATCCCTCCCCGTTGTTTCTCTCTCTCACTAAGTTTTGAACAATATGAGATGAACTTGTCCAACTGTACAGTTTTTGCTTTAATGAAATAACTTCTACTTCTAAAACTGCTTTCTGTTTCTTAGTGTATTCAAGGGAGTTTAGATAGTACCTAATGTCATTAGCTTGGTTAAACGATACTACTTCTGTTTCCCTAAGCTTTTTGTTCAAAAGGTCTATCTTTTCTTTGTAATTATGCTCATTTTGTTTTAGAACTCTGTTAGCTTCAGTGCATAGTTGCAAATCCTTTACTAGGCTATCATTATGATCTAATAACCTAGCAAATTTTATATCTACTCTTTCCCTATATTTATTACAATCAGAACAAGAATGATTATTGAAAAGTTGGTCAGTAGTATTTAGCTGAGGATGTTCTGATGAATCAGCCATCAAAGTAGAGTCTGGTGTTTCTGGTTCTGGTGATTCTGATGTTGTTGTAGGTTTCCTTCTTCAGGCAGATAATTGACCACAGTTGTTATCTCTTCAGTGTTTGATATCACGAGTTCCACTGCAACATCTCCTTCACTAGCTGAATCTTTATCTAAATCCTCCACACTAGCAATGTTGGATTCTCCCAGAGAGACAAACCGAAAGCTCTAGTCCTGTCCTTCGTCATCATGGGTAGTAAAGGCTTTAAGATCCTTGCTAGACGAAACAGGACTGCTAGTGGGTTTATCCTGACGATTGAAGGAAGTGAAAGGATTCCCATTTCCAGTCTTCTTAGGCTTCACGCACTCACGTTTGAAGTGCCCCTTCTCGCCACAGTTGAAACAGGTCACCTTGGTCTTGTCGAAGCCAAAAGTAGTGTCTTTAGTTGCAACCAAGTTCTGTCCAGTCTTCTTGACAAACTTCTTAGCTCGGCGGACAACAATCGCTAAGGCCCACATTATATCCATCTGTTCCAGCTCTGTCTCATCCACCTGCTCATAATCCTCATCATCCAGATGGCAGTTCCCAATTTTACCAGCAATTAGTCCATCATAGGAGTGGACTACGTAGCTAAGAGATCCATGTGCTCTTTAGCTACTTCAACTGTCACATTACCGAAATTCTCTATCTTCAGTTTTGCTGCATTGGCTTCAGGTACGATGTATTGGGTACTAGATGACCCTAACGTTTCCGACCCTGAAGTATAGGCTTGAGAGGGACCAGCTGAAGTTGACACAAAAGCCGTCTGAAGTGGTGCTCTAGATGTTTTGGCTTGTAGAGTCGTGTTGTACAGTGCTGGATTCTGATCATAGGAAGACTTTGGGCTCTATATTTCATCCTTATTATTCTTCTCTCAGCTTCAAAATGAATTGTTTATATCTAACTTCGTTAGCATACCATTTTTTCTGAGATTGGAGACAAAGGAAACCCATTTCTCTGACAACCCATCTGCAAAGTTGGACACTTTGTCTTCCATAGACGTCGTTACTCCATGAGTGTGCATCTCACTCATCAAGTGGTAGAATCTGTCAATGATGTCATCGAGGCTTTCTTTACCCATTGAAGAGAAGTTGTCAAACTCTTTCTTTAAAGCTTTATCCTTTATCGCCGTTAATGATGCATTTTTGTCATACCTTTTCTCTAATGCATCCCATAGCTTCTCAGCATTGTATTTGACCTTTTGTCCATTAGTCATGCCACCTAGCGCAAGTTTGACACCATCAGCCCCTACTGGCATGCTGTACCCCGTCTCTATAGATTCCCACATATTGGGATCTACTCCATTTAAGTAGATCTCGAAATGTTGCTTCCATTATGGGTATTTGTCCAACGTGATTAGCTTCGGGGGTTGTTGTGATTCCCCACTTCATACTCCAGAAGCAGTAGGTTTTGAATCCTTGAGTCTCTCCCTGCTGTGAATGCTGAGTATTGGTCCTCCATTACTGTCAACTTTAATCTTTGAAACAAACTGTTTCACTTGTGCGAATGAAGGAGTACGATTGGGCTATTCGTGCGATTGAACAATACAGATGGTTCAATTGTGCGACTTAACTAATGCGGATGGTTCAGTCGGGCGAATGAACAAATGCGGTTGGACAATGGGAATAAACTACTTAGTGGTACGAATATAGGTACAGATGAGTCCAATCATGCGTACAAGGGATGCGTATGGATTCAGTCGGCCGATTGTGTCAATCGTGCGAGTGAAGCTGCTGAAACTTGAAAATTCGTAGGTTTAAGGTATTTTTGACGCAAAAACTCGAATTTTCACTAACCCTAATTGCCGTATGCCGGAAAAACTAAACTTTACGTTCAGGAGATGTTTAAGACACCGTTTTAAACAAAAAGATTCTGTTTTTAGTGAAAAAACACAATATTTGTATCAAAAACGATTGAATCGCATGTATATCAAGAACCAAAGCTCTGATACCACTTGTTAGGATCGTGTATTGAATGAAATACTAACTCATATACGTGTATACCGAATCAAATAGTGCGGAATCCTATTTGATTGGCGATCCAATCAGTGAGAACGCACGTAGAAACAATTATGGATTGAATCTAAATGTTAAGAACGATGGGAATCGATCTAGTGCGATCTATGAACTTGGAACTGGTTCTTAGAGGTCTCTGGACGGCTAGGGTATGATTTAGTACGAAGGTATTCGAAGTGTCTTGTTTTTCCACGATTTAAGTGGTATTTATAGGTTAGGGTTTCTCATTCGGGCGACTAAACCTTTTGCATGGTTCGGTCGTGCGATTGAGTTATGTGGTTGAACCATTCGCACGACTGAGTGTTCAGTCGTGCGACTGAGTCAATCTCATGTTACAATCATGCGACTGATCCAGTCTCCTGGTTCATTCGTACGACTGGATCATTAGCATGAAGTTGTTCATGTGTATGGTCCATTAGCACAGGTCAATCGCATGTGTACTTCATATGATTAAGTTTGAACATGTTTCACAATCATTATTTGACTTAGATTTATTTAAACAACCACAACCTATATAGTTGGTTTAATAAGCGTTATTAGATACCAAGCAAAGAAATATTCAACATTATAAGCACAACCACACATTGTATTTCATTAAGTACCCATCCAATTACATATGTGTAAGACAATAAAGACATTTTACATTAAGTTGAGAAACTAGGGACACATGTATCTACAATATCGTTCTATGGATTGAAACAAGCATCAAGAAGTTGGAATCAATGTTTTGATGAAGAGATAAAAAATTTTGGTTTCTACAGGAACGCTGACGAGGCTTGTGTATATAAGAAGGCTAGTGGGAGCAAAATTACATTCTTAGTATTGTATGTTGATGACATACTACTTTTTGGAAATGACAATCCGACCATGGAAGGTGTTAAAACCTGGCTTGGAAGTTGTTTTTCAATAAAAGATCTAAATGAAGCCGCCAATATATAGGAATAAAGATCAATAGGGATAGATCGAGGTGTTGATACGTTTAAACGAAAGTGAATACATTGATAAAATCTTGAAAAGGTTTAAGATGGAAAACTCTGAGAAAGGTATGGTACCTATTCAAAGTGGGACAATGTTGAGTACATCTCAGTGTGCAAGCTCAAAGGATGAGCAAGATCGAATGAAGGACATCCCATGTGCATCTGCTATAGGATCCATCAAGTATGCAATGATATGCACTAGACCGAATGTGATATGCACTAGACCGAACGTGATATGCACTAGACCGGATGTGTCATGCGCGTTAAGCACGACAAGCAGATATCAGTAGACTTCAGGTAATAGCCATTGCATGGCTGTTAAAAGTATATTGAAATACCTTAGGAGGACTAAGGATATGTTTCTGATATACGAATCTCATGAAGAGGAACTCGTTATAAAGGGTTACACGGATGCGAGTGCGAAACCGATTGAGACGATTCTCGATCACAGTCTGGGTATGTCTTCATTATGAATGGAGGATTAGTGTCGTGGAAGAGTTCAAAACAAGACATGGTAGAATTGTCCACTATAGAATCCGAATACATAGCCTCCTTAATAGCAGCTCAAGAAGCTGCATGGATAAAGAAGTTTATCACTGATCTAAGGGTGGTCTCTACCATTCAAGACCCCCTAGAAATCTTTTGTGATAACGAGGGTGCAATTGCACAAATCAAGGAACCCTGTGCACATCAAAAGACTAGAAACATTAAGCGGCGATTCAACTACATAAGGGATAAAGTTGAAAAGGAAAGATACGTATTCGTAAAGTTCACACCGATCAAAACATTGGGGATCCACTCACGAAGCTCCTTGAAACAGCAAAGCATGAAAGTCATACTTGTGCCTTAGGACTTCGATATTCTAGTGATTGGAATTGTACTATTTAGTATTTAAAAGTTCTGAACAATGTAATCTTTATCTCTTCTATGTATTTGTGATATTCTGAGTTATATTCCTTTTAACATGTATATATCCATGAATATGTTTATTATTCTAAATACCCATAGTCGGTCATGTTTGTGGGAAAAATTATGAACGTAAGACTATTATGAACATGGATTGGTGGATATTCATAAGACATGAATATAGAGCAATTGGTTGCTGCCAAAGTTCATAGATATTAGTGGGATACGAATATTGGATTGACCCACTTCTCAAATTTTACTACATGGAATCTTCTAGATTGATCATAAGTAAATTTGAGTAAAGGTGAATATTATTTGGTATCCTCCGACCTGAGATACATATTGGGTTCTGATATTGAGCAATGTGTTATACCTTGAGCTAGTTCTTCACTGCTCTGAAATAATGGACAGTACATAAGGCTATGTTCAGGTGTGCCACGAGGTGATTGTGAGAAACGTATGTAGTCAAGATGGAATTTTTTCCTCTTATTCGTTGAGAGCAAGATGTGTAAGGCCTGGTTAAGTTAAATCAACAAGGAATGATCATTCTATGTTCTTGGATTTAACATAACATCTGTAACAAAAGGATAAATAATTGACTCACCTAAATCATTTTAAGTTGGATACTTGATGGGGATGATGTTATTGACTGGCTTTTAGTCATGCGTATTAAGGGTAGTAAACCGTTGTTTGGCGGTATTTACTGCTTGCATCAATCTTCTATGAATCATGGGGAAGTGGAAGATTGTTGGATTTTTTATGCCCAAGACACATAGAACATTGATGTGGTTAGTATGTTATGATCCAAATCGGGTCATACCCAATAACAAGCTTAACAAACACCAATTAATATTTAGTTGATGATATGATCATGCAATTAAATAAATACACCAATTTAGAAAATGGGTTTTCTAAATAAGTTGCATATGAGATGGAACAACTTATAGGGATATTTTTTTCATGGGTATTATTTGTAATGTGATTTAAATTGGTTAGATAATATCAAGTAATAAAAGTGTGTATGAGTTATATAATTAAAAGTCTAATTACGTAACTTATTCTAATTACTAGTTAAAATAAAATGTAGGTAAATTTGGGGGGAAACACCATTTTAACTAATTTTTGGCCGCCCTCCTTAATGGGGTTGGTCCTTTTTGTTGTCTTCAGAACACCACAATTACTAGTACACACTCCATCCCCTCTTTCTCTCTCACACATGCAAAAGGCCAAGAATAACCCAAAACTCTCTCTACACTTGAAGAAACTGACGCCTGAAAGTGGATTTTCAGTAGCTTCTTTGATCATTTTGGTTTACAAATCCTAACTACTAAGGTCTTTGGTTGATGCTTGTGGGAATGGAAGCTTGAGAACACTTATCCTTGGTGTTTTGGTCGTTCAAGAACCTCATTTTATTCCTCAAATCACACTTTTTGACAGCTCTACAAAGATAGTTTCATATGTGTTATTTTGGT
Organism: Flaveria trinervia; assembly: GCA_025506515.1. Lineage (NCBI taxonomy): Eukaryota > Viridiplantae > Streptophyta > Magnoliopsida > Asterales > Asteraceae > Flaveria > Flaveria trinervia. The sequence goes on from CM046455.1 coordinate 66,403,634, forward strand.
TGTTATTTCTTCTTGGTAGCTAGTTCATTCACATCTATTTGATCCTATGTTCTTGGGTTTGTTGTTGCATAGTAAAAATGCTTTAAATTTCAGTTCCTAAAACATATTATTATGTTTTGATTCCACTACATTTTCATGTTTAAATGGTTAAACTACTTTGATAATGTGTCCAACAAACCCAATATTTGCATCTAGAGCAGGATATGTGGATAACTAGCTTCTTATTTCCTTGTAAAATTGGTTTTATGGAACTTTAATAACCTAATAGGGGCTTTTTGTGTCGATATGATGAATCCCCAATCTTTCAAGGTTATATCTCACATGCTTATGATTAAATCTTGAAAGATTGATGTCAAATAGTTGATTTATTTTTTTTGGACAAAAACCCAAATTTCTTGGTTTATGTTGGCTGAAAATATATGGGTTAAATGGGGATATGTTTTGGTTCTTGTATGTTGTTTAATATTGGTGTATAACCTAGCCTTGACCTTGTGTTGATTTGGTTTTGGATGAATGTTTGTTTTGGTTGATTTCATTCATAACGGGTTGTAATTTTATTCTTTTGTTCTTGTATTTGGATGTAATTATTTATAATTCAATGGTAATGTAATAAATAGATTATGTGTATTTTATTTAATTAGAAAATTTGTATTAGGATATAAATTTTGTAAAAGAAGATGCACAAGTTGGAAGCACTAAAGGAAGGCACGAAGAGAAGGACTTGAAGCATTTGAATGCAACTTCAAGTGGGGGTCTTTGGAGATCTTATCTTGTGTGTTACGATTAACCCTTAGGAATGACCAAATGACAACACTTGTGATGGCAAACAAGTGTGGTCAACTTAGTGGCTATGGGTATGCATTTGTGATTGTATCATTATGTTTGTTTGGTTGTTTGTTATATGATGGTTGTTAGATATTTGGATGTGCATAACAAACTTATTAACAAACAAAACAAGCTAAAAATTTATGGTTCATTATCATGAAGTGATTAGTAAAAGGTTATTAAAGGGATTAAAAATTTTAATAAAGGAGGTTTAACTAAAAAGAGAACCATAGGGTACCATGTATTTGAAAGCATGCAAATACAAGGTACATAGATTTTTCAAAACTAGAATTAATGAAAACTGAAATCCCTTTGGAAACAAGTTTAACACCATCCTTTTACACGACACTCGAATCACTTGAGAACTATTTGTGGGATAAAGGTCACCTAACCACTTTTAGGGAACTTGTGTGTTTGAGGTGGGCTTAACATATTTGTGGGATAAAGGTCACCTAACCACTTGTATGTGTAAACTCACACATGTGGCTAAGTAGGACGACTTAAATTAGAAACCATGTGCATAGGGTCACCAAAACATGGTGTATAATGGTGTTGATGGGATTTTACATGCCAACTAAACATGATATGTTTAACTGATCACATAAGGCTAGAAGTTGCAAAAGGTTGCAATTGTCAAATGTTGACTACCTTGTTAATTTAAATAATGGGATAAAGGACACCTAACCATCATTTAAATGTAATGTTGGATTCTAAATTTTAATTATTAATTGCTTTGAGACATGAAAAGGGTATTAGTGATTAAAATATAATTTTTCAGAAATACTATTATGATCTTTGTAAATTTCGTAGAAATGGCCGCAAACAATAAGGCTACCACCCCGACTGTCAATACCCTATCGCTGAGAACCATCTTAGTAGGGATCGTCTTAACCGTAATAATTTTATGGACTGGTTTCAAAACTTGAGAATTGTTCTCAAGAAAGAGAAAAAGGCCTATGTTCTTGACGATCCTATTCCTGACCAACCCGACCCCGAGGATGTTGAGGCCTATAACGATTGGCTTGAGTATACTGAGGATTTCATGCAGGTTTGCCTCATGTTGGGAAATATGATTCCTGAACTCCAAAAGGACTTGGAGCATCATGGGGCTTAACAGCCGAGGCAGGGATGGTAGAGCGCTTCGAAATGGTTCGAGCGCTTCATGCATGTCGTATGGAAGAAACCCAATGAGGATCATCTTATGTTCTTAGGATGAAATGCCATGTTGATCGCCTCGAGAGGCTTAACTGCCCCGTCTCAAAGGAGCTGGCCATGGATTTGATCCTTAATGGCCTAAGAAAAATGTTTGAGACATTCATAATAAATTACAATATGAACGGGTGGGACAAGAGCATTGGTGAGCTTTACGCAATACTCAAAACAGCCGAGGCAGGGATGGGTAGAAAGGTTCTACCTGTTCTCTCAATCAATGAGGGAAGCAATAAGAAAAGGTCATTCCCCAATCCCAAGGCAAATGTTGCCAAAGGAAAGGGGTACATCAAAGGCAAAGAAAAAGGGAAGGCTAAAGAGGAACCTCCAAAGCCTAAGCTTAAAAAGCCTAAGGTAATGGAGAGTGATCCATGCTTTGAGTGTCGTGAGATAGAATATTGGAAAAGGAATTGTCCAACCTATCTTAAAGAGTTGAGAAACAAGAGGGATGCTGGGAAAACCTCAGCTACAACTTTTATGATTCATATTGGTTTAAATGTTATTTATTCAAACACTATTGGTATTAGATACCAGATGTGGAACTCATATTTGTAATTTTTTGTAGGGGTTCAAAAGAAATAAGCACTTCAAGAAGGGAGACACAAGTCTCTACATGGGTAACAAAGCAAAAGTTGATGTCGAAGCCCAAGGAGACTATATTTTGAAACTTTCAAATGGTTTGGAAGTTGTTCTTATGAACATTTTGTATGCTCTTAGTTTTACTAGGAATATAATTTATGTTTTCCTTTTAGAACAATGTGGTTATGAATTAAAGTTTGTTAAGAATGGTATTCATGTTTGTATAGATGATGTATTTTATTTCAAGGCTTTGCCTTTTAATGGTATCTATGAATCGGTTCATCATGATTCATCCTATAATAACTCATTATACCAAACAAACCCCAAGAAACACAAAATGGGTTTCAGTGATCCTTATCTTTGGCATTTTCTTCTTGGTCACATAAACAAGAATTGGATTCAAACACTTCAAAAGAATGGTCTTTTTAAAACACATAAAGATGGTTCATTTGATAAGCGTGAATCACGTTTACAAGGTAAGACGACCAAGTCACCCTTTAGTGGAACTAACGAGAGGGCAAAAGACTTATTGGGAATATACATTCGGATGTATGTGGTCTTTTTAAGACAATGACTAAAAATGGTGAAAGATACTTCATTACCTTTATCCACGATTACAGTAGCTATGGTTATGTGTACTTGATGACACATAAATATGAAGCTTTTGAAATGCTCAAAATCTTCAAGAATGAAGTAGAAACTCAACTCAATAAAACTATCAAAGTTTTTCGTTTAGATAGAGGAGGTGAATACCTCAGTGAGGCCTTTCAAGAACATCTAGGAAGTTGTGGGATCGTCTCACAACTTACTCCACCCGGAACACCACAATATTAATGGTGTGTTTGAAAGGAGCAACCGAACCCTATTGGATATGGTTCAATCTATGATGACTATAACTCACTACGTCGGTCATTTTGGGGTTTCGCATTACTCTCCGCGGCTTGTATTTTGAATATGGCCCCAACCAAGAAAGTGGATTCGACACCTTCTGAAATATGGCATGGAAGAGTTCCATCGCTATCACATTTAAAAGTATGGGGTGGTGAAGCTTATGTTAATCTAAACACCCAAAACAAGTTGGAAAGTCGATCCACTTATTGTATATTTGTTGGATATTCCAAAGTCTGTATAGGATACTACTTCTTTGATCCAATAGAGCAAAAGGTGTTTATCGCTCGGAAGGTAGAGTTCTTGGAAGTTAAGTTCCTTATGAAAGCAATGACATATAGAACCATGGAATTTGATGAGGATCAAGATCCACAAGCCGATACACGTTTGGTTGACACTAGCAATCAAGAGGAGGTTGTTGATGATGATCAAGAGGATGATCAATACACACAAAACATTCACAGATCTGGCAGAGTTAGCATTCCACCTGAAAGATATGCATTTTTTCATGAATAGATGCTATGTGGTTGACTCTGATGAGCCAACTATATACCATGATGCGATGTCCAATTCGGATTGTGACAAATGGCTAGAAGCCAAGAACGTAAAGATGCAATCCATGTATAACAACCATGTTTGGGAATTGGTTGACCCTACACTTAACTCCAAACCGGTTGGATGCAAGTGGGTTTTCAAGAAGAAAACAAATATGCATGGAAACTTGGATACTTATAAAGCAAGACTTGTAGCAAAAGGTTTCACTCAAAGTCAAGGGGTTGATTACGATGAAACCTTCTTGCCTATTGCAATGCTAAAGTCAATTAGGATATTATTTGCCATAGATAATTATTATGACTATGAGATTTGGCAAATGGATGTCAAAATCACTTTTCCTAATGGAAATATCGAAGAGACTATCCATAAGGTTTAGCGATGTTCTCCAAATTATACATATAAATCCTATCAAAAGCACATGAATTATTATTTAATAGCTTCCTTAAAATGATGAAAATGTACCTAAAATGTAAAATTGTGTTTTCAGGTGTTTAAAAGGGCAAGAAGGACAAAAGAAGCATATTTAGTAAGAAATTGAAGTAATCCGAGCTTTGGAGTCCAAGCATGGGGATGTGCCTCCTCAGCATCGTCTAAATGTCATCTATTGTGGATTATCGGTTTGATTGTTCCATTTCACCGATGATTATATATCTATCTTCTTTGTTATCTATTGTTATGTTTGAGCTCATTATGAGCTAAACTCTTTTTATCATCCTAATCAGATGAAACTTATGTAATTTGTGATAAAATAATGGCGTGATGAATATTGTGTTAATGTTATCATGGTCTTGGGAAAACTATTAACGGGTAGCATCTACATTTGAACAGGAAGTTATAAATTTATGGTTTGTGATTGTGATTGTCATACAAGGTTGAAAAACCATATGATTAACTTTCATTCGCGAAACCAGTCTACATAATAAATCCATGGCTAATGAACTAGAAATGGTTATTAGAAATCATATCATTTTAACTTTCTGATCATTTGCGGGTTCCCTTTTATTAGTTTGAGAAATCTTCAGTAATTGTTATGGTTTTTTAAAATAAATGGTATGTTAGGATGGAACTTGATCAACTCTCTTTTTAACATTAAGTTATGTTTTCAGAAATCATATGTCAAATAGGTCACAAAAGATTTACCTACATTACTAGGGCTTTGATCTAAGCAGTAAAACTCAACCTGGCGTGATCGAAGTCACTATGGCAGCAGTATAGATGAGAAATCACGCCAGCTTATCTTTATAAATATTAACACAGTTACATTAATCCATATCTTTAATTCACACCACCAATTTATCATGGTTACGTAAGTGGTGTCTAATTAGGATAATAACTTTTATTCCCTAGTTTTAAATCCAAATGCTTCAACACATAGTTTACTTTTGTTTTATCATTGTTGTTAAACCCTAAAAATCTCTCCAATGCAACTTATCATTTTCTTTAACGAAAACCAATTCTAGTAGTCAAATCGTCATGTTTGTTGAGTAGGCTAGGTGTGTCCATGGATTGATACTCGGTTTTTACCAACACTATATTACCATACGACAGGTACACTTGCCTTTTGTGTGTGTGGTTTAGTATTAGTATCAAGTTTTTGGTGCCGTTGCCGGGGACACACGGCAGTTTGAAAGACAAACTAAAATTTTGACTATCTTGTATATAACTTGTTAATATATTTTTGTTTAAACTTCATTTTTATTTTTAGTTAGTTTGCCTTAGGTAGTTTAGTTACTTTTGCCTGATTCATTTTAAGCCTTAGTTAGTTTATGCTTCTTTAAGTTAGTGTATGTCTGACTCGTCTAGTTCTGAACTTGTTCCGCCACTTTTGGAACCCGAATGACTTTTCCATCAAAGATTTCACAAAAGATCACAACAGGCAGCACCAGTCATTGAAGAAGACATTTTGGAAGATACACCATCCCAAGAAGACATGGCTAACCAAGATGAGGAAATGAAGATGACACACTATGCCACACATCAATAGATGGTTATGAGTCTAGTGTTCTCCAACCAGCAATAGTGGCCAACAATTTCGAGACTAAGTCTAGTATTATCCAACTCATAGAAAACTCTGTTCAGTTCCATGGGTTACAAGACGAAGATCCTAATACTCACATCTCATGATTCCTTCGTATCTGTGCTACCTTCAAAATCAATAACTGTTCAGAAGGCGCCATTCGACTAAGACCTTTTCCATTTTCACTTCGTGGCCGAGCCATCGATTGGCTTGATTCACTTTCGCTGGCTCCATCACCACATGGGCGGAAATGGCTGAGCAATTCCTTTTGAAATACTTTCACCCCGATTGCACCGCCAAACTAAGAAGCAGCATCACAAGTTTTCGCAAGACGACGATGAATCCTTAAACGCAGCATGGGAGAGATATAAAAGTCTCCTTCGAAGATGCCCACATCACGGACTGGATCTGTGGCTGCAGTGTCAAACCTCTTACGATGCAATCAGCGGAGCCCACAAGCAAGCGATAGACCAAAGTGCGGGAGGAGATTTTGGATGTGTCACACCAAAAGAAGCATACCAAGCCTAGAATCCCTCAAGGACAAAACCCAGTTCTAAAGGTATTCATCAAGTAGACGCTGAAACCCTAATTGCAGCCCAATTAGAAGTTCTAACCAAAAATTCGAACAATTGCAAAACGAGCTCAAGAAAACCCCAATGCCATACAACACATGTTGAAGTTCACACAAGACCAATGAATGCCCACTAAGCATTATGGTGGTTGAAGATGTTGACTACGTAGGAGGGCCAAACGACTCATACAACAACAACTCAAATTGGAGAAGCAACTCGAATTATAGATATTCTAGTAATAACCAACAATCATCTAGATTCAACCGAAGGCCACCTTACCAACAACATAAAGCACCATACCAAGGTTCAAGCAGCCAAGATCGTGGAGCATCATCAATGGAAAACTTATTGCAGCAGTTGTTGTTAAACACACAAGCCACAGATGAGTACATCCGGAAATCTGATTGAAGAAATGAGGAGAGGATCCAAAGAAATGAAGCTGACATCAAAAGCAAAAAAGCATCATTACAGACCATAGAGCACCAAGTAGGTCAAATTGCACAACAGCTATCTGAAAGACCTCAAGGAGCTTTGCCGAGCAACACTATGACAAACCCTAATGCTCAAGTCTAGGCCATCACCACCACGACTGCTAAAACCACTCAAGGTGACGCACCTGCATTACAACCCATCCTTGAAGAAGTAGAAACTGAAGCTCCACGTAATGCAGGTGATAAGCAAAAGCAACCTATTGTTATTGAAGAACCAGCCAACAAATACGTTCCACCACCTCCGTATGTTCCACCACCTCCATATCCAGGTCGTTTGAGACAACAAAGAATGGAGGCACACACGACAAATTCCTTGGGTTGCTCAAGCAACTCAACATCAATCTACCCTTGGTGGAGGCCTTAGCACAAATGCTAAACAACGCTAGGTTTCTAAAAGGTGTCTTGTCAAACAAAAATAAACTGGAAGATTTATCACACGTGGTTTTGAATGAGGAATGCTCTGTAGTTCTTCAAAAGAAACTACCTCAAAAGATGACTAATCCAGGAAGTTTCACCATACCTTGCCTAATAGGAAATCTTTCTATCAGTAATGCGTTAGCTGATTTAGGTGCAAGCATTAACCTTATGCCTTATGCGGTATTTGAAAAATTAAACTTAGGTGAACCTAGACCTAACCGTATGAGCATCCAGTTAGCTGACTGTTTTGTCAAATATCCGAGGGGCATCGTTGAAAATATCTTAGTTAAAATTGACAAATTCGTATTTCCCATTGATTTTGTGATCCTTGAGATGGATGAGGACAAAAATGTTCCTCTTATCCTAGGATGACCTTTCCTAGCGACTGATCGAGCCCTCATTGATGTTTGTACAGGCAAACTCATGCTTAGAGTAAACAAGGAGGAAGTAACTTTTGATATAGGCCAATCCATGAAACACCCTCAACATCAAGATGACTCACTCTATTATGTGGATGCTTGCGATTCGATCATAAGCTATCATTAGAAGAAAACTCTTCAAAATGAAGCTTGCAACACTCAATTAATAGAGGTCCAAATCACCGAACCCATCTGTGAGAACCAAATCATTTTAGAACTTGAAGTTGAACACTTCATCAAGAAGTATTTGAGATCATTGAGCAAGATCTAGAACCGAAAGCCAAACCTTCTATAGAAGACCCTCCAGATTTAGAGCTCAATGAACTTCCTTCTCATCTCGAATATGCTTTTTTTGAAAACACATCTCAACTTCTTGTCATAATCTCATTCGCCTTATCAATTGATGAGAAGAACAAGTTGCTCAATGTGCTTAAGGCACACAAACAAGCTATTGCATGGAAAATCATGGACATGAAGGGAATCAATCCGTCCTGTTGCACTCAAAAAATATTGATGGAGGAGAACTTCAAATCCGTCATTCAACCTCAAAGACATTTAATACTGAGCATGCAAGAGGTGGTGAAGAAAGAAGTAATCAAACATCTAGATGGCGGTTTGATTTACCCTATTTCTGATTCGCCTTGGGTCAGTCCTGTCCAAGTTGTTCCAAAGTTGTAACTAACGTGAAGAATGAGCTTATTCCCACTCGTACGGTTACCGGATAGAGAGTTTGCATAGACTATCGCAAACTCAATGACGCCACAAGGAAAGATCACTTCCCTCTTCCTTTCATCGACCAAATGCTTGAGTGATTATTTGAAAAAAATGTTCTATTGTTTCCTGGACGGATTCTCACGTTATTTTCAAATCCTTATTGCTCCCGAAGATCAAGAGAAGACAACATTCACCTGTACATATGGCACATTTGCTTATCGGCGAATGCCCTTTGGAGTGTATAATGCTCCTACTACATTCCAAATATGCATGGTAGTAATTTTTCATGACATGATTGAACACTCAATGGAAGTTTTCATGGATGATTTCTCCATCATCGGAAACTCATTTGAGGTCTTGAAAATCTGGAAAGATGCTAGTTAGATGTGAAGATTCTAACCTTGTTTTAAATTGGGAAAAGTGCCACTTCATGGTTAAAGAAGGAATAGTGTTAGGACACAAAATCTCTCGAGCAGGGCTTGAAGTCGATCAAGCCAAAGTCAACACAATTTCTAACTTTCACATCCCACAACCGTAAAAGATATCAGGAGTTTCCTAGGTCATGAAGGATTCTACCGTTGTTTTATCAAAGATTTCTCAAAAATCGCTCGACCAATGACTCAACTTCTTGAGAAAGACGTGCAATTCGTATTTTCTGACGAATGCATTAGTGCATTCAAATTGCTTAAGGAGAGACTGGTAATAGCTCCAATCATGGTTTCCCCAAATTGGACGCTACCATTTGAACTCATGTGCGACCCAAGCGATTTCGTGGTAGGAGCCGTATTAGGAAAAAGGAAAGACAAGCAATTTCACCCAATTCATTATGCGAGCAAAACCCTAAACGACGCATAAGAAAACTACACCACCACCAAAAAAGAACTTGTTGCAGTAGTTTTCGCATTTGACAAATTCTGCTCGTATCCCATCCTTTCATAAACAATTGTTTACACTGATCATGCAGCCCTTCGTTATTTGTTCAACAAACAAGATGCAAAGCCAAGATTGATTCGTTGGATTCTTTTGCTTCAAGATTTGACATCGAAATTCCTGATAGAAAGGAGTAAAAAATCTGGCGGCTGATCATCTCTCGCATCTTGAGGATTCAAGTCCTTCACAAACTGAGGAAGCCATAATAAATGAAAATTTTCCTCACGAATTCCATATGCACATTCAATCCTCAATCGATGAAAAACCTTGGTTCGTCGATTTTGCAAATTACTTAGCAAGCGGAATCCTTCTCAAGGAATGACTTATCAGAAAAAGAAGAAAATTTTTACTGATATCAAACATTACTATTAGGAGAACCCGTATCTGTTCAAAATCGGTGTTGACCAACTCATTCGAAGATGCGTATATGGAAGTGAAGCAGAACAAATCCTAAGGCACTGTCATGAAGGACCAACAGGAGGACACAACGGAGCAACCTTAACAGCTAAGAAAGTATTTGACTCTGGATTTTATTGGCCCTTGATCTTCAAAGATGCTCACAACATAGTACGCACCTATGATGCATGTCAAAGAGCAACCAATATCTCAACATGCGATGAGATGCCTCATAAACCAGTTTAAGTGTGCGAGATATTTGATATATGGGGTATTGATTTCATGGAGCCATTCTTGATGTCATTTGTAATCGTTACATCTTGGTAGCAGTTGATTACGTTTCAAAATGGGCTGAAGCTCATGCCCTGCCTACTAATGATGCCAGAAACGTTGTCAAATTCCTTAAGAAATTATTTTCTCATTTTGGTGCCCCCAAAGGTCTAATTAGTGACCCAGGAACTCATTTCTGTAACAATCAGCTCAAACGAGCAATGGCACGTTATGGAGTTCACCATCGCTTTACAACTGCTTACCATCCACAAGCAAATGGGCAAGCCGAATTCACTAACCGAGGCAACAAACGAATCCTTGAGAAAACTGTAGGTCAAAACCACAAGGACTGGCCTACAAAATTAGATGATGCATGATGGGCTTTTCGAATAGCCTATAAGATTCTCATTGGCACAACACCATTCAAACTACTCTATGAGAAATCGTGTCATCTACCTGCGGAACTAGAGCACAAGGCTTTTTGGGCACTTAAAGCAGCAAACCTAGACCAAGACCTTGCAGGAAAGAATGGATTCCTACAAATTCATGAATTGGAGGAATTGAGAGAACAAGCATACGAAAACGCTAGGGTTTACAAAGAAAAGACAATGAAATTCGATGACACTCGATTAAAGAACACAAAACAATTTCATGTGGGAGAATGTGTCATACTGCAGAACTCTCGTTTATGTTGTTTCTCAGAAAACTGAAATCACGTTGGTCTGGACCTTATACAATCAAAAAATGTTTTTAAATGGTGCCATTGAAATTTATAACCACAAAGGTTTAAGTTTCAAAGTGAATAGTCATCATTTGAAACCGTATAACGACGGACCAACCAAGATTCCCTTGGAGGAACTACGCCTCTGCCCTGACGAAAGCTAAATTGTGGGGAACGGTCGAAGACCCGAAACTTAAACGTGGCACCTGTACATAAGTTTTCCTTGATTTTTTACAATTTTTAAGACCTCACAAGCACAAGCACGGGGCCATGCTTTATGAAGCACGCCCCCGTGTCTTTGTAAATTTTTTCCACGATCTCCGCTGATGACTCTGGAACGTTGCAGGTCGAATTTAAGACGAATTCTGACAAGCACACAGCCGTGCAGAGCCAAGCACGCCCCCGTGTTCACTTTCCACGACCTGTATATAAATACCACACTTGTTCCATTCTTTCATCACACTCATTCCTGTTTAAAAACATCTAAAAAATGAAAGAATCAAGTCACAAAAGTTCCAACTGGAATCATGCGAAGAAACCGCGTTCTGAAACACGAGAGCGAACGACTCAAGAATATTTCTTCAAGCAACTGACTGAAATGAACCTTGTTGTGTCCCAATGCTTAGCTGAACTTGTCCAAAAAGTTCAACAGATGAGCAAGGAACTCATTTCCATTAACCGGGGTAGCTTGCGAAATTAAGCAACCGCACTTCTCACTATCCCATCCCGAACCTTCCACACGAAATGTGTGGAGGCTTCTATTAGAAGTATTTTGTGATGTGCTAAGTGCGCTGTTGCGCGTTAAAGAGTCTGGTTTTGCTATTTTAGATTCTCGGCTTTTAACGTATCGTGTAACCGTAGGACCTTCGGAAATGTAATTTTCAATTTGTCTTGTGTTATTTAACTTTAGGACTATTTTCGTATCTTTTCTGATGATCTAGATGTGATAAAACTTAACCGCGAAAATTTCATAACGCGTGAAACTGAAAAACGGAACAACAAAAAATTGAAATCGAGCTTCAACACATGAGCACGGCTCCGTGCCTGAGGAGGCACGCCCCTGTGTTCGACAAAAGATGACACAAGTTGACATGTTTCAACCATTTGTCTTGTTCCCCATCAATTTTGGATGATAAAAACCGACTTCATTGCCTCATCAGTTCGTATCTACCTCCATTTTCGCCTTATTTTGCATTTTTTCTTTCATCTTTTTAGAGTTCTTTAAAGAGTAACTGATCAAGAGGTTATTATGCAAATTCCTATGATTATGATAGTCATTTACATCTAGTTAGGAGATTAGGTCTCTAAACAACCGAAATCCTAGCAATTATTTGTAAAGACTTGTTTTTAAACGTATTATGGAATGATGAATGCTTTCAACCTACTTGTTCATGTTTATTCTTGTAAGTAGATTAATGTTAATTAGTATGTTTAGTTAGTTATTAGTTTGTTTAGTTAGTTAATTAGTTTGTTATCTTTTATTGTTAACAAGACTATCTTCATAATCTTTATTAATGATGTTCAATAGTTCCTAAATGGTATTAAACACAAAATATATTTTTGGGTATCTTGAATTATTAACAAATGATTAAAATGTTAAACGTATAATCCTTGATTTTTAAAGCAAGAAAATGTTAAACCCATGCTTAATCAACGGTTTACAAACACAACCATGCGTGCTCGAGTCAAGATCTCATGCCTTACCATGTTAACCGCACCCCCATGTTTCATAAAACACACCTCCATGTTCAACAATTTTTCCTTGGATGATAAATTTTCAACTATTTTTGAACATGAGTTTATTCATTATGATGTTATGTCTTGAAAAACACATGGTTTTCACTAACATCATGAAACTGCTCAAGAAATTTGTTTTGTCTAGATTAACTTATTTTTAAAATTTGGATCATGGATCATCCCTACTTGCATTTTGAGGGGAGACGCGAGAGATGGTGTCATGATAGACTTCAAAGACTTCTTCAAAGGGTCGAAAGATCCCACTTACAAGCAGATGAAGAAACACTAGCGGCAGTCAGACAGCTAGAAAGATAAAATACATTATTGAGTGTTCAGTGGAAGCGTTTATTCTTACAAAATAGACCTTCCGTTTATGAACTTACTCTTGAATTTTTAGCATCTTTCAAATTTAGCATTAAAGACTCTGACCCTTGGGATAATAATGCAGTTTCATTTAGACTTGCTGGACATTGGCAGAAAACATCCATTGCCTTGTTCGGTGTCTATCTTGGGATCTACATGGAACAAGAATGGAGGAGGAAGCAATATCTGGAATGCCGGCGTACCATACCTTCCCGGACGAGGAAAGTAAAGACGTGAAAAGTGGTGCAATGAGGAAAGAATTTTGGGAGCGGATTGGAACCGGAGGGTTCAACTTGAGTAAAACAAAAAACAGTCACATATGAGACCCACTGTTGCGATTGCAGGTGCTCCAACACCCATGTTTGAAGGAAGCTAGATTTTGAACTTATATGAGACCTATGGATATAACACTGAGGAAACCGTAGGAGGGATGCCTGGACTGTTAGACTTGAGCATTTGCACAAGTATGTACATGGTGATAAGCCTACCGAATGGGCAGCCGAGATTCATGGATAAGAAGGGACAAATCAAGGATCCGGTGGATCCCGAAAAAATATTTATGGACCTTGACATGCCGATACAGCCGGAGGGAGCTGGAGCTGGATCTTCAGGTTCACGTACAAGGGAATTCCCAACCAATTTAGACCTTTATAAGTCAATCCAAACCACGAGTGACCATGCAAGGCGATCATTTGAATATGTCCAACGAGCCTTCAACCGAGTCGAAAATCTACATTCCCGAGTCAATGACCTGAGCAACCATGTGATGTACATGAGGAACCAATAGTACCATGAGTGGGGGGATATCCCACCACAAAGCCCTTGGAAATCGTATCAATTTTGGGCCCGACACAGTTGTTTTGTGCCAATCATCTTTAATGTATGTCATTTTGTTTTTTTTATTTTGTGTGTTTAAGATTTTAATGCTTTCAATAAAATTGGTGACATTTCAGTTGATCCCTGAAGATTCTACAAAAGCAAGGGCAACCAAACACAAGTGACAAATTCAATATTTTTAGGGGAGTTATTTCATTACCCCTTTCTCGATCTAAGATTATGTTAATCACATTGAGGAAATGTGAATTTTAAGTGTGGGGATGGGAGTAATGCGTTTGACATTCCTAAAAAGGTCCAAATTTAAAAATTTTTGGAAAACATCACTTAACAAGTAATTTTTGTGACAAGAAACCAAAAATTTCATTTAATTTTTGATAAACCAAATTATAAATATACGTTTTCAGGAAATAAAAAAAAGTAAATTCATGACGTCCAAATAAAATTGAAAATGTTTTGGTTGTGATATCCTTAAAAGCGATAATCTAATATACTAAATTATTAAATCATGTAAAATAAAACACTTTTACCCAATTCCATCCATATGTGAGTTTATTTTTGAGCATTAAATAGCTTTTGCAATTTGCAATTCTACTTTCATTCTGGATTTAATTGAGGGTGCCTTATGATACATGTGATTAGAACTTGCATTGGGTATGCATTTCAAAATCTTAATTTGTATTTGTTGCATAAAAATGAGTTAGGCACTAGGTGACCTTAACCATTCGAGCCCCAACCATTTTTTTTATATTCCTTACCGAACGTCAACCCTAGTTAGCCCTGTTGAGCTTAAACGTTTTATCTTTCAATCACCCGAACCACCAAGTATTAACCAAAAAAGCCTTCAATAAAACCTGTTTTCGTTAAAGACTCGTTTTTGCTTATAACAAAAATTGGTCTTTTACCGGCAAACCTTAAAGAACTGGAATGCATTCTTTTCATTTCAATTTGCTTTGTTGCCTTCATTAGGGAAAACCGGGACTTCCTCTGGAAATCCGCGAACAAATTTTCAATCTCACGTTCGACGCAAGAAAGAAATGGCGAAAAAAGGAACAAGTTCCGCCATTTTGTGGGATTTCAAAAATGCTATAAAGAGACGGGCAAAAAGATATGAAGATGCCCGAAGTGTGGAAATTGCTCTCATAATGGAAAATGCAAAAAGAATCAAACTGAATCTCAATACGAATACACAGAACTAATCCGATTGGGTGTTATTAGGCTTCAAGCCGAACGATACTTGAGAAAGGAAGCTTTTGTGTATCTTCGAGTAAAAGATGAAGTACGGCTCTTGAAAGCAAATTACGGTCTTCATAATCTGACCTTAAACGAGTCCTCAAGTTAGCATATCCTTCTAGGTTGAAGTATTGTATAGGGAACCTTTTATTGCTTTACTTGTAGTTTGTGTTAGGAAAAAAATAAGCCAAGACCGTTGTCTTTAACAATTAGCCACTTTTACCAAAACTTCCTTACCCGAGCCCGAGCCAAGTTACAACCTGTCAAAGACCTAATGATTTATGCAAGTAAATATCTAAGTAGGTAGAGATTTGATCCCTTAACAAGCATATTGACAGGATCAGTGATCTCAAGTTTGATGGATTAGAGTGTAACGTAGCGGAATAAGAACAAGAATTAGACAAATTATAGCAAGAATTTGATATTCGTATGCATTATGAACAAATACGGTTGTAAAGAGAGAATATATTTCTGTGAAAAGGAATGTTTCAATAATATCAAATGTTTCTGCTCAATCATTCACAATTACAATAAGGTTGACACTCCTTATATAGAGTGCAATCACTGCTGTTATCACGGGATAGTGACATCTGGCAGATTTGTTACAAAAATAACTAAAACTTAACAAATTACTGAAATATTCACAACTACTGAGAACATATCAGGGTGCTAAGTATAAAACATAAAACTACTGATACGAAACTACTGAAACTACAACGACTGAAGAACAAGCTCTTCATTCGTTTTACAAAACTACGAAAGGAAAACATAAAACTATTGAAAGAAAACCGTCACAACTACTAAAGAAGACCTCTTCAGCTGTTGTGACAACGACTGATACTTGGTCTTGAGCACTTGTCTTTAGACTTTGTCTTCAGCACTTGTGTCTTCAGACTTTTTCTTCAGCATTTGTGTCTTCAGACTCTGTCTTGAGCACTTGTCTTCAGAGTTTGTCTTCAGCACTTGTGTCTTTAGACTTTGTCTTCAGCACTTGTCTTCAGACTTTGTCTTCAGCTATTGTGGACTTCAGCAGTTGTTGTGACGTCTGTGAGACTTAAGGTTTTTCTAATCCGGCTCATTGGTTCTTTTGGTCCAACAAACTCCCCCTGAACCAATGCAGCCAAAACCTAACTTTATTGAGGTCCCACTTATTGTTGGCAATAAGATTGGTCTTTTTCCTTCTTGATAAGCTAAGAAGATGACCCAATTAAGCACTGGCCTGGGAATAGATTTCTGAAATTTGGTTGGCATAGTATGGATAGGAGCCCTGACTTTGGGGAACTGGACACAGGGCTGTGGTCCTATCCATGAAATCTACTTCCCATGTATAAGCCTGTAGGATTCTCTGGTGTATCCTCTGAGAAACATAATTTGTTCTTCCATGGTAAGATTTTTAGCTCCACCATCAAACAATCCTTCACGCCCATACAACTCTAAAATGTACTTAGCCTGTTTGCCATTTTTGAGCTCAACTGTTGTGATCTGTCTGTATGCAAACTCATCTGGGTGAGTCCCTTCAAGTAACAGACTGAGCTCATTTTGTTTGAAGTTCTCAAGCCTCTTGTAGACTAACCCCTTTTTAATTACTCTGTTCTCTAACATCTTTGGGGTGGCTATTTAGTTTCATAGGCCTTCTTGAAATCTTCTACAATTTCCCAGGGTGATACTACAAGGACCACTGTGATCTCTTCATCTACGATCCTTTTTACTTGTCCCTTGTATCTCAAAGGAATTTCTTTCTTCACAATTCTGTGAGCCACCCTAGGATCAGGCCATATTCTCACCTTTTCCTTTTGATATTGAAATGTGTTAGCAAGGGTGTACAATCTCAGAGCTTCCTTCTTCATACTGATTATTGATGAAGAAACAGCATAAGTTTTGTCTATGCTTTTCAGCATCTCATCATCATGAAGCTTTTCTTGCTGTTCTTCTTCTATCTTTACTCTCACAGCTTCCATCTGTGAGGTGGGAGTGATGGGCATAGGTTTGTCTTTAGGCAAAGTTAGGACTGCAGAAAGAGGCAGCCTATCTTCTTCCTCATCATCCTCTTCTTCTTCTTCTAGCCTCAACACCCTTCTCTTCTTCTTCTTGGGTGCATCATCGGCTGTTGGTTTTGAGGGTAAAGGAGTTGGTTTGGAGGGTTGTGGTAGTGGTGATTTTGAAGTGGGAGGTTTTGCAGGTTGTTCTAGCATTCTTGTAGTGAGTGAGGCTTTTGAGTGTTTTGCTAGTTCCTTTCTGTTCCCAGCACCTGCCTCATTTAGTGCTTCAATCACCAATCCCTTAGTGTATGCTTCAGACGAACAGATCTTGGTGGTTATTGCCAAGATACTGTCCCTAGTCCATGACTTATTCTCGATCAATGATCTCCCAAGGTACTTTGCAATGAATCTGATCATGATCTCTAGTCTTTCTCTTTCAAATGCATCATAACTTGCCCATCTTGAGTTAATTTCTTCAACTTCAAGTCTCCTAATCTCTGAGTCAAGCTGTGCAGTATCGAACCCCTGTCTATACAGTTGATCAATAATGGACTCCATTGATTTACTGTGTGTAGCATCCGCCATTTTGATCATCTCATCGAGTTCGAGTTCTTTTTCTTTTCCTTCAACCTTTCTCTTCTTATATGTGACATGAAAGTCTTTGTGACTTTCACCCACTTGATCAATGTCAGCTCCTTCACAAACTCCTCTTCCTTCTCAGTCTCATTTTCTTTCTTCCCCTCTATGCTCTTCCTCTTTGCTTTTACTGACTGACTCTCCCCCTTTTTGGTTGCATTGGTTGCAAGGGTTTGAGTAGCAGAAAGCCTTGTGCTCACAATCTTCTCCACCAGGGGTTGTATGATTGAGGGAAGCCTCTCATCCATGGTTTTGATCACAATGTCTGTGATCATTGGGGTGATGAGAGGTAGTGATTGCTGAAAGATAGCAGCTGTTTGCTCAGAGAGGTTCTGTCCCTGAGAAGCAGTGCCAGAAATAGAGGCCGGTGGCTCGGAAGTTTTGAGTGGCTAAGTATGTGGGAGACCTTCAGGTGAAGGTGCCATCTGTGGGTTTATGTTGGTGGCAGATGGACTTGGTTTGAGAGAATTGGTCAAGTAGTCTTTGTAGTTTACTGACTTCTTCCTCAAGAATTGTGTTCCAGGCCAGAACATCATAAAAGAAGCCCAGGTCATCATCAGCAGATGCTGAATCACCTGACCTCCTGCTTGTAGCAGGATGTACATGCATTGGGTGTAGACCAGTTGTAGCATGTGCCCCTTTTTCTTGGAACTAGGGACTTCCAGCCTCAGGACAATGTCCTTCATCAGCTGTTGCCTCTGGTGAGGTCTTAGCTATGTTACCAGCCTCAGTCTGATCATGTGCTGATTCAGAAGAGGTGGCAGCCTCACTAGATGTTTTGGTCTCCATATCCACACCACGAGATAGAATAGTTAAACCCTCGTGTTTTGGGCTGTCAGGAGCATGTTGATCCTCTTCCTCAATTGCTGTGGTTTTCCCCTTTGTTGGTGTTTGTTGGGGTGGAGGAGAGGCATGCAACTGAGTCAGCACGTTTGCAATAATGAGAGTAGGACTTTGTGGGGCGGTTGCAATGGGAGATGGGGTAAAAGCAGTATGCACCTGGGGAGAATGGTGCTCTTCAATGGCAATCCCTCAAATGAGGAAGATCCCAGATTAGTGGGTACCCCTTCTTTGGTTGCTGCAGGCTCCTTTTGAGAGGAATCCTGAGCGGCTGTGGCTGGTGAAGTCCTTGTATCCACTAGGGGGTTATAACCAGTGGATATAGCCTGCGTTTGTGTTGCAGGGGCATCCTCAGGGGACTCATTTCCCTGAGTAGCCTTTTTGTCTTCTTTTTAGTGGGTTTGGTGGGGACTTTGGATTTGGAGGTGGTGGCTGTGGGTTCCAGCTGCGTGGGTTTGCGCAGCTTGGCAGCCATTTTTAGTGATTGGTCAGAGTTGTGCCGGGAGTATACTTCAGGCAATACAGCCGTAGCAGGGACTCCCAGGCCAACAAGTCCTCAGCTTGAAGCTGGTTTTCAATTATGGCCATTATGAACCGAGGATATAATATCCAACGGTTAGCAAGTTGTTTTTGGGCCATATCCTTGAGCTCTAAAAATAGTATTTCAGAAAAATTTAAAGGTTGTTGCTCAAGGATGGAGTACATTACCTGTTGCCACCTTGTGGACATTTGATCCCATGATGAAGTTTTGGGGCAAGGCAGACATTTACCAGGTGAAAGATGAGACGTTCGGCATCCTGGAAATGTTTCTTCAATATGGTAGATGCACTCAGGTTACCCTGGTATCCATGCTGGGCAAATGATCGATCGATTGTGCCCTTTGGATAACCAGTTGGGAAAGTGCATCATCCAGTTTGAGGGTTTGGCGAAGAATGTCTGGAGTAATGACCACTTTTTGATGATGGACAAACGATTGAAGAGACTCTGTGTCATTCTCCTCAGAGACAAGAGTGACGTTTGTCCAGAATTGGTTAAGAGATTCGGCATATATGGTGGGATTTAACAGAAAAGCCGTTTTGTAAGGTGACTAAACCATTAAATCAATGGCGTTGTGAAACTTGGTCCAGTATGGCGATTTTGTGAGATGTGCGACACAGTTATGTCGAGGTTTTATGAAGAGAGGTTACACAGATTTTTTGAACGTTAGGTTTGAGAAGAGAAGAAAGTAAAAACTCTGAAGGTGGGATAAGGTATTTAAAGGGTAGGGTTAGAAAACGACTGAAGGTTTTGGTGTTAGTCATCAGTTGTTGAAACTACTGATGACGTGGTATTAACTTTCAGAGGTTTGGAATGACTGACCGTATTGGTGTGATCAGCAGTTGTTATAAAACAACTGAAGACTTGGTTTTAACCGTCAGACGTTGAAACAGCTGAAGTCTCTGATTTAGTCATGAGTAGTTATAAAACTACTAAAGATTTAGTCATCAGTAGTTATAAAACTACTGAAGATTTAGTCATCAGTAGTTATAAAACTACTGAAGACAGTATTGACTTCAGGTGATGAAACAACTGACTTGGTATTAGTCATCAGTAGTTGGAAACTACTGAAGACTTTGGTTTTACCATCAACTGTTGTAAACAACTGAAGACTTGGTCTTAGTCATCAGTAGTTGTGAAACTACTGAAGACATGGTTTTGCTTCAGTTGTTTAGAAAGAAACAGCAGTTGGGAAACTACTGAAGACAAAAGGCTCATCAGTAGTTGTCGTCAATTCATTGCTTTTCAGCTGTTTCATACTGTCCTCAACACGTACTCATTAGACGTTTTCATCTGTTTTCAGATGTTTCATAGGACATCAGTACGTATTTGTATTCCTGACAACAGTAGTTGTAGCTACATCAGCTGTTGTAACTACATCAATTGTTTTAACAAATAAAGTACCTGAGTACTGAGAAGTTAAGCTCTAGTAGTTTAAAGAAAACTTCCGGAGAGAAAATAACATCAGTACTTATATATATGACAATAATAAACTAATGATCATCAGTACTAGTGAGCTGAGATCACCAGTACTAGTGAGCTGAGATCACCAGTAGTTGTCACTTATTCTAGCTGCAACATACCAAGCCTTAACACTAGGTTTTGGAAAGTTGTGCTATCCAAGGGCTTAGTGAAAATGTCTGCAAGCTCATCAGCACTAGGAACAAATTTTGGATCAATCAGACCTTTTTCAAAACAATCTGTAATAAAATGGTGTCTGATTTCAATATGTTTAGTCCTAGAGTGCTGGACAGGATTCTTGACAATACAAAGAGCTGAAGAGCTATCCTTAACAATGGGGTCTTAGTCTCTGTTATGCCATAATCCAATAATTGGTTTTCAAGCTAGAGTACCTGAGATGTATAGCTTGTAGCAGCAATGTACTCTTTTCAGTAGTTGATGTAGCAACTGAGGTCTGCTTCTTACTCTGCCAAGAAAACAAGTAGTTGCCTAAGAATTGGCATCCTCCAGAAGTGGACTTTCTTGTCAACTTACATCGTGCATGGTCACTGTCAGAAAAAGCAACCAATTACCAGAATGTCTAGTAGAATACCATAAACCTAGAGATGGAGTGCCTTGCAAATATCTAAATATCCTCTTGCTGAATCAAATGAGACTCCTAGGTGCAGCCTGAAATCTAGCACAAACACATGTAGTAAACATAATATCTGGTCTAGAAGCTGTTAAGTACATCAAGGACCCAATCATACATCTGTAATGTGTTTCATCAACCACTTTACCTTTCTGATCTTTATCTAGTTGTGTGGTGTTGCACGTCGAGTAGAACAGGGCTTACACTTTTGTAAATCAAACTTTTCCAAAAGATCTTTTGTGTATTTGGACTGATGAATGAAAATTCCATCAGACCTTTTGTTTGATTTGCAAACCCAGAAAGAATTGTAATTCTCCATGGCACTCATTTCAAACTTCTGTTTCATCAACTTTGTAAAGGCATCACACAACTATGGATCAGAGGATGCAAAAATAATATCATCTACATAAATTTGAACAAGTAGATTATGCTGCCCAGCTTTCTTAATGAATAAAGTCTTATCTATGGAGCCTCTAGTGAAATTATTTTCCAGAAGAAAGTTTGATAATGTCTCATACCAGGCTCTAGGAACTTGTTTCAACCCATAGAGAGCCTTATCAAGCTTATACACCCAATTAGGATGTTTATTGTCCTCAAAACCTGGTGGTTGACATACATAAACCTCTTCTTTAATTTTCCCATACAAAAATGCACTTTTGACATCCATTTGAAAAACTTTAAGGTTGTGATAAGCAGCATAAGCTAAAAACAATCAAATTGCTTCCAGTCTGGCTACAGGAGCAAAGGTTTCATTATAATCAATGCCTTCCTCTTGTGAAAACCCTTGTACAACCAGTCTGGCCTTGTTCTTAACAATAAGCCCATTTTCATCAGTTTTGTTCCTAAACACCCATTTAGTGCCTATTGCACACTTACCTGGAGGTAGAGGAACCAGTTCCCACACTTGCTGTTTCTTGAACTGAAGAAGCTCAAGCTGCATGGCTTCAACCCATCCATTGTCCTTTAAAGCAATATAATAGTTCTTTGGTTCTTGCTGACTAATGAAGAGAGCATAGAAGCAGAAATTAGACAATTGACTTCTTGTTGAAACGCCGACATTGATATCACCAATGATTTGAGACATAGGGTGATTCTTCAGATCTTGGTACACAATAAGATCTGTGCAAGTGTTTGTAGCAGGCTCAGCAGCAACAGATGGTGATGGTGAAGCATTTCCTTGAAACCAATCAGTAGATGGTAATTCAAAGGAAGTTGAAGTTGTAGAAATCTCATCAGCATTTGTTGTGGATTATGCTACTGAAGCTACAGGAACATCAGGTCTAGCTGAATCAGGCAGTTGATCACTAAACTTGAAAAGGTGATTACTCATATCATCATCATCATCAGTAACACCAGATGGATGACTAGCTACAGAAGATGATGGATTCATATGATCTGCAACAGCAGGTGGTTGATAAGGAACATATTGCAGAATGTCCAGATCAAACAACTCCACAGGGTTTTGTGGAATTGTATCCTTAGGGGATTCATTGAACTTCACATGCAAGGTTTCTTCAACTATCTTTGTCTGATAGTTGAATACTCTATAAGCCTTGCAAGTGGATGAATACCCAACAAAATACCCTGCATCCACCTTAGAATCAAACTTTTGGAGTTGATCCTTTGTGTTGAGAATGTAACAGGGACACCCAAATGCTCTAAAGAATGAAATCAAAGGGGCTAAATGATGTAAAACTTCATAAGGAGTTTTCATCAACCTCTGATTTACTAAGGCTCTATTCTGTACATAGCAGGCTGTATTGACAGCTTCAGCCCAAAAGGTCAGACCAGAATCAGCCAACATGGATCTTGCAGCTTCAATGAGGGTCCTGTTCTTTCTCTCCACTACTCCATTTTGCTCTGGAGTCCTTGGGATGCTATACTGCCTCTTGATTCCCTTTGATAAGTAAGACTCATCAAGAGTGTGGTTTCTGAATTCAGTACCATTGTCACTCCTCACACACTTAACTGGTAGGGAATACTGCTTCTCAACGTGTAGCACAAAGTTCATAATGGAGTGAGCAGCCTCATCCTTTGAATGCAAGAAGAAGGTCCATACATATCTAGAGTAATCATCCACAATTACCAGACAGTATTTCTTCTTTGTCATACTCATTACCTTCACAGGACCAAAAAGATCCATGTGCAGTAGTTGTAAGCATGCATTAGACTTGGATTCTTCTATGGTTGGGAATGAAACTTTATGTTGTTTCCTTTTTAAGCATGCAGTGCAGATTTCATCACAATTGAACTCCTTTATTGGAAGACCTCTCACTAAACTCTTGTGGATCAGCTGATTCATGTTTTTGAGATTAACATGACCCAGCCTTCTATGCCACAGTTTAGATTCTTGGAGAGAGGCCTTGGAGAACAAGCATGGATGGCCTCTTAACTCAATTTTCTTTGACAGATCCAAGGCATATACTCTTTCTATCCTGTTAGCCTTCAGGAGAGTATTATCATCCAGTACTTTGTCAATCAGGCTCAGAACCTTGGAAGACAGAATCCTACAGTTCTGGCTTGTGAAAAGAGCAACATGTCCTTTGTCACACATCTGACTGACACTCAACAGATTGTATTTGAGATTCTCCACATGGTTGACATCATCAAATCTAATATCTCTATTAGACACAAATCCCTTTCTAATGATGTAACCTTTAGCATCATTTCCCAATGAGACAAATCCCTTATTTCCCTGAGAGTAATCATGAAGAAGAGAGCTGCTCCCAGTCATGTGCATGGATCCTCCACTGTCCACATACCAGATGCTTCTTTGGCATGCTGAAGAACCCTGCACAATCATAAGAAACTAGTTAGCTTTGGAGACCCAAACCTTTTTGGTTTTGGGACTGACTTTATCAACAGATTTAACCATAGCTGGTTCTTATGATTAACAGCTGATGAAGATGGAGATGGTGCTGAAATGGATTTGGGCCTGGAATTCCTCTCCCGTGGTTTGATCACATGGGTTTCAAGTTGGTTAACTCTCCCCAATAGATGCTGAACCATCATAACAAGCTGTGTCTGATTTAAAGCTCGAGCTTTCAGTTCATTTGACACTCCAGAGCTTGTTTTTGATGAGTTCCTGTGACCCATCATTTCCTCCTTCATAGACTTCACAGACTTAGTCTTATGTTTATCATGAGGAACAATATCAGCTGTCTTCTGATAAACCGCATCCTTCTTAGTGGATTTGGGTAAGGCCTTGGGTTTATCAGGTTAAGATGATTGTGGTACAAACTTGGTCTCAAACTCAGTTTTCATTTTATTTATTTCTAGTTTAATGAGCTAATCCCTTTGGAGCTTTAAACCCTTTTTGTACCAACATTCATCAGATAGATGATTGAATTTACCACATATTTCACATGGTTTATTCTTCATCTTGGACATCTTTACTGTTGAAGTGGAAACTACTGAAGGTGTGATCTTCAGTACTTTCCTCCTATCAGTACTAGGTACTAAAGGATTTGTAACAGCTGAAGACTGGTAATTCAACTGTTTTCCATCCGTCCTAATAGACTGTTTGATGGATTCCTAAGCAGTTGTTAGTCCTTGTATTTCAACTTATTTGAAATGCTTTTCAGATGTTGGGTCTCTTTCAGTACTTGAGGTACATTGAGGAACAACATCTGAAGTACTCAGCTTCATATGAGTCTCAGTAGTTAGACCATCAGTCAATTTATTTGTTGAGATCTTAACACTGGTTTCATTCTCTGATCATAGATTATCATTGGAGAATGACTCACACGATAATGTGGTTTGGAGATTGCTTTCACTTTCAGACTTAACTATGGAGTTAGGAGTAAAGTCTGTTGGTGGAGCAGTATGGTTGTAACCAATGCCAAACTTCACATTTGAAGCAGTTTGGTTGCTAAGAAGCATTTCAAATCCCTTGCATGATGAGACCCAGCATTCACACTCAACTTGGGTCACTGCAAGTTTTTCTTTGAGACTCCTGTGGTCTTCCAGAATAACCTCTAGCTTCGCCTTTTCATCATTTAGTTGGCATTTAAGCTTATAAATCTCATCACTTTTACTGTTAAGAGCAGACTCATGCTCAGCTTTTCTTTTGAAAATGGTTTTCTCAAGCTCAAGTTTTTGATTTATTAATGCTACATTTGCCTCTCTAAAAGAGACAAAGGCAGCTATGCATGATTCAGAACATAACTTGGCTTTAGCCTCTGAAGATACCTGAGTTACCTGTGAAGATAATGCATTTGAACGGGAACCCTCAGTAGACTCCAGGGCCATGAGAGCAAGATTTCCAAAAGGGTGTTCACCACCATGTTGACTAGCACCAACAAAGTATTGCTCAGTGTGACCAGACAAGTTATTAGGTAAGCTACTCCAGTCAACAACTCCAGGTGTGAAGAAGCTATGATGAGGTTGTGATTGAGATGGAGATGGTTGAGGTTCTAGTGGTGCATGAGATTGTGGTACAATAGGAGCTTGAACTTGATTTGACTGTGGCATATAATAGCAGGGATAAGGATATGGCATTTGACCCTGGGGAACAAAATATGCAGGAGATTGAGGGTGTGATGAATGACTAGAACCAGCAGAGTGTTGCCTTTTGAATTGTGAATTGTTATTTGGAAAAGTCAAAAAGGGTGCAAAAGTGTTAGATCTAGTTGATCTACACTCTCTTGCAAAGTGTCCAAGCCTGTGGCATTTGTGACACTTCAACTTGCTCTTGTCAAAACCGACTTTGGTTTTGTCAGAGAGTCCAGGAAACTTCCTGCCAGTTCTCTTGTATAATTTATGAGATCTGATATTGATCAAGGCCATTTGGTTCAAAATATCCATCTCTTCTAAATCATCATCAGCAATGCGCTTCAAATCATCCATGATAAAGCATAGATTGTCACTATTATTACCAGAATGACAATCAACACTCACAAAGGCATGATTAGATTGTTTGAGGTGAAATCAATATGCTCATCATATTGGCATTCTGATCCTGCATACTCTGCCTCATGACTTACCAAGGCAGTGTTTCCTGGTACAAAATCATCAATGAGCTTTCCAGATGATGACAGTTTTCGTTTCTGTTCTATCTCTCTCTCAAATGTGAGCAATTTCCCATGGAGTTGGGTGAGATTTAGTTTGTCCAAATTTGCACTGGAGCGTAGGACAATAGTATATGTGTCCCATCTCTCAGGCAGTGATCTGAGAAATCTGTTATTCATCTGGCTGTTTGTGTACTCATGTTTGACCATTTTTAATTCAGAGATCAAACAAGAGAACCGCTCAAACTGTTGAGTCAGTGTCTCACCCTTCCTATGAGAGAATGTCTCATATTGTTGGGCAAGGATTTCTCTATTATTTGCCAAGACCTCATCTGTTCCTCCAAATTGTTCTTTCAAGGCATTCCAGAGGTCATGGGCAGTTTCATAATGCATTAGACCAGAATAGATTTCATTGGGCAGTGCCATGGCCAGAATTCCATGGGCTTTTGCATCAATCTCAAACAATTTCTTATCCTCATCTGAGTATTGCTCCCTCCTCTTCGGAACCATTTGATTGGTTTCCGGGTTATTCACCATAGGCTTGTGTGGACCATGTACCACTGATGTCCAACAACCTGAGCTGTTAACAGACAGGTGATGGAGCATTCGTCGTTGCCATATGTTGTACTCATTCCTAACCAGCATCGGAGGCTTGGTTGAGGAACCAGTAATGTGAGGTTCATTGGGAGTAGTCATTTTAGGTCCAAATACATTTTAATTCAAGCTTTTAAAAGATTTTACACAGACCACAACAGACTCAATGAAAACCAAGAATAAATCTCAGGATGAATGACCAAAAACACAGAAAATTCAATCTCTATAACCGTTTCTTGCAACAATGCTAATTCAGTCAAACTTGGATCTTGGATAGCAGTTTCAATGATCAATTATTAGATCGATCAATGATGAACAGGCTCTGATACCATTTGACAGGATCAGTGATCTCAAGTTTGATGGATTAGAGTGTAACGCAGCGGAATAAGAACAAGAATTAGACAACTTATAGCAAGAATTGATATTCGTATGCATTATGAACAAATACGGTTGTAAAGAGAGAATATATTTTTGTGAAAAGGAATGTTCCAGTAATATCAAATATTTCTGCTCAATCATTCACAATTACAATAAGGTTGACACTCCTTATATAGAGTGCAATCACTGCTGATATCACGGGACAGTGACATCTGGCAGATTTCTTACAAAAATAACTAAAACTTAACAAACTACTGAAATGTTCACAACTACTGAGAACATATCAGAGTGCTAAGTATAAAACATAAAACTACTGATACGAAACTACTGAAACTACAACGACTGAAGAGCAAGCTCTTCAGTCGTTTTACAAAACTACAGAAATGAAAACATAAAACTACTAAAAGAAAACCGTCACAACTACTGAAGAAGACCTCTTCTGCTGTTGTGACAACGACTGATACTTGGTCTTCAGAACTTGTCTTCAGACTTTGTGTTAAGCACTTGTGTCTTCAGACTTTGTCTTCAGCACTTGTCTTCAGACTTTGTCTTCAGCACTTGTGTCTTCAGACTTTGTCTTCAGCACTTATGTCTTCAGACTTTGTCTTCAGCACTTGTCTTCAGACTTTGTCTTCAGCACTTTTGTCTTCAGACTTTGTCTTCAGCACTTGTCTTCAGACTTTGTCTTCAGCTGTTGTGGACTTCAGCAGTTGTTGTGACATCTGTGAGACTTAAGGTTTTTCTGATCCGGCTCATTGGTTCTTTTGGTCCAACACATATGATTTCACACGTATTCATACTAGGCAATTGAGTGTATTAGTCATACTTAATCTTTATTATGATTCCATATATTTAGCCGAGTGTGAGTACATCTTATGAGAAATATGGATTTTTACATGATAATAATCTTTACTAACCAATTATTGCTTGCTAGGATATCATTTTACATATGCTTGGAATATTTATATTTGGATGCAAATAATATTTACTTGTGTATTTCTCGAAAGACATGTTTATAATTTGAATTATTTGGTTTTTGGTGGATTTGTCATTTTAAGTGATTTTTCCTTGAGGACAAGCAAACTTCAAGGGTGGGATGTTTGATGTGCTCCAAATTATACATATAAATCCTATCAAAAGCACATCAATTATTCGTTAATACCTTTCTTAAAATGATGAAAATGTACCTAAAATGTGAATTTGTGTTTTCAGGTGTTTAAAAGGGCAACTTGGACAAAAGAAGCATATTTAGCAAGAAATTGAAGTAATCTGAGCTTCGGAGTCCGAGTATGGGGTTGTGCCTAATTAAGCACGCCCCCATGCTTTGCCAGAAACACACCCCCGTGCTAAATTAACACACCCCTGTGTTTGGACATCTGACAGGACAAAATGTATTGTTCCCTAAAAGTAGACACGGGGCCGTGCCCCATTAGCCACGGGGCCGTGCCCCACCTCCAACACCGGGTCATGCCCCATTTAGCACGGGGTCGTGCCCGACACAATCTGCATGTACGAGCCGACCAACTTTCGTAAGCATTATACTAGCACGGGGCCATGCCTTTTAGGCATGGGGTCGTGCTTAAACACTCCAGAAAGCCTATAAATAGAAGCCTAAGTTCACCATTTTTGTTAAGCTTTGGTGGGAGAGTTACTCTGCAAAACTATTCCTGGAATCAAGACTTCAAGGTCATTAAGAGGCTCGGGAGGTGCATACAACACTTGGAAGAAGCTCGGGATCGTCTAAACGTCATCCATTGGGGATTATAGGTTGATTGTTCCATTTCACCGATGATTACATATCTATTTTCTTTGTTATTTGTTGTTATGTTTGAGCACATTATGAGCTAAACTCTTTTTACCATCTTAATCGGATGAAACTTATGTAATTTGTGATGAACTAATGGTGTGATAAATATTGTGATAATGTTATGGTGGTCTTGGGAAAACTTTTGATGGGTAGCATCTGCATTTGAACGAGAAGTTATAAATTTATGGTTTGTGATTGTGATTGTCATACAAGGTTGAAAACCATATGATTAACTTTCGTTCGTGAAACCGATCTTCATAATAAATCCATGGCTAATGAACTATAAATGGTTATTAGAAATCATATCACTTTAACTTTCTTATTACTTGTGGGTTCCCTTTTATTAGTTTGAGAAATCTTCAGTAATTGATATAGTTTTCTAAAATTAATGGTATGTTAGGAAGGAACTTGATCAACTCTCTTTTTAACATTAAGTTATGTTTTCAGAAATCATATGTCAAATATGTCACAAAAGATTTACCTAAATTACTAGGGCTTTGATCTAAGTAGTAAAACTCAAACTAGTCCTAGTCACTATGGCAGCAAGATAGACAAGAAATCATGCCAGCTCCTCTTTATAAACATTAACACAATTAAATTAATCCATATCTTTAATTCACACCACCAATTGATCACGGTTACCTAAGTGGAGTCTAATTAGGATGATAACTTTTATTCCCTAGTTTTAAATCCAAATGGTTCAAATCATAGTTTACTTTAGTTTTATCATTGTTGTTAAACCCTAAAAAGCTTTCCAATGCAACTTGCAGGACCGTTTAAGAGCTTTAACACAATTACAACACAACGACACAAAGAGGAGATTAACTAAACTTTAATCAAAGAGTGAACTGGGTTAACCAAAGTGATACAAAGAACACAAGTAAAATAAGAGACATAAAAAGAGAGTATGGGTTTCAAGGAGGTAGTATATTGCTTTCTCAAGTTCTTTTACAAGTGTTACAAAGCATATGAAAGATACAAGAACTTGAAATACTTATACTACAACCTACAGCCGGCTATACTTTGAAAGCCAGCTGGATACAATTGACTAGACACTAACAAAATCAATTGTAGGATCAAAAGGCATATCTGCCTTTTGACCTTGTGACTATGACATGCCATAGCTCACATCCTTGTACATTACAAAAAGGATAAAGTACATAAAGTTGAAAGTTTCAGACTCAAGACCTCAATGTACAGTTACCAAAAGCATGAACCTTTTCACCAACTCATGTAAGTTGGTGACTTTACAGAGATGTAGCGGAAAAGGTGCTTTATGGAACAGTACATCAGATAAAGCATGTGTACTAAAAGTCTTTGGAAGAAATCTATCTTCATAGGATGAAGCTTCGGAAGACTTTGTCTCTGAAGCTTCGGAAGACTTCATGTTTGGCTTCGGAAGATATTGGTCTTGGCTTCGGAAGATTTTACACTTAGAGTATTTTCTAATGCATTGTGTAAAACTTCCGAAACATTCTTCACTTCAGTACTTAGTGCATGTTGTTGAGACACTTTGGATGTTTTGGGTTGCATCAGACTTAAGGAATCCTTACACAACATATCATTTTCTTTAACAAAAACCAATTTTGATAGTCAAATTGTCAAGTTTGTTGAGTAGGCTAGGTGTGTCCACGGATTAATATTCGGTTCTTACCAACACTATATTACCACACGACAGGTACACTTGCCTTTTGTGTGTGTGGTTGAGTATTAGTAACAACCAATTAAAACTGAATCCGTGCGATAAATATTTATTAAAATATATATACTATCCACACCCATCATTTAGCCTGACGGTTTTGTCGATCCACAACATCCTAATAAAGTATGCAAGTTAAAAAGATCGATCTATGGATTAAACAAGCATCAAGAAGTTCGAACCAACGTTTTGATGAAGAGATAAATAAATTTGGTTTCATCAAGAACGCTGACGAGGCTTGTGTATATAAGAAGGCTAGTGGGAGCATAATTACATTCTTAGTATTGTATGTTGATGACATACTACTTTTTGGAAATGACATTCCAACCATGGAAGGTGTTAAAACCTGGCTTGGAAGTTGTTTTTTCATAAAAGATCTCAGTGAAGCTGCCAATATTTTAGGAATAAAGATCTATAGGGACAGATCGAGGTGGTTGATAGGTTTAAACCAAAGTGCATATATTGATAAAATCTTGAAAAGGTTCAAGATGGAAAACTCTAAGAAAGGTATGGTACCTATTCAAAGATGGACAATATTGAGTACATCTCAATGTCCAAGCTCAAAGGATGAGCAAGATTGAATAAAGGACATCCCATATGCGTCTGCTATATGATCCATCATGTATGTGATGATATGCACTAGATCAGATGTGTTATGCGCGTTAAGCACGACAAGCAGATATCAGCATAATCCAAGTAATAGCCATTGGATGGCTATTAAAAGTATGTTGAAATACCTTAGGAGGACTAAGGAAATGTTTCTAATATACGGATCTGATGAAGAGGAACTCGTTGTAAAGGGTTACACGGATGCAAGTTTCCAAACCGATCGAGATGATTCTCGATCACAATCGGCGTATGTCTTCAACCTGAATGGAGGAGCAGTGTCATGGAAGAGTTCAAAACAAGACGTGGTAGCATTGTCCACTACAAAATCCAAATAAATAGCCGCCTCATTAGCAGCTCAGGAAGCTGCATGGATAATGAAATTTCTCACCGATCTAGGGGTGGTCTTTACCATTCAATACCCCCTAGAAATCTTTTGTGATAACGAGGGTGCGATTGCACAAATCAAGGAACCCCGTGCACATCAAACGACTAGACACATTGAGCGGAGATTCATCTACATAAGGGATGAAGTTGAAAAGGAAAAGATATGTATTCGTAAATTTTACACCGATCAAAACATTGCGGATCCACTCACGAAGCTCCTTGAAAGGGCAAAGCATGAAAGTCATACTTGTGCCTTAGGACTTCGATATGCTAGTGACTGGAAATGATCTGTTTAGTATTTAAAAGTTTGGAACAATGCATTCTTTAACTCTTTCATGTATTTGTGATATTCTGAGTTATGTTCCTTTTAACATGTATGTATCCATGAATATGTTTATTATTCTAAATGTCCGTAGTCGGTCATGTTTGTGGGAACAAATATGAACGTAAGACTATTATGAACATGGAGTGGTGGATATTCATAAGGAATGAATATAGAGCAATTGGTTCCTGCCAATGTTCATACATATTTGTGCCATATGAATATTGGCCTGACCCGCATCTCAAATATTACTACATGGAATCTTCTTGATTAATCATAAGTAAATTTGTGTAAAGGTGAATATCATTTGGTATTCTCCGACCTGAGATACATATTGAGTTTTGATATTCACCAATATGTTATACCTTGAGCTAGTTCTTCACTGCTCTGAAGTTATAGATAGTACATAAGGCTATGTTCAGGTGTGACACGAGGTGATTGTGAGAAACGTATGTCATCAAAATAAAATTTGTTCCTCTTATTCGTGGAGAGCAGGATGTCTAAGGCCTGATTAAGTTAAATCAAGAAGGAATGATCATTCTGTGCCGTTGGATTTAACATGACATCTGTAACAAAAGGATAAATGATTGATTCATCTAAATTATTTCAAGTTGGATACTTGAAGGGTATGATGTTATTGAATGGCTTTTAGTCATGCGTATTAAGGGTAGTAAACCATTGGTAGGCGGTATTTACTGCTTGCATCAATCTTCTATGAATCTTGTGCAAGTGGGAGATTGTTGGATTCTTTATGCCCAAGACATATAGAACATTGATGTGGTTAGTACGTTATGATCCAACTCGGGTCATACCCAATAAGATGCTTAGCAAACATCAATTAATATTTAGTTGATGATATGATCATGGAATTAAATAAATACACCAATTTAGAAAATGGTTTTTCTAAATAAGTTGCATATGAGATGGAACAACTTATAGGGATATTTTGTTCATGGGTATTATTTTTAATGTTATTTAAATTGGTTAAATAACATCAAGTAACAAAAGTGTGTATGAGTTATATAATTAAAAGGTTAATTACATAACTTGTTCTAATTACTAGTTAAAATAAAATGTAGATAAATTTGAGGGGAAATCCCATTTTAACTTATTTTTGGCCGTCCCCCTCAATGGGGTTGGTCCCTTTTGTTGTCTTGAGAGGACCACAATTACTAGTAAATACTCCATCCCATCTTTCTCTCACACACATGCAAAAGATCTAGAAGAACCAAAAACTCTCTCTACACTTGAAGAAACTGATGGCTGAAAGTGGATTTTCAGCAGCTTCTTTGGTCATTTTGGTGTACAAATCCTAACTACTAAGGTCTTTGCTTGATGCTTGTGGGTTTGGAAGCTTGAGAACACTTATCCTTGGTGTTTTGGTCGTTCAAGAACCTCATTTTATTCCTCAAATCACACGTTTTGACAGCTCTACAAAGGTAGTTTCATATGTGTTGTTTTTGTTGTTATTTCTTCTTGATATCTAGTTCATTCACATCTATTTGATCCTATGTTCTTGGGTTGTTGTTGCTAAGTAAAATGATTTAAATTTCAGTTCCTAAAACATATTATTAAGTACTGGTTCCGCTGCGTCTTCATGTTTAAATGGTTAAACTACTTTGATATTGTGTCCAACAAACCCAACATTGGCATCTAGAGCAGGATATGTGGATAACTAGCTTCTTATGTCCTTGTAATATTGGTTTTATGGGACTTTAACAACCTAATAGGGGCTGTTTTTTGTCGATATGATGAATCCCCAATCTTTCAAGGTTATATCTTACATGCTTATGATTAAATCTTGAAAGATAGATGTCAAATAGTTGATTTATTTTGTTTGGACAAAAACCCTAATTTCTTGGTTTATGTTGGCCGAAAATATATGGGTTAAATGGGGATTTGTTTTGGTTCTTGTATGTTGTATAATATTGGTGTATAACCTAGCCTCGACCTTGTGTTGATTTGGTTTTGGATGAATGTTTGTTTTGGTTGATTTCATTCATAATGGGTTGTCATTTTGTTCTTTTGTGCTTGTATTTGGATGTAATTTATTTATTCATTCAATGGTGATGTAATAAAGAGATTTGGTGTATTTTCTTTTATTAGTTATTTGTATTAGGATATAAATTTTGTAAAAGAATATGCACAAGTTGGAAGCACAAAATGAAGGCACCAAGAGAAGGACTTGAAGCATTTGGATGCAAATTCAAGTGGGGGTCTTTGGAGATCTTATCTTGTGTGTTGTCATTAACCCTTAGGGAAGACCAAATGACAATACTTGTGATGGCAAACAAGTGTGGTCAACTTAGTGGCTATGGTTATGCATTTGTGATTGTATCATTATGCTTGTTTGGTTGTTTGTTATATGATGGTTGTTTGATATTTGGATGCGCATAACAAACTGAATAACAAACAAAACAAGCTCAAAAATTTATGGTTCATGATCATTAAGTGATTAAAAAAATGTTATTAAAAGGATTAATGATTTTAATAAAAGAGGTTTTACTAAAAAGAGAACCATAGGGTACCATGTATTTGAAAGCATGCAAATACATGGTACATTGAGTTTTCAAAACTGAATTAACTGAAATCCCTTTGGAAACAAGTTTAACACCATCCTTTTACATAACACCGGAATCACTTCAAAACTATTTGTGGGATAAATGTCACCTAACCACTTTTAGGGAACTTGTGTGTTTTAGGTGGGCTTAACATATTTGTGGGATAAGGTCACCTAACCACTTGTATGTGTAAACTAACACGTGTGTGTAAGTACGGCGACTTAAATTGGAAACCATATGCATAGGGTCACCCAAACATGTTGTACAATGGTGTTGATGGGATGTTACATGCCAACTAAACATGAGATGTTTAACCGATCCCATAAGGCTAGAAGTTGCAAAAGGTTGCAATTGTCAAATGTTGAGTGCCTTGTTAATTTAAATAATGGGATAAAGGTCACCTAACCATCATTTAGATATAACGTTGGATTCTAGATTTTAATTATTATTGTGTGTGAGACATGAAAAGGGTATTAGTGATTAAAATATATTTTTCAGAAATACTAATATGGACTTTGTAAATTTTGTAGAAATGGCCACAAACAATAATGCTACCACCCCGACCGTCCATACCCTGTCACTGAGAACCATCTTAGAGAGGGACCGTTTTAACCATAATAATTTTATGGGCTGGTTTCGAAACTTGAGAATTGTTTTCAACCAAGAGAAAAAGGCCTATGTCCTTGACGATCCTATTCCTAACCAACCCGACCCCGAGGTTGTTGAGGCCTATAATGATTAGCTTTAGTATACTGAGGATTCCATGCAGGTTTCCTGCCTCACGTTGGGAACTATGATTCCTAAACTCCAAAAGGACTTGGAGCATCATGGGGCATATGACATAATTACCCAGTTGAAGGAATTTCCTCAACAACCTAGGGTAGAGTGCTTCGAAACGGTTCAAGCGCTTCATGCATGTCGCATGGAAGAAACCCAATCGGTATCATCTAATGTTCTTAAGATGAAAAGGCACGTTGATCGCCTCGAGAGGCTTAGCTGCCCCGTCTCAAAGGAGCTGGCCACGGATTTGATCTTTAATGGCCTAACTAAAAGGTTTGAGACGTTCATAATGAATTACAATATGAACGGGTGGGACAAGAGCATTGGTGAGCTTCACGCAATGCTCAAAACATCCGAGGCAGGGATAGGTAGAAAGGGTCTACCTGTTCTCTCGATCAATGAGGCAGGCAATAAGGAAAGGCCATTCCCTCATCCTAAGGCAAATGTTGCCATAGGAAAGGGGTACATCAAAGGCAAATGGAAGAGGAAGGCTAAAGCGAAACCTCCAAAGCGTAAGCTTAAGAAGCCTAAGGTAACGGAGAACGATCCATGCTTTGAGTGTGGTGAGATAGGACATTGGAAAAGGAATTGTCCAACCTATCTCAAAGAGTTGAGATATAAAAGGGATGCTGGGAAAACCTCAGGTACAACTTTCATGATTCATATTGGTTAAAATTTTATTTCTTCAAACACATTGGTATTGGATACCGGACGTGGAACGCATATTTGCAATTTGTTGCAGGGGTTCAAAACAAATAAGCACTTCAATAAGGGAGACACAAGTCTCTACAAGGGCAACAAAGCAAAAGTTTATGTCGAAGCCCAAGGAGAATATATTTTGAAAGTTTCAAATGGTTTGGAAGTTGTTCTTAAGAACATTTTGTATGCTCCAAGTTTGACTAGGAACATAATTTTTGTTTCCCTTTTAAAACAATGTGGTTATGAATTAAAGTTTGTTAACAATGGTATTCATGTTTGTATGGATGTTGTATTTAATTTCAAGGCTATGCCTTTTAATAGTATCTATGAGTTGGTTCACGATGATTTATCCTATGATAACTCATTATACCAAACAAACACTAAGAAACTTAAAATAGCTTTAAGTGATTCTTATCTTTAGCATTGTCGTCTTGGTCACATAATCAAGAATCGGATTCAAACACTTCAAAAGAATGGTCTTTTGAAATCTAATGAAAATGGTTCATTTGATAAGTGTGAATCTTGTGTACATGCCAACTAAACATGAGACGTTGTCTCATATTGTGATCTGTTTGATTGAAAACATGTTGAAGGATTTTATGATCGGTGTAGAGTATGCATTGTGTACCATAAAGATAATTTCTCCAAATCTTCAAAGCAAAAACCACAGCACCAAGTTTGAGATCGTGTGTCAGGTAATTCACCTCATGGACCTTCAGTTATCTTGATGCATAAGCGATGACCTGTCTTCATTGCATAAGAACACAACCTAGGCCTTGTTTAGATACATCACAATACACAATGAAATCATTGTTTCCAACGAGTAGGGTCAAGATAGGAGCATTACACAATTTGTGTTTTAACACTTCAAAAGATTCTTCTTACTCGGACCACCACTCAAATGGTTTATTCTTTTGTGTCATAGAAGTAAGCGGCTCTGCGATCCTCGAAAAATTGGCAATGAATCACTAGTAATAACCTGCACAACCAAAAAAGGAGCGAACTTCAGTCAGAGTTGTAGGAATACACCAATTCTTCACAGCTTCCACCTTTGCTGGGACAATGTGAATTCCTTGGCTATTCACCATCTGTCATAGAAATTGAACTTCCTCAAGCCAAAAATCACACTACGAGAACTTCACATACAATTGTTCTTTCTTCAACAACTACAGCACTACTGACAAGTGTAGCTCATGATCGGTGTTGGACTTGGAATAGATATGTATGTCATCAATGAAGACAATCACAAACTTGTCTAGATAAGGCTTGCATACTCGATTCATGAGATCCATGAAGATAATGGGAGAATTCATAAAACCAAAATGCATAACCATGAACTCATAGTGCCCATATCGAGTACGGAATGCATCCTTTGGGATATCATTGTCATGGACTCACAATTGATGATAACGAGAACGTAAATCTATCTTCGAGAAAATGGTAGCTCCTTGAGTTGGTCAAAAAGATCATTGATATGAGGAAGAGGGTAGCGGTTCTTGATGGAGGCTTATCAAGTTCACAATAGTCGATGCACATACGAAACGACCCATCTTTCTTCTTCACGAACAGAATGGGTGCACCCCAAAGCGAAAAGCTAGGATGAATAAAACCCTTCTCGGATATTTCTTGTAGTTAACTAGATAGCTCTTGCATTTTTGATGGTGCAAATCGATATGGTGACTTAGCCACGGGGTTTCGTCCATCAATTAATCGATTTAAACTAGACTTCACGAACGGGAAGTAAGCCACTAAGGTCATTAGGAAATACATCAGGGAAGTCTCGTACAATCGGGACATCCTTAAGATCTTTCCCGTTGACTTTCATGTTGAACACGTAAGCCAAGAAAGCCATATAGTTCTTGTTGAAGCACATTTGGGCTTGGGTGCAAGACATGAGTTTAAGCCCTTTCTAGGATTTTTCACCGAATACTTTCAATGTATCCCTAGAATGTAATGGAATACAAATGCACTTCTCGAAATAAATGATCACGGAATGGTGTTTGGCTAAGCAATCCATAGCAATGATGACGTCAAAGCTTCAAAGTTTCATAGGAAAAGGATTAATAACGAAATCATGTGCATGAAGACTCAAGATGCAATCACAAATAACAATATCAATGGTGATCAGTTCTCCATCGATGACTTTGACAGTGAGTGGTCTTTCTAGTTTAGTAGGTGTCTTAGCAAGAATGGGTTCAAACTCTAACGAGACAAAGCTTTTATTGGCTCTAGAATCAAATAGTACGTAGGCATAACTATTATATATAAGGAACATACCTATTCGGTTTTAAAGGAATTTAATGATACAGGTAATGCATCGAAAGAATTATATTATAAAAGTTTAGGTTGGGTTAACGTACCGTTCACCACATCGTTGTTTGCTTGTGCTTCGTTTGCGTTAGTGTTGAAAACAAGTCCTCTGACATGTGGAACATTACCCGCAAGATGAGGACATTGTGGGCGGAAATGACTAGGTTCCCCATAATTGTAGCAAACATGATTTGTGACCATAGCTGTGTTATTAGGTGCACGGTGATAAGTCGCCACCAAGTGTCCATATTTACCGCACAAGGTACAGATGCGGCACGAAGCGTTCCCCGGTGATGGTACCTAAAAATGTTGCACATGGGTTGAGAACCATCACAGGCCCTAGCCACAGGTACTTGAGCCACATGTACAGGTTGTCTTTGCGGTGGTTTGAGTGCAGCCACGACATAGTTGCGAGCCGGTGTGAACTTGCACTTCTTGTTGTTATTGTTGTTGTAAGATGTTTTGGTTTTAGTCTCCTTGATAGGTTCAGGGACTGTCTTCTCAACTTTCTTAGCACCCTTGATAGATATCGTTCTCGCTTGTATATGATTCTCGATAAGTTGAGCGGTAAGTGTAATGGCTTCCTTCAAAGTTGTGGGTCAACTACCCACCACAGTTGATCAAGGTATTCTCCATACTTTCAAACCACTCGAGTGGACCAGTGGCTCCTTCCTTTCCACTATAGCTAGTGGGCTTGCAAGAACTTAAAATGCTTGAAGGTACAGGTTTGGTTGTTGCGCCCTTGGTTTGCACCATCATGGCCACGAGAGGTTTGGGGTAGTTTAATTATGAAGTCCATGGACATGTATTCCCATTTCCATATAGGAATCTCGGGTTGTTCAAGTAATCCACTTGGACGTTGATGTTCAACTTTAACCTTTGTACACGTAAGGCACATAGCTTCATAAGTCGCTATTTCTTTCTTCATTCGAGGCCACCAATATTGACAACACAAGTCCATATACATCTTACCAGAGCTAGGATGAATAGAATAACGAGTTTGATGAGCTTCGTTCATGATAAAGGTACGAATATTATCACATTTTGGAACCCAAATCTGATTCACAAAATACATAAACCCATTGGGTTTCGTTTCCAATTGAGCTAGATGGATATGCTCCAATTCACCCTTCATTCTTCCTTCTTTGTTGAACCGCTTGTTAAGTCTCTAAAATACTAGACTCAATGTCACTTTTGATCTTCAAATTTTGTAGTAGTACGGTAGTCTCATTGACATCTAGAAGAATCTCGGTATGAAACTCTCCCAAAGTGTCAAACCATTGTCGTCAATCACGAATTTCTTGGAACGAGATCGTCCTATTATGAATCTTTCGACTTAGTGCATCAGCCACAACATTTGCTTTACTAGGATGGTAACGAATGTCACAGTTGTAATCATTAATTAACTCCACCCAAAGACATTGTCTCATACTGAGATCTTTTTGATTGAAGACATGTTGAAGGCTTTTATGATCGGTGTTGACTATACATTGTGTACCATAAAGATAATGTCTCCAAATCTTTAAGGCAAAAATGACAGCACCAAGTTTGAGATCATGTGTCATGTATTTCACCTCGTGGACCATCAATTATCTCGATGCATAAGCGATGACTTTTCCTCGTTGCATGAGAACACAACCTAGGCCTTGTTTAGATGCATCACAATACACGGTGAAATCATCATTTCCATCGAGAAGGGTCATGATAGGACAATTACACAATTTATGCTTTAATGCTTCAAAAGCTTCTTCTTGCTCGGAACCCCACTCGAATGGTTTATTCTTTTGTGTCATAGAAGTAAGCGGCTTCGCGATCCTCGAAAATTTGGTAATGAATCTATAGGAAGATTGAAGGGTATACAAATACAACACAACAACACAATGAGGAAATTGAAAAGAACACTCTACTATCAAACATTAAAATTGGTTAACCTCTACTAATGATACAACGAACACAAGTAAATATGTGACAGAACAAGATAGCAGAATACACAAGGAGATACATATACTATATCCTACAGCCGGTCATAACTCATGATTGCAGTATATTGCCTTCTCAAGTTCTATTACAAATGTTACAAAGCATATCTAGAAAGTTACAAGTACTTGAGATACATATACTATATCGTACAGCCAGCCATACTTTGAAGGCCAGCTCGAGAAAATTGACTAGACACAAAGAAAATCAATTGTAGAGTCAAAAGGCAGATTGCCTTTTGACTAGTGACTATGACATGCCATAGCTCACATCCTAATATATTACAAAAAGTATAAAGTACATTAAGGAAAAAGTTTAGACACTCAAGACCTCAATGTACAGTTGCTAAAAGTATGGATCTTTTCACCAACTTATGAAAGTTGGTGACCTTACAAAATTGCAGTAGAAAAGGTGTCCAACTTTATGGAAAAGTACATCTAATAAAGCATGTCTTCAAAAGTCTTCGAAAGAAATTTGTCTTCAATGTTGTAAGCTTGGAAAGACTTCATCTTGGCTTCGGAAGATGTTGGTATTGGCTTCTAAAGATTTCACACTTAGAATAATTCTGTTGCTTTTGTGAAACTTTGGAAGCATTCTTCTTCAGTAGTCATGTGCATGAATGCAGGAGAAACTTTGGGTGTTTGGGTTGCATCAACCTCTTCATATAATCTTTACAAACTCCCCCTAAGGTGATGCTACCAAAACACTTTGAAGACTTCAGATACGGACAATCCTCGTTAGGATAGTGACCATCCTCTTCTTCATGAGATGATCAGGATCATTCAGACTTTCAAAATGTCTTCTCATGTCAAAGAGATCATGTAGAGGCAGAGTAAACATATCTTGCCATGTGTAAATGTTTTCAATACCCTGATCTCTAATGACATGCTATCTTTCCGAATTTCTAGTGTATGTCCAGGACAAGATGGGTCTTCCTAATTCTAAAGGAGCTATTTGAATTGGAGTTGGTGTAGCATCCTCTATTTGCATGTCCTCTAGATGTTCTGACTCATCCTAAGGTTTGGAGATGGATGCTTATTTCTTATTTTTCATTGGCTTTGGTTTTGAAGCCATCCTTTTTCTCTTCTTTGAAACTTTTAACCGAGAAAATTGGCCTGCAACACCTGATTCATCTTCTTTGTGTTTCTTAGTTGGGTTTTCCTCTCTCACAGGGTTAGATTAAGAGGTGACACAACCCTATTGTGGATCAGAAGATGAAGCTTGCTGAGTCTTAACAAGAGGTTCAGGTTGTGTTGTCTCAGGTTGTTTAATCTTAACCTTCACTTCCGGCAGAGCTTGACTTGGAGGGGAGTGTAAGTCTATCAGCTCTTCACATTTGATCTTATGCTTGATGACCCTAATATGCTCATCCATAGTGGATAGAGACATAGGGCCAAGTCTCCTTCTGGAGAATCCATACAGCTTCAAGAAGCTCATCATGCTTTGTTTTGCTTGTTTCTTCTCCCTTCTCAGTCTTAGAGAATCTCATCTTTTTAGCAAGAGGAGAGTCATCACTACTCTCTCCTGATGAGCTCTTAGAATAGCTTCTTTATCACTAACACCCTTTCTTTTCTCCTCTTTTTTCTTAATTACATCATCTTTTCTCAACTCTACTTCAGCTTCTCTTTTTATTTCAACTAGCAGTTCCAGCTCAGATACTCCATTGTTTAGGCTTTCAATCTAGTTCTACAAGTCAACAACAATGTCAACTTGTTCTTCAATCAATCCCTCTTGTTTTTCAATAGCAATTGTCTAAATAGCTAAATTGTCCACATGACCACTTATTTCATATCTGGATTGTTGAAGAGGAACCTTTAACTTTTCAATCTTTTTTTCTTTTTCTTTCTTTTCTGCCTCATATTTCTCTTTCATCTCTTTCAACTCATTTTCTTTCTCATCCAGCTCCTAAAGTAGGGCTGTCCAAATTGCTCGACCGTCGAGGATCGCTCGACGATGGATCGGAAAATGCTCGTTTGAATTTTGCTCGGTTGTAAACGAGCAGAGCGGCTCGGATCGGTTTGCAAACGAGCAGAGCACGAGCAAAGGTCAGCTCGCTCGACGCTCGTTCGGTTTTGCTCGAATATATATATATATATATATATATATATATTTATGTATAATATTATATTGATTAAAATTACATTTACATAAATTAAAAACCCATTACCTAATTAAAAAACCATTTCCTAAATCTTAATTCACCATAAGTCCCCCCACTTTTGTCTCCACTCTCCACTCACCAGTTCTCCAATCTCCACCATTTTGTCCACACTCCACCAGCCCTAGTTCAAAAAAGTAAAACCCCACTCTCATACCTTCGGTCGGCAACTCGGCTTCCCCACAACCCCATCGTCCAGCGCGGTTGCGACCTGCACCATTGTGTCCACTCTCCACTCACCAGTTTTGACCTTTGCGCGGTTGCGACCTGCACCATCCACGAGTCCCTGCTTCCCCACAACCCCATCGTCCGGCGACCGTCTTCCTACAACTCCGGTCCCTGTCGGCCGTCATTCAAGATCCGAAGGTTATAAGGTTAGTTTTCAAGATCCGAAGGTCCTACAACTCCGGTCCCTTTCGGCGGTCATTCAAACCCTAGCTTCTTTTGATTCCCTGCATTTTAGTTTTCAAGATCCGAAGGTTAGTTTGGATTGCTGAAAGCTTCTGTATCTGATTTTAAGTTTTTTGATTCCCTGCATTTATTTCTTCATATGAGCTTAATAGTTGTTTGTGAAGATGAATCTAAATAATTAGGGTTGAATTAGAATAACAAAATGAAAGAATCAAATTTATATAT
This sequence comes from Flaveria trinervia, assembly GCA_025506515.1. Taxonomy (NCBI): domain Eukaryota; kingdom Viridiplantae; phylum Streptophyta; class Magnoliopsida; order Asterales; family Asteraceae; genus Flaveria; species Flaveria trinervia. Next base: position 66,446,811 of record CM046455.1, read on the forward strand.
TATATGAGGTTATAAGTTTTCTGATTCTTTTCATTTTATACCGATTTAATATTGTAGATTCAAAAGTTATATTTAAAAGTACATGTATGAGTGTATGTATTGTTTGTTTAAATAGCTATAACTTTGGATATCGACACTCGTCGGTCTTTATGTACCGATGTAAAAACTAGGTGGAACTCAACACATCGCATGCTTGAGTCAGCTATTCGCTACAAACAAGCTTTTCAAGGCTATGCATTGAGAGATTCCAACTTCATATGGTTCCCTACAGTTGATGAGTGGGCAAGAGCTGAAAAGGTTTGCAAGCTTCTTGAAGTATTTTTGAAAGCTACTAATTTGTTTTCAGGTACATCATACCCGACTTCATACTTGTTTCCTACTGAAAATTTTAAAGTGTAAAAAGAGATAAGTAATGCATTTATATCAGAGGATTCTTTTTTGGCGGAGATGAGTGTACCGATGTATGAGAAGTTTGAAAAGTATTGGGGGGAAATTGGGGTGCTTATGTCTATTGCATCTATTTTAGATCCCCGTTTTAAGTTGGTGTCGGTTGATTGGTTGAGAGGTTGTATCTAGTAGAAGAGCATGAGATTTGTGTTCAAGATGTCACTAGCAAGTTAAAATCTCTTTTTCAAAAGTATTTCAATGCATTTAAGTTATCTAAGGTGGTCATAAGTTGCTCAAAGGTCTCATCTTCTTTTAGTGAAGAAAATACACCCGGAGATGATTTTTTTACTTATCTCAAATCAAGACCAATCGAGACCGAAAAGAAAACTAAACTTGAGTTGCATCTGGAAGAGCCTAATTATACATGTGAGGAGTCAAAGTTTGATGTGTTGAAATGGTGGAGTCATTATTCAAGCAAGTTTCCTGTTTTAAGTAAGATGGCTAAAGATATTTTTGGCATCCCAATCACAACTGTGGCTTCTGAATCGGCCTTTAGTGCGGGGGGCGTATATTGGATGACTATAGAAGCTCTCTTACAAAGGATATGGTTGAAATTCTTGTTTGTGGAAGTGATTGGTTAAAGGCCATCTCAAAAACAACCATACAAACATTGGAAGTACGTTTATATTCATATTTTTCTTTGCTTCTATTTTGTACTTTAATCTAATATTTTTGGTATCTTTTTAATAACTCGAAATCAACAAAAGAAGAAGAAAATTGGAGATGGATGTCTTGATTTCGGATGAGTGTGGTAACTAATAGATATGAAAGGTATATATTTATATAAAACATTTGTATGTACATTGTTAATACTATTATAGCCTACAATATATATTATTATGCGTCGTTATTCCCATGATTCCCCGTTGCACCTATTCTCCGCAACCGTTGATTGTCTAAAATGTTTAATAAAACATTGCTTTTGGCTTTTTCTAGGCGGACATGGAAATGGTCGTGAAAAGCATCATTGGTGGAGTTTATGAAGATTAGAAATATTGTCTTTCTAAGAATTTTAAGTTTGACTTAGAACTTAATGTGTTTGAATTTGTATTTTGTGTAACTTTTATTTCGTATGATTTTTTATTGACTTGTTAGGTTTGTTATTAGGACTTGAAACTCTTGAATGAATGAAAAACTGAGCTAAACGGAGCCGATATGTATTTTGTTATGCTAAATTTGTTATAAAACCGAGCGAAACCGAGCTGCTTGGTTAAATTCGATCCGAGCACGAGCATGACTTTTCTACTCGCTTTTATAAATTTGATCCGATCCGAGTGGATCGATTTTAAATCCGAGCGATTACAAGCATACGTTCGCTTGGATCGGCTCGGCTCGTGAACAGCCCTATCCTGAAGTCTGTCTTGAATAATACTCGATCTTTTGTTGAGTAGTCTTTCCATCTTTGATACCTTTTGCATTAGTTCTGAAATTAACTCATCCTTCTCATTAAGTTTATTAACTCCAGATTCTGCATAACTTTCTAAAGGAGCAGCCTCAAAAGTAACTTTCTTTATAGACATTTGGCTTGGATAATCCTCCTCATCAAATGATGATTTGGATTTCTCTGAAGAGCTGGTAGAATCACCAAACTTAACAGGCTCGGTAGTAATAGGAGTTGTTTGAGCAGGTAATAGGAGTTATTTCGTATGATTTTTTGTTGACTTGTTAGGTTTGTTATTAGGACTTGAAACTCTTGAATGAATGAAAAACTGAGCTAAACGGAGCCGATATGTATTTTGTTATGCTAAATTTGTTATAAAACCGAGCGAACCGAGCTGCTTGGTTAATTCGATCCGAGCACGAGCATGACTTTTCTACTCGCTTTTATAAATTTGATCCGATCCGAGTGGATCGATTTTAAATCCGAGCGATTACAAGCATACGTTCGCTTGGATCGGCTCGGCTCGTGAACAACCCTATCCTGAAGTCTGTCTTGAATAATACTCGATCTTTTGTTGAGTAGTCTTTCCATCTTTGATACCTTTTGCATTAGTTCTGAAATTAACTCATCCTTCTCATTAAGTTTATTAACTCCAGATTCTGCATAACTTTCTAAAGGAGCAGCCTCAAAAGTAACTTTCTTTATAGACATTTGGCTTGGATAATCCTCCTCATCAAATGATGATTTGGATTTCTCTGAAGAGCTGGTAGAATCACCAAACTTAACAGGCTCGATAGTAATAGGAGTTGTTTGAGCAGGTAATAGGAGTTATTTCGTATGATTTTTTGTTGACTTGTTAGGTTTGTTATTAGGACTTGAAACTCTTGAATGAATGAAAAACTGAGCTAAACGGAGCCGATATGTATTTTGTTATGCTAAATTTGTTATAAAACCGAGCGAAACCGAGCTGCTTGGTTAAATTCGATCCGAGCACGAGCATGACTTTTCTACTCGCTTTTATAAATTTGATCCGATCCGAGTGGATCGATTTTAAATCCGAGCGATTACAAGCATACGTTCGCTTGGATCGGCTCGGCTCGTGAACAGCCCTATCCTGAAGTCTGTCTTGAATAATACTCGATCTTTTGTTGAGTAGTCTTTCCATCTTGGATACCTTTTGCATTAGTTCTGAAATTAACTCATCCTTCTCATTAAGTTTATTAACTCCAGATTCTGCATAACTTTCTAAAGGAGCAGCCTCAAAAGTAACTTTCTTTATAGACATTTGGCTTGGATAATCCTCCTCATCAAATGATGATTTGGATTTCTCTGAAGAGCTGGTAGAATCACCAAACTTAACAGGCTCGGTAGTAATAGGAGTTGTTTGAGCAGGTAATATGGGTGAATGAAAGATTGGAGATATATGGGGAGAATTGATAGGTTGTGCTTGAGGTGATGGGATTGGTGATCTGTGAGGTGAAGGAATTGGTGATTTGTGAGGTGATGGTAATGGTGTTCTTTCGGGAGATGGTGTTGATGAGGGTGCAAATGGTGAGGCCATATCAACATCATGACCATAAGGTCTAGTGTGAAAATCACCCCCTACATCCACTTGGAGTGACACTGACCTTTGAACTTCATATCTTTCTGCAACATGCTCAGTTCTTCTTCTTGAATTGGCTCATCAGCAAGAGCCTCTTGTTCTTCAACTTGTTCTTTAGGATTGATCTGTTAAAGCCTCCAGGGTAACAGAGATGAAGGGTTTCCACTATAGAAGTTTCTTGGATATCTTTTTTTGATGTACTTGTAAGACTTGGCATCATAATGAGGGATATCCAAAACAGGTCCTTCAGGTACAATGTTAGGAAATGCTTCATTGATGAGACACTGTATGAAACTTGGATACATCAGGAACATATGTCTTCTTCCTTCCTGAATGTTAGAAACTATACCATTGAACACATAGGCTGACATGTTACATGTCCTATTGGTGCATAAAGCACATATAGCTCATGATCTGATTATAAGAATATTATTCCATCATCTCTTCCTCTTTGACAAACAATGTTAGTAGAGGTGTATCTGGAACCTCCATTGTAAGTCAACTAGTCCCTTCACTATCTTCTTGCCTTCATATCCTCCTTCATAACAAGTATTGGCAAAGAAGGTAGTGATTTCATCATCTTCAAGCTCAAGAGGTGTGTTTGCATCATGACCAAACTATAGACATTTTCTCACTGTTTGTTCAGTGATGGTTAGAGAATGGTCATCATTGGTTCTTCCTGATAGAGTCCTCTTACCATCTACATTTGTCACTACAGAAGTGCTCTAGAAAGACCTTATGAATCTCTTATAAATGATAGGTCTAACTATGATTGCGTGAGCCACTCTTGTAATAGAAATGAATCTGATCATATCTCTAAGTCCTTCAGCCTCAGGTACATTAGGGTCAAGATAACCACTGACATTATGGAGCTTGCTCCATATAAGATTATCCATATACCCTGCATTAGAGGCATATGAACTAGATTTATGAAAATATTTATCAGCAAATAAATTATACATTATGCAAGTTTCATCGGTTGAACTTTTGATGGTCAAAGATGAATGTTTGAAGGTACTGTTCTATAAGAATCACTTCAAAGTTTGATGTTCTGAAGAATAATCAATGTTAATTTGTTTTTCATGTTTGAAGAGATGATTTTTGATGTTGTTAACCTCTAATCAACTTTTATTTGAAGATTTGATTTCCACATTTTCAATTTTATTATGCTCTGTTCATACGATGAACATGACTTTGAAGTTTCCTTGTCGATTGTTATTCTTTGGAGTTTGCATGCTCATTAAAGTCGAAAATGATCATATTTTCTTAGATCAAATCTGATTGAGTTTTCTTTATTGACCTAGGGTTCTAAGTTCATTATCAGTTCAAATGTCCGATAGTTTAGGTTACAAAATTTGAAGATTTTCACTATTTGTCCGATACTAATGTTGTGTTGAATCAAAGATGAGGACTGATTAGATGAAATGAAACTAAGAACACAGATTGTTAACGATGATAATGGCTGATGAAGAAGAACAGTGTGTTTTTCGCTCGTCGCATTTTAGAGTCTCTCAAATTTGAAAGTATTAAATGACCTTTTGAGATTTCTTTAAATAGTCAAATAATATCGTTTACAAGTTTTTCACAAGTTTCATAACAAATGCGATCAAATTTTTATTCACACTGTAGCAAATGCGGAAAGGGTTTAGACATCCGTATTAGTTTACTGTTGAAAATGCGATAGTAGAAAACTTAAGAATTTGGTCATCCGCATTTATGTACTGTTGCAAATGCGGTAGTAGAACACTTAAGATTTTGGATATTCGCATTTGTGTACTGTTGCAAATGCGGAAGAACAAAGTTAATCAACATTTGCTCATTATAGCAAATGCGGCAGAGTAAAATTTATTTATCCATATTTACTTCAACAAATATGGTTGAATAGTTAATTTATCCGTATTTCTTGATCATCTTCAGTGGTGACAAAAGAGATTAAGCACTTGTTTATTTATATTTTGAAAGTACATGTAAAGTGTTGATGTCACACACATCCACAAGTACGGATGAGTAAAAACAAATGCAGGAATGAAAATATCATCCGTATTAATCAAATGCGGTAGAACACGTTTGCCTGCATAGGTTTTAACACCAAACTTTCATGTATACTTGTTAGACAAAAATGCGATAGAGTAAAATCCTTGTTTGCATTAGTTTCACTTTGACATAAACAGTTACCCGCATTGGTTATATGCATGGGTTACCCTCCCCTGCATTAACCAATGCACTTACCCGCATTAACTTTTGACCTTAATCAAAACTTAATGTTTTTGTTTTGGTTTTTCTTGTTATGAAGGACTGTCTTTGATTGATTTTTCTTATGAAGTTGTTGACTATTTTTAGGGTTATCAATTCTTGCTTGGATTGACTTGTATGTCAAAAGTGATACAAGTTTCCCATTTTTCACTAATCTTGGACTTCTTATGCTTTCAAGAATCTACATAAGCTTAGATACTATGGTATAACTTCTGCATTAACACAAACATTCTCTTTTTGATTGTTTTAAACCTTTAAGGAAGTAATTTAAGAAAGTAAGTGACTTATATAAACTGATCAAAACTTTGAAATTACACCTCTAAAGTTTATATCCACATCTGGATAGAAACTATAAAGATTTAAAAACTTTTGAATACAAATTGATTTTGATTTCTGTCTTTTATTAATAATGAAGAGAAGTATACCTTTTGTTAGGATCATATCAATTTTACATTACACATGTGCATCCTTTGTGATAAAAAGGACATGCTTATAAACTTGTTGATTGAAGGTATGTTTGTCCTCCAAGACTCATACCAGGTTGATATTTTAATGCATGTGATATTTTTCATGTTTTGGTTGATTAGATTATTCAACATGTACATCACACACAAAAACATGGAATGATCAACCATCCTTATGTAATGCATGGTAGAACTTTTAACAAACTTCTTGACCATGTTACTTAAGTTATGAGATATCATTTTCACTGATCCACATTGGGATTCTTTTACTTTGATCCTTTTTATGATGATCCACATTGGGATTCTTTTCACTTCTCTTTGGAAGGTGATCGATTATTGGATTCCTTTGTTCATTCACATGGAATGTATTGTTTTTGTAGATTCATCCAATTTGGTCTTTGTTATGTGTTTGTTTCATTAGGTCTTTGCTCAACAAAATAGAGACGGATCTTGATGTAGGTGAAAGAGATTCATAAAGTATCATTCCTTGATGTGTGCAGGTTACTACACATACATAAACTTAGATAAGCTAATACATACCAGTACTCTGAGATGAATAAGACTTTGATTCATCATAGTATGTATCTTCTCTTCCAAGTTGAGCCTACCAACATATTTGGTAAGTCATGTCAGACTTTCAAATTTTAAATTACGCATAATGAATGATATAACGACTATAATTATATCATTTCCCATATATTATTTTCTTCATTAAAAATAGACTTCTTTGGTGATTTTCTAATTTATTTTTAATTGTTTTTGAAGTTTTGGTTGGTTTTACTCAAGGTTAATCATGCTAACTGATTGAACTAGGAATTCAAACCTACTAGGTTCAAATGCCTTGGTGAATGAATCAACCAATTGATTTTCAGTAATTTGATTAACCCCTTTTTAGCATAGTCTCTCAAAAAGTGATATCTAAGTTCAATGTGTTTTGTCTTTGAGTGCTGAACTGGATTATTTGTTTGAAAACAGCTACAATGTTGTCAATGTGAATGGTTTATGCAAGAAGTTAAAACCATAATAAAGCATCTGGTTTTGAATCCAAATAACTTGAGAGCAACAAGCTGATGTTGCAATATACTCAGCTTCTGCTATTGAGACAAATACATTTGTCTGCTTCTTGAACTGTCAGGAGACTAGTCTAGGACCAAGAAATTGACAATCGCCAGAAGTGGACTTCCTATTGTAGTTGCATCCTCCATAATCACTATCACTAAAGGCATAGAGATTGAAGTCTCCTTCCTTGGGATACCATAAACCAAGAGCTGGTTGGTCCTTAAGATATCTCAATATCCTCTAGACAGGATTCACATAAGATTCCTTAGGATCAACTTGATATCCGGCACACACACAAACACCAAACATAATGTCAGGCCTACTGGCTATTAAATACATAAGTGAACCAATCATAAATCCATAGTGAGCCTGATCCACTTATCTGCCTTCTGGATCAGGTCCAATCTTTACTTTATGTAACACCCTGAAAAGTCAAAATGATTCATCAAGGATAATGGGCTTAATTAGTGGGTATTTACCAAAGGAAAGAAATGGGTTATGGGAGAATTAGGTTTATGGGCAAGAGCCTAAGTGATTAAGGACCCATAATCAACCCTTTTACCCACCTAACCAGCCACCATCTCCCTCATTTGAAACTCTAGCCTCCCAAATTCATAAAGAGAGAAAGTAGAAAGAGAATGTGAAGAAAACTCATGATTTGGAGATTCAAATGTGAAGAGATTGAAGATCTTGGTGTTGGAGCATCAAACCACAAGAAAATAGCAACAAATCGAGGTAAGAATCAGGCTTTAAACCCTTCTGTAGATCAAACCCAAATTCTAGAGTGTTGGGTTTTAAAGAGTTGCAAAGAATTGCATAAAGGTCATATTTTTTTGTATGAAAACATATAAAAAGCCTAGATATAGCCTCATGGATGATAAACTAAGAGATTGGACGTAAAATCTTGCGACTTTGAGTTAAAAACGAGTTGGTTCATAATTTTTATGCGATCTCTGAAACTGTTTGTGTATCCGGCGAAGTTGCATATTCAAGCTGCGAAATTGTGGGTTTCAACGAAACTATAGTTTCGCAGGTAATTTCGCAGCCATAAATTGCATCGAAAGTTGGGCGAAACTGTTATACAAAACTGGTAGGTGAAACTGTTAGCGAAACTGTTAGTGAAACTGTCAACAAAACTGGTAGTGAAACTGTTAGCGAAACTGGCAGTGAAAGTATTAGCGAAACTGTTAGTGAAACTGGCAGCGAAACTATCAACGAAATTTCTAGTGAAATTGCTTATCTGGCAGTGGAATTAGCCGCAAATTTGGGCAGATATTAATTACCTTTGAGTGTTAACTTATCTACAGGCTATGTAGTGTGATCCTAGCCTAGAAAGCTAACTTATCTACAGGCTAGGTAGTGTGATCCTAGCCTAGAAAGCTTGGTTTAGAGGTTACTCATGGTATCTAGGTGAGTTTTAGATCCTCTTATTTGTAAGTTTTTTCATGTTTTGGGGTTATAATGCATACTAAATATACATTTTTAAATGAACGAGATTTTATGAAGTTTTAACAGGAAGATCAAGTTTTCTAAGGAATTGTGCTGTATAAATGACCCAGCCAGGGGCGTTGCCCCTTGGACCCACTAGGGACTTCTACCCCTAGGACCCCGCTGTTAGGGGCTGCCGCCCCCGAATCCCCGCCATCTCACGGAGGGTCGGTTATGTTTTTTGATGACTATTACTTGGCATGTTGTGTAATTCTTAAGTTAAGTATTATATATTATAGTGGTGTTGGATCTTGTATGCCCAAGACATATACAAGATTGATGTGGTTAGTATGTTATGATCCAAACCGAGTCGTACCCAGTAACAAGCTAATTAAACACCAATAAATATTTATTTGTTGATGACATCATACAAATAAATATTGATACCAAATTAGAAAATGGGTTTTCTAAAACATTGCTTTTGTAATAGAACAAATTATATGGATAATTTGTTCATGAGAAATTATTTGTATCATTATTTAAGTAAGATAAATAATAACAAACAATAGTGCATTAATGTTATAAAATTAAAAGAGGTTTTAATTTTATAAACGTATGGGTTAAAAGAGTGCAAGTTTTAGAAGAATTAAAATGGGGCAACCCATTTTAAATTGATTTTCGGCCACCCAAGGGTGGCCACTCCTTGGGATTGCATGTCTTGGTTAATACAAGACTTTAATCCTTTCTTGCACTCAACCTAACCAACACCCTCTATCACACACACATTGCAAGAACTCTCTCCAACAAGCCTAAAAATTTTGGATCTAAGTCAAAAGTTGCTGAAAATTTCAGTTTTGAAAGAGGCGCAAGAAAAGGGTTTTGGTGTTCTACTACCTAAAAAGTTAGATGTTTGCTAGGGCTTGTGGGTATACTAGCTTGAGGACTTCTCTTTTGGAGGCTAGGTATTCAAGAAGCATCATCATCTTCTTCTCATCCATACCACTTCTTTTGTTCTTGAAAGGTAGTTTCAAGAACACCCTATGGTTGTTCTTTTTGTTCTTGATAACATTTCATTTCACATACATATGATCCTTATTCTTGGGTTTTGTTCTGGTTTAAAATGGTTCATATTATCAGATTGTTAAACCCATTTTTAAACCCTTATATCCGCTGCGTTTTTGTAGTTTAAATGGTTAAACTAGCTTTGATAAACTTGTAAGAAACCCCAACAATGGCATCTTGTCAGGATTAGCGATCACAAGTTTGATGTATTAGAGTTCAAAGCAGCGGAATACGAACAAGAATTAGACAAATTGTAGCAAGCAATCGATACTTGTATGCATTAAGAGCACATACGGTTATAGGGAGAGAATATATATTTCTGATTTCAAGGAATGTTTATAGATATAGAATATTTCTAATCAAATCATTCATTCATTCCATTCATTCATTCACTCTTACAATAGGTTGTCACTCCTTATATAGAGTGCAACAATCACTGTTGTTATCACGGAAAGTGACAACTGGCAGATCTAATACAAAAATAACTAACTCTTAACAAACTACTGAAATGTTCACAACTACTGAGAACATATCAGAGTGTTAAGTACAAAATATAACACTATTGAAACTACAACGACTGAAGAACAAGCTCTTCAGTCGTTTTACAAAACTACTGAAACATAAAACTACTGAAACTAGAAATATAAAACTAATGATATCACAACTACTGAAGAAGTACTCTTCAGCAGTTGTGACAAACTACTGAGGCTTCAGTACTTGATCTTCAGACTTTGACCTTCAGATGTTTCATCAGCTGATGACTTCAGTAGATATCATCAGCTGATGTCTTCAGTCTTTGTCTTTAGACTTTGTACATCAGTTATTGATCTTCAGCACTTGTAAACTCTTCAGCTGTTGTACTTCAGTACTTTGGTCTTTCAGCTTCAGCACTTGTGTTCTTCAGCTGTTGTACTTCAGCACTTTAGTCTTTCAGCTGTTGAAGTCTTCAGCACATGATCTTCAGCTGTTGAAGTCTTCAGCACTTGTCAAACTGCTGATGAGGCTTTCAGCAGTTGTTGTGATACCATGTAGGACTTAGAGGTTTTCTGATCTTGGCTCATTGGTTCTTTTGGTCCAACAAACTCCCCCTGAACCAATGCAGCCAAAACCTCTAAATTATTCATAATCCCACTTATTGTTGGCAAAGTGTTGGTCTTTTTCCTTCTTGATCAGTAGAGAAGATGACCCATGTAAGCTCCGACATGGGAAGAAATCTCAGATATTTGTTTGGCAGAGTATGAATGGGAACTCTGTTTTGGGGAACAGGACACAGAGTTGTTATCCCATTCATGAGATTTACTTCCCCATAATGAGTCTGTATGACTCTCGAACATAGGCCTCAAGGAGAATAACTTGTTCCTCCTGAGAGAGTTCTTCTACTCCTCTTTCGAAGAAGAACTCTGGACCATAGTACTCTGATAAGTACTTCATGGTCCTGCCATTTTTCAGCTCCACCGTAGTTACCTCCCTGTATACAAATTCATCAGGATGGTTGCCTTCAAGGAGTAACTGGAGCTCATTCTTCTGGATGTCTTCAAGCTTTTTATATAACAACCCCTTCTTAATCATCTTGTTTTCTAGTAAAGCTTGAGGGGTCTTCTTCGCTTGGTGAGACTACAACGGCCAACATGATGGTAGAATCTATTGTTTTTCGTACCTGGCCATTGTATCTGTGAGGAATGGTTCTTTTATGGATTCTAGAACTCACCCTGGGGTCTGGCCATACTCTCACTCTCTCCTTCTGATACTGAAAGGTGTGCCTAAGAGTACAGCCTTTGAGCATGCCCTTTCATGGCTTGAATAGATGATGACTGAGGAAATTCCTTGTCAACCATCTTCAACAGTTGCTCATCGTGCTGTTCTGCTGTTCTTCTTCTTCTATCTTGACTCTGACCATTTCCCTTTGAGAGTCAGGTGTGATCATGGGTTGACTTCGGGGTTTTGGCAGCTTTAGAACAGCAGAGAGTGGCAAACTATCATCTTCATCCTCCTCTTCGTCTTCTTCTTCCATCCTCAGCACCCTTCTCCTCCTTCTGGGTGCATCACTGGATGATGGTTGGGTTGGTGAAGGAATTGGTTTAGAAGAAAGGATGTTTGGATTTTGGCTTAGAGATTGGTTGGGAGATTTGAGGGATAGGATCTGTTTGAGTGGGTGGAAGGGAAGGTTGATCTAGCATCTTTGTAGTTACTTTCGCCTTTGTGAGTTAGCCATCTCTAACCTTTTATCAGCCCCAGCCTCATCAAGGGCTTCCACAATAATCCCTTTGTTGAATTGCTCAGACAGACAGATTCTGGTGGCTATAGCCAGAATGCTGTCCGTGGTCCACGCGCGGATCTCCATTAATGATCTTCCTAAGTATTTTGCAATAAAGCGGATCATTATTCCAACCTCTTTTTCCAGAGCATCATACCCTGCCCATCGTGATTGTATCTCTTGCACTTCCAACGTTATGATCTCACTATCCGGTGGGCTGTGTCAAACCCCTGCCTGAAGAGTTGTTCAATTATTTTATCCATGGAGCGGCTGTGTGTAGTGTCAGCTTCTTTTACCAGCTCCTCCAAGGATTTGTCTTCAGCAGTATGACCATCAGCACTTTCTTTCGCTTGTAAGTGAGCAGAGGTTGCTTTTCTTTCTCCTCCTCTTGGGCTTGCTTCTCTTCCTTCTTTTCCTCTTCTTTTCTTTCACTGCAGAACTCTCCCCCTTTTTGGATGCATTGGAGGAGGGGGTTTGTACCGCAGAAAGAGTCTTTTGGACAGCAGCATCAATCAGGGGCTGTAAAGTGGAGGAAAGCCTCTCATCAAGGGCTTTAGTCACAATATCAGTGATTATGGGTGTGATGAGAGGGAGGGAATTTTGAAGTACAGCACCTATTTGCTCAGGAGGGTTCTGTTCCTGAGAAGTAGGACCTGAAGCAAAGGCAGGTGGTTGAGTTTGGAGTGGCTCAGTGTTTGGGGAACCTTCAAGTGAAGGTGCCATCTATGGGTTGGTAGAGGCAGATGGTCTTTCTCCTTGTGAGAGTTGATCAAGTAGGTTTTGCATCCTACTGACTTCTCTTCAAGGATTGTGTTCTGGGCAAGAACATCGTAGAAAAAGCCCAGGTCATCATCAGCCGAAGCTGAATCATCTGACCTCCTGCTTAGAGCAGGATTTATGCACCTGGTGTAGACCAGTTGATGCATGTGCCCCTTGTGCTTGGTACTGGGGACTTCCAGCCTCAGGACAGTGTCCATCATCAGCTGTTGCCTCTAGTGAGGTCTTAGCAATATTACCAGCCTCATTCTGATCATGTGTTGAGTCAGAGGAGGTGCCAGCCTCACTAGATATTCTAAGCTCCTTGTCTACACTAGGAGATAGAAGTGGTAAACCCCTGTGCTGTGGGTTCTCAAGTGCACTGTGTTCCTCCCCCTCAATTGTAGAGGTATTCCCAGTAGTAAGTGGTTTCTGGGGAGGGGTGAGGAGTGCAGTTGAGTCAGCACTTGTGCAACTATTAAAGTTGGGCTGTGAGGGGCGGGTGTTGGGGGTGAAGGGATAGAAGCAGTGTGCACCTGGGGAGGTTGGTGCTCTTCAATGGCAATCCCCTCAAGTGAGGAAGATTCCAGATATGTAGGTACCCCTTTTGTGGTTGCTGCAGGCTCCTGTGAGAGGAAGCCTGAGCGGCTATGGCTGGAAGAGTCATTGTATCCACTAGGGGGTTTGGACTAGTGGATATATCCTGCGTTTGTGTTGCAGGGGCATCCTCAGGGGACTCAATTCCCTGAGTAGCCGTTTTGGGTTCTTTTTGGTGGGTTTGGTGGGGACTTTTGATTTGGAGGTGTGGCTGTGGGTTCCAGCTGCGTGGGTTTTCGCAGCTTGGCAGCCATTTTTAGTGTCTGGTCAGAGTTGTGCCGGGAGTATACTTCCGGCAGAACAGCCGTAGCAGGGACTCCCAAGCCAACAAGTCCCTCAGCATTAAGCTGGTTTGTATGCTGGCCATTATGAACCGTGGATATAGTATCCAACGGTGGCAGTTAGTTTTTGAGCCATGTCCTTGAGCTCCGAAAATATTATTTCTGAAAAGTTTAGTGGTTGTTGCTCAAGAATAGAATACATTACCTGCTGCCATTTTGTCGACATTTGATCCCAAGACGACGTCTTAGGGGCCAAAACATACATTCACCATGTGAAAGATTAGGCGCTCAGCGTCATTAAAGTGTTTCTTCATGATAGTGGAGGCAATGAGATCACCTTGATATCCATGTTGGGCAAAGGATAGATCTGCGGTGCCCTTCGGATATCCAGCAGGAGAACTAGCATCATTCAGATGAAGAATTTGGCGGATTATTGCAGGAGTGATGACTACTTCTTTATGTTGACGACGACTAGAGAGATGGTGTGTTGTTCTCCCTAGTGGTAATAGTACGTTCATCCAGAATTGTTGAAGGGATTCGGCATGTAGTATGGGATTCAGAAGAAATGCCGTATTGTATTGGGACTGAACCATAAGATCGATAGCAGTATCGAACTTAGTCCAGATAGGCGATTTAGTGAGGTAGGCAACACAGTTGTGTCGCGGTTAATTTGCATGGACGCCATTGAGAAGAGGGAAGTTTTGGAGAGGAACGTTAGGTTTGAAGAAGATGAAGCATTGGAGCTTAGGTGAGGGATATTTATAGGGTACGGGTAAGAAAACGACTGAAGGATGTGGTGTTAGTCATCAGTAGTTTTAAACGACCGTTGACATGGATTATCCTTTCAGACGTTGAAACAGCTGAAGTCGTGGTGTTAGGCATCAGAATTTAGAAAACTACTGAAGACCGTGGTTTTGACTTCAGATGATGAAACAACTGAAGACATGGTGTTTGGCATCAGTAGTTATGAAACTACTGAAGCTAGTGGTTCAGTCATCAGCTGTTGTAAACAACTGAAGACTTGGTATTAGTCATCAGTAGTCATAAAACTACTGAAGACATGGTTTTGCTTCAGTTGTTAGAATGAAACAGCAGTTGTACAAAGGACTGAAGAGAAAGTTCTCTTCAGCTGTTTTCGTCAATTCTTAGCTTTTCAGCTGTTTCATACTGTCCTCAAACATTCATCAGCCTTTTTGGCTGATTTCAGTTGTTTCATAGGACATCAGTACTTATCTGTTGTTACTAATCGCAGTAGTTGTAACTGCATCAGTAGTTGTAACTACATCAGTAGTTTAGAACAGATGAAGCACTTCAGTACTTGTGAGACATGTAGCCTTCAGTAGTGATAAACACTGCTGAGGGTAAAAGAGCTCATCAGTACTTGTATGTGACATAGTTACTAATGATCATCAGTACTTATTACTAAGATCATAAGTAGTTGTCACTTATTCTAGCTGCAGCATACCAAGCCTTAACACCAGGTTTTGGAAAGTTGAACTATCCAAAGGCTTAGTAAAATGTCTGCAAGCTCATCAGCACTAGGCACAAACTTAGGATCAATCAGACCTTTTTCAAAACAATCCCTTATAAAATGATGTCTGATCTCTATATGTTTGGTCCAGAGTGCTGTACTGGATTTTTGACAATGCAAAGAGCTGAAGCACTATCCATTAACAATGGAGTCTTAGTCTCTATAATGCCATAATCCAAAAGTTGGTTTGAAGCCAGAGTACCTAAGAGGTGCAGCTTGCAGCAGCAATGTACTCTGCTTCAGCAGTTGATGTAGCAACTGAGGTCTGTTTCTTGCTCTACCAAGAAATCAAGCAGTTCCTAGGAATTGACATCCACCACAAGTTGATTTCCTGGTCAACTTACACCCTGCATAGTCACTGTCAGAAAAAGCAACTAATTTACCAGAATGTCCAGTAGAATACCATAAACCTAGAGATGGAGTTCCTTGCCGATATCTAAAGATCCTCTTGACTGCAATCAGATGAGACTCTTTAGGTGCAGCCTGAAATCTAGCACAAACACATGTAGCAAACATAATATTGGTCTAGAAGCTGTTAAATACATCAAAGACCCAATCATACATTTGTAAAGTGTTTCATCAACCACTTTACCTTTCTGATCTGTATCCAGTTATGTGGTGCTGCACATGGGGGTAGAACAGGGCTTACAGTTTTGTAAATCAAACTTTTGCAAAAGATCTTTTGTGTATTTGGACTGATGAATGAAAATTCCATCAGCCTTTTGTTTGATTTGCAACCCCAGAAAGAACTGTAATTCTCCCATGGCACTCATTTCAAACTTTTGTTGCATCAACTTTGTAAAGGCATCACACAACTTTGGATCAGAGGATGCAAAAATGATATCATCTACATAAATTTGAACAAGTAGATTATGCTGCCCAGCTTTCTTAATGAATAAAGTCTTATCTATGGAGCCTCTAGTGAAATTATTTTCCAGAAGAAAGTTTGATAATGTCTCATACCAGGCTCTAGGAGCTTGTTTTAACCATAAAGAGCCTTATCAAGCTTATACACCCAATTAGGATGTTTATTGTCCTCAAAGCCTGGAGGTGACATACATAAAACTCTTCTTTAATTTTTCCATACAAAAATGCACTTTTGACATCAATGAAAAACTTTAAGGTTTTGATAAGCAGCATAAGCTAAAAACAATCGAATTGCTTCCAGTCTGGCTACAGGGGCAAAGGTTTCATCATAATCAATACCTTCTTCTTGTGCAAACCCCTGAACAACCAGTCTGGCCTTGTTCTTAACAATAAGCCCATTTTCATCAGTTTTGTTCCTAAACACCCATTTAGTGCCTATTGCACACTTACCTGGAGGTAGAGGAACCAGTTCCCACACTTGCTGTTTCTTGAACTGAAGAAGCTCAAGCTGCATGGCATCAACCCATCCATTGTCCTTTAAAGCAATGTGATAATTCTTTGGCTCTTGCTGACTGATGAAGAGAGCATAGAAGCAGAAATTGACAATTGACTTCTTGTTGATACTCCAGCAGTGATATCACCAATGATTTGAGACATAGGGTGATTCTTCAGATCTTGATACACAATGAGATCTGTGCAAGTGTTTGTAGCAGGCTCAGCAGTAACAGATGGTGATGGTGAATCATTTCCTTGAAATCAATCAGTGGATGGTAATTCAAAGGATGTTGAATTCGAAGAGATCTCATCAGCATTTGTTGTGGATGGTGCTACTGGAGCTATAGGAACATTAGGTCTAGCTGAATCAGGCAGCTGATCACTAAACCTGAAGAGGTGAGTACTGCAATCATCATCATCATCAGCAGTACCGCTAGGTGGTGAACTGTTGACAGGAGCAACAACAGGAGTTTGATAAGGAACATATTGCAGTATGTCCAAATCAAATAACTCCACAGGGCTTTGTGGAATCTTGTCCTTTGGAGATTCATTGAACTTAACATGTAGAGTTTCTTCAACCATCTTTGTTCTGCAGTTGTAGACTCTGTATGCCTTGCAAGTAGATGAATAACCAACAAAATACCCTGCATCCACCTTAGGATCAAATTTATGGAGTTGATCCTTTGTGTTGAGAATAAAACAGGGACACCCAAATGCTTTGAAAAATGAAATCAGAGGAGCCAAATGATGGAGAACTTCATATGGAGTCTTCATCAACCTCTGATTTACTAAAACTCTATTTTGCACATAGCAAGCTGTGTTGACAGCTTCAGCCCAAAAGGTTAGTGGCAAACCTGAATCAGCCAGCATAGACCTTGCAGCTTCAATGAGGGTCCTGTTCTTTCTTTCCACTACTCCATTTTGTTCTGGAGTCCTTGGGATGCTAAACTGCCTTTTGATTCCCTTTGAAAGATAGAAGTCATCAAGTGTATGATTTCTGAACTCAGTTCCATTGTCACTCCTAATACACTTGACTGGAAGGGAATACTGCTTCTCAATATACAACACAAAGTGAATAATCTTCTGAGCAGCCTCATCCTTTGAATGTTGAAAGAAAGTCCATACAAATCTGGAGTAATCATCCATAATTACCAGACAGTATTTCTTCTTTGCCATGCTCATTACTCTCACAGGACCAAATAAATCCATATGCAATAATTGCAAGCAGGCAGGGGACTTAGGCTCTCAATAGGAGGGAATGAGACTTGTGCTGTTTTCTTTTAAACAAGCAGTGCAGGTTTCATCACAGTGGAACTCCTTTATGGTAAGCCTCTGACTAAACTATTGTGGGTAAGCTCATTCATGTTTTTGAGATTAACATGACCAAGCCTTTTGTGCCACAGTTTAGATTCTTGAGAAGAGACTTTGGAAAATAGGCAAGGATTGCCTTTGAGATCTATCTTCTAGAAAGATCTAAGGCATACACTTTTCCTGTCCTGTTGGCTCTCAGGAGAGTGTGATCATCCAACACCTTGTCAATCAAGTGCAAAACTTTGGATGACAGAATCCTACAGTTTTGACAGCTGAAAAGAGCAACATGGCCTTTATCACACATTGACTGACACTCAAGAGATTGTACTTGAGATTTTCCACATGATTAACATCATCAAATTTGATTCTCCATTGGAGACAAAGCCTTACCAATGATGTAACCCTTAGCATCATTGCCAAAAGAAACAAATCCCTTCTTTCTTGAGAGTAGTCATGAAGAAGAGAGCTGTTCCCAGTCATGTGCATAGATCCCCCACTGTCTACATCCCAGATGCTACTTTGGCATGTTGAAGAACCCTGCAAAAATAAACAATCAGTTAGTTTTAGAGACCCAAACCTTTTTGGTTTTGGGCCTGGTCTCATCAATAGATGGTAAACTAACAGGTTTATTTGAAACAACAGCCTGAGAGGAAGAAGATGGTGTAGAAGAGGAGTCCTTTGGCTTGGAATCCTTTTCTGTGGTTTCAACATAGGAGCATCTAGTTGGTTAACTCTACCCAACAGATGTTGAACCATCATAACCAGCTGTGTCTGATTTTGTGATAAAGCTTTCAGCTCGTCAGACACATTGCCAGTGGAGTTTGATAAGTTCCTATGTTGCCCCTTCTTCTTCTGAGCATTCTCAGTTGTCACCTATTTAACCCCTTCCTTTTTGGATTTCTTTGAGGACTTAAGGGTTACAGGATTTGATGTTGCTGATACAAATGTGGTCTCAAACTCAGTTTTCATTTTTACCATTTTCTCTTTAATTTCTTCTTTTTGTTTTAGTTTGGAACCTCTTTTGTACCAACAATCATCTGTAAGATGATTGAACAAACTACATACTTCACATGGTTTCTTCTTCATCTTAGGTTGATCATCAACTAAAGAGGGTGAAGCACTGAAGACTTGTTCTTCAATGCTTTGGAAGCATTGTTTGCTTTCTTGACTGCCTCTTTAGTGGTCTTCAAACTCTTTCTACTGTCAGTTTCTCTTCAGTATGATAGATAGTAGTTGAAGTTTGAACTTCAGGTGTTAGATCCTGCTCTCTAGTCCTTTCAAGACCTTCAGAATTAACTCCTGAGTTGATCAACTCATTAATCATGTGAATGTCAGCATTTGAACCATCAACATCAGCTGATAAGTTCAAAGAGGGCTTGATGCTGACTGCTACTTCTGATTGTGCTGTATCAGAAGGTAGATCACATGATGTGATGGATTGGTTATCACTCTCACCATCAGATTCTACCTCTGCTCTTGGGGTAAAATCTGTAGGTGGAGCAGTGTGATTGTAACCAATTCCAAACTTCACATTTGAAGCAGATTGCTTACTAAGAAGCATTTCAAAACCTTTGCATGATTGTACCCATCTATCACACTCGACCTGGGTAACTGCAAGGGTTCTTTGAGATCTTTGTACTTCTCTAGAAGTACTTCTTCTCTAGCCTTATCATCAATTATTTGGCAATTCAGTTATAAATCTCATCATTTTTATCTTTAAGCACAGACTCAAACTCAGCTTTGTTTTTGGAAATTATTTGTTCTAGCTCAATGTTCTTATTAATTAGAGCTACATTTGCTTCTCTAATGGAAGCAAATGCTGCTATGCATGGTTCAGAACATAATTTGGCTTTTGCCTCAGAGGATACCTGTGATACCAGAGGTGTAGAGGCATTAGAAAATGAAATATCAGCAGACTCCAAAGCCATAAGAGCCAGATTCCAAAAGGACTGTCACCACCATGTGACCAGCACCTGAAAACAGTTGGTCATGACCAGACATGTCATCGTAAACTGCTCCAGTCAACAACTCCTGGGGTGAAGAAGCTGTGTTGTTGAGGTTGAGTTTGTTGATGAGATTGGGATGGCTGAGGTTCTGGTAGTGCATGAGGTTGTGGTGCCATAGGAACTTGAACTTGATTTGACTGTGGCATGTAATAACAAGGGTACGGATATGGCATTTGACCCTGAGGAACAAAATATGCCGGAGATTGTTGTTGAGGATGATGACTAGAAGTGACAGGATGTTGCCCTCTGTGTTGTTGACTATTGCCAGGAAAAGTCACAAAGGGTGCAGTGGAGTTAGATCCAGTTGATCTACACTCTCTTGCAAAGTGTCCAAGCCTCTGGCATTGTGACACCTCAACTTGCTCTTGTCAAAACCAACTTTGGTTTTGCTAGAGAGTCCTGGGAATTTTCTTCCAGTTCTTTTATAGAATTCTGAGATCTGATATTTATCAGGGCCATTTGGCTCAAAATATCCATCTCCTCTAAGTCATCATCAGCAATCCCCTTGAGATCATCCATAATGAAGCATAGATTGTCATATTACACCAGTAAACTGACCATCAACACTCACAAATGCAGAATCAGAAGTGCTTGAAGAGAAATAATATGCTCATCATACTAGCATTCAGATGAAGCATATTCTGACTCATGACCCACCAAGGCAGTGTTGCCTGGTACAAAGTCTTCAGTGAGCTTTCCAGATGAAGATAACTTTCTCTTCTGTTCTATCTCTCTCTCAAACGTGAGCAGTTTCCCATGGAGTTGGGTGAGAGATAGTTTGTCCAAACTTGCACTGGAGCGTAGGACAATAGTATATGTGTCCCATCTCTCAGGCAGTGATCTGAGAAATCTGTATTCATCTGAATATTTGTGTACTCAAGCTTGACCATTTTTAGTTCAGAGATCAACAAGAGAACCGCTCATATTGTTGAGTCAGTGTCTCACCCTTTCTATGAGAGAATGTCTCATATGTTGGGCAAGAATTTCTCTATTATTTTCCAAGACCTCATCTGTTCCTCCAAATTGTTCTTTCAAGGCATTCCAGAGGTCATGGGCAGTTTCATGATGCATTAGCCCAGAATATATTTCTTTTGGCAGTGCCATGGCCAGAATTCCATGGGCTTTTGCATCAATTTCAAGCAACTTCTTATCCTCATCTGAGTATTGCTCCCTCCTCTCCGGAACCATTAGATTGGTTTCCGGGTTATTCACCATAGGCTTGTGTGGACCATGTACCACTGATGTCCAACAACCTGCGCTGTTAACAGACAGGTGATGGAGCATACGTCTTTGCCATATGTTATACTCATTCCTAACCAGCATTGGTGGCTTGGTTGAGGAACCAGTATTGTGAGGATCATTGGAGGGAGTGGTCATTTTCAGTTCAAAAACAATTTAATTCAAGCTTTTAAAAGTTTTAAACAGACCACAACAAACTCAATGAAAACCAAGAGAAGATCTCAGATGAATGACCGAAATACAGAAAATTCAATCTCTATAACCGTTTCTTGCAAAAGCAAAAGCTAATTCAATCAAACTTAGATCTTGAATAGCAGTTTCAATGATCAATTATTAGATCGATCAATGATTAACCTGCTCTGATACCATTTTGACAGGATCAGCGATCACAAGTTTGATGTATTAGAGTTCAAAGCAGCGGAATACGAACAAGAATTACACAAATTGTAGCAAGCAATCGATACTTGTATGCATTAAGAGCACATACGGTTATAGGGAGAGAATATATATTTCTGATTTCAAGGAATGTTTATAGATATAGAATATTTCTAATCAAATCATTCATTCATTCCATTCATTCATTCACTCTTACAATAGGTTGTCACTCCTATATAGAGTGCAACAAACACTGCTGTTATCACGGAAAGTGACAACTGGCAGATCTAATACAAAAATAACTAACTCTTAACAAACTACTGAAATGTTCACAACTACTGAGAACATATCAGAGTGTTAAGTACAAAATATAAAACGACTGAAACTACAACGACTGAAGAACAAGCTCTTCAGTCGTTTTACAAAACTACTGAAACATAAAACTACTGAAACTAGAAATATAAAACTACTGATATCACAACTACTGAAGAAGTACTCATCAGCAGTTGTGACAAACTACTGAGGCTTCAGTACTTGATCTTCAGACTTTGACCTTCAGATGTTTCATCAGCTGATGACTTCAGTAGATATCATCAGCTGATGTCTTCAGTCTTTGTCTTCAGACTTTGTACATCAGTTGTTGATCTTCAGCACTTGTAAACTCTTCAGCTGTTGTACTTCAGTACTTTGGTCTTTCAGCTTCAGCACTTGTGTTCTTCAGCTGTTGTACTTCAGCACTTTAGTCTTTCAGCTGTTGAAGTCTTCAGCACTTGATCTTCAGTGTTGAAGTCTTCAGCACTTGTCAAACTGCTGATGAGGCTTTCAGCAGTTGTTGTGATACCATGTGGGACTTAGAGGTTTTCTGATCTTGGCTCATTGGTTCTTTTGGTCCAACACATCTAGAGCTGGTTATGTGGAATGCTTGCTTTAAAAGTTCTTGAAAAGTTAGTTTTCATGGACTTTTTCATCCCATTAGGGGCTGTTTTGTTATGGATAAATAAATCCCTTATGTTTCAAGGTTTTATCTTACATGCTTTAGTATAAACCTTGAAAGGTTATCATCAAATGGTTGATTAATTTTGTTTGGACAAAACTCTAAAGTTTGGATCATGTTGGCCGAAACTTTAACATTAAAAAGAGGTTCATGGTTGGTCTTTAATGTTGTATATGATACATATTTTGATGCATAACATAGCCTTGACCTTATGTGTTTTGGATTTGGTCGTTTGTGATTTTGTCATGTTGGTTTTCTCTTGAAAGGGTTGTAATATTTGTGTTTGTATTTTGGGTTGTAATTTATTTATTCATTGGTTATGTAATAAATAGATTAGGTGAATTCCTTTTAATAGAAAAATTGTATTAGGATATGACTTTGTAAAAGATGATGCACAAGATGAAGACCCAAAGAAGGACACTAAAGACATGGACACTTGAAGCATTTGGATATGGGTTCAAGTGGGAGTCATGGACACATTTTGTTGTGTAATTGTTAACCTTTAGGAAAGGCCTAATGATAACACTTGTGATGGCAAACAAGTGTAGTCAACTTAGAGGCTATGGTTATGCACTTATGTTTGTATGATTATGCTTGTTCGGTTGTTTGTTGTATGGTTGTTGTTTGATATTTGGATATGAACAACAAACTTATTAACAAGCATAACAAGATGAAAATATATGGTTCTTTATCTTTAAGTGATTAATAAAAGGTTATTAAAAAGATTAATGATTTTAATAAAGCAAGTTCTATTAAAAAGTGAACCATAGGGTACCTTGTATTTGAAAGAATGCAAATACAAGGTACATAGACTTTTCTAAAGTAGAATTATGAAAACTTCAAAACATTTTTATAAACAAGTTTAACACCGTCCTTTTGCACAACACTTGAGTCAATTGGAAACTCCTAATGGGCCATTTTGAGGGAACTTGTGATTGAGGTGGGGATACCATATTTGTGGGATAAAGGTCACCTAACCACTTATGTTGGAAAACTCACAAGTGTGTCCAATTAGAGTGACTACATGGGGAATGTGGAAAAAGTTCAAGTTGAAGACCAAGGGGACTACATCTTGAAGCTTTCAAATGGTTTGGAAGTAATTTTGAACAATGTTTTGTATGCTCCTAGTTTGACTAAGAACATTATTTCAGCGTCCTAATTAAGACAATATGGTTATGTTATGACATTTAATAAAAACGGAATTCATGTTTATTTAAATGACATATTTTATTTTAAAGCTATTCCTATTAGTAGTATGTATGAATTGGTTCGTGAAAACACTGTATATGATAACTCATTATTCCAAACCACCACCAAAAAGCTCAAATTGGATTTGAGTGACACCTATCGTTGGCATTGCTGTCTTGGTCATATAAACAAGAAGCGCATACAAACACTTCAAAAGAACGGTCTCTTAAAAGCAAATGAATATGATTCATATCATGTATGTGAATCTTGTTTACAAGGTAAAATGACTAAGGCGCCTTTTAGTGGCAAATCTGAAAACGAAAAAGATTTATTAGGTATCATACATTCAGATGTATGTGGTCCTTTTAGGCGAATGACTAGGTATAATGAAAGATACTTTATTACCTTTACTGACGACTATAGTCGATATGATTATGTGTACTTCTTAAGACACAAAGATGAAGCTTTTGAAATGTTCAAAATCTTCTAGAATTAAGTACAAAATCAACTAAACAAGAAAATGAAAATTCTCCGCATTGATAGAGGTGGTGAATACTTAAGTGATGCTTCTAGAGATCATCTTAGAAGTTCTGGTAGTGTCTCACAACTATCTCCACCTAGAACACCACAACACAATGGTGTGTCCGAGAGGAGAAATCGAACTCTATTGGATATGGTTCAATCTATGATGGCTAGAAGCTCATTGCCTCTATCATTTTGGGGTTTCGCTTTGCTCTCTATGGCCCGTATTTTGAATATGGCCCTAACCAAGAAAGTGGAAAAGACACCTTTTAAAATATGGCATGGAACGGTTCCATCACTATCATATTAAAGTTATGGGGTTGTAAGGCTTATATTAAGACTCCACCTCAAACAAGTTAGAGATCCCTTCCACTAAGTGTATCTTCATTGGATATCCTAGAGATTCTATGGGATATTATTGTAGATACGTGTGTCCCTAGTTTCTGAACTTAATGTAAAATGTCTATAATGTCTTACACATAGGTAATTGAATGGGTACTTAATGAAATACAATGTGTGGTTGTGCTTATAATGTTGAATATTTCATTGCTTGGTATGTAATAACGCTTATTGAACTAACTATATAGGTTATGGTTGTTTTAATAAATCTAAGTCAAATAATGATTTTGAAACATTTTCAAACTTAATCATATGAAGTTTACATGCGATTGGACCATGCTAATGGACCATACGCATGAACAACTTCATGCTAATGAACCAGTCATACGAATGAACCAGTAGACTGGATCAGTCGCATGATTGTACCATGAGATTGACTCAGTCGCACGACTGAACACTTAGTCATGCGAATGGATCAAGCGCATGACTCAATCGCACGATTGAACCATGCTAATGGTTCAGTCACCCGAATGAGAAACCTAACCTATAAATACCACTTAAATCGTGGAAAAATGGAACACTTCGAATACCTATGTACTAAATCGTACCCTAGCTGTCCACAGACCTCTAAGCACCTGTTCCAAGTTCATAGATCACACTAGATCGATTCCCAATCGTTCTTAACGTTTAGATTCAATCCATAATTGTTTCTACATGCGTTCTCACTCATTAGATCACCAATCAAATAGGATTCCGCACTATATGATTCGGTATACACGTATATCAGTTAGTATTTCGTTCGATACACGATCCTAACAATTATTTCTATGATCCATTGGACCAAAAGGAGTTTGTTGCCAAGAAGGCTGAGTTCTTAGAAGCTAAGTTCCTATGGAAGGAACTAGAAGTAGATTATGGATCTTGAGGAGATCAAGAGCAACAAAATGAAACAAGTTTGGTTTACACGAAAGATACTTCGTTACCTTACCGACGACTATAGTCGATATGGTTATGTGTACTTGTTAAGAAATAAAGATGAAGCTTTCGAAATGTTCAAAATCTTCTGGAATGAAGTAGAAAATCAACTTAACAAGAAAATAAAAGTTCTCCGCACCGATAGAGGAGGTGAATACCTAAGTGATGCTTTTAGAGATCATCTTAGAAGTTGTGGTATTGTCTCACAACTATCTCCACCTGGAACACTACAACACAATGGTGTATCCGAGAGGAGAAATCGAACTCTATTGTATATGGTTCGATCTATGATGGCTAGAAGCTCGTTGCCTCTATCATTTTGGGGTTTCTCTTTTCTCTCTTTGGCCCGTATTTTGAATATGGCCCCAACCAAGCAAGAGGAAACGAAACCTTTTGAAATACGGCATGGAAGGGTTCCATCTTTATCATATTTAAAGGTATGGGGTTATGAGGCTTATTTTAAGACTCCCACCTCAAACAAGTTAGAAAGCCGTTCCACTAAGTATATATTCATTGGATATCCTAGAGATTCGATGGGATATTATTTCTATGATCCATTGGAACAAAAGGTGTTTGTTGCCAAGAAGGCTTAGTTCCTAGAAGCTAAGTTCCTTATGGAAGGAACTAGTAGTAGAATAGTGGATCTTGAGGAGGATCAAGAATCACAAACCGATACACGTTTGGTTGACACTATCACTCAACATGAGATGTTTAGGGTGATCAAATAGTTGATCAATACACAAAAAACGTTCGTAGATCTGGTAGAACTAGTAATCCACCTAAAAGCTATGGATTTTCGGTAGATGGATGCTATGTGGTAGATTCTGATGAACCGACCACTTATCAAGATGCAATGTCCAATTTGGATTGCGACAAATGGCTTGAAGCCATTAATGTTGAGATGCAATCCATATATGACAACCAAGTGTGAGACTTGGTTGAACCACCTCTTATTTCCAAGATAGTTGGAAGTAAGTGTGTTTTCAAGAAGAAAACTGATATGCATGGAAACTTGGATACTTATAAAACTAGACTTCTAAGAAAATGTTTCACTCTAACTCAAGGGGTTGATTATGATGAGACCTTCTCACGGTTGCAATGCTAAAGTCTAATAGGATATTATTTGCAATAGCTTCTCATTATGATTATGAGATTTGGCATATGGATATCAAAACTGCTTTTCGAAATGGATATCTTGAGGAAGATTTCTATATGGTTTAGCCTGAACGTTTTGTTGATCAAAAACATCCTAACAAAGTATGCAAGTTAAAGAAATCAATCTATGGATTGAGGCAAGCATCAAGAAGTTGGAATCACCGTTTTGATGATGAGATAATCAAATTTTGGTTCATCAAAAACGCTGATGAAGCATGTGTATATAAGAAAGCTAGTGGGAGCATCATCACTTTCCTAGTATTGTATGTCGATGACATCCTACTATTTGGAAATGAGATTCCAACCTTGGAAGGTGTTAAAACCTAGCTTGGAAGCTATTTTTCCATTAAGGATCTTGGTGAAGCCACCTATATTTTAGAAATAAATATCTATCGGGATAGATCAAGGCGGTTGATAGGTTTAAATCAAAGTGCATACATTGATAAGATCTTGAAAAGGTTCGAGATGGAAAACTATAAGAAAGGTACGGTACCTATCCAAGGAGTAACGATATTGAGTAAGACTCAATTTCGAAGCTCAAAGTATGAGCAAGACAAAATGAAGGGAATCTCGTATGCATCTGCCATAGGATCCATCATGTTTGCAATGATATGCACTAGGTCAGACGTGTCCTGCGCCTTGAGCATGATAATCCGATACCAACAAAATCCTGGAAACAGTCATTGGATGGATCTTAAGAGCATACTTAAGTACCTAAGGAGGGCCAAAGATATGTTCCTAATCTATGGATCTAAACTGATCGGAATGATTCACGATCACAATCGGGGTACATTTTCATCTAGAATGGGGGAGCAGTCTTTTGGAAGAGCTCTAAGCAAGATGTGGTAGCTTTATCAACTACAGAGTCAGAATACATCACCGCTTCATTAGCAGCTCAGGAAGCTCCATGGTTAAAGGAATTCA
This sequence comes from Flaveria trinervia, assembly GCA_025506515.1. Taxonomy (NCBI): domain Eukaryota; kingdom Viridiplantae; phylum Streptophyta; class Magnoliopsida; order Asterales; family Asteraceae; genus Flaveria; species Flaveria trinervia. Next base: position 66,474,317 of record CM046455.1, read on the forward strand.
TTATCGATCTAGGGGTGGTCCCTTCCATTCAGGAACCCCTTGAAAGTCTTTGTGATAACGAGGGTGCGATTGCTCAAATCAAGGAACCCCATGCATATCAAAAGACTAGGCACATTGAACGGAGATTCAACTGCACAAGGGATGAAGTTGAAAAGGGAAAGATATGTATTGCAAAGTTCAAACGGATCAAGACATTGCAGATCCACTCACGAAGCTTCTTCAAAAGGCAAAACATGAAAGTCATACTTGTTCCATGGGACTTCAATATTCTAGTGACTGGATTTGATTTTTAATTTTTGTATTTAGTATTGTAACCCTTTATTAGTTGAATGAATTATTTGGTTACAGTGGTTCAACTAATATTCTTATAGTGCATGTTTAAAATCCATGTTTAAATCATTTACTCAAAACGTCTGTAGTCTTACATACTTGTGGGAACAAGTATGAAGGTAAGATTATTATGAACATGGATTGGTAGATATTCATATGGATGAATATAGAGCAAAGGGTTGCTGCCAAAGTTCATAGATATTTGTGGGATACAAATATTGGACTGACCTGCATCTCAAATATTACTACATGGAATCTCCCTCATTGATCATAAGTAAGTTTAAGTAAATACAAACATCATTTGGTATCCTCTGACCTGAGATACGTGTTGGGTCTTGATATTTACCGAATATTATACTTTGACTTAGTTCTTCGCTGTTCAGAAACATGGCAGTACATAAGTCTAAGTTCAGGTATAATACAAGGTAATTGTGAGAGACATATGTAGTCAAGATGGGATTTGTCCCTCTTATTCATTGAGAGTAAGATACCTAAGGCCTGATAAAGTTAAATCAATGGAGAATGATCACTGTGTGTCTCCGAGATTTAACATGACATCTGTAACAAAAGTATAGATGATTGTTTCACCTAAAACATTTCGAGTAAGGTACATGAAGGGGATGATGTTATTGAATCACACTTAGTCATACGTATTAAGGGTAATAAACCGTTTTAGGTGGTATTTACTGCTTGCATCAATCTTCTATGAATCTTGTGCGAGTGGGAGATTGTTGGATCTTGTATGCCCAAGACACATACCAGATTGTTGTGGTTAGTACGTTATGATCCAAGCCAGGTCATACCTAATAACAAGCTAATCAAACACCAATAAATATTTATTTGTTAATGAAATCATACAAATAAATATTGACACCAATTTAGAAGATGGGTTTTCTAAAACACTGCTTTTGTAATAGAACAAATTATATGGATAATTTGTTCATGAGAAACTATTTGTATCATTATTTAAGTAAGTTAAATAATATAAATAATAGTGTGTTAACGTTATAAAATTAAAAGAGGTTTTAATTTTATAAACTTACGGGTTAAAAGACTGCAAGTTTTATTAAATTTAAAATAGGTGGAACCCATTTTAAATTGATTTTCGGCCCCCCAGGGTGGCCACTCCTTCGGATTGCATGTCTTGGTTCATACAAGACTTTAATCCTTTCTTGCACTCAACCTAACCAACACTCTCTCTCACACACACATTGCAAGAACTCTCTCCAACAAGCCTAAAAATTTCAGATCTAAGGCAAAAGTTGGTAAAAATTTCGGATCTAAGGCAAAAGTTGGTAAAAATTTCGGTTTTGAAAGAGGCACAAGAAGAGGGTTTTGCTATTCTACTACCTAACAAGTTAGGTGTTTGCTAGGGCTTGTGGGTATACAAGCTTGAGGACATCTCTTTTGGAGGGTTGGCAGTCAAGATGCATCATCATCTTCTTCTCAACCATACCACTTCTTTTGTTCTAGAAAGGTAGTTTCATGAACACCCTATGGTTGTTTTTTTTCCTTTTTGATAGCATTTCATTTCACACACATATGATCCTTATTCTTGGGTTTTGATTTGGTTTAAAATTGTTCATATTTTCATATTGTTAAACCCATTTTTAAACCCTTATATCCGCTGCGTTTTTGTAGTTTAAATGGTTAAACTAGCTTTGATAAACTTGTAACAAAACCGAACAAGTGGAAGATGATATTAATGAAAAGTGAAACTTAATGAATGTTACCCACGGGCCCTTTTGATCGTGAAAAGTCTTGCAAGCACTATGATAGACTTCATTTATATGAGTCTGATGGATGATGATTGATCCGTATTCATGAGAGGGCTATATGCCTTGCAGTGTGGATCAACTGTCGGGGGTTAGCTACCATGATGATGTGTACCGACAGGGATTGACATTCATTGTCGATCAACATGGAGCTCTTGCTTTGTGTAATCTCGTTGATGATGATGTGAAAGATATGAAAGAATGAAAGAATGAAAGATAATGAACATGCTTATTAAGACGCAAATGTTATGTATTATGATGTATGTGTGGTCATTATATGAAGGATAAAGTTTATACTTTCTTATTTACTTAAACTAAAACTCACTCAGCAAAGCTGACTTTTAAGCATAATAGTTGGCAGGTAAATGCTGATACTGAGGATGGCACCAGGAGCTTCTTGGAGAACAATAGATGGCATTCCTGTTTATGAAATATTTTATTGTAATTAAGAAAAAGTATCATGTTTTATATACGAATGAAAGACAAATGTACGAGTACAATATGATTTCCAAGTTTTAAATGAATGTCTAATTATTTCCGCTGCGTTGTTTTGTTATTAAAATGATTTTATGCTATGATTAACCAATTGTGAAGCTTCCCGGGAATGGGGCCTTACACTTTAGTATCCACAAGTGTGCTAATAGACTGACAGTCAACAAAGTGGAATTTCTTCAACATTGTTTCTACATATTTTGATTGATTGATGAAAATTCCATCTGTTGTTTGTTGGACTTGCACCCCTAAAAAAATATGAGTTCCCCCATTGCACTCATTTGAACTTTAGAATGTATAAGGTCTTCAAAGTCTTTACAAAGTTGCTTGTATGTTAAGCCAAAATGATATCATCCATATAAATCTAGACTAGCAACATGTCTCTTCCTCTTTTATTTCTGAAGAGAGTCTGATCAATCTTTCCTCTTTCATATCCATGTTCAAGAAGAAAAGATGATAGAGTCTCATACCATTTTCTTGGAGCTTGATGAAGACCATATAGTGCTTTGTCAAGCTTGTACACCCTGTGTGGGAAATCAGGATCTTCAAAGCCAGGTAGTTGACTCACACAGACTTCTTCAGCAATCTTTCCATACAAGAAAGCACACCTCACATCCATTTGATAAACAGTAAATTTCATGGATGCTAAATATGCAAGAAAGATTCTTATGGCTTCTAATATGGAAATAGGTGCAAACACTTAATCATAATCAGTTCCTTCTTCTTTTGTGTAATCTTGTGCCACTAGTCTTGCTTTATTTCTGATGACAATCCCTCTATGATAAATTGTATTTTTGTACAGCCATCAGGTGTGCCGATAGGGTATTGTCCTTGAGGAAGATCAACCAGTTGCCATACTTCTTGCTTCTTAAATTGCAGCAATTCTTCCAGCATTGCTTCAATCCAGCTATTGTCTTGAAGAGCATCTTTCATGTGTTTTGGTACCATTTACAAAGAAAGCATGAGAACAAACAGATGTTTACAATATTTGACTTGCTTCTGGTCAACCTTTCATTAGGTTCACCAATAATGCTTTCTACTGGATGATTCTTGTGTATTCTGGTGGTTGGAATTGAGTCACAAGCAATGTTTATATCAAGATTAGAGACATTCAGATCATTAGGGTAAGAGGCACCTTCATCTTGTACTGTTGGGGAGTTATGAAGATAATTAGACTATGTTTCAGTGATTGCTTCAGCATCAGCAACACTTTGATTGCTTCGATCATTTGATGTTCTTTTAGTTTCAACTGTAGGAGTAGCTTGCTTTTGATTTTTTATATCAATTGATAGATCTTCTGAATGTGATGGTAACAAGCAGGACCAGCTTCGGTTAAAACACTTTGATTTTGAGATGCTTGTCTGATAGGATCATCTTGGAGTTGAACATCTTCATTCATTTGCTGAGTAAAGGTAGGGGGAATCAATGGAAAGTCATCTACTCTTTCTACAACTGAAGAAGGTTGAGCTAAATGTCGATTTCCTGCATCAGACAAGTGAAATCGTGTTGGACCAAAAGAACCAATGAGCCAAGATCAGAAAATCTCTAAGTCCACATGGTATCACAACAACTGCTCAAAGCCTCATCAGCAGTTTGACAAGTGCTGAAGACTTCAACAGCTGAAGATCAAGTGCTGAAGACTTCAACAGCTGAGAACTAAAGTGCTGAAGTACAAAGCTGAAGAACACAAGTGCTGAAGCTGAAAGACCAAAGTACTGAAGTACAACAGCTGAAGAGTTTACAAGTGCTGAAGATCAACAACTGATGTACAAAGTCTGAAGACAAAGACTGAAGACATCAGCTGATGATATCTACTGAAGTCATGAGCTGATGAAACATCTGAAGGTCAAAGTCTGAAGATCAAGCACTGAAGCCTCAGTAGTTTGTCACAACTGCTGAAGAGTACTTCTTCAGTAGTTGTGATATCAGTAGTTTTATATTTCTAGTTTCAGTAATTTTATGTTTCAGTAGTTTTGTAAAACGACTGAAGAGCTTGTTCTTCAGTCGTTGTAGTTTCAGTAGTTTTATATTTTGTACTTAACACTCTGATATGTTCTCAGTAGTTGTGAACATTTCAGTAGTTTGTTAAGAGTCAGTTATTTTTGTATTAGATCTGCCAGTTGTCACTTTCCGTGATAACAGCAGTGATTGTTGCACTCTATATAAGGAGTGACAACCTATTGTAATATGTGAGCGAATGACGGGAATGAATGAATGATTTGATTAGAAATATTCTACATTTATAAACATTCCTTGAAATCAGAAATATATATTCTCTCCCTATAACCGTATGCGTTCTTAATGCATACAAGTATCGACTACTTGCTACAATTTGTCTAATTCCTGTTTGTATTCCACTGCTTTGAATCCTAATACATCAAACTTGTGATCGCTGATCCTGTCAATGGTATCAGAGCAGGTTAATCATTGATCGATCTAATAATTGATCATTGAAACTGCTATTCAAGATCTAAGTTTGATTGAATTAGCTTTTGTTTTTTGCAAGAAACGGTTATAGAGATTGAATTTTCTGTATTTCTGGTCATTCATCCTGAGATCTTCTCTTGGTTTTCATTGAGTTGTTGTGGTCTGTTTAAAATTTTTAAAAGCTTGAATTAAATTGTTTTTGAACTGAAAATGACCACTCCCTCCAATGATCCTCACATACTGGTTCCTCAACCAAGCCACCAATGTTGGTTAGGAATGAGTATAACATATGGCAAAGACGTATGCTCCATCATCTGTCTGTTAACAGCGCAGGGTGTTGGACATCAGTGGTACATGGTCCACACAAGCCTATGGTGAATAACCGGAAACCAATCAAATGGTTCTGAAGAGGAGGGAGCAATACTCTGATGAGGATAAGAAGTTGCTTGAAATTGATGCAAAAGCCCATGGAATTCTAGCCATGGTGACAGGATCAGCAATCACACGTTGATGTATTAGGATTCAAAGCAGCGGAATACAAACAGGAATTAGACAAATTGTAGCAAGCAATCGATACTTGTATGCATTAAGAGCGCATACGGTTATAGGGAGAGAATATATATTTCTAATTTCAAGGAATGTTTATAGATGTAAAATATTTCTAATCAAATCAATCATTCATTCCATTCATTCATCTCTGTTACAATAAGTTGTCACTCCTTATATAGAGTGCAACAATCACTGCTGTTATCACGGAAAGTGACAACTGGCAGATCTAATACAAAAATAACTAATTCTTAACAAACTACTGAAATGTTCACAACTACTAAGAACATATCAGCGTGTTAAGTACAAAATATAAAACTACTGAAACTACAACGACTGAAGAACAAGCTCTTCAGTCGTTTTACAAAACTACTGAAACATAAAACTACTGAAACTAGAAATATAAAACTATTGATATCACAACTACTGAAGAAGTACTCTTCAGCAGTTGTGACAAACTACTGAGGCTTCAGTACTTGATCTTCAGACTTTGACCTTCAGGTGTTTCATCAGCTGATGACTTCAGTAGATATCATCAGCTGATGTCTTCAGTTTTGTCTTCAGACTTTGTACATCAGTTGTTGATCTTCAGCACTTGTAAACTCTTCAGCTGTTGTACTTCAGTACTTTGGTTTTTCAACTTCAGCACTTGTGTTCTTCAGCTGTTGTACTTCAGCACTTTAGTTCTTCAGCTGTTGAGGTCTTCAGCACTTGATCTTCAGCTGTTCAAGTCTTCAGCACTTGTCAAACTACTGATGAGGCTTTCAGCAGTTGTTGTGATACCATGTGGGACTTGGAGGTTTTTTGATCTTGGCTCATTGGTTCTTTTGGTCCAACAAACTCCCCCTGAACCAATGCAGCCAAAACCTCTAACTTATTATTATCCCACTTATTGTTGGCAAAATGTTGGTCTTTTTCCTTCTTGATCAGTAGAGAAGATGACCCATGTAAGCTCTGGCCTGGGAAGGAAATCTCAAATATTGTTTGGCAGAGTATGAATGGGAACTCTGTTTTGGGGAACTGGATACAGAGTTGTTATCCCATTCATGAGATTTACTTCCCCATAATGAGTCTGTATGACTCACGAAAAGGCCTCAAGGAGAACAACTTGTTCCTCCTGAGAGAGTTCTTCTGCTCCTCCTTGGAAGAAGAACTCTGGACCATAGTACTGATAAGTACTTCATGGTCCTGCCATTTTTCAGCTCCACCGTAGTTACCTCCCTATATACAAATTCATCAGGATGGTTGCCTTCAAGGAGTAACTGGAGCTCATTCTTCTGGATGTCTTCAAGCTTTTTATATAAGCAACCCCTTCTTATCATCTTGTTTTCTAGTAAAGCTTGAGGGGTCTTCTTTGCTTGGTGAGCTTTCTTGAATTCATCAATGATTCCCAAGGTGAGACTACAACGGCCAACATGATGGTAGACTCTATTGTTTTTCGTACCTGGCCATTGTATCTGTGTGGGATAGTTCTTTTATGGATTCTAGAACTCACCCTGGGGTCTGGCCATACTCTCACTCTCTCCTTCTGATACTGAAAGGTGTGCCTGAGAGTGTACAGCCTTTGAGCATGCCCTTTCATGGCTTGAATAGATGATGACTGAGGAAATTCCTTGTCAACCATCTTCAACAGTTGCTCATCATGCTGTTCTGCTGTTCTTCTTCTTCTATCTTGACTCTGGCCATTTCCCTTGAGAGTCAGGTGTGATCATGGTTGACTTTGGGTTTTGGTAGCTTCAGAACAGCAGAGAGTGGCAGACTATCATCTTCATCCTCCTCTTCTTCTTCTTCTTCATCCTCAGCACCCTTCTCTCTTCTGGGTACATCACTGGATGATGGTTGGGTTGGTGAAGGAATTGGTTTTGAAGAATAGGATATTGGATTTTGGCTTAGAGATTGGTTGGGAGATTTGAGGGATAGGATCTGTTTGAGTGGGTGGAAGGGAAGGTTGATCCATCATCTTTGTAGTTAGTTTCGCCTTTGTGAGTTTAGCCATCTCTAACCTTTTACCAGCCCCAGCTCATCAAGGGCTTCCACAATAATCCCTTTGTTGAATTGCTCAGACAGACAGATTCTGGTGGCTATAGCCAGATGCTGTCCCTGGTCCATGCGCGAATCTCCACTAACGATCTTCCTAAGTATTTTGCAATGAAGCGGATCATTATTTCCAATCTCTCTTTCTCAAGCATCATACCCTGCCCATCGGGTTTGTATCTCTTGCACTTCCAACCTTCTGATCTCACTATATCCAGTGTGGCTGTGTCAAACCCCTGCCTGAAGAGTTGTTCAATTATTTTATCCATGGATCGGCTGTGTGTAGTGTCAGCTTCTTTGACCAGCTCCTCCAAGGATTTGTCTTCAGCAGTGTGATCATCAGCACTTCTCTTTCGCTTGTAAGTGAGCAGAGGTTGCTTTTCTTTCTCCTCCTCTTGGGCTTGCTTCTCTTCCTTCTTCTCCTCTGTTCTTTTCCTCTTCTTTTCTTTCACTGCAGTACTCTCCCCCTTTTTGTCGCATTGGAGGAAGGGTTTGTAACCGCAGAAAGAGTCTTTTGGACAGCAACATCAACCAAGGGCTGTAAAGTTGAGGAAAGCCTCTCATCAATGGCTTTAGTCACAATATCAGTGATTATGGGTGTGATGAGAGGGAGGGAATTTGGAAGTACAGCACCTATTTGCTCAGGAGGGTTCTGTTCCTGAGAAGTAGGACCTGAAGCAGAGGCAGGTGGTTGAGTTTGGAGTGGCTCAGTGTTTGGGGAACCTTCAAGTGAAGGTGCCATCTGTGGGTAGGTAGAGGCATATGGTCTTTCTCCTTGTGAGAGTTGATCAAGTAGGTTTTGCAGCCTACTGACCTTCTCTTCAAGGATTGTGTTCTGGGCAAGAACATCGTAGAAAAAGCCCAGGTCATCATCAGCCGAAGCTGAATCATCTGACCTCCTGCTTAGAGCAGGATTTACATGCACTGGGTGTAGACCAGTTGGTGCATGTGCCCCTTGTGCTTGGTACTGGGGACTTCCAGCCTCAGGACAGTGTCCATCATCAGCTGTTGCCTCTAGTGAGGTCTTAGAAATTTTACCAGCCTCACTCTGATCATGTGCTGAGTTAGAGGAGGTGGCAGCCTCACTAGATGTTCTAAGCTCCTTCTCTACACCAGGAGATAGAAGTGGTAAACCCCTGTGCTGTTGGTTCTCAAGTGCACTGTGTTCCTCCCCCTCAATTGTAGAGGTATTCCCAGTAGTAAGTGGTTTCTGGGGAGGGGGTGAGGAGTGCAGTTGAGTCAGCACTTGTGGAACTATTAGAGTTGGCTGTGAGGGGCGGTTGTTTGGGGTGAAGGGATAGAAGCAGTGTGCACCTGGGGAGGTTGGTGCTCTTCAATGGCAATCTCCTCAAGTGAGGAAGATCCCAGATATGTAGGTACCCCTTGTGTGGTTGCTTCAGGCTCCTGTTGAGAGGAAGCCTAAGCGGCTATGGCTGGAAGAGTCATTGTATCCACTAGGGGGTTTGGACTAGTGGAGATATCCTGCGTTTGTGTTGCAGGGGCATCCTCAGGGGACTCAATTCCTTGAATAGCCATTTTGGGTGTCTTTTTGGTGGGTTTGGTGGGGACTTTGGATTTGGAGGTGGTGGCTGTGGGTTCCAGCTGCGTGGGTTTTCGCAGCTTGGCAGCCATTTTGAGTGTCCGGTCAGAGTTGTGCCGGGAGTATACTTCCGGCAGAACAGCCGTAGCAGGGACTCCCAAGCCAACAAGTCCCTCAGCATTAAGCTGGTTTGTAATGATGGCCATTATGACCGTGGATATAGTATCCAACGGTTGGCAGTTAGTTTTTGAGCCATATCCTTGAGCTCTAAAAATATTATTTCAGAAAAATTAAGTGGTTGTTGCTCAAGAATAGAATACATTACCTGCTTGCCATTTTGTCGACATTTGATCCCAAGACGACGTCTTAGGGCCAAACATACATTCACCATGTGAAAAATCGGCGCTCAGCGTCATTAAAGTGTTTCTTCATGATAGTGGAGGCACTGAGATCGCCTTGATATCCATGTTGAGCAAAGGATAGATCTATGGTGCCCTTCGGATATCCAGCAGGAGAACTAGCATCATTCAGTTGAAGAATTTGGCGGATTATTGCAAGAGTAATGATTCTTCTTTGTTGTTTACGACCGACTGGAGGGGTGTGTTGTTCTCCCCAGTGGTAACAGTAACGTTTATCCAAAATTGGTGAAAGGATTCGGCATGTAGTATGGGATTCAGAAGAAATGCCGTGTTGTATTGGGACTGAACCATAAGATCGATAGCAGTATCGAACTTAGTCCAGATAGGCGATTTAGTGAGGTAGGCAACACAGTTGTGTCGCGGTTTAATTTGCATGGACACCATGGAGAAGAGGGAAGTTTTGGAGAGGAACGTTAGGTTTGAAGAAGATGAAGCATTGAGATCTAAGGTTAGGGATATTTATAGGGTACGGGTAAGAAAACGACTGAAGGATGTGGTGTTAGTCATCAGTAGTTTTAAACGACCGTTGACATGGTATTATCCTTTCAGACGTTGAAACAGCTGAAGTCGTGGTGTTAGGCATCAGTAGTTTAGAAAACTGCTGAAGACCGTGGTTTTGACTGCAGATGATTGAAACAACTGAGGACTTGGTGTTTGTCATCAGTATTTATGAAACTACTGAAGACAGTGGTTTTGTCATCAGCTGTTGTAAACAACTGAAGACTTGGTATTCGTCATCAGTAGTTATAAAACTACTGAAGACGTGGTTTCGCTTCAGTTGTTTAGAATGAAACAGCAGTTGTACAAAGGACTGAAGAGAAAGTTCTCTTCAGCTGTTTTTGCCAATTCTTAGCTTTTCAGCTGTTTCATACTGTCCTCAACACATTCATCAGTCTTTTTAACTGATTTCAGTTGTTTCATAGGACATCAGTACTTATCTGTTTTTACTGATTGCAGTAGTTGTAACTGCATCAGTAGTTGTAACTATATCAGTAGTTTAGAACAGATGAAGTACTTCAGTACTTATGAGGCATTTAGCCATCAGTAGTTATAAAAACTACTGAAGGAAAAAGGACTCATCAGTACTTATATGTGACATAGTTACTAATGATCATCAGTACTTATTACTAAGATCATCAGTAGTTGTCACTTATTCTAGCTGCAGCATACCAAGCCTTAACACCAGGTTTTGGAAAGTTGAACTATCAAAAGGCTTAGTAAAATATCTGCAAGCTCATCAGCACTAGGCACAAACTTAGGATCAATCAGACCTTTTTCAAAACAATCCCTTATAAAATGATGTCTGATCTCTATTGTTGGTCCTAAGTGTGCTGGACTGGATTTTTGACAATGCAAAGAGCTGAAGCACTATCCATTAACAATGGAGTCTTAGTCTCTGAAATGCCATAATCCAAAAGTTGGTTTTGAAGCTAGAGTACCTGAGATGTACAACTTGCAGCAGCAATGTACTCTGCTTCAGCATTGATGTAGCAACTGAGGTCTGTTTCTTGCTTTGCCAAGAAATCAAGCAGTTGCCTAGGAATTGACATCCACCAGAAGTTGATTTCCTGGTCAACTTACACCCTGCATAGTCACTGTCAGAAAAAGCAACTAATTTACCAGAATGTCCAGTAGAATACCATAAACCTAGAGATGGAGTGCCTTGCAGATATCTAAAAATCCTCTTGACTGCAATCAGATGAGACTCTTTAGGTGCAGCTTGAAATCTTGCACAAACACATGTAGCAAACATAATATCTGGTCTAGAAGCTGTTAAATACATCAAGGACCCAATCATACATCTGTAAGTGTTTCATCAACCACTTTACCTTTCTGATCTGTATCCAGTTGTGTGGTGCTGCACATGGGAGTAGAACAAGGCTTACAGTTTTGTAAATCAAACTTTTGCAAAAGATCTTTTGTATATTTGGACTGATGAATGAAAATTCCATCAGCCTTTTGTTTGATTTGCAACCCCAGAAAGAATTGTAACTCTCCCATGGCACTCATTTCAAACTTCTGTTGCATCAACTTTGTAAGGCATCACACAACTTTGGATCAGAGGATGCAAAAATGATGTCATCTACATAAATTTGAACAAGTAGATTATGCTGCCCAGCTTTGTTAATGAATAAAGTCTTATCTATGGAGCCTCTAGTGAAATTGTTTTCCAGAAGAAAGTTTGATAATGTCTCATACCAGGCTCTTGGAGCTTGTTTTAACCCATAAAGAGCCTTATCAAGCTTATACACCCAATTAGGATGTTTATTGTCCTCAAAGCCTGGAGGTTGACATACATAAACCTCTTCTTTAATTTTTCCATACAAAAATGCACTTTTGACATCCATTGAAAAACTTTAAGTTTTGATAAGCAGCATAAGCTAAAAACAATCGAATTGCTTCCAGTCTGGCTACAGGGGCAAAGGTTTCATCATATCAATACCTTCTTCTTGTGCAAACCCCTGAACAACCAGTCTGGCCTTGTTCTTAACAATAAGCCCATTTTCATCAGTTTTGTTCCTAAACACCCATTTAGTGCCTATTGCACACTTACCTGGAGGTAGAGGAACCATTTCCCACACTTGCTGTTTCTTGAACTGAAGAAGCTCAAGCTGCATGGCATCAACCCATCCATTGTCCTTAAAAGTAATGTGACAATTCTTTGGCTCTTGCTGACTGATGAAGAGAGCATAGAAGCAGAATTTGACAATTGACTTCTTGTTGATACACCAGCAGTGATATCACCAATGATTTGAGACATAGGGTGATTCTTCAGATCTTGATACACAATGAGATCTGTGCAAGTGTTTGTAGCAGGCTCAGCAGCAACAGATGGTGATAGTGAATCATTTCCTTGAAACCAATCAGTGGATGGTAATTCAAAGGAAGTTGAATTCGAAGAGATCTCATCAGCATTTGTTGTGGATGGTGCTACTGGAGCTACAGGAACATCAGGTCTAGCTGAGTCAGGCAGCTGATCACTAAACCTGAAGAGGTGAGTACTGCAATCATCATCATCATCAGTAGTACCACGTGGTGGTGAACTGTTGACAGGAGCAACAGCAGGAGTTTGATAAGGAACATATTGCTGTATGTCCAAATCAAATAGCTCCACAGGGCTTTGTGGAATCTTGTCCTTTGGAGATTCATTGAACTTAACATGTAGAGTTTCTTCAACCATCTTTGTTCTGCAGTTGAAGACTCTGTATGCCTTGCAAGTAGATGAATAACCAACAAAGTACCCTGCATCACCTTAGGATCAAATTTATGGAGTTGATCCTTTGTGTTGAGAATAAAATAGGGACACCCAATGCTTTGAAAAATGAAATCAGAGGAGCCAAATGATGGAGAACTTCATATGGAGTCTTCATCACCTCTGATTTACTAAAACTCTATTTTGCACATAGCAAGCTGTGTTGACAGCTTCAGCCCAAAAGGTCAGTGGCAAACCTGAGTCAGCCAGCATGGACCTTGCAGCTTCAATGAGGGTCCTGTTCTTTCTCTCCACTACTCCATTTTGTTCTGGAGTCCTTGGAATGCTGAACTGCCTTTTGATTCCCTTTGAAAGATAGAAATTATCAAGTGTATGATTTCTGAACTCAGTTCCATTGTCACTCCTAATACACTTGACTGGAAGAATACTGCTTCTCAATGTACAGCACAAAGTGAATAATCTTCTGAGCAGCCTCATCCTTTGAATGTAGAAAGAAAGTCCATACAAATCTGGAGTAATCATCCACAATTACCAGACAATATTTCTTCTTTGCCATGCTCATTACTCTCACAGGACCAAATAGATCCATATGCAGTAATTGCAAGCAGGCAGTGGACTTAGGCACTTCAATAGGAGGGAATGAGACTTTGTGCTGTTTTCCTTTTAAACAAGCAGTGCAGGTTTCATCACAGTGGAACTCCTTTATTGGTAAGCCTCTGACTAAACTATTGTGGGTAAGCTGATTCATGTTTTTGAGATTAACATGACCAAGCCTCCTGTGCCACAGTTTAGATTCTTGAGAAGAGGCTTTGGAAAATAGGCAAGGATTGCCTTTGAGATCTATCTTCTTAGAAAGATCTAAGGCATACACTCTTCCTGTCCTGTTGGCTTTCAGGAGAGTGTGATCATCCAACACCTTGTCAATCAAGTGCAAAACTTTGGATGACAGAATCCTACTTTTGACTGGTGAAAAGGGCAACATGGCCTTTATCACACATTTGACTGACACTCAAGAGATTGTACTTGAGATTTTCCACATGATTACATCATCAAATTTGATTTCTCCATTGGAGACAAAGCCCTTACCGATGATGTAACCCCTAGCATCATTGCCAAAAGAGACAAATCCCTTCTTTCCTTGAGAGTAGTCATGAAGAAGAGAGCTGTTCCCAGTCATGTGCATAGATCCCCACTGTCTACATACCAGATGCTACTTTGGCATGTTGAAGAACCCTACAAAAATAAACAATAGTTAGTTTTAGAGACCCAAACCTTTTTGGTTTTGGGCCTGGTCTCATCAATAGATGGTAAACTAACAGGTTTATTTGAAACAACAGCCTGAGAGGAAGAAGATGGTGTAGAAGAGGAGTCCTTTGGCTTGGACCTCCTTTTCTGTGGTTTCAACATAGGAGCATCTAGTTGGTTAACTCTACCGAACAGATGTTGTACCATCATCACCAGCTGTGTCTGATTTTGTGATAAAGCTTTCAGCTCATCAGACACATTGCTAGTGGAGTTTGATATGTTCCTATGTTGCACCTTTTTCTTCTGAGCATCCTCAACTGTCACCTGTTTAACCCCTTCCTTTTTGGATTTCTTTGAGGACTTAAGGGTTACAGGATTTGATGTTGCTGATACAAATGTGGTCTCAAACTCAGTTTTCATTTTTACCATTTTCTCATTAATTTCTTCTTTTTGTTTGAGTTTGGAACCTCTTTTGTACCAACAATCATCTGTAACATGATTGAACAAACCACATACTTCACATGGTTTCTTCTTCATCTTAGGTTGATCATCAACTAAAGAGGGTGAAGCAACAGAAGACTGTTCTTTATGCTTTGGAAGCATTGTTTGCTTTCTTGATAGCCTCTTTAGTAGTCTTCAAACTCTTTCTACTGCCAGTTTTCTTCTCTTCAGTATAACAGCAGTTGATGTTTGAACTTCAGGTGTTAAATCCTGCTCTCTAGTCCTTTCAGGACCTTCAGAATTAATCCTGAGTTGATCAACTCATTAATCATGTGATGGCAGCATTTGAACCATCAACATCAACTGATAGGTTCAAAGAGGGCTTGATGCTGACTGCTACTTTTGATTGTGCTGTATCAGAAGGTAGATCACATGATGTGATGGATTGGTTACACTCTCATCAGATTCTACCTCTGCTCTTGGGGTAAAATCTGTAGGTGGAGCAGTGTGATTGTAACCAATTCCAAATTTCACATTTGAAGCAGATTGCTTACTAAGAAGCATTTCAAAACCTTTGCATGATTGTACCCATCTATCACACTCGACCAGGGTAACTGCAAGGGTTTCTTTGAGATCTTTGTACTTCTCTAGAAGTACTTCTTCTCTAGCTTATCATCAATTATTGGCAATTCAGTTTATAAATCTCATCATTTTTATCTTTAAGCACAAACTCAAACTCAGCTTTGTTTTTGGAAATTATTTGTTCTAGCTCAATGTTCTTATAATTAGAGACATTTGCTTCTCTAATGGAAGCAAATGCTGCTATGCATGGTTCAGAACATAATTTGGCTTTTGCTCAGAGGATACCTGTGATACCTGAGGTGTAGAGGCATTAGAAAATGAAGTATCAGCAGACTCCAAAGCCATAAGAGCTAGATTCCCAAAAGGACTGTCCACACCATATTGACCAGCACCTGAGAACAGTGGTCATGACCAGACATGTCATCTGGTAAACTGCTCCAGTCAACAACTCCGGGGTGAAGAAGCTTGTTGTTGAGGTTGAGGTTGTTAATGAGATTGGAAAGGCTGAGGTTCTGGTAGGCATGAGGTTGTGGTGCCATAGGAACTTGAACTTGATTTGACTGTGGCATGTAATAACAAGGATACGGATATGGCATTTGACCCTGAGGAACAAAATATGCGGAGATTGTTGTTGAGGATGATGACTAGAGGTGACAGGATGTTGCCCTCTGTGTTGTTGACTATTGCCAGGAAAAGTCACAAAGGGTGCAGTGGAGTTAGATCCAGTTGATCTACACTCTCTTGCAAAGTGTCCAAGCCTTTGGCATTTGTGACACCTCAACTTGCTCTTGTCAAAACCAACTTTGGTTTTGCCAGAGAGTCCTGGGAATTTTCTTCCAGTTCTTTTATAGAACTTCTGAGATCTGATATTTATCAAGGCCATTTGGCTCAAAATATCCATCTCTTCTAGTCATCATCAGCAATACCCTTGATCATCCATAATGAAGCATAGATTGTCATTATTACACCCAGTAACTGACCATCAATACTCACAAATGCAGAATCAGAAGTGGTTGAGAAGGAAAACTAATATGCTCATCATACTGGCATTCAGATGAAGCATATTCTGACTCATGACCCACCAAGGCAGTGTTGCCTGGTACAAAGTCTTCAGTGAGCTTTCCAGATGAAGACAGCTTTCTCTTCTGTTCTATCTCTCTCTCAAAAGTGAGCAGTTTCCCATGGAGTTGGGTGAGAGATAGTTTGTCCAAACTTGCACTGGAGCGTAGGACAATAGTATATGTGTCCCATCTCTCAGGCAGTGATCTGAGAAATCTGTTATTCATCTGAATATTTGTGTATTCAAGTTTGACCATTTTTAGTTCAGAGATCAAACAAGAGAACCGCTCATATTGTTGAGTCAGTGTCTCACCCTTTCTATGAGAGAATGTCTCATATGTTGGGCAAGAATTTCTCTATTATTTGCCAAGACCTCATCTGTTCCTCCAAATTGTTCTTTCAAGGCATTCCAGAGGTCATGGGCAGTTTCATGATGCATTAGCCCAGAATAGATTTCATTTGGCAGTGCCATGGCCAGAATTCCATGGCTTTTGCATCAATTTCAAGCAACTTCTTATCCTCATCTGAGTATTGCTCCCTCCTCTTCGAACCATTTGATTGGTTTCCGGGTTATTCACCATAGGCTTGTGTGGACCATGTACCACTGATGTCCAACACCCTGCGCTGTTAACAGACAGGTGATGGAGCATTCGTCTTTGCCATATGTTATACTCATTACTAACCAGCATTGGTGGCTTGGTTGAGGAACCAGTATTGTGAGGATCATTGGAGGGAGTAGTCATTTTCAGTTCAAGAAAAAAACAATTTAGTTCAAGCTTTTAAAAGTTTTAGACAGACCACAACAAACTCAATGAGAACCAAGAAAAGATCTCAGGATGAATGAGATTAGAGATACAGAAAATCAATCTCTATAACCGTTTCTTGCAAAAACAAAAGCTAATTCAATCAAACTTAGATCTTGAATAGCAGTTTCAATGATCAATTATTAGATCGATCAATGATTAACCTGCTCTGATACCATTTGACAGGATCAGCAATCACACGTTTGATGTATTAGGATTCAAAGCAGGGAAGAATACAAACAGGAATTAGACAAATTGTAGCAAGCAATCGATACTTGTATGCATTAAGAGCGCATACGGTTATGGAGAGAATATATATTTTTGATTTCAAGGAAGGTTTATAGATGTAAAAATTTCTAATCAAATCAATCATTCATTCCATTCATTCTTCTGTTACAATAAGTTATCACTCCTTATTAGAGTGCAACAATCACTGCTGTTATCACGGAAAGTGACAACTGGCAGATCTAATACAAAAATAACTAATTCTTAAACTACTGAAATGTTCACACAACTACTGAGAACATATCAGCGTGTTAAGTACAAAATATAAAACTACTGAAACTACACGACTGAAGAAAAGCTCTTCAGTCGTTTTACAAAACTACTGAAACATAAAACTATGAATACTAGAAATATAAAACTACTGATATCACAACTACTGAAGAAGTACTCTTCAGCAGTTGTGACAAACTACTGAGGCTTCAGTACTTCATCTTCAGACTTTGACCTTCAGGTGTTTCATCAGCTGATGACTTCAGTAGATATCACAGCTGATGTCTTCAGTCTTTGTCTTCAGACTTTGTACATCAGTTGTTGATCTTCAGCACTTGTAAACTCTTCAGCTGTTGTACTTTAGT